>CM065797.1:1701555-2301555 GCA_033296515.1 Macrochelys suwanniensis
TGTGTGGCAACGCTGGGTGCTACAGGAGAAAGAACCCCAAAGCAGGTCCTTGCCTTGTGCAAATCCACTGCGACCAAAGGAGCTGCACTGCCTGGACACCAGCTGAGGCGCTGGCCCCATATTTAGAACTTTCTGCTGTCGCTCCGTCATCCAGAGCATTCTGCAAACCAAGGCCAAGTCCTTGCCCAGGAACCCCCTTCCTGTGAGTGAAATGCAGCCACCTCCGGTGCACAGCAGCGGTTGAACCGTGTGCACAGGATGTGCAGACCCCCGCTGTACCCAGCTCAAATGCCCAGGGAATACAGGAAGGAAGAATGTAGTTCCCCACCATGGACTTTGGCCAGGACAATGGGGGTCACACCCAGTGCTGGAGAAACAAGCCATGGCATTACAAACAGGACAGGCTGTTTCCCTAGCAATAGGAATGTAGTCGGCAGAGTTGTAGGAGAAAGAATCTTTATTGCACATGCACAAAGGCCGGAGTTACATCTCTGTGGTACTGTCACCGGCGCGGCGCCTCCTGATGGTCATCTTGGGAATTAGCTCTTTGGCCTCCACAGCGCCCTCTGCTGGCCAATGTCTCGCTTGCCTCAGGCCCCCATGTCCAGACCCCGTGCCCCTTTACCTTGTGGTGCTGCCCCCTGGCAATGCCCCCCCCCACTCTGGGTCTCCCCTCCCAGGGGAACCCCCAACCCTCTATCCCCACCTTGCCTCAGTGGCTACTGCCAGTCAGCAAGTCAGCACTAGCCCCACTTCACTGGGGCAGACTGCAGTCTGTAAACCACTCATCACTGGCAAGGGGTAGGGCCTGCCCCTCTGTAGCCCCCCCGGACCTTTCTCAGGCCTGTAACAAGGCCTCAGCCTGGAGAGTTGCCAGGCTGGAGCTCCCCAGTCTGTCTTATGCCTTTCCCCAGCCTTGCTCTGCTTCAGGTACCCTTTTCTCCCAGGCAGCCAGGTCCTTCTCCCTCCAAAGCTGGAGAGAGATGGACTTAGCTCCTTGCTCACAGCCCTTTTATAGGGCCAGCTGTGCCTGATTGGGGCGTTGCCCCAGCTGTGGCTGCTTCCCCAATCAGCCTAGCCTTTCACAGGAGCGGGTAACTGCCCCGCTACAGGTACCCAGACTCAGTGTTCATATCTGAGCTGACCCATTGATTAGTTCAGTACTAACTCGGAAGGATGAACTCTCGCTGTGTAAGGCTGTTCCCTGGGGCTCCCCCATCCAAGTACTGGCCATGATTAGCCCTGCGCAGCTCACACCGGAGGTGATGCCGAACAGAAGTCGAGGATGAAGAACACAGCTGGGGTCACCTCGGGGCTGGCTATTGCCCATTGGCAAAGAGTCACTTGCTCGCAAAGGAGACGAGCCGTAATTGTTCGTCGGAACATTTCACACCCAGCGTGGCAATTGTGTCATCCTGCCCCACGGCCCCACCTGGATAGCGCCAATCTGGGGGAGGAGATTGGTGCCCTGGGCTGCCATAGGGCCCTACCCTGTGGTGGCTGCGCCCCATGAGGCCACTGGGCTGCACAGAAGGCCCCAGAGTTTGCTGTGTTCCTCTTCTATTATCTTTTAATACCAGCCTGAGAGAGCCAGGAAGGCAGAGTTCCTTATCTCGCTTCCCCACCACCCCCTGACCGGGCGGGACCACCCTCAGGAAGGCAGAGGATGGTGTAACCCTGCTTCATTTAACCCGTCTTCTCGCTGCTAAAACTCCCTCCAGGGGCCAGTCACTGCAAAAGGTTTGGTGCAGCTCCCGTCTGTTGGAATGGGAGAGCGGCTACCCCATAGCCCCCGCTTGGTACCAACCTCCGCTCCGCACCCTGCCTGTGCCCAGCCGTGAAATGTCCCTGAGCCATGCAGGCCAGCTGCTTTGCTGGTGCTTTCTGTCCAGCCTCGCCGCAGTGCTTGGTCAGCGTTTTCTCCACACTGCCGGATCTCCCGTTCCGTGATGATCAAGGTGCTGCTCTCCTGGCAGCTGCCCTTGCTTTCTGCAGAGGGTTGCTTGATAAAGCCGTCAAGTCACTCAGTAACTGGCTAGTCCTTGAGCCTGAGGCTCCGGACCAAAGGGCCACCTCTGGCCATTGCTCTCGGTTCTCCCTGTGTGCTCGTTTCCACCAGTGCAAAGCGAGTGTGAAATGCTGCTAAGTCAGAATGGCACTCGCTGATCGCTGCCCACTTTACACGGGGCGAACGAGTGTGTGAGGTGCAGATCGGGGCCCTGGTCTCTAGCTGGGAATTCTCCATCCATTCCTCACCATTTCTGTCTCCAGCCCCTGCGGTAGGCGCTAGACACTAGGGCTGGACAAACCACCTAGAATCAAATATGAACTCAACCCAACTCAGGCCACATGCTGCCTGGGCTTCAGGAGCATTTGGGTCATTTTTCTTCCCTGTTATTGCTCGTCTTTGCTGCAGCTGCTGCCCTTCCAGCGCTGATCTAACCTGGAACAGGAAGAACCAGTCGCGTCTCCGGGTGATTTCCAGCTGGGTTCTCCAGCCTTCGGAGTTTCAGCTAAGCCCCCAGACTTGCTGGCGGAACCCCAGATGATCTGGCTGCGGGGTGGGGGGGCTGCAAATCACTACGTGCCGTCAGAGGAGCTACCGGGCTTCCTCTCTCCCTGGTGAGCAGGGCTCGATAGCACTGGTGCATGCAGCGGAGGCATTCAGTAGCGGGGGTCCTGAATTTGTGCTAAGATTGAATCTCAGTCACTGCATCCCTGCCCTTGGGCAGGTGGAGGGGGTGAGGCGATGCTGCTTTCAGTCGCCTTTGCCCCTTTGTATGCTTGGGCTGGTCACGGCTCTGCCCACACCCCCATGTAAGTTAGAGCACCCACAAGGCTACTCTAACTTACACAGTGCCTCCCATGGCCCCCTCTGGGCTCTAGGAAGCAAGGACCCACAGGGCAGGGCACTCCACACTTTGCCCCACCCTGGCCCACTTACACCAGGGGCTGGGAACCCTTACCCCAGGTCTGGCCCCTGCGCGAGTGTTCTTGGAGCGCTGCGCCAGCCACTTTCGGGCCTCTTCACACGTCCAGCGCAGCGACGAGCGGCCTTAGTGTGGCTGAGAACCAGCCCCTTGGAACACAGATCCCGGCCGACCCTCAGGCCTTGCTGAGCTTGGGGAAGCTGGAGCCGAATCTTAGCTGAGTAATTCCAGCGCCCGCCTGCCTCGTAACCTGAGCGGCCGCGGCCGGAGCTCCTTTCCGGGGAGGAAGGGGCCGCTCCTCCTGCCAGGCTGAGCTGTCTCACAGCAGTGGGGTGATGGGAGCTGGCTTCCAGAGGAGCTCAGGGGCTGCGGCTGGCGCCATGCCTGCCTGATGCCAATGCCAGAGACGAGCGGGCCAGTGCTGAGGCCCAGGGAGCTACTCAGGAGAAGGCGGGGCCCGTTGGCTGAGTACTGCTGAGCCCCTACAAGATGGGACTCCCTTGTGTCCCGCCTCAGGGCTCAGGGATCTTGCTGGCGGGTCGGGGTCGCTGGGATGAGGATGCTCCCTGACCTTTCTCCTCTGGGTTGGGCATGGGGCCGGAGGCACAGTCAGGGCCAGATGGCTCATGTCCCGTTCGACCAAGTCCTCAGCAAGCTCCCGGGTGCCTGGTGCAGTTCATAGGTGTGTCCCCCTCCTTGGTCCAGGACGACAGACAATGGCAAGCACAGACCCTGTTCCCTCCCAGCAGGGCCTGGGCCTCGCTTGCAGCCCGCGTGCTGGGTCTGAGCGTCTGTGATCACACTGCGCCTGCCCCGGGTCTCTAGCTGGGCTGCCTGGGGGAGCAGTGGCTTTAAATCAAGCCCTTGATGGCTTACATAACGCCATGCCCCGCTCTGCAGGGTCCCTGTGCCCACACGCCAGCTGCTTCCTGAGTCCCAGCGTCACGCTGTGCCATACTGCCTGTGGGCTTCCCCTTGGCATCGACCTCCATCCGTCACTCCCCAGTCACCAGACCCTCCCCAGGTCCTGCTCAGCCCCGGACCAGCACTGCTTTGGTTCTCTCAAAGCCCTGGCCAGGTGAGGAACATGGGGGGAGGAGGGGTTCAAGACATGCACCCCTCCCCCAACCTGACTGGCTGTGAGGAGAGACTGATTGGGCTGACCCCCTGTCCTGAGGGGCTCATGGGATGGGATTGGCAAGAATACGGAAGAACAAATGGCCTCGTCTTAGTCACCATCTCTGCTCCCAGCCTGGCTTTGAGTCACAGCAGATGCCTTTATTGACCCAAGAAAGTTGTTCCTCCTGTCAGCCCGGCCGGAGCTGATCCAGCACTGGGAGCGTGAGCTGGAGTCTGTCCCACCAGGAGCATCAGCTGATTTCTGATGTGAGAATCCTGATTAACAAGTGATGATGCCAGAGGCAGAAAATCAGAGTCCAGCTGGAGTCTATGATATTTGTTGTTAAGCAGCTCCTCTCCTTCCTGAAACCAAGGGCACAACAGCTGAAATTCGAAGGCAACGCATTTACAACTGATTATCTTTTCGCATAAATTACAACTAACCTGCGGAACTCACTTCTGCAGGATACTGAGGCACAGAGCTTAGTCATCGCCAAAGCTGTTTATAGAAGAATGCCAAGTGCTAGGATCAAAGTGACAAAGGCTGTGATCTTGTTGCAGGGGCAGGAGCGGATCCCAGCGGGGCTAAGTTAGAAATTCTTCCTTGCTCCACAAATAGAAACATGTTTGGATTTGCCAGCTGAGCCCGTTGGGTTTGGAATGGAGAAGATCAACATGGAGTGCCACAGTGTCCCTTGTAGAGACTCACTTCGGAGCCACGTGAACTCAGGCGCTGGGCTGGTTGAAAAATGGGACGTCGTTTTGGCAAACATGGTCCTGAGAATTTCACCCCCCCCCTTTTTTTTTTCAGTCGGAATTTGAGATTTCAACAACAAACAAGGGTTGAAATTTTGAGTTTTCAAAATGTCTGGCCACTCCGGGAAACACTCAGGAGCCTGCCACCTGGTCACCGCCAGCCTTGCCAGCAGGGGTCACTGGCAGGGTCTTGCTAATGGTGACTCTGGCTATAAATATCCCCACAGAGCAATGACTGACAGTCGCCTCCTTTCCCCCACGACCCCCCCTCCCTCTTCCACTCTCACCTTCTTTTATCCCTCCCCTTTTGTCCTGGCACACTCACTCGCTCCCCCCCCCCCCCCCGCCCCCCCCCCCCCCCCCCCCCCCCCCCCCCCCGCACAGCACAGCAGAAGCTGCTGGTTCTTCCTCCACTCAGCTGCCAGTGCCTAGATGAAAGCCACTCCTTGTAAGCAGCCTCCTCATCCCCCTTTGCTGGCTGGCTTCAGAGCCACACTCTGCGGAGATCCCTAGAGGGCTCATTACTCATCTCGTTACGCTGCCTGGGCTCCGTTCTTACCCCCCACCCCCACGCGGCTTCTTTCCTTTCCCAGTCTGCGCACACCTCGGGATCCCTCGCAAACAGGCCTCCCGCCAGAGGCGCCGCACCGCGGGGCCAGGTGCCATTGATCTGGCGCCCGCTGCCAGGCTCCCAACGGCAGGAGGACGCCCCACCCACCAACGGGCCTGGATGGCCCAGGGCGCTAAGAGCAGGGGAGGGAGCCTGGCCCCTGATGGCTGCCGCTTCCAACCCAGCAGAGGCTGGAAGTGGCAAGAAGCTGGTTCTAGTCAATGGCCCCAGTGCCAGCTGGAGCTCTTGCTGACACCGGATGGGCCGTGAGGCCATAATCTGCCAGTGGTCAGCGCCCACCGCCAGGGTCAGCTCTGCCAAAGCCTGTTGGTGCTGAGCTCTTTGGAGCATCTCCCTCCCCGGAAAGGCAGCCCTCCGAGCCTGCCCCAGAGCGTGGGCCAGGGCCATGCTATTGCCCCAGGCATTCTTTACCCAAGAGCAATGGCTTGGGGGTCACAGTCAGGGCAGTCTGACCTGTGGGAGCCGCTGGCTGCAGGGGTGGGAGGCTGGAGCAGTTTGCTACGGCGACCACTAGGGGCCGCTGTGTCGCTGAGCAGGGTAGGAAAAAAGAAGAAAAAAGTCCTGAATTTACAAAAAAAGCCACCTCTGTTTTTTCAACATTTCCTCATGGCTGGAGCTGGGTGAAAGGGGGCTGGGGGAGGGGCTGAGCAAATATTGAAATTTCTCCCCTTTCGTTTTCAGCGCTTGAATCTCATTATTGCAACACTAGAAAGCCCTTGACCAGTCCCTCTCCCGGGGGCCCTGGCTGTGCCGGTGGCCGAGCTGGGCTGGGGCGGCAGAGCGTCCCCCGTCCCTTTGGACGGGATGGGGGACGCAGAGATTCTAGGCATCCGAGGAAGTGGGCTGTAGCCCACGAAAGCCTATGCGCCAATAAATGTGTCAGTCTCTAAGGTGCCACACGTCCTCCTGTCTTGTTGAGAGTTCCCCGTCAGCCCTGCCCCGCCCCCGGATCAATCACAGCCGAGTGCGGCCCGTTGGGTGTCGCTCGGGCGACCGGGTGTTTCCCATCCATCCGGATGGGGTCCAGCTGTGGCTGGGAGCTGAGCTCACTGGCACTAGCGAATCAGTGCCGTACCACGGATCGTCCCCAGGGTAACAGATCAGGAGCTGTCCGGGGGGTTGCAAATGTCGCACCCCGAGGGGGTCTCTCACTCTTAGTGGTGGGTTGAAGGCTCTGCAGGCTGGGGAGAGCCTGGCCTTGGACTTGCACTTCCCCCTCCTCCCTCTAACACCTGCAAGGGCACTCAGGGGAGGGGGGTGCGAGTCCCCCCAGGAGAGGTGGGGCAGTGTGCGTCAGGGGCTGGGTGGTGGAAAGCCCAGGGAGCTGCACCACTGTGAAAGAGATGACGGGAGATCAGGGATGCCCTTGTGATTAAGGTGCTGCGCTGGGACCCGAGAGATCTGGATTCATTTCCTGGTTTGGGTGCGGGGTGCGGGCTCTGGGCCGGGGCAGGGGATTGGGGTGTGGGAAGGGATGGGGTGATGGGCTCTGTGAGGGAGTTTGGGTGTGGGGTGTGGGAGGGGGTGCAGGTGCAGGCTCTGGGCCGGGGCAGGGGATTGGGATGTGGGAGGGGGTGCAGGGTGCGGGCTCTGGTCCGGGGCAGGGGGTTGGAGTGTGGGAGGGGGTGCAAGGGGTGGCTCTGGGCCGGACAGGGGGTTGGGTGTGGGAGGGGGTGGGGGGTTGGGGTGTGGGAGGGGTTGCAAGGGGCGGGCTCTGGGTCGGGGCAGGGGTTGGAGTGTGGAGGGGGTGCAAGGGGTGGGCTCTGGGCCGGGGCAGGGGGTTGGGGTGTGGGAGGTGGTGGGGGGTGCGGGGCTCTGGGCTGGGACAGGGGGTTGGGGTGTGGGAGGGGGTGGGGGATGGGCTCTGGGAGGGGATGCAGGGTGCGGGCTCTGGGCCGAGGCAGGGGGTTGGGGTGTGGGAGGGGGTGGGGGGATGGGCTCTGGGAGGGGATGCAGGGTGCGGGCTCTGGGCCGAGGCAGGGGGTTGGGGTGTGGGAGGGGGTGGGGGGATGGGCTCTGGGAGGGGGTGCAGGGTGCGGGCTCTGGGCCGGGGCAGGGGGTTGGGGTGTGGGAGGGGGTGCAGGGAGTGGGCTCTGGGCTGGGGCAGGGGATTTGGGGTGTGGGAGGGGGTGCAGGGTGCGGGCTCTGGGCCGAGGCAGGGGGTTGCGGTGTGGGAGGGGGTGGGGGGATGGGCTCTGGAGGGGGTGCAGGGTGCGGGGCTCTGGGCTGGGGCAGGGGGTTGGGGTGTGGGAGGGGGTGGGGGGATGGGCTCTGGGAGGGGGGTGCAGGGTGCGGGCTCTGGGCTGGGACAGGGGGTTGGGGTGTGGGAGGAGGTGCAAGGGGTGGGCTCTGGCTGGGGCAGGGGGTTGGCGTCTGGGAGGGGGTGGGGGGATGGGCTCTGGGAGGAGTTTTGGTTTGGGCTCCGGGCTGGGTAGGGGGTTGGGGTGTGGGAGGGGTGCAGGGTGCGGGCTCTGGGCTGGGGCAGGGAGTTGGGGTATGGGAGGGGGTGCGGAGGGAGGGCTCCAGGAGGGAGTTTGGTGTGGGCTCCGGGCTGGGCAGGAGGTTGGGGTGTGGGAGGGGTGGGGGATGGGCTCTGGGAGGGAGTTTGGTGCAAGGTGTGGGCTCTGGGCTGGGGCAGGGGGTTGGGGTGTGGGAGGGGGTGCAGGGTGCGGGCTCTGGGCTGGGGCAGGGGGTTGGGGTGTGGGAGGGGGTGCAGAGGGAGGGCTCCAGGAGGGAGTTTTGGTGTGGGCTCCGGGCTGGGGCAGGAGGCTGGGTGTGGGAGGGGGTGGGGGGATGGGCTCTGGGAGGGAGTTTTGGTGCAGGGTGCGGGCTCTGGGCTGGGGCAGGGGGTTGGGGTGTGGGAGGGGTGGGGGGATGGGCTCTGGGAGGGGGTGCAGGGTGCGGGCTCTGGGCTGGGACAGGGGGTTGGGGTGTGGAGGGGGTACAGAGGGAGGGCTCCAGGAGGGAGTTTTGGTGTGGGCTCCGGGTTTGGGGCAGGAGGTTGGGGTGCAGCGCTTTCCTCAGGCAGCTCCTGAAAGCGACACCCTCCCCCCCTCCGGGGCTGCAGGGACGTGCCAGCCGCTTCAGGAAGCAGAGTGGGTGGGCAGGAAGACGCCTTAGCCCCGCTGCGCTGGCGGTGGTGGCCCTGTTAAATCGCCCGGGGGCAGCAAGTGGGGCTGGGGGGGACACTCTGGGGGAGGCACATGGGGGCAGCCGGTGGAGCCGTGGGAGAGACCCGGTCCCGAAGTTTGGTGGCACCGGGCCCCCCGTGCTCTCATATCGGTGGAGCGTGGGCACTCGCCGCCCTGACTGAGCTGTGTGGGGCAGGGGCTGTCATGAACCCTAGAAGATCAGGGTTGGCAGAGACCTCCGGAGGTCGGTGCAGCCCTGCAAGGTGCCCCCCAGCGGTGCTGCCGCTGGCAGGATGGCTGATGGGGCCATGGGGAGAGCGGGGGGCATGAGCCAGAGCAGGGCACCCCGTCCACGCCCGGCACAGGCCCGCGGGCAGGGGGCGAGTCCGTCGGCTCTTGGGGGTGCATCGCACTGCACAGAAGCTGCACAAACAGGTGGGGGGCGGGAGGGGCATGCGGGAGGGTGGGCGTGTCCAGGCCTGTGTGAGGGCCCGGGCGGGCGGGGCGGGGAGGGAAGGGGGCCAAGGAGCAGAGCTGGCCCTTTAAATGGCAGTGCAGGGCCAGGAGGCTGCTGGTTGCACTGGGCTTGGCAGCCTCCCAGCCACACGTTCAGCTTGTTCGGCTCACACTGAGCAGGCGCCAGCAGCTGCCAGCCCCCCCCCCCCCCCCCCACCCGCCCCCCCCCCCCCCCGCGCACCCCCCCCCCCCCCCCCCGCGCACCCTCCCCTCCACCGCCAGTGCTCGCGGCCACCCTTAAGGTGCACCCAGAGCCGGCTTAAGGTGGAATGTTTTGGCCTGCTGCCCGTGGTCTCCCGGTCACACTGTCCCCCTGTGTGAAGGGCTCCCCAGAACTCGGGCAGTGAGCACTGAACTACGCACAGCTCCTGGCTCGCCGGGCTGAAGGTGCCCATCACCACGGTGTCTGGGTGCCCGTCTGCAGTCACAGGCCATGGCTGCCTGGACCGCACCTGGCAGCAAACCCCCTCCTAGGGGTGGGAGGCAGAACTCTCCAGCCCCAGGCAGGGGAATGCCCAAGGCAGGCGGACTTTAAACACCAGCCGTCCAGCCTCCCTGCTGGGGGATGGACCGGGGCAGACCAGGCTGCATTTGGTCAGAGGGTGCTAGACAACCCTGCACCCAGGAGTCAGGGAGTCCCTGGGGTCTCTTAGCAGCTGCATCCGTGGGGGTTTGGGGGTGGACCGGGCCTGGGAGGAGTGAGAGCCTGTTAGCCACCACAGTTCTCTGGGTCTCTGCGTGTGAAAGGGCAGATCCACCCCTGCATTGCTGCAGGGACAGAAGCTCATGCCCCCCCCCCCCCCCTTATTCAGTGGCTGTGGGGGCTGGGCTGGAAAGTTGGCACTGCCCAGAGTTGTGCCCCCGCTTCACTCCTGTGGGGCTTTGCGGGAGCACAGGATTGTTGAGGGGCAAGTCCACCCTGGGCCAGCTACCCCCAGCCCACCCTGGGACACCCCCTGCCCCAGGGCTGCTGCGGTGGCAGCCTGGAAGCCCCTGCCCCGGCGGATTCCAGAGCTGGCACTGAGGGGTCACAGGGCTGTCCCAGGCCTCTAGTGTCTCTATGTTGAAAATGCTCAGAGTGCTCCTCCCACAGCAGAACAAGCCCCGACATCCATGTTGGCTGCTGCACAAATCCCTCTGCTCCCTACCCCTGCCTGAAAGGGATGGTGAACTCCTCCTCCCACTGGGGGAGAGTCCTGCCAAATCCTACTGTAAACAAGCCGGTGGCCAGACCCCTCAGCTGGAAACAGATGGTTTTCAACACGAGTTAAAGGGACCTCAGGTGCTGCCCCTGCTCTGCAGCCCCCTCTGCACTTTGCCAGTCATTCTCTGGCGTCCACCCACACCGGTGGAAGGGGACTAGCAGGGTCGGGCAAACCATGAACTGGTCAAATGCGCAGAGCAGCCAAACCTCAAATGGAGAAGTCTGTGTTTTCCCCTTTCATGTCACTTACAGTGACCTCAGGAGCCACCGACAACAAAGATCGTTACCGCAGAATCGGACAGAGGAGGGATTTTATTTTAAAGTCCTTTGAGATCTTTTCAGACTGACCAAGGGAAACTTGGGACATTATAAAGGGCCCAGTTCTGAGCATCCTGGCCCCGATCCAGACACAGATCTTAAGCACACACTTAACTTTAAGTACATGAATTATCCCATTGACTTCAAAGGGACGACTCCCGAGTTTAAAGTTAAGCGTGAGCTCACGTGCTTCTGCTGCATTGGGGCCAGTGTGCTCAGCGCGCGGCAGGGTTGGGTCCAGAGTGCACAAACCGACAATTGTTCCTTTCTCCTCCCGTGTCTGTCCTGGCTCTGCAGATGGTGAGCACTCTCTTCTGGGCAGGGCCTGGCCCGACAGGACCCTGGTCTCAGCTCGTTAGCAAGAATGACACTTTCCCCACCAACGGACACCACCAAACTTCAGTGAAAACCTTTCCCAAACTGGTCAGCATGTTGTAACTGGACATTGGGCATCGTCAGGGGCTTCTTTGCTTGTTGTTTTGCTGGGCTTGGTAAATGCATTACAGGAGTGCAGTGGGGTGTGGGCACTGCCGCTGGCACCTACCCCAGAGCCAATGTGCACGGGTCAATGTGGTAACAGGAGCAGGTGGGAGAGGGGCAGGAACCTAGCACTGCTCTGGAGCCAGCGCTGCTCCACTGCAGATCTGCACCACAGAACACGGTCCTGGGCCATGGAGCAGGATGGGAATCAGTTCCAGGTGCTGCCTTTGCTCAGGGCTTCCCGAAACCACATGGCACTTCCTCACTCCCCAGCTTCCCCCTCTGCCTTCAGCCCCTCAATCACACCCCCCTCAAGAGTCAGACACCCCCCCACCCCCACCCCCCCAGCCTCTGTGCACTTAGCAGAGGGAGCTGAGCACTTCCTGACCTGGCCTAGAGGCGAACTGGTTCCCTGGAGGCAAAAGGCTCCATATCCCCTCCCCTGACCTGGGGCAGGATGGGACCCAGTGCCCGCGGATACAGGACTCTGCCCGGCTGTAAGCTCTGTGTGTTTGCACAGCATGGGCATGATCCAGCAAGGCCTCTGGGCACTGCTGCGTAAGGGCCCCCGCAGGGCGCAGGTTCCTCCCGCTGCAGCTCTGAGCCTGGCTAGAGCAGTCAGGGGCACTGGCAGCCCCAGGAGCACTTCCCACCCCCCACCGCTGCGTGCCCAGGGATTGGCAGCGCTGGCAGCAAACCCCTCTTGCACGCACAGCACCCCCCGTTCTGCAGCGGAGGGGTTCTCTGTACGCCACCTGCAGGCCCCCAGGGGAAATGCGGGTGAGATGGGTAGCCCTAGAAACAACCCCCCCCCCCCCCCCCCGCCGCCATTTGTTGACAAGATTGCTGCTGAGTCAGCTCATCAGCTGCAAAACGCAAACGAAGCACCCTGTGGGTGGGAGCCTGGGAGATCCTGCCTGCAGCTAGAGGGGCCTGGGATCCCCATGCGGCCTGAGCTGCTTGCAGAACTGTCTCCTTTGACACGGACCCTGGGAATCCGCACTGGGGTTTAGCAAGGCCCAGGCCTCCCCTGCTCTGAGTAAGTGGGGAGAGCAGGGGCTGGAGGGAAGAGCTCCCAGCTAGCTGGCGGAAGAAGGCAGAGAAGCCAGCATGTTTTCATAGGGTTTGTAAGCTGCTGTGCCCTGGTTGATGGGACTAGCCTGAGAGCTCAGCTATAGCCACACTGATGAATGTGGCCTAGCGGTCAGAGCAGGAGCCTGGGAGCCAGGATTCCTGGATTCTGTTTCCAGCTCTGGGAGAGGAAGCTGGTCTAGTGGTTAAAGCAACAGTCCAGCAGCCAGGGCTCCTGGCTCCATCAATAACTTGCTGCCAACTCTGAATCTGCTCTAATTCCACCGGGCACTCGGGCTGGGTTTGTCCCAGCTCCATGGCGGGTCGGAGTGAGCAGGGCTGAGTGGGGCACAGGCCTCTGAGCTGCGAGGAAAGGTTGGGCGTGTTTAGTCGAGGGAGGAGGAGGCTGAGGGGGACGTGATCACAGCCTTCGGGGAGCAGGTCGAGAAATCGGCTTTGTGACTCTCAGGGCAGTTCCGCTCTGGAACAGGCTTCCCAGGGAGGTCGTGGACTCCCCGTCACTGGAGGTTTTCAAGTTGGACAAACCCCTGCCAGGGCAGATCTCGGGTTACTTGGTCCTGCCTCAGTGCAGGAGGCTGGACTAGGGGGCCTCTCGGCATCCCCATTTCTATGGGTCTGTGCCCTGGGGCCCAGCCCAGAGCTTCAGCACCCCAAGAGGACGGGGGTGGGGTGGGGTTTGGAGGGTGCCTGGTCTAGTTACCGTGAGGCGGGAAGCCAGAGAAAAACAGGGATCCACTGCCATGATTAGCCCCCCACCTGGGACGACTCGCTAGGCTTTGGTCAGTCCGAGGGCAGGAGGAGCAGCCTCAGGGAAATCGTCTGAGCCAGAGGTGCTGGAACTGGGGGGCCGGGGCTGCCGCACCCCCTGGCTTGAAGTGGTTTCCATCATATCCAGGGTTTGCAGTTCGGTTCAGTGGCTCTCAGCACCCCGCACTGTGCACATTGTTCCAGCCCCTGATCTGAGCTGGCCTAGCAGTTCCTAGGGCCCCTCTGCCGGGGCCTTGCAGGTCAGTTTCCCGTGGGAGGAAAACTCCGTGATGCAGAGTTTGGGCATTTCCTTAGGTCAGCGATCCCCAAACTTTTGAGAGCTGGGCCCCCCCCCCCCCCCGCTGGAGCCAGGCGCGGCTTGGGGGGGATGCAGACTGGGTTAGGGGGCCTAGGCTGGGGCTGGGGGCAGAGCCACAACTGGGCTGTGGTGGGGGCTGGCAGCCAGGACCCCCGGCCTGGTGCAGCTCCACTCCTGGCCCCGTCCTGCCCTGCCCCCAGCCTCGGCCCCCTTACCCCTGTTCGCATCCCCTCTAGCCTCTCCCGGCTCCACCTTGGGTATTAGGGGGACCCACATGTTGTAGCCCAAGCACCCCTCCATTCCCCTGCAAATTCTCTCTGTGGTGCCCAACTATCCCCCTCCATTTCAGAGACTCCCCACTTCCCAGGGGCTCTGTGTGCCCCCCATTGCCCCCTTTTCCCCCATGCCAGGGTTCCCCCATTCTGCCCCCCCCCATGCCAGGGCCTCCACCCCCCCTTTCTTCCCACTTGTTCTTTCTTTCTTTTAGGGTGTCACAATTTACAAATCTCTTAGGAGGAAGGGCAGCGCTGAGTTGGGGGTGCTATGCTGGCATGTGTCAATGGCTACAATCAACCGGCTCTTTAATCTACAGGCACTTGCCGCGGTGGTGTGTGGTTCTGCTAACCAGCTGCCAGGGGCTCCAGGTGTCCCCCATTTCCCCTTCCAGTTTTTACCCAGATCCAACCGGGTTTTGCCCACCGAGGCCTAGAACATTCCTTGAAGCCTTGGAATTGCTCAGATGCGGCATTCAAAAGCCATTGCACGACAGGCAGGCAGAGAAACGCCATCATGCTGAGGGAAGGGCTCAGCAAGCAGCTCACCAAGCCCCTGAACAGAGGGGTCACAGACTGCACACAGCCGATCTCCTCCTGCAGAAATCTCAGCCCAGACCCCCGGGCTTGGTGCCCAGCGGACAGGTCCGAACCAAGGAGTGACTGAGGCCAGGTCTCCACTCCCGGGCCTGCCCTGAGCGCCGGAGGGATGCCCCCAGCGTGGGGGCAGCTCGGGAGGTGGAAGAATGGTTCCATCGCCCTCGCCGGCGGCGCTTGGGGAGGGGACGCCCCTCCCTCGCGGTAGCCTGCTGAGGTGACGCTGGCAGAGCTTGACGCCAGAGCTGTGCTGCTAGCATCCCGTGTGTAGACGTGGCCTCAGGAAAAGCGCTTCTGAGCCAGAGCCACCAAGGCAGTCAGGTGCCTGTACTCCGGATTTAGGCACCACTGTGATTCCCCAAACCCCACCTAACCCCGTGGTGCCTAATTCACTCAGCACCTACAGTGTTGCTGTCAGATTTCCCTAGGTGCCTGTTTGCCTTGGGCCTGTCTCACGCCTGCGCCCCAGCGCGTGGGGAACCAGGGCACGGGAGTATGGCAATGCCTGTCTTGCCTGCAGGGGAGCTCCGAGCCTCGACACAAGATGGCACCTCCTCCTCCCTGCCACCCCCTGGCTGTGTTGTGTGGAGTTGGGTCGGTGCCTAAACTGTTCTCCCGGGAAACGACTTGGGGTAGCTAAGCCCATGATGCCGGGAGAGGGTTCCCGGCTGCAGATCGCCAGATGCCCCCTGTGCTCTCCCGGACTTATGCGCCGAACTCTCAGAGAGGGGCAGGACCAGTACCGGGTTTACAATGGGGCCGTGGCTCCGGGCCCACACTCAGAAGGGGCTCTGGTGCCCAGACTGTGGCCCTGCTCCGCCCGTGCTCTGCCCCGAAGCCCCAGGCCACTCGGCCTCTTCCCCCTGTTTGCCCCTCTCTGCACCTCCTCCCCCATGTGAGCGGTGGGCAGGGCCTCAGGGGGAAGAGGCTGAGTGGGGACAGGGCCTCGGGGTAGCGGGCGGGGCATATCAAAGATTAATCTAGCCCTGAGTAGGGTTTAGGCCTCATCCATTTTGTCAGCATCTCCCATGGGGTAGCTTAGGCAGCTCCTTGCCTAGCTCGCGGGCTCTGTAGATCCCACTGTAAGGCGCCTCTCTCCCCGCATTGATAGTACAGGGAGCTTAGGGCCCAGCTCACGGGTTGTGTAGCCCTGCCACAATATGCAACACGTTTCTGACAGACAAATCACAAGATGGGGTGTGACTCTGTCATAGACACCAAATTGGACTAGAGAACAGGATGATCAGCTCTTAAACATCTATCAATAATGAGGAGAAGGAAAAACTGTTATCCTGGGGGATTTTGATCTGGGGAACACATGGTAGAAGTCTCATGCTGCCACGGGGTAAACCACCTTGGAGTCTGTAAAATGATATGTACGCAGGGTCTGAATGAGCTCTCCCCTGACACCTAGTGATGCGCTTTGGGGGGGGGGGGGGGAGGGCAACACTTCCGGAGCAGCCACTCTGCCTAGGTCGCAGCACGATGGAGCTGCTTTGCCAAAATGATCTTTCAGAAATCTCAGCCCAGACCCAATGCTCGGTGCCCAGGGGACAGGTCTGAACCAAGCTCTGATTCCAGTTTGAGAGATTAAGGCAAAGAGCAAACTATCCCCCACACAGGCCATGTCTACACTACAGGGACTATGCTGACAGTTATGGTGCCGGAGCCATGCCAGAGTGATCCCGTAGTGTAGACGCAGCATTGGTGCAGAGTTGGCTCGCGTTGGCTCACAAATCACTCTAGCATTGAGTGCAGGGGAAACAGAGTGGCGTTATCCTGATTGTGTGAGTAAAGGGCAGCAGAACCGGGCCTCACCTGCCCTGCGTGAGGGTCATCCTCAGCTTAACCTCACTCGCTAAGCAGGCAGTAAGGATGTGAAATCCCAATGGAACGGGGGGGAGGAGGAAGTGTTTCTATCTGGGGCTGTGGGCTCTGCTCAGAGAGGGCATTTGACCTTCTCCCCAGTGTTTGAAGACACAGCTAATAGACATAATGGGGAGTCATTGTTTCTCGTCCGTGATTACTAGAGCAGAATCAGTGCCGGTCTGGGGGCTCTGCTTTCAACTTGGTGTCCGGATGGTAGTGGAAGAAAAGACAATGCAGAGGCTGTACTGGCAGGGAGGGTCCCTGCTGCCCAGGGAAATCACTGAAATCACTAAAGACCCGAGTTAAGGGGTAGACACAGAACATGGCAGCACAGAAATGGCAGCGAGTGTTCGACAGCAGCGTGGACCAGCAGCAGCAGAGAAAAGCAGCGCAGCAAACAGCCAGTCGCAGAGGTGCACAGCAAGCACCCAGAGACTGTTCAAGTCCCGCCCAGGTGACCTGGGCGAACACACCTCTGACTCTGGGTCTTTGCTGGCTGAGACCAGCCAACTGTGAGTGGATGCAGCAGAGGGAGGGGGAAGTAAGGTGCTAAAGGGAGGGACATTCGCTCATTGGACTTTGAACCCGAGGCACAGGACTCTGCCCAGTGCTCTGGGAGGTTGGGTTTTTGCTTACAGTTGCGTGCTTTTGAATGTGGCTCTGGTGTCCCAAACTAATGCTTGATTCCCTTTCCCTTTTATTAAAAGTTCTCTTTTGTTATACACAGACGGGATGCCCGTGAGAAGGGAAGCATTGCCTCTCAGAGGTGCCCAGGGTGGTGTTGAGTTTTCCCAGATTACTGGGTGGAGGCTCGAGCCGGTTCTGTTTTGTATTGTTAGGAAGAACCCCTAAATATTGAACCCAGCCTTGTTGCTGCCGACTCTACCTGGCGGAAGAGTTACCTATTGGTGATAATTTTCTAACACAAACGGTAGTACACCCTGTTTGGAACAATTCTACATTTGATCTCCTGACAGATGAAGATGAATTTACCACTGAGCTGAAAATGAGTGGTTGTCTGGTACAAGTGATCATAATCTAATTATATTTTTAATGTGCAAACAAAATACAGCCCTGACAAATAATATACCACTTGACTCTTTAAAAGGGCCAGTTTCCCAAAGCTGAAAACAATGATGAGCAATGTCGATTGAAAGGAAAAATGTAAACAAAACAATAGGAATGACCGTTGGGAGTTGTGTAAGAAAACTTTACTGTGTGTCAAAAAACCACAATTATGAAAGAAAGTGTTGGTTAAAACACCATCCTGGTTAACAACAAAAGTGAAAGCAGCAACGTAAAATATCACACACGCACACACTTTCATTTGTTTTATATATATATATGTTTAAGGAGGAAGCTGACAACAATGACTATAAATTAGCAATAATTAAATACAAACAGTTGAAAATAGAAGCTATCAGTGAAAACTATATGACCAGTAGGGTTAAGAAAATAAGAAGGAACATTTTAATATACTAGGAACAAAATAAATGGAGTGGCTGCAGTGAATCAGTGCATTGTGAATTGTCCCCAGGGTAACAGATCAGGAGCTACCCAGTGCGGGCTGCAATGTAGCACCCTGGGCGGATCTCTCGCTCTTATGGGTGAGTTGGGATCTTACAGTTCTCAATAATGATGCACAAAAGGCAAAAGAGTTGAATGAATGTTGCTGTTGGGTGTTTGGAAAGAAGCTGGATGATGTATTCACATGCTTCACTGATTATGAAATACTTCCTATTCCCGCAGTAAGTAGACAGGATGTTAAACAGCAGCTACTAAAGTTAAACATTTAAAATCTGTAGGACCAGATAAAACTTGCACCCAAGAGTTTTAGAAGAATTGGCCAAGGAGCTCACTGAGCTGTTAATGTTGTTTAACAAATAGTGAGTACTGGGAAAGTTCTAGAGGGCTGGGGAATAAAGCTGATATTGTGCCAATATTTAGAGCAAGTGGTAACTGTAGACCAGTTAGCTTGACCTTGATCCCAGGTAAAATCATGGAAAGGCTGATACTGAATGCAATGAGTAAAAAATTAAAGGATGGCAGCATAATTAATTCCAGTCACATGGAAAATAGATGCATCAAACAAACTTGACAGAGTCTTTTTGATGAGATTACAAGGCTGGTGTTTAAAGTTAACTGTGTTGACACCATTTACTTCGACTTCCTGTAAGCAGGGATGCCAGTTAGATGGGGCATGGCGGAAGGGGGGCGAGGGAGCTCTAGTCCCGCCTGAGTTTCATACTTGAGGTCTGCTCACGGCGCACACCCTAGCCCCAGATGGAGCTCTTAACTGCAACACAGCTTGAGTGTGATATGTGATGTGTTCTGTGCTGCTCCCAGCTTGCTACTCTGAAACCTGTTTATAAACAGAGGCAGGATGATTATGGTAACAAAAGGCTTGTTATTAAAGTAAATTAGAATCCTTAGATGATCCTGAAAGCATTGCCAGGCACTCCAGTTAAAAGAGAGGAAACAAAGGATAGGAATAAATGGTGAGAATGGAGAGAGGTAAATAGTGGTGTCTCCCAAGGCTCTGTACTGGGACCAGTCCTATTCAACATATTCATACATGAGCTGGAAAAAGGGATGTGTGATGGTGTACCCCATAAGGCTTTATGGGGAGAGGCTTATAAATGTATACATGATGTAACTGGAATATGTTTTATGCTACATGTGCCATGTAACATATCTCTGTGAAAGACTAACCTAATTGCCTTCTATGATGAGATAACCGGCTCTGTGGATGAGGGGAAAGCAGTGGATGTGCTATTTCTTGACTTTAGCAAAGCTTTTGATACAGTCTCCCACAGTATTCTTGCCAGCAAGTTAAAGAAGTATGGGCTGGATGAATGGACTATAAAGTGGATAGAAAACTGGCTAGATGGTCGGGCTCAACGGGTAGTGATCAATGGCTCCATGTCTAGTTGGCAGCCGGTATCAAGTGGAGTGCCCCAAGTGTCGGTGCTGGGGCCGGTTTTGTTCAATATCTTCATCAACGATCTGGAGGATGGTGTGGACTGCACCCTTAGCAAGTTTGCAGATGACACTAAACTGGGAGGAGTGGTTGATACGCTGGAGGGTAGGGACAGGATACAGAGGGACCTAGACAAATTAGAGGATTGGGCCAAAAGAAATCTGATGAGGTTCAACAAGGACAAGTGCAGAGTCCTGCACTTAGGACGGAAGAATCCCATGCACTGCTACAGACTAGGGACCGAATGGCTGGGCAGCAGTTCTGCAGAAAAGGACCTAGGGGTTACAGTGGTCGAAAAGCTGAATATGAGTCAACAGTGTGCCCTTGTTGCCAAGAAGGCTAACGGCATTTTGGGTTGTATAAGTAGGGGCATTTCCAGCAGATCGAGGGACGTGATTATTCCCCTCTATTCGGCACTGGTGAGGCCTCATTTGGAGTACTGTGTCCAGTTTTGGGCCCCACACTACAAGAAGGATGTGGATAAATTGGAAAGAGTCCAGCGGAGGGCAACAAAAATGATTAGGGGGCTGGAGCACATGACTTCTGAGGAGAGGCTGAGGGAACCGGGATTGTTTAGCCTGCAGAAGAGAAGAATGAGGGGGGATTTGATAGCTGCTTTCAACTACCTGAAAGGGGGTTCCAAAGAGGATGGATCTAGACTGTTCTCAGTGGTCGAAGATGACAGAACAAGGAGTAATGGTCTCAAGTTGCAGAGCGGGAGGTTTAGGTTGGATATTAGGAAAAACTTTTTCACTAGTAGGGTGGTGAAGCACTGGAATGGGTTACCTAGGGAGGTGGTGGAATCTCCTTCCTTAGAGGTTTTTAAGGTCAGGCTTGACAAAGCCCTGGCTGGGATGATCTAGTTGGGGTTGGTCCTGCTTTGAGCAGGGGGTTGGACTAGATGACTCCTGAGGTCCCTTCCAACCCTGAGATTCTATGATTCTAAGTTATGACCTACTGAATCTATTCCTCCTGTTTGTATGCATGTATCATTGTTGTAGTTGAAGTTATGAATATTGGTTTTATATTTGCTGGTTTTGTACATAGCCTTTGTAAGAGCCTGGGATCATGTCTTGAGAAAGGTATGTGCATGTAAAGAGACCAATCAAGAAACCCTTACACAGACAATAGGAGGTGCAGACCCCAATCCACATCTGGGTCTGGCCAGGAATGCAACTGGCTGGACTGGTTAGGGTGCATGGACATGTGACTTGCCCATGTGATCCCAAAACTCCAGGGTAAGATGATGCTACACAGGGAATGGGGGAAAGGCTATAAAAACCCTGGGAAGACCCCTCCATGTTGTCTTCAGCTGGCTAAAGAGAGAGGCTCTCCACCCCCCAAGGACATACCTGAGAGAGACTGAACAAAGGACTAAGACAATAGGGGGTGTGAGCGATTGCTGGACCCAGGCTAGAAGTTCTACAGCCTGCAAAAGGAAAATACTGAAACTGGTGAGGCTTTTATCTGTGTTGAGTTGAATTAGACCTAGACGTGCGTGTTTTATTTTATTTTACTTAGTAATTCGCTTTGTTCTGTCTGCAACTACTTGGAATCACTTAAATCCTACTTTCCGTACTTATTAAAATCTCTTTTTACTTATTAGTTACCTGGAGTACGTGTTAGTACCTAGGGGAGGGGCAAACAGCTGTGCATATCTTTCTATCTTTGAAATAGAAGGCGAACTATTTATGAGTTTGCCCTGTATAAGCTTTATACAGGGTAAAACGGATTTATTCAGGGTTTGAACCTCATTGGGAGTTGGGCACCTGGGTGTCAAAGGCACGAGCACTTCCTGAGCTGCTTCCAGGCAGCCTGCGGCTGTTAGGAGACGTGGTTTGGACCTGGGTCTGGGTTTGCAGCAGATCAGCGGAATCCGGCTCAAAACAGACAGGATTCGGGAGTCCCAAGCTGGAAAAGGCAGGAAAGCAGGGGCAGAAGTAGCCTTGACACACCAGATGGCAGCACCAAGGTGGTTTCTGTGATCCCAACCCGTCACAGGGTGAATAGTGAGGTGGCAAAATTTTCAGATGATACAAAGCTACTCAAGATAGTCAAGTCCCAGGCAGACTGCAAAGAGTTACAAAAGGATCTCTCAAAACTGGGTGATGGCAACAAAATGGCAGATGAAATTCAATACTGATACATTCAAAGTAATGCACATTGGAAAATATAAACCCAACTATACATATAAAATAATGGGGGCTAAATTAGCTGTTACCTGTCAAGAAAGAGATCTTGGAGTCATTCTGGATCGTTTGCTAAAAACATCCACTCAATGTGCAGTGGCAATCGAAAAAGCAAACCGAATATTGGGAATCATTAGGAAAGAGATAGAAAATATCATATTGCCTCTATATAAATCCATGGTACGCCCACATATTGAATACTGCGTGCTGATTTGGTCACCCCATCTCGAAAAAACATATGTTGGGTTTGAAAAAGGTACAGAGAAGAGCAACAGAAATGATTAGGGGTATAGAACAGGTTCCATTAAAAAGACTTGGACTTTTCAGCCTGGAAAAGAGATGATTAAGGGGGGATATAATAGAGGTCTATAAAATTATGAATGGTGTGGAAAAATTGAATAAGAAAATGTTATTTACTCCTTCCCATACAACAAGAACTAGGTGTCACCCAATGAAATTAGCAGGCAGAAGATTTAAAACAAACAAAATAAAGTTTTTCTTCACACTAAACCTGTGGAACTCATTGCCAGGGGATGTTGTGAAGGCCAAAACTATAACAGGGTTCCAGTAGGAACTAGACAAGTTCATGGAGGATAGGTCCATCAATGGCTATTAGTCAGGATGGGCAGGGATGCAAGACAGGGACTGAATCACTTGCCTGTGTGGTTCATTCCCTCTGACACACCTGGCATTAGCTCCTGTTGGAAGACAGGAACTGGGCTAGATGGACCATTGGTCTTATCCAGTATGGCTGTTCTGATGTTCTTATATAGAACCCAGATGTATCTGCCCCCCACTGTAACCCACTAGATCCCACTCCCCTCCCAGAGCTGAGGTAGAACCCAGGAGTCCTGAAGGGGTCACTCTCTCTGCAGAGTTAGCCCTGGTCTACACTACGAGTTTAGGTCGAATTTATTAGCGTTATTTCGATTGATCCGTGCACCCGTCCACACGACGAAGCCCTTAACATCGACTTCTAGGGCTCTTAAAATCGATCTCGCCACTCCACCCCCAACGAGGGGATTAGCGCTTAAATCGATATTGCCGAATCGATGTAGGCTTAGTGAGGACGCAATTCGACGGTATTGGCCTCCTGGATCTATCCCACAGTGCAACATTTGACCGCTCTGGACAGCAGTCTGAGCTCCAATGCTCCGCCCAGGTAGACAGGAAAAGCCCCGCGAACTTTTGAATTTCATTTCCTGTTTGGCCAGCGTGGTGAGCTGCAGGTGAGCGCAGATCTCATCAGCAGAGGTGACCATGATGGAGTCCCAGAACCGAAGCCGAGCTCCAGCATGGACCGATGGTGAAGTACGCGATCTGATCGCTGTATGGGGAGACGAAACCGTGCTAGCAGAGCTACGGTCCAAAAGAAGAAACGCCAATACATATGCCAAAGTCTCCAAGGGCATGCAGGACAGAGGCTACAACAGGGACGCGCAACAGTGCCGCGTGAAAATTAAGGAGCTCAGGCAAGCCTACCAAAAAACCAGAGATGCAAACAAATGCTCTGGGTCAGAGCCCCAGACATGCCGCTTCTATGATGAGCTGCATGCCATTCTAGGAGGTGCAGCCAGCACTGACCCACCCATGTGGTATGACTCCGTATGTGGATCATCAGAAACCACAGAGGAGCATGATGATGATAATGATGCTGAAAATAGCGCCCAGACACAGCAAGGAAGTGGAGAAGCCCTTTTCCCCGACAGCCAGGAACTCTTTGTCACCCTGGAGCCAGTACCCTACGAACCCACCCAAGGCGTGCTCGATGCAGGAGAAGGGACCTCTGGTGCCTCTGGTGAGTGTACCTCTGTTAATTAATACATGTTTTATAAGCAAACGTGTTTAATGATCAATTCACGGCCAGTACAGCTACAGCTACTGGAAAAGTCTGTTAACATGTTCGGGGATGGAGCAGAAATCCTCCGGGGACATCTCCAGAAAGATCTCCTGGATGTACTCCCAAAGCCTGTGCAAAAGGTTTCTGGGGAGGGCAGCCTTATCCTGTGCTCCGTGGTAACACACTCTACCACGCCAGGCCAGTAGCACGTAGTCTGGAATCATTGCTTTGCAAAGCATGGCGGCGTATGGTCCCGGTGTTTGCTGGCATTCAAGCAACATCCGTTCTTTATCTGTCTGTGTTATCCTCAGAAGAGTGATATCATTCATGGTCACCTGGTTGAAATAGGGGAATTTTATTAAGGGGGTATTCAGAGGGGCTCCGTCCCTGCTGGGCTGTTTGCCTGTGGCTGAACAGAAATCTTCCCCGCTGTGACCCACGCGGTGGGGGGAGGGGGAACAGCGAACATCTTGGATGTGTGTCTGTGTGTGTGGGGGGGTGTCGATTAGGTTCGCGCTGCACGTTAACCCAAAAACTGCCGCCCCTCCCTTTTCAATTGCCAACCAGTTTTAAATTGCCAGCCCAAAGGCTGTTTGTTATGGGAAATGAGGGGGTTGCTGTTTGAAAACATTCCCACGTTATGAAGGTTAAAGAAGCCTATAGACTGTGGCTTACCATGGCTGTGTGCAAGCCGAATTCTGTTGCCCGCCGGACCTGCTTGTGTGATCTCTCACACCAAACCGGCAGACCCTTAATATAACAGGCAAAGTGCAACCTTGGACCAAATGCACATGTGATATGTAATGTTTGGAGCATTGTTCTCTAATATGTGTCTTTTAAACTACTCCTCTCCCGTTTGTTTCCTCCCGCAGCTGCAAATGTTTCAACGCCACCCCCTTCATCACCGTCCCAGAGGCTAGCGAAGATTAGAAGTAAAAAAAAAAGGAATCGAGATGAAATATTCTCAGAACTCATGGAATCCTCCCACACTGAAGCTGCCCAGCAGAATGCGTGGAGGCAGACACTGTCGGAGTCCAGGAAGGCAGATTCTGATCGCGCGGACAGGTGGCGTGATGAAGAGAGTAGGTGGCGTCAGCGTGCAGAGAGAAGGCAGGATGCAATTCTGAGGCTACTGGAGGATCAAACGGAAATCCTCCGGCTTATGGCTGAGGAAAGGCGTACGGTTCAGGAAAGGCCGCCTGAGCCCAGACCGTCGCTACAGCCCCTGTGTAACCAACAGCCCTCCTTCCCGAGTCCCATAACCTCATCCCCGAGACGCCCAAGAACGCGTTTGGGCGGCCTCCGTGCACCCAACCACTCAAGTCAAGAGAACAGTCCAAGCAAGAAAGGGCTGGCATTCAATAAGTTTTAAAGTGCTGTGTGTCCTTGTCCTTCCCTCATCCCCTCCTCCACCACCCATCCTGGTGCTTCCCTTCCTCCACCAGCTATCCCGGGAGACTGTGGCAGTTAGCCCCATAGTTCCCCCTCTTTGTTTTACGAATTAATAAAGAATGCATGATTTTTAAGCAACAATGACTTTATTTCCTCTGCGAGCGGTGATCGAGGGGGGGAGGACAGGGCGGTTTGGGTAAAGGGAAGTAGAGTGAATGAAGGGGTGGGGCTTTTCATTACAGGGGAAAAACAGAACTTTCACACAGCATCCTGGCCATTCATGAAACTGGTTTTCAAAGCTTCCCTGATGCGCAACGCACCCTGCTGTACTCTTGTAATAGCCCTGGTGTCTGGCTGCGCATAACCAGCGGCCAGGCGATTTGCCTCAACCTCCCACCCTGCCATAAACGTCTCCCCCTTACTCTCACAGATATTGTGGAGCGCACAGCAAGCAGTAATAATAATGGGAATATTGGTTTTGCTGAGATCTAACCTAGTCAATAAACTTCGCCAGCGAGCTTTTAAATGACCAAATGCACATTCCACCACCATTCTGCACTTGCTCAGCCTATAGTTGAAAAGGTCCTGACTACTGTCCAGGCTACCTGTGTATGGCTTCATGAGCCATGGCATTAAGGGGTAGGCTGGGTCCCCAAGGATAACTATTGGCATCTCAACATCCCCAACGGTTATTTTCTGGTCTGGGAAGAAAGTCCCTTGCTGCAGCAGCTGAAACAGACCAGAGTTCCTGAAGATGCGAGCGTCATGTACCTTTCCCGGCCATCCCACGTTGATGTTGGTGAAACGTCCCTTGTGATCCACCAGTGCTTGCAGCACTATTGAAAAGTAACCCTTTCGGTTTATGTACTCGCTGGCTTGGTGGTCCGGTGCCAAGATAGGGATATGGGTTCCGTCTATCGCCCCACCACAGTTCGGGAACCCCATTGCTGCAAAGCCATCCAGTATGAGCTGCACATTTCCCAGACTCACAACCCTTGGTACCAGCAGCTTGGTGATCGCCCTGGCTACTTGCATCACAACAGCCCCCACTGTAGATTTTCCCACTCCGAATTGATTCGCGACTGACCGGTAGCTGTCTGGCGTTGCAAGCTTCCACAGGGCTATCGCCAGTCGCTTCTGTACTGTGAGGGCTGCTCTCATCTTGGTGTTCTTGCGCTTCAGGGCAGGGGAAAGCAACTCACAAAGTTCCATGAAAGTGCCCTTACGCATGCGAAAGTTTTGCAGCCACTGGGATTCATCCCAGACCTGCAGCACTATGTGGTCCCACCAGTCTGTGCTTGTTTCCCGGGCCCAGAATCGGCGTTCCACTGTATCAACAAGCCCCATTAACACCATGATGTCCACCTTGCGGGGGGGCCTTTTTTGAGAGAGGTCTGTGTCCATGTCCTCATCACTGTCCTCAGGGCGCTGCTGTCGCCTCCTCGCCTGCTGTAGCTGTAGCAGCTCCTGGTTCTCGTTCTCCATATACTCCTGGACAATGCGTGTGGTGTTC
This sequence comes from Macrochelys suwanniensis, assembly GCA_033296515.1. Lineage (NCBI taxonomy): Eukaryota > Metazoa > Chordata > Testudines > Chelydridae > Macrochelys > Macrochelys suwanniensis. The sequence goes on from CM065797.1 coordinate 1,727,451, forward strand.
ATAACGGCGAGAACAGCCGCGGTGATCTGATCGTGCTCCATGCTTTCCCTGGTATGCTGTTTGCAGGACAGCAGAGTGGCAGCAGAAGCAGCGGGTGGATAACAATGGAGTCAGCAATATGGCGCCCATATGAAAAAAGGCGCGAAAGGATTTTTTGCTCCCCCCTCAGTTGCTTTCACGGAGGGAGTGGGGAGCAAGGGTTAGGCTCATTTCCTTCTAGCTGCAGATGGTACAATATGCGGTGAGCAAGGAGGCGCCTTCCCTTCTAGCAGCAGATGATACAATATGCTTGATATCCATCATTATCTCCTGGCCCCCTCAAGGATTGAACTTGCAACCCCGGGTTTAGCGGGCCAACGCTCAGACCGCTGAGCTATCCCTCCGCCCGTGTTCCAGGCAGTACTGAATCTCCCTTAAACAAAACGTAAAAAAGAGAATGACCAGAGTCACTCTGGTCACTCCCATTTATGTCCAAGCGCCCCCGGCCAGCCACAGGCCACGAGCACCAATCATATTGTACAATCTGCTGCGAGAAGGCAAGGAGCTTCTGCTGTATGGTCCCGCGACCACAACCATTTATGGCATATTGCACCATCTGCAGCTAGAAGGCAAGGAGCTTCTGCTGTGTAGTCCCATGACTACCAGCCTCAGGCGGAATGGCCCCCTCAAGGATTGAACTCGCAACCCTGGGTTTAGTGGGCCAACGCTCAGAACGCTGAGCTATCCCTCTGCCCATATTATAGTGTGACTGAATCCCCACTAGACCTAATGTCCAGGTGTACGCTGGAGATGTATGGTAATTGTGAGCTGAGCAGGCTTCCGTAGCAAACACGGAAACCCCGGAAAAAAGGCGCGAAAAATATTGCTTTCACGGAGGGAGGGAGGGAGGGAGGGATGACATGTACCCAGAACCACCAGCGACAATGTTTTCTGCCCCATCAGGCTTTGGGATCGCAACCCAGAATTTCAATGGGTGGCGGAGACTGCGGGAACTGTGGGATAGCTACCCGCAATGCAATGCTCCGAAAGTCGATGCTAGCCCCGCTACTGTGGACACAGTCAATCGACCTCATGTTCTTAACGCTCTTTAGTGGGGACACACACAATCGATTCCATAAATTCGGGTTTTAAAATATCAACTTCTATAAATTCGACCTAATTCTGTAGTATAGATGTACCCTTAGTAACAAAGTAAGAATATACATTACAATTTTAAACCTAGCCAGTGTTCCTTAAGTGACTTGCCACGAGATGTCAGAACATGTTAGTATTAGAACTGAGTGGGTTTAATATTTATCGAATTTTCTTTCTTTTATATAGGAATTAGATTCAGTGCTCCTGTCTGCTAATTGCTAAGTTATCTGCCAAAAAACCCTAGAGTTGTCAAGTGCCTAAGTAGCCCCTGGAATCCCAGTTAAAGTTGCCCTCCCTCCGCCCCCCCCCCCCCCCCGAAGTCTGAAATGGTGCTCCTGCCTGTAAGTTATTAGTCCTGCAAGACACTCTGGTTTAAAAATGAGCACTATGCCACATTAATGCAGCCCATATTAGCTGGATGAAAAACTGGCTAACTGATGGATCTCAAAACGTAGCTATCAATGAGGAATTGTCACCCCATAGATATGGTTTCTAGTAGGTCCCACAGGGATCTGTTCGTGGCTACAGTATCTTTCTCAAGGATTTGGAAGAAAATATAAAATCATTGCTGGTAAAATTTGAAAATGACACCAAGATAGGTGGAGTGGTACATGAAGGTAGAGACAGGTCAGTTATGTAAAGGGATCAGGAGCACATGCTAATCTGGGCTCACCTGAACAACACGTGTTTTAACACAGCTACATAGAAGGTCATTCCTAGATTTAGAGATTCCAAGGCCATTATGATCATCTAGTCTGAGCTCCTTCATAACCCAGGCCACAGACCTTCCCCAAAATAATCCCTAGAGCAGGAAAAATCTCCAGTCTTGATTCAAAAATGGCCAGTGATGGAGAATCTGCCATGCCCTTGGTAAGTTGTTCCAAAGGTTAATTACCCTCACGGTAAAACAATTATTTCGATTTCCAGTCTGGATTTGTGGAGCGTTAACGTCCAGCCATTGGATCAGGTTAGACCTTTGTCTGCTAGACTGAAGCACCCATTAGCAAATGTTATTCCCTCGCACAGGTACCTATAAACTGTGACCAAATCATCCCTTAATTTTCTCTTTGTTAAGATAAATGAATTAAGCTCTTCGAGTCTGTCACTATGAGGCAGGTTTTCTAATCCTTTAATCCATTCTCGTGGCTCTTCATAGAATCATAGAATCATAGAATCTCAGGGTTGGAAGGGACCTCAGGAGGTCGTCTAGTCCAACCCCCTGCTCAAAGCAGGACCAAACCCAACTAAATCATCCCAGCCAGGGCTTTGTCAAGCCTGACCTTAAAAACCTCTAAGGAAGGAGATTCCACCACCTCCCTAGGTAACCCATTCCAGTGCTTCACCACCCTACTAGTGAAAAAGTTTTTCCTAATACCCAACCTAAACCTCCCCCTCTGCAACTTGAGACCATTACTCCTTGTTCTGTCATCTTCGACCACTGAGAACAGTCTAGATCCATCCTCTTTGGAACCCCCTTTCAGGTAGTTGAAAGCAGCTATCAAATCCCCCCTCATTCTTCTCTTCTGCAGGCTAAACAATCCCGGTTCCCTCAGCCTCTCCTCAGAAGTCATGTGCTCCAGCCCCCTAATCATTTTTGTTGCCCTCCGCTGGACTCTTTCCAATTTATCCACATCCTTCTTGTAGTGTGGGGCCCAAAACTGGACACAGTACTCCAAATGAGGCCTCACCAGTGCCGAATAGAGGGGAATAATCACGTCCCTCGATCTGCTGGAAATGCCCCTACTTATACAACCCAAAATGCCGTTAGCCTTCTTGGCAACAAGGGCACACTGTTGACTCATGTTCAGCTTTTCATCCACCGTAACCCCTAGGCCCTTTTCTGCAGAACTGCTGCCCAGCCATTCGGTCCCTAGTCTGTAGCAGTGCATGGGATTCTTCCGTCCTAAGTGCAGGACTCTGCACTTGTCCTTGTTGAACCTCATCAGATTTCTTTTGGCTCAGTCCTCTAATTTGTCTAGGTCCCTCTGTATCCTATCCCTACCCTCCAGCGTATCAACCACTCCTCCCAGTTTAGTGTCATCTGCAAACTTGCTAAGGGTGCAGTCCACACCATCCTCCAGATCGTTGATGAAGATATTGAACAAAACCGGCCCCAGCACCGACCCTTGGGGCACTCCACTTGATACCGGCTGCCAACTAGACATGGAACCATTGATCACTACCCGTTGAGCCCGACCATCTAGCCAGTTTTCTATCCACTTTATAGTCCATTCATCCAGCCCATACTTCTTTAACTTGCTGGCAAGAATACTGTGGGAGACTGTATCAAAAGCTTTGCTAAAGTCAAGAAATAGCACATCCACTGCTTTCCCCTCATCCACAGAGCCGGTTATCTCATCATAGAAGGCAATTAGGTTAGTCAGGCATGACTTGCCCTTGGTGAATCCGTGCTGACTGTTCCTGATCACTTTCCTCTCCTTTAAGTGGTTCAGAATTGATTCCTTGAGGACCCGTTCCATGATTTTTCCAAGGACTGAGGTGAGACTGACTGGCCTGTAGTTCCCCGGATCTTCCTTCTTCCCTTTTTAAAAGATGGGCACTACATTAGCTTTTTTCCAGTCATCCGGGACCTCCCCCGATTGCCATGATTTTTCAAAGATAATGGCCAATGGCTCTGCAATCTCATCGGCCAACTCCTTTAGCACCCTCGGATGCAGTGCATCCGGCCCCATGGACTTGTGCTCGTCCAGCTTTTCTAAATAGTCCCGAACTACTTCTTTCTCCACAGAGGGCTGGTCACCTCCTCCCCATACCGTGCTGCGGAGTGCAGCTGTCTGGGAGCTGACCTTGTCTGTGAAGACAGAGGCAAAAAAAGCATTGAGTACACTAGCTTTCTGCACATCCTCTGTCACTAGGTTCCCTCCCTCATTCAGCAAGGGGCCCACACTTTCCTTGACTTTCTTCTTGTTGCTAACATACCCGAAGAAACCCTATGATTCTATGATTCTAACCGAGCAGGGGAGAAGGTGGGGTTGTTGTTACGGCAGCTCTGGTGAGACCCATCCTGTGGTCAGTTCTGGTGCTCACACTTCAAAATAGACGCCCATGTGGGCAGGGTTCCAAAGGCAGCTACGATGTGACCTGCCTCACAGAGAGAAACGAGCAATGTTCAGTCTATTTCTGTAGCCCAAGAGACGCTGAAGGGCTGTGTTGGGGCTGACCACAAAAGTCTTTCCAAATAAAATCCTCGCAAACACAAAACCCTAGGAGTAAAAGTCCTTCCACCCAGTGTTGTTCTGGGGGCAAGGGTTCCATCCACACTCTGACAGGGGGACCCCTTTCCCTCCCAGCATCAAAGGTCCACCAGGCAGACCCCTCCCCTCAACTCGCCCCGGCTCCCCCAAGTGAGAACAGGAGCTTTCTGTGTGGTTTTCCTGCCAAGGTTTTTGTCTTTGAGTGATTCGGAGAGAGTGGAGCTTCATCCCACCCTCCACGACCCAGTACAGCGCCCTGGGTTTGGACAGAAACAGTCGCCTCTTCTCCCCAAGGCTATGGCCATGCTTAGCTCCCACGCTACAGCCACACAACTCCAGCTCTGCAGTGAATCATAGACTCTGAGGGTTGGAAGGGACCTTAGGAGGTCATCTAGTCCAACCCGCTGCTCAAAGCAGGACCAATCCCCAATTTTTGCCCCAGATCCCTAAATGTCCCCCTGAAGGACTGAACTCACAACCCTGGGTTTAGCAGGCCAGTGCTCAAACCACTGAGCTATCCCACCTTGGGCAGCTGCTTCCTGCAGCAGTGACAGGGAGCTTCCCATAGCTGGGGGTTGGGAATCTACCTCACCGAGTGACAGCCCCAGGTCAACAGCAGAATTCTTCCATTGACCCAGCCACATCCATGCTGGGGGTTAGCTCAGCTTAACTACAGCAGCTGCAACTAGGTCAGCCTAACTTTTGAGTATAGACCAGGCCCGAGTCTGGCCCTGGGGCCATTTAGTCTCTTCCCACCTCTGCCCCTGTGGTCCCCAGGGTCTTCATTCAGGTGAGTCTCTTTGGAACAGGGTAACTGGGACCCCATCCTCCCAATTCCACTTTTCCTTCAAGGGTCAGTGCGCCCCAGTGCAGGCGTCTGTGAGCGCCCAACCCCGGGAGAGGGTTTCGGAGAGCAGAGGGGACAGTGGCGAGACAAGCCCCAGTGGCTGGAAGCTGAAATAAGGCACAATTCTGAAGTGAGGGTCATTAGCCCCTGGGGAAATTTACCTGTGATGTGGCAGATTCTCCATCCCTTGGAGTCTTCAGATCAAGACTGGATCTTTTCTTAATACTTATGCTCCAGCCCATCGAGAAATTCTGGTCCTGATGCAGGAATCCCTATGCCGGGGCTGGACTAGAGGACCATAATGATCTTTATTGGTCTTAAAATCTATGAATGTTATAATAATATAATGTAACATTATAATAATAGTGGAGAGTAGTGTGTCACCACTGCCATTGAGGAGGCTGGAATCAGAACTGCTCAGCTGTGTGTCCCAGGCCCTATACTGCTGTCAGCTGAGGGAGAGTCCCTTTCAGTTCTAGTAGTGGGGGCCTGGGGCTTGTGAAGCTGGAGGAGCTCTGTCTAGGGTTAGGGTTAGGGACATTCTGAGTGGCAATGGAGGCTGCGAGATTCTGGAGCTGCCTGTATTGCCCCCTGGAAGTACCTGGAGAACCAAGTTCTACAAGGAGCCACCTGGGCTCTTTTGCTGTGATCATCTGACATCTTAGCTAGACTTCCGGGCTTGAGAATGACCTGAAATGTCTGTGGGGTGCTGAGTCACATTGTCATAACCGAGTGATGGCGCCCTCATGCCATGGGATGCCCCCATGGGGAAGGTGTAAAAGGAATGTGGCCACAAACTTCTCCATGCAAGAGTCCTATGGCTGGGGAAATTTCTTCCCCAGTTGTAACTTACAGGCAAAGTGGTCCAGTGGTTAGAGCAGTGGCTGGGAGTCAGGACTGCTGGGTTCTGGTCCCAAAACTCAGATGTGAGTGTAGTCTGGGGATTCGAGCAGGGAACTGGAAGCCAGGCCGGACTCCTGGGTGAGCAGTGGGGGGTACATTGGTTCCTGCTGTGCAGTCAGGGTGCCTGGCTTCTGTTCCCAGCCCGCCTTGACTTGTAGTGTAACTGTGGCAGGTCGTGTGCCCTGTTTGTGCCTCAGTTTCCCCATCTGTAAAATGAGGGGGTAATGGCCCCCGTTTCACAGTGGGGCTGGGAAGTGTAAATAAGCGTGTAGAGCAGTGGTCCCCAACCTTTCCGTTGCAGTAGCATCTTCATGTTCCCAGAAGAGTGTGGCGGGCGCCGGACGACCAGCCGCCGAAATGCCGCTGAGAAGCGGCGTCATCGAGAAGCGTCACTGCCGAAATGCCACTGAAAAAGCAGCAGCAACTCTTCTTGGCGTTACCACTTCTCGGAGGCATTTCGGCAGCTGGTTGTCCGGCAGCCGCACTCCTCGGCGGCGGATTGTCCAGTGGAAGCACTCCCTTGTCGATAGGCGAGCGCACCACGTTGGGGACCACTGGTGTAGAGCACTTTGAGATCCTCTGATGAACATCCTGCAGAAACGCAGAGTTTTATTATCATAGGAGAGCACTACTAAAACCCCAGGGTTTAGCTTCCCCCACGCAGGGGCAGAGATAGCTTTGCATTTCCATGGGACCCTCTGGAACCAGCGTAGCCAAATACCCTTTGAGATCAGTTTTAGCATCAGGACAACAGTGACATCTGGTGGCCATTTCAGTCCACCACAAGTGTGTATCCCTGTCCCTCCTCTGGATAGAGAGCAGGGCAGTGGTCAGCCACTGGATTTGAAATTGGCCCTGACCTCGGTAGCTGCAGGCTCCCCGTCACTCCCCCCGGGATTGGGTCAGACAGTAACAGCTTCCAGACCATTTGTCTGTCCCTGAAAAAGGAAAGTGGAGAATGGGGCCGGGCTGTTTTCAGGGCACTTACATTTAATACCTGGCATTTATACAGCACCTTGTCTGCTTCACCCACCACTGAAATGCAGTCACCACTAGGGTGAGGGGGTGCACCAGACGTTTAACAGCCACACAACAATGCTGCACAGGAGTGGCTTACCAAGCACTGAAATGCACCCCCTCTGGGGTGGAGCCCAGCAGCTGTTTAAGAGCACAGAGCCATGCCAAAAAGGAGTGGCAGGTAGGAAGCTGAGAAGAGTTCTGTGCACACCTGGCACTGCAACGGGAATTTAGGGGGCAGAATGGAATGGTGAGGTTGCCCTGTGAAAAGTGCCCTGGGATCTGTAGTGACTGGGACTGATGGGGGAGCTCGGTGTCCCCATGCTGGGGCGTTGGTTCAATAAGCGTTCAAAGGAAAGAGCCTCGCCTGCTACACAACACTTCCTGAGCACTTAAGTGTTCCCTGGCCTACCCCCAGCTGACCCACACACTGGCTGGCTCTGGGTCTTTGTCCTCCACTAGAACCTGGTCTAAGAGGCTAGAAATCAGTCAGTTCTGTCTGCAGCTCGAGCAGTAGAGCAGAGTGTCCTGTGTCCAATGCAGGCAACCTGGGGGCAGTCGGTCCTCGCTGCTGGGCCACGTGGGATCCACAATGAGAACAACAAGGCAATAAAGCGGCAGAGATGAACTGCCTTACAACTGAATCTTACATGAGTTTGCTTGAGCTGGCAGCTCTGCTCTGCCTGGAGGCCTGTGGAGCAGAGTCCTTCTGAGCTGACGGACAGTTAAATGTATCTGCTGTTAAATGAGTCCAGTTCTAGTGTCACTTACCTTCCAGCAGCGGGGCAAATTCCAGCTTTCCTGGAGCCTGCCTCTGCAACATCGCACTGTCCTGACACCAGCTTCTTCGCTGATTGTTCATTATTCTTGTGCATTACGGACATTCCTCTTGGTTTGACTTATTTATCTGTCTTTGTGTAACCCGCTGGTGGGCCCCCAGGTCGCCTCTGTGCCCAACCCACAGAAGGTGTGAATCTGTTGCAGCCCTAGCTAGGGAACATTAGCTTATGCTGGAATAGCTCTCCCTGGTCCAATCCCCAGGACGTCTGCCAGGATAGTAGCTGTCACATTTGCTCTTGGGCAAAGCACTGCAGTCCCTGCTCTGTGTGTCACACACTGACTAGCTGCTTGGCAGGGCTGGCCCAAATTCCACCCTGTGCTAACTAGACTGTGGCAAGTGGAGCACAACGTGAATCTGACGTGTCCATTCCTTGCTTGCAGTGACACAAAGATGCATTTTGCTCCTTGAATTCAGGTTACAGAGCAAGACACCAAAGAGAGAAGCCCCGAGTCGTTGTGCTGAGTGGCTGGGGGGTGGCAGACAGGCCTGTTCCCTGGGCAGGGCCCTGGAGTAGGATTTTCTTTATCCTGTTGACGTATCCGAATACCCGGCCTTTGCCCCTAATTTGCTCGGTATTTAGCCCCCTGCCAATCCCACAGTGCAGGGCAGAGTCCAGCTTCCCCAGCACCTGGCAGGTCAAAGTGACTCCCTGGGTTCATGGGGCAGCCGGCAGCCGTGCGGAGCAGGCTGTAGGCCAAAAAGCCAAAGAGCAACCTTAGTTCTGTGGTGGGCTCTGCTCTTGCCGGGGATTTAATGCTGATGTTGCTTGATTGGCCCATTATTGCAACAAGCCGCCCCCTTGGCCAGTCCGGTCCACATGGGAGAGCTGTGTTGTCCTTGGGCCAGGGGCTGGAACAGGCCTTCTAAGCCGTGCATCCCACCTCACCACTTCTCCAAGCAAGACTTAGCTACTGTGCGTCCTCCAGCGCTGACTCGCCCCAGGCACCCTGAGCCCATCGCCAGGCTGGGCAAACGCAAGGCCACACCACCGTGGGGATAGCCCCACACCAGCGGGGAGATGCACCTTTCACCTCTGCCTGCTGGGACTGGGCTGACAGGGCTTCCCCACCGCCCCGTGGGAGTCTCGTTGCTGGAGATGGTGCTCGGGGCTGTCTCTGCAGACTGGGCTCCCCGCTGCCCAGGGCTCAGGGATGGCAGAAGAAGCCGCCTCGTTGCCAGGATCTGCACCTGTCCGCTGTAGCTCCAGGAGCAGAGCAGGGGCTGGGGGGGTGCAGTGAGGGGGTGGAGGGGTGCAGGGGTGAGGCCATGTCTGCCAGAAGCTGGGCGGGGGGCCCGGGCAATGCCCTGGCAGCTCCCCGCGCACTCACACCGGTCAGCTGACACCGCTCCCCATGCTGGGCTAGCTCCGCTGACCGCTGTGCAGGGGCCAGCCCCATGGTGCCTGCCTGGGGATGGGGCACAAGGGTCAGGCTCCTCCCATGCCCCAGACCACCCCCCTCCAGCGTTTTCCCAGGGCTCTCACCCCCGGGGGCCTGGTCAAGCTCGGTGCCAGGAGACGCTCCCCTGAGATTCCTGCCAAGTATCCCTGGGCCTCGCCGCATCCTGCTGCAAGGTGCAATGAGAGCCCCCAGGAGGGCAGTTTTTCAATGTGATTTGCCCCCCTTTGTCCATGTTTGACCCATAGCGTTGCCAGCTAGCAGGGGACTGCACCAGCTCCTGTCACAAGGTGCAGCATAGAGCGCTTCCCCACTGGAGCACCCACGGGGGAAAATTGGTGGGTGCAGAGCACCCACCGGCAGCTCCCCGCCCTGCCCCTGGCCCCACCTCACCTCTCCGCCTCAGCCTCCTCCGCCTCCTGTGTCCCGAGGCGCCGCCGCTCCGCGTTTCCTTCCTCCCAGGCTTGCCGCACGCCAGCTGTTTGGCACGCAGCAAGCCTGGGAGGGAGGGGGGGAAGCAGAGCAGGGCGCCTTGGGTGGTGCTGCCGCTCTCTGCGTCAGGACTGCATGGTGCGCAGGGTGCCCTGGGCTGGGTGGGTGGATGGAGCCAAGACCCAGGTCCCCGTGTTGGGTGGTTGTTAAAGGCTCCACAGCCCTTGCCATGGGAGCTGGGTCTGCTGACCAGGTGCCAATGCCCAGCTCCAAGAGGCCATGAAGCACGTCACCCCTTCCATCTCCAGAGTGATCCATGTCCCTCCAGGAGCTCCCACGCTCAGTCACAGTGACCTCAGAGCCCAGACAGCGTGGCGGGACCCTCCAGAACGCACTTAGGGCTGGCGAGCTGAGTGCCGTGCTGACGGTATTGGCCGGAAGAGCTGCTGCTGGCCTTTTGCACCACTGCCCTCCCGCCAGAGCCAGGAGGAGCCCTGGCCAAGGACAGCCTGCGGGGAATCCAAGCACTGCAGCTAGCTCCTGGGGTCTAGGGAGCTCTTCTTCCCAGCCTGGGGAGCGCGAACCCCACTGGCTGCAGTGGGAACTGCAGGCCCTCAGCACTTCCGGAGCCAGCCCCAGGTATTGACCCCTGCGGGAGCCTTCAGCCGCGGGATGAGCGGCTGCCCCTTGGGTGCTGCGGCCGGTTTGCATTTCCTGCCAAAAGCTATGGGGGATGCAGACCAAATTGGTGCCGGGCAGGGGGACCCTTATGTGTGGGGTGAGTCCCTCTGATCTGTCTGCCTGGCATCCCCGAGCACCATCACCTTGGGATCCCAGGCCCCAATTCAGCAAGGCTCTTCAGCCGGTCAAGGGACTTAGGCACATGCGAAGTGCTTTGCTGCTCCGGGGCCCCAGCGCTGCTCCAGGGAATAAAGCTAATGCCATCAGCAGAGAGCAGAGCGTGGCCAGGCAGCGATCACAAGCATGGGGAGTTCACACCGGAACTCTTCTCTCACCAGTTTTACGCCCCTGCTGACTCGGGGGAGTTAATCCTGCCTTGCATCGGTGCAAAGGGAGAGGCGGATCAGGCTCCGTGTGTATGGGACCTTGCTCCTTACTACTTCTTATATGGTTTGCAGTCCCACCTTACAGCCATCCCAAGCAGGGCTCAGGGCCGTGCTGTGCTAGGCGCTGGACACACGTAGTAAATGAGCTAGTCCCTGCCCCAGCGAGCTTGCAGGTTTAGCTTCCGCCGAGAGATGAGCGCTAGAGAGAACACCCAGAAAAGGGCAGGGGTGAAACAATGAGATTGAATAAAACCAGAGCTAACCTAGTTGTGCCAGATTCACCAAGGGGCTCGGTGCAGGGGCACGTGGGAGTTTGGCCCCTGGTTTCCAGGTGAATACGCATGTGTCACACTTTGTCGTATGGCTCCGTTTATAACCTGTGTTTGAAGGGGTAATACAGGAACCCCTCACTTAAAGTCGCCCCGGTTAACATTGTTTCGATGTTAAGTTGCTGATCCATTAGAGAACATGCTCGTTTAAAGTTGTGCAATGCTCCCTTATAAAGTTGTTTGGCAGCCGCCTGCTTTGTCCACTGCTTGCAGGAAGAGCAGCCCGTTGGAGCTAGCTGGTGGGGGCTTGGAACCAGGGTGGACCGGCAGCCCCCCTAGCAGCTCCCCGCTCCCCTAAGTTCCCTGTGTGGCAGCCACCCAGAAGGTTATCAACTGCCAGCAGTTCAGCTGTCCCTCCCCCCACTGCATGTGCTGCTCCCGGGAGCCTCCTGCTTGCTGTGTGGGGAGGGGAGGGGAGGGGGAAAGGGTGTCTCCCTCCCTGCTGCTCTTGCACCCCGCTTATCCCTTCTCCATATAGAGCAGGGTGGGGATACAGACAGAGAGAGCTTGGGGCAGCAGCTGCTGTCTCAACTTCCTGATCCACTTAAAAAGACAATGTACTTAAGAGTGGGGTCAGCTTACTTAAAGGGGCAGTGCACATCTCTCTCTCACACACGGTGTGTGTCTCTGTCTGCCATGCTGCCTTTTAGAATGTGAGGCTACATTAACAACGTGTTAATCCTTGACAGCTCAGCCAAAAGCTAGTTCATCATTTATCAGTAAGGTATTCCCTGGGAAATATCACACTCTTTAACTTCACCACCTCAACCAAGCTTCACAGTCCTCATCACTTCATACAGTATTAAATGGTTTGTTTAAAATGTATACACTGTGTGTGTGTGTGTGTGTGTGTGTGTGTGTGTGTGTGTGTGTGTGTGTGTGTGTGTGTGTGTGTGTGTGTGTGTGTGTGTGGAGAAATTGGATTCGCTTAACATCGTTTTGCTTAAGTCGCATTTTTCAGGAACATAACTACAACGTTAAGTGAGGCGCTCCTGTACATGATCCAGAGCTGTCACCCGCTTGTTAATGTGTTACAGCGTCCCACTCAGACAGGGCCGAGCTGCAAGGGAACAGAGGCTGATACAGCCTTAGCGACGGTGCTTTAACTCATGTTGTCCCTGGTTCAATTCCTGGCTGCTTTGCCGGGGGCACTGCTCTCCCATGTGCATGTTGCTAGAAGGGGCGTTAGAGCTGGTGATAAACATCCCAGTGACCAGCTGGATTCTCTAACAATTGATTAAAACATCCATGAATCATTGATTGACTCTTTAGAGATGGAACCGTAACCGAAAGTGTGACCTTATTGATCCTGTAAACACCCTGCCACCACACCAGCCTCTGGAGACTGCCAGAGATTTTATACATGCAAAGCCTGTTCTACAATACACAACCTCAGCGGGACCCTGCCCCTCAGCTGGAAGGGGCCTGGGGTGCAGGGCAGCAGGAGAGCTTTGCTCCCCCCCCCCCCCCCGCCAGCGATGCCTCCTCACAGTCCGCCCCCCCTTGCTAGGAAGCTGTGGCGCTGAGGCGTGCGGCCCGGGGCCAAAGGGCTGGGGAGGGATTGTCCTGCTCTGCAGGATCCACATGGCTGCTGGAGCTGGTCACAACATGAGGGGTTTTTCCATGGAAAAATGTCAACACTTTTTTAAAGAAAATCATTTTTATTGACACGTTCCACAGAAAACGTCAGCTTTTTGGTTAAAAAAATCCCCAAACCGACTATTTCATTGTGCGAGGCTGCTGCAGTGCCTCATGGGAGTTGTAGTTCATTAGCCTCCGAGGTCAGACTCCATCTCCCGGGAGGAAGGCCGTGCTTTTGGCATGAAATGTTCTGTGAAATTCACAGCAGAGGGGTGGGAGGAGAAAACGATCTCAGGGTTGGAGAGCAAGTCCGTCCCCCCGCTCACCCTGCAGCATTACCTCCTGTCCCGCGGGGCTGGGGCTGGTCCCTGCCCGGGGCGGACGGGCCACACCCAAGCGGCGCTGCGACCTGCTAGGGGCCTATCAGCCAGGTGTTTGCTGCCATGCCCCGATCTCGTGGACTTCAGGCAAATTCACGGTGTGCGTAACTGCCATGAGAAAACCATGGCCTTTACCCATGATGCCACATGGTCTCCTTTACCCATGATGCTCCCACCATGGGGCACTGCGGTGCCACCTCACAGCAAAATGAGCCCCACACCGGAACCTTCTGGGGTTTTGTCCCTTGTTTTTTCAACACAAAAATCGAAATCCCCCACGGCGAGCAGAGCTGTTGCCAGTGTGGCCCAGGGACAGGTCATGGGGCTGGGAGTCAGGAGAGCTGGGGTCTCGTCCCGCTCTGGGGCTGGGAGTCAGGAGAGCTGGGGTCTCGTCCCGCTCTGGGGCTGGGAGTCAGGAGAGCTGGGGTCTCGTCCCGCTCTGGGGCTGGGAGTCAGGAGAGCTGGGGTCTCGTCCCGCGCTGGGGCTGGGAGTCAGGAGAGCTGGGGTCTCGTCCCGCGCTGGGGCTGGGAGTCAGGAGAGCTGGGGTCTCGTCCCGCTCTGGGGCTGGGAGTCGGGAGAGCTGGGGTCTCGTCCCGCGCTGGGGCTGGGAGTCGGGAGAGCTGGGGTCTCGTCCCGCGCTGGGGCTGGGAGTCGGGAGAGCTGGGGTCTCGTCCCGCGCTGGGGCTGGGAGTCGGGAGAGCTGGGGTCTCGTCCCGCTCTGGGGCTGGGAGTCGGGAGAGCTGGGGTCTCGTCCCGCTCTGGGGCTGGGAGTCGGGAGAGCTGGGGTCTCGTCCCGCGCTGGGGCTGGGAGTCGGGAGAGCTGGGGTCTCGTCCCGCGCTGGGGCTGGGAGTCGGGAGAGCTGGGGTCTCGTCCCGCGCTGGGGCTGGGAGTCGGGAGAGCTGGGGTCTCGTCCCGCTCTGGGGCTGGGAGTCGGGAGAGCTGGGGTCTCGTCCCGCTGTGTGACCTTGGCCCAGGCTTTTCCCGTGGCTGTTGCTCCTCCTGCCCGTGGTCTGTTCAGACTGTGCTCCTGGGCGCCAGCCCCACGGGCCGCTTGGTTACGACGGTCACCTGGCTCACGTCACCTGGCTGTGCGGGTGTGGCCAGCCCCGCTCACTGCTGGTCCCCGGCAAGGCCCCACTCTCGGTGACATCAGGGCACACAGGGTGGGTTCTGGGAACTCCCGCTCAGCACCCATGGTGCCATTGAAAACCCCTGCCCTAGGGCTGACCCCCCTCTGTGGGCATCTCTGGCTCCCTTTGATCTGGCTGCGTGTGTGTTTTACCAACAGTGACACCCCATCCTGCTCCCTTCACCCGGCTTCTCTGCCCCACCCAGGGGCGGGGGGGGTCTCTTTGTTTGCTTGGGAGGCACATTACAAAGCCCGGCCAACCTGCCCCGGCCTCGCTCGCTCTTCCTAGGCAGAGCCATGGCAGCTGTGGTGCGGTTCTGCTGAGCTGCTGCCCAGGCCCCAGCGTGCCTGCCAGCGAGCTGGCCAGGCGCTGCCTGAGGTGGCTGGTTTGCCCCCTCGGTTCGAAGCCCTTAGGGGGGCCAGCTCTAAATATGGGGGGACTTGGGCTGAGAATGCCCAGGCGGTCCCAGGTACAGACCGGCCTTTCATCGCCTGTGTGGTGGGAGCTGCTGGTCCCCACTGGTTTTTAAGGCCCGGCTTGACCAAGCCCTGGCTGGGATGAGTTAGTTGGGGTTGGTCCTGCTTTGAGCAGGGGACTGGACTAGAACCTCCTGAGGCCTCTTCCAGCCCTGAGATTCTGCGATTCTCATGAAGCTGCCTCCCCCCGCCCACGGACAGGGACTTGCCCACGGTCCCGGAGTGAGTAGTAGAGCGGAGACAGGAATAGAACCCAGGCGTCCTGGCCCTTGGTCTCACCACTACACGTGGCTCCCTCCTGCTCCGGAAGGTGCTGAGCTGGAATAACTACAACCCCCTCCCCCCCCACACCCATCGCCTCTGCTCTTTGGGCATTAGTGCACTTTGAACCCTAAGTGCTCCCACCCCGACCCATCCCTCCGACTCCCTCTGCACTTGGAACGAGCTGCAGGCTGGTTTCCTCTCGCTGCCCCCGCTGCTCCCGGGAGGCTGGGCCCGCGTGGGAGGCCGGGCAGCAGGATACAGGAGTCCAGAACTGCTCCCCAACTACAGAGCTGTGAGGGAAGCCTTGGCTGTAAAAACAGACCCCCAGTGGTTAACCCAACTCCCTATCCCCACCCAGCTGCCAGTTCGATGCCTGCATTTCCCGCCCTGGAGAGCTGCCTGAACCCTGGGAGCTGGGATAAAGCTGAGGGGGTGGAGGAGGCTGGGGCGCACCCTGAGCTGCCAGGCTGAACTGAGCTCCTCCCTCTCCCGGGGATTTAGCACGCTGCAGGGCAGTCCGGGCCGTGCCCGTGTAAGCGCAGCGGGTGTGGGTGTGGTGCACCGGGGAGAGAATACACGAGTAATCTGCCCCCTGCCACGCCCCAGAGCGAGAGAGGACAGCTTGCAGAGGAGCCGGCTGTGACAGGGGGACTCAATGGGGTCGGGACACAGAGGGAGGCTGCCCCATAGGAGTGACTGTGGCGCAGGGGGTCGCACTGGCCCCTCGGCCCATCCCTATGCAGGAGCTGCAGAGAAGCCAGCTCTCGCACCAGCCGTGGGGAGACTGGGTCTATGTGAACAGAGGGCCGAGAGGATCCCGGCCCCAAGAGGTGGAGGCAAGCAAGGTGGGTGATATGGGGGGCAGCAGCCAGCCTGGCGGGGCGGTCTCTGGGACGCTCTGTGGTTATGCACAGCCAGTGGGAGCCAGCCGCAGGACGAAGCAAAGCAGCAGCGTTCTGCACCCAGCGCCAGGCTGCCAGAGGAGTGAGCAAAGCGAGGGGGGGTGCCCCGGGAGGGGATCTCCAGGTGACTTTGCTGCAATGGGCTCCCACTGCCCTGCAGCTCCGTGCACCGCAGCTGGGTCTGGCTGGGAGTGTCTGCCTGAGCTGCCAACACCAAGGGCACAATCTGCAGCTGTGTTAGGTGGGCTGAGCGCTGGGCAGAAATGACCCCTCCCCTCCCCCCATGTCCCCAGGCTGCCTCAGCTTCTGCTGCAGTCAGGGGCGAGAGCGGGGGCAGGGAGCCCAGGTCCCTTGGTGCCCCCCTGACTGGATGACGGACGGATGGTCAGGCCAAATTCCAGTGAGTGGGGTCGTGACCTAGCACAAGGGGTCACATCACCACTCCAATTTGGGCTGCCAGGCAGGTAACCTGGGGCCCCTCCTTAGCAAAATTCGGGTTGCGTCCAGGAGGCTGCAATAAGCCCTGACTCCCCCTCCAGAGGCCAGGAGGAAGGGAGAGGATCTGCTGCTGCTGCCCCCTGCCCTGCCCCCACCAGCCCTACCCAGGGAGCCCCTGGGGCTCAGCTCTGCATCTCCAGGCTCTTCCTCCAGCGTGTGCAGTGGAATTTCACCAGCTCCACTGGTACCCCAGGGCAGGGCAGGGCAATATCTGCCTCTAATTTCTTATTTCACCGAGTTCTGACAGAACCGTCCCAGGCTTGCTGGTGGCCACGGGGCTGTACATGGCCCCCGAGCAGTAAGCGCGGCGCTGTGAGTCCATCAGGGCCGCTGCAGAAGCCGACAGCTACCCAGAGCAGGCGATGTGCCCGAGGGCAGGGAGGGAGGGACGGCGTGAGCCTCGCCAACCGCGGAGACCCACCAGGGCACTGCAGCTGGTGGCCTGAAGCCGTGGGAGGCTGGGCCCTGAGGGGGCCCCAGCCGTCGTGTTCTGGTGTCCTGCTCGCGCGCTGCTGCTAGTTCCCCAGTTAAACGCTGCAGTGGAGACAAAGCCCGAAGCCCCAGCCCCCCAAATCCCTGTCCAGGTGCACAGTGCTCCTAGGGCAGCCTGCAGGGAATGGGGCGTGCACTGGGATTGATGGAAGGGGAGGCTGTGCTGAGCCTCAGTAATTCTCCTCTGGGATTCAGCGACAAGCTCCATTTTGTCACGCACTGATCTGAAGCTGCTGCAGAGTCCTGGAGCACCATTGGGGAGGAGGGGGGGCGGGGGGGGAGCTCCACAGGAGTGAGGCCAGGCACGTGGGGCAAGGGGTGGGTGTTGGGAGGAAGTGACTGATTCTCTCCTGCCCCTCCGTGTAAACACCACCGGAGCAGCAGGAATCCGTGCAGCTGTGGGCTCCCCTTCTGCTCCGGCCAGCCCTGCTCCCGGCCCGGTGTTTCCTGTCCACTGAGGCCCTGCAGTGACAGACACTCAGGTCGTCACTGCCCTGCACAGGTGTGGTGCCCTTGGCCAGGGTGAATCATCCCCGTGCTGGGTCAGGAGTGTTCTGCACTAGTGGGAATGATGGTGCAAGGTGCGGGACAATGCAGAACCTGCCCCATTGTCTCTGGCCCCCATCTGTAACAAGGGAAGAACAACATCCCCTCTCCCACCCTGTCTGATCAGACTGGGAACGTCTGGGGCAGGGCCTGTCTCTTGCTGTGTCTGGGCACCCCCGGGGTCTCAGGTGAACTCTCTCTGGTGTTCAGTGATCGCTCAGGGGGATTTAGTCCCACTTTTCAGTGCCACTGGCATTCATAAACCCCCAGTCAGCTGCCCCCAAACCCTGGAGGCACCTAAGTTTCTGCCCTTAAAGTCACCAAGTACTTCGGTTCCAGTGGGGGGTCATGCGCTCAGCCCCTGTCCCTAACTCATGCTCAGGCCCTGGAGCCTTCCCTGCCCTACTGTCTTGCCTTTGTGACCCGAGCCAATAGGTGTGTTCAGAGTATGTCTAACCCCACCCCAAATAGCCAGAGGAGGCAGTGCCCCCCTACCCCCTTTGTGACCCTTAACCTGGTGGTTAGGGCATTTGCCCCAGATGCAGAAGATCTGGGTTCAATCCCCCCCTGAGGCTGATGTGGAGAAGGGACTTGAACTTGTCTCCCATCTTGCAGGGGGTGTGCCCACACCACTGGACTTCTGGGTTGTAACGATGCTGGTTCTGGTGGGACCCAACTGAGAGTGCCAGTTCAGGACAAATTGCTTCAAGCAGGGCAGTTACAGCCCAAGGCTGGGGTTTTTCCACCTCTAAGGCAAAGCAAACCAGCCAGACAGAGGAGACTTTGGTTTTACCCCACTGGCTAACCACAAGTCACCCCAAGCAATTCCCTTAGACACTCCAGTTACCCAGTATCACCACCAGTACCACTCATTATGGGGACAAATGGTTATGAGAACCAATGCCCCAGTAAAAGAAAAAAGGTTCTCCCGATCCCAAATGACCAAGCCCCCAGATCCAGGTGAGTATACAACTCAGATCTTACCCACAAATCACGCTGTTGCCAATCCTTTAGAATCTAAAATCTAAAGGTTTATTCAAAAGGAAAAAGGTCTAGGCGAGAGCTAGAATTGGTTAAATGGAATCAATTCCATACAGCAATGGCAAAGTTCTTGGTTCAGTGATGGAATAAGCTGCAGGTTTAAATCAAGTCTCTGGAGAACATCCACAGCTGGGATGGGTCATTCAGTCCTTTGTTCGGAGCTTCAGTTTGTAGCAAAGCCCTCAGAGGTAAGAAGCAGGAAAGAAGACAAAATGGAGATGAGGCAGCTGCCTTTTATGTCTCTTCCAGGTGTATGGACACCTCTTTGTCCTTACTGTGGAAAATTACAGCAAAATGGGCAAGTCCCTGCATACCTTGCTGAGTCACAAGGCGTGTCTGCCTTTTCTTAATGGGTCAATTGTGTAGCTGATGGGGGGTGGCAGGGCCTAATCATTTCCCATGGGCCAGCTTCGAGGCAGCCAGGGGGCTGGCTTCAGGTGCCTGCCTCTCCCTAGGCATTGTTCTGGGAGCAGGGGGCTGTGGATCCCCCTAGGCAGCAAGTGCCCAAGTCCCACTTACAAATCCCACTTTCAGTGCTTCAGGAGCTCTAGCCTGTGACCAGTCCCAGCTGAGTGCATAGAACAACAGCCCCTGCCCAGGAAGCTCAGCCCTTAAAGTCACAGTCCCCATGCCACAGCCAGACAGCCTCCAGGACCAGCCCTAACACACACAACCATAATCTCAGGCACAATGTGCACCCAGCACAGTCACACTTGCTTGGCCTCTGGACAGCTGCGGTGATTTCAATCCATGATTTAGGAGGTGGCTCCTTGGACCAGGCCTGGAGTAATCCTATCCGATTACTCACGTCCCAGGGGAATCCGCACCTCCCCAGCCCTGTCTGTGTGAATTAGAGACACTGGGGCCCCAGCTCTGCTGTGTAGGGGGGGGAAGCTGAGGCTCAGGGATGGGGTGTGACTCTCCCAAGGTCACACAGTTAATCAGTGACACAGCGGCAATCCCAGCACTCAGCTGCCCTGATTCCCAGGCCTGGGCTTTCCCCGCTAGCCCCCGCCCCCTGCCCTGGGTGTGGCTGCTGGGATGCCAGCTGCACAGAGGGGAGGGAGGCTGCTTGGCCAGGTCGCTGGGGGCTAATTAAGCCATTGTGAGTGAGCGGCTCAGGGAGTTGCTTGGTCGTGGCACAGCAGAGAAGCTGTTTTCTCTGCCTGGAGCCAGCGGCCTCCCCAGCACGCAGGCTCAGCAGCAGGTCAGTAGCATTTTACAGCAGGGAGGGGTGAGAACGTGTTGGGCCCCCCATTCTGGGTTTTGCAGTGTGTGGGGGGTGAGCGTCGCTGGCCCCCTTAAAGGGGGTGAGGCACCGAGAGCTCCTGGCACCCCCAAGCTCACAGAGCAAGTCAGCGGTGCAGCCGAGACGCACCTCAGCCCCTGTGCCCACCGTTGCTTTAGCTGCTAGGCCCTGTTGGCTCCTTGTTGCCTTTCCATTAGGGAGCAAGCCGCCTTGCCCAGTGCTCAGGGGCTGGGGGCCTTCTCTGTGCTCCGGGGGCCAGGGCCCAGGCTCTGGGCGAGGCCCCTGCTTCGGCCGGCGGCTAGAAGGAATCCCAGCCTGAGTTCTCAGCGGGCGCTTCAGCCGGCGAGCTCGCTGGCTGGCAAGGAGCTGCTCCCATGCCTAGGCGCTGTCCTTCGTTGTGGGTACAAAGAGCCCTGCTCCTCTTGCCCCCCACTGCCAGGGTCAGCGTGGGCCTGAGGGGTGGCAGGCGGCGCTCATGCTGCCGGCAGAACCTGTGAGGACCAGGCACCCCAGGGCCTGCTGCTCTGGCTAGGGCGAGGCCACAAGGCCAGTGGGCACGCCTGGGCTAGTTGTAATGGAGCGAGCAGAGGTAACAAGAGCAGGGAAGGGGTGGCACGGGCTCGCCACCCCAGTACCAGCCTCCCAGGGAGCCTAGGTACCTACTCGGCCACCCCCCATCGTCACCACGCTCCTTACCGCACTGGGTAGATTAAAGCTAGCGTCAGTGCGCCCAGCCGCGCGACTGTATCTCTGTTCCCTCCACCCTCCCCGACCAGTGCAAAGCGTCCCCACGCCGCTCTGACTGGCTGCACAGGGCCCTGTCTTGGAATCCGCTAGCCCAAGACTCGCTCCTCACCCGGCTCTGACAGCCGCTGAGAGCCGGCTGCTCCCCAACACAGGAGCCGATGGAGCTTCCTTCTCTGCGCTCAGACAAACGGCTGGGTCCCCCCCGTCTGCTTCTGGCTCAGATGCCCCAGGTGACAAGGGGCCTGCTCGCTCCCTTGGCTGCCTGAGAGCTTTGTGCTCTACCCTGCAAGCCAGTGGGAGAGCTGCCCACAGGGGGTCAGGCCCCCGTTTGCTCCCTCTTACACAGAGTACGTCATCCACAGATCCCAAAGTGCTTTGTAGGGGGAGATCCGTATCCTTACTGCAGGGGTCCCTAAATTGTGGGGTGCACCTTCCCAGGGAGGTGGGGGGGGCACAGTAGGGTTTCCAGGTGTCTGGTTTTCGGCCGGAACACCTGGTCGAGAAGGGACCCTGGCGGCTCTGGACAGCACAGCTGATCGGGCCGTTAAAAGTCTGGTTGGTGCGAGGCAGGCAGGCTCCCTGCCCAGCTCCGTGCGGCTCCTGGGAAGCAGAGGGCATGTCTCTCCGGCTCGGGAGCAGCCCCAGGGGCTCTGCGTGCTGCCCCCACTCTGGGCACTGGCTCCACAGTGCCCATTGGCCGGGAACCATGACCAATGGGAGCTGCAGGGGCAGCGCACAGAGCCTCCTGGCCACGCCTCCGCCTAGGAACTGGAGAGGGGACTTGCCAGCCGCTTGCTGGGAGGCGCCTGAGGTCAGCACTGCCCGGAGCCTGCACCTCCCACACCCCAACCCCCTCCTGGATTCTGCAGCCAACACCCCCTGCCCGAGTCCTGAGCCCCTCCTGCACCCCAAACCTGTGATCCCCGGCCCCACCCCACCCAGCTTCTGGAGAAACTCCCCACCCTCGCAGACATCGCTGTGGCTTGTTCCAGGTGATCACCTGAAACTGCTGGCCCCCATGTGCGGGTGGGGAGGGGGCAGGTGCAGCTACATTGTGAGAACCCCACCCATTGCTGCCTCCTGGGTGAGAGAGGAGACAGGTGAGCTGTGTTCTAACAACAGCTGATTTCCCCAGCACCAGCACGTGTGGGACAGGGGCCCAGTGGAGAGTGCGTGTGGGGGAGGGGGGAATCAGAGCTGGGACCCCCCAGGCACAGAGTTTGGAGCCAGTTTTGACAGGTCCAGCAGTTGCTGGTGTTTGGATCCAGACAGAATGGCCACAGTGGGGGATCTGCACTGAGCAAGAGAGTCCTGCAAAGTTCCCGGGGTCTCGGATCTGCACTGCGGGGGGAGGTGGGGACAGTCCTGGGGGGCCTTGTCTGCTGCTGCTGTCGCCTCTCAGCCACCACTCAGTCCCTGCTGGGCGTGACCAGCCGCTCTTCTGCCAAGTGCCCTGCTTCTCCCTGTGAATCCCGGCCACGCCAGCCCAGCTCTCGTCCCCTCTAGTGAGGAGAAACAAAGAGTGTTATGAGCCTGCTGCTGTGCTAGCCGCGCTGCTCCTTTCGATCAAGCAGCACAGAGGGTCGCAGTCCTGGGTTTAGTCCCCATCGATGACCCAGCCAGGGGCACTGCTAGGGGGGTTTGGTGCTTAGGCCTCAGGGACGACTGGGCTGCCGTGGTAACCCCCATCGCTGGTATCTCACCTAGGCCTCTTCCTGCCAAACTCTTGGCTCTAATGGGACTGAGTGTAGTGTCCAGAGCCTTGCACGTCTGCTGCCGTTAGCACGTGGGGTCACTACGCCGGCTGCTCACTGTGCAGCGTGTTATGGGATGGAGCTAGTTCCACCTGGGACTGCCCTGGTGCCTTGCATCTTGCCCTGGGGGTGGATCTTGCAAGGCTCCGAGGCCCTGGGCACTTTACAGGACTGCACCCCTACAAGGGGGCGTGTGAACCAGTTCACTCAGCACTTGGCAGCCCCTCATTGGTCGATCTGGCATAACCCCTCTCTTGGCTTGCCTAGCTAGCGCCCACTGCCGACAGGCTCTGGCACTGTGGCAGTCTCTCTCCCAGTAACTTGGCTCTCAGGCTGGGCGTCACCCTCTTAAGTCCACCCACTCCCAGGTCACGGCTGTACACACTAGAAGTTCCTAAATGCCTTGAACACAAGAAAATCCTTCTGTGTTCTCTGGGCCCCTCCCTCAGCCTGCAGCACCCCCACTGGGCCCGACAATCCCTGCCCTGGGCTTGTACCCCTGCTTCCCTGGAGCCAGGAGGGGAACCCAGCCCCACGCTCTGCACTGGCTTCCGGGCCAGAGCCCTGCACTGAACAGCCAGGTCTGCCCCTTGGCCTGGGTGGTGCTTTGTCCTGGGCCATTTCCAACCCTGCGGCTTCTTGGGCTGCCTCCCTACAGCCTAAGCTCCCACCTTCCCCTCGGGGTCTCTCTCACCCTTCCCTGTGTAACCCCTTTGGGGTTTAGAGAGCCTGGCCCCTTTAAATTGTTTTCCTAACGGGGGAGGGGAAGCAGTGAGAAAAAGGAGGGAAACTCTGGGGGTGGAGCTGGGGAGAGAGAAGAAAGAGAGAGAACCTGCCTGAAGCCCGAGGAGGACAGGGCAGCTGATCGGGGACACCCCAGGACAGGAGCCAGGAGGAGCACTGTGCCAGGCGGCATTGCCCGAGAAGGACAGGCTGGAGCTGGACCCAGGATCTGTATCACTGCTGCCCAGAGCTGCATGGGGCTGGGAGCACTGGGGCTGGTGACTCTGCACTGGGAACAAGGAGGGAGGCTGTAGCTAGTTAAGTGGGGAGGGGGTCGCTCTGTGTGGCTTTGCAGAGAGCGGCAGAAGAGGGCACTGGAGGGGTTTGCTGGGGAAAGTTCACTGGCGCCAAAGATTGACCAGGAGCACCCAAGACTCACCCCTGGACTGGAACTTTGCTCAGGACTCCTGCACTCTGTGTGCAGACACATTGCCCAGTGTCTGCCCTTTCGGCCTGTGCTACCACTGGGCCTGGGGGGCCTTGGTTTGGATGCAACCCTGTGTTACCGCTCCCCCTATATCTCCCCTTGTTGTTTTTCTTCTCTCATCCCTCTGTAAATAAATATTTCCCTTTCTTATATCCATTGTACTTTTCCTGTGGGTGTGTGTGTTCACTCTGGGGGGTTTGGAACAGGTGCCCCTGGGGTGGAAGGGACTTTCCCTGCTGCATTCCTGCGCGCGCGCTCTTGGCCAGAGCTGCCTGCAGAGCAGACTCCATCTTGGCCACGAGGGCGCTAAAGTTACACCCGCTTAGTCAGGCTCCCCACCAGGCTCCCTGCTTGGAGAGATTTCCACTCTCCCTGCTTGGGGCTTTCCCAGCCGGTCTTTGTCACCACTCACGCCTGGCCCTCCCACTTTACTGCAGCCTTTGTGGGGCAGTGCGGGATTCCCCCTGGGTGGGGCTCAGCCCCAGGCTCTCCAGCCCTCCAGGCAAGCCACGCTCTCACAGGGCTCCTGACTGTCCAGGAGGACCCCTGGGATGGGAGCCCGCAGCCAATGGATCTCCGCAGATGAACCAGCTCTCAAGCTGAGAGGAGCCCGGTTGCTGTCCGTGCCCATTCTGCCAGGAACGGGGCCCACTGCCGGTGTGGATGCCCTGGCACTGAGCCCCCCACCCCTTGTTCTCCTTCATTTCTGACTGATCACCAGTGACTCCAGCTCCTCGCTGGACGCCGCAGAGACAGGCACCACGCTGGTGATCCGGGACACGCCTGCAGCCGGCTCTGGCTGCCCCATGCTGTTTGGACAGGACAGGGAGCAAACACCATCAGATTGGCCTCGCTGTCGTGGGCAGGGGCCAGGCTTGGGGCTGTTCTTCCTGAGTGCCACCTGTCCTGGGCTGGCCTTGTGAAGAGACCTCCTCATTGATTGTGAGACTGCTGCACTGGTCTGGGGGGTGGATTCCTGTTGGCCTCCAGAAAGGGGATGTGCCCTTGCTGGATTCTCTCTGGTGCAGAGAGGCCTGCAAGGAGTCTGGCTTTTGCTAGAGGTTTTGCTATTCTGCTGTTGCTGCTTCTTTAAATCACTGAGCAATATGGTGCTGGCAGAGGACTCTTTGGAGGCTCTGAGGTGGGGCCTGAAAGTTCCCTTAATTGGAC
The DNA here is from genome assembly GCA_033296515.1 of Macrochelys suwanniensis. Taxonomy (NCBI): domain Eukaryota; kingdom Metazoa; phylum Chordata; order Testudines; family Chelydridae; genus Macrochelys; species Macrochelys suwanniensis. Next base: position 1,752,075 of record CM065797.1, read on the forward strand.
GGGATTGTGAACAAGGAGAGTTTTTCATGCCGTGTCTCTGTTCAGTCCAGGGTGTTCAGTGTGTAGCAGTGAACATGTTGTGCCGGTTTTCTTTGAGGACAAGTGATCACTTTGTGAAAAGTTTCCACCCAGAGGTGATGGGGGTGTTTTTTTGTTTTTTATTGTTTTCCTGTGTGAGTTCATTCCAGAGGGTCGTGCCTGTCTGGTTTCACCCACATAGTTGTCATTAGGGCATTTAGTGCACTGGATGAGGTACGTCACATGTGTAGGACCCATGGATCATGGGGAGGGGAGGGGCTGATCCATGCCCGTTCAGGGGGAGGGATAGCTCAGTGGTTTGAGCATTGGCCTGCTAAACCCAGGGTTGTGAGTTCAATCCTTGAGGGGGCCATTTAGGGATCTGGGGCAAAAATTGGGTATTGGTCCTGCTTTGAGCAGGGGGTTGGACTAGATGACCTCCTTAGGTCCCTTCCAACCCTGAGATTCTATGATCATTGTGGCTGCAGGTTTGGCCTCTGTTGTTCTGGCTGGGTCTGGTGACGCTTTGAGTTGGTGCGTCCGCAGCGTCCTGGTCTGTGGGGAGTTTGCTTCTGATGATGAGCTCAAAGAGGCTGGGGAGAAATAGGTGTTGTTAAAATTGCTTCTCATCTCAAAACAGGTGTCGCATCTTTGGTATCTGAAATGTCATGGTCCTGCCAGTTCTCCAGTTGCCCATAGGGTCTTCCGGGGCAGACGAGACCTGAATTTCTAACGGGTGAGGGGAAGAGAGAGTTGAAATGGGACTGGTTCTGTTTGGGTCTCTGGGCCTGGATCCACTACGGCTATTGCAGTCGTTGACGGGGATCTGGTTCTACCACCTCAGTTTGGGGCTCTGGTAACACAGATGTCCTTGTAGAAAGCTCAGGGACAGGTGTGACAGCTTGCTTAGCCTGGCTGCGGGTGACCATTCCCACCCTCTTGGCTCGCTTCACATGGTAGACCAAGTCTTCCTCCAGAGGGATTTTATGCTCCCCGTAGCTGTATGTTTGACAGGTCCCCTCTCAGAAGGGACGGTGGTATGACAGCCAGCCCCCCTAGTGTATGTATTTCACATCATGGCTCCTTGCCACTTGCCAGGCTGCAGAGGGTGGACGAGAGAGCCCCACATACCTGGGACCCTGGCCTCCTGGGTGAGGATGGGCGGGAGGTGCCAGAGCCCATATCCCTCCATGTTCTGCTTGGGCCCAGCCTTCCTGTCCCGTTCCAGTAACATCCTCTTTCCTTCCTTCAGGCCGTCCGAAGCACCAGCCGGGAAGCCCTCTGCATCCCCACTGTCTGTCCAGTCACTCAGCCTGCCCTGGGCCGGCCCGTGTTACGACAGGGAGCGCAGTACAGACTACCTGGTGGAAGCCCAGCAGGAGTGGCACACGCTGAGCAGGACTTGCCCCCTAGCAGGGGCAGAGCTGTCTGGAGTCGCGAGGGGAGAACCGGTTCCAGGTCTGACCCGCCAGCGCCTACGGGCTCAGTGCCCCCAGCCAGGAGTGGTTAGGATGTCCCAAGGCGAAGGTAAGGTGCTGACACCTTTCAGTCCAGTGGGGTGCTTCCCTCCCACCCTGTCCTCTGCCACTGCCTGGGGCAGCCACCACCGCTGCCACTGGGGAAACTAACTTACAAAACCTTCAAGCAGCTATGATGCCTTTGACGAGGGGAGGTCGTTAGCTATTTGCCCGGCAGGCAAAGCCAGACCTAGATCTGGGGGCTCTGCCCAACCGGGGTGCTTGGGCTCAGCGTTTAGAGTTTAGTTTGCAAAGTAACAGGATTGGAACGACATCCGCGCTGGTTTGAACGTAACAACCTGGCTGCATGGGGATGTGAGAGCCGTCGCGATGGAGCACGCCATGGGCATGCTGAACCCGTGGGAACCAAACGCCCCGGGCCCTACTGAGCTAACAGAGAATTGCCCCAAACTGCGTGGGGGGTCAGGCCTGTGGCTCCCCGTGAGCAGGGCTGGCTCCCTGACCTCCCTCTCCCATGGCACCGATAAGCTTTCTTGTGTCCCTGCACCCATCTCCTCCCATGCCTGGATCTCCCATCTCCATGGTCACCTTCATCCTCACTCCCCTCCAGCTCCATCCCACCCTGTTTCTCGCGTTGCCGCAGTGCCTAGGGACCCAGGTTGTGCTAGGCGCTGTATGGACCGCACAGAGATGGTCCCAGGCTCCATGTGGATTTAGATCATGCCCAACACAAAACCAACCTAGTCTCTGTTGGGTTCATTTGGATGGAATAATTGGTCCCAGAGAGCCAAAGGTGTTAACTAGTATCAGAGGGGTAGCCGTGTTAGTCTGGATCTGGAGAAGCGACAAAGGGTCCTGCGGCACCTTATAGACTAACAGAGGTATTGGAGCATAAGCTTTCGTGGGTGAATACCCACTTTGTCCGATGCATGCAGTGGAGATGAAGTGGGTATTCACCCACGAAAGCTTATGCTCCAATACCTCTGTTAGTCTATAAGGTGCTGCAGGACTCTTTGTCGCTTCTAAAGGTGTTAACGTAACCACGGCCACACGGCACAACCCCAAACAGTTAAACAGGGTTGGGCTTTGGTTTGAGTACAGAGACCTTGGCCTGCTTAGTCCCATGGCAAACACACCGAACGTTTCCTGCCCCTGTCTGGACGTGGCTGGTTAGGCTAAACGAGAGAGAGAGAGAAAAGAACAAAACCTAACGCATTTGAAGTTGAAATTGAATGGTTCTGCAAAACCAACTTAATCCAAACTCCTCCAAGTCCCTCTGTCCCAGAGCCCCCAGATCTGTGCTCCTTCCCAGCTTTAAACCGTCCTTTGGAGGAGCCCCTTCAGTGTGCCAGTCACCCAAGGGGTCCTGCTCTTCCTGTAGGCCACACCTCCAAGGCAGAGCCTCTGCCCAGCAAGTGAGACAGCCTCCTGGTCACAGACGTTTACACGCTTCAGGGACCAGAGCCCCTCGGCAAATGTTTGCAGTGCGGCCCGGCAGCCTTTTCAGAACAGAGCAGGGTTTGTCAGTCAGCCGGACGCAGCAACGCGAAGTCCTGGGGTCAGTGCAGAGCAGCGAAGGAGAAGACAAGTCAGGGCACTGCCCCCAGTCAAGCTGCCTTGGAACCCCTCTGGCTCTGGCTCCCCATCTCCCTCTGTCAGTCCCAGATGAGACCTGCCACGTCTCTCCCAAGAGCCCACCCGTATTCCAGCCACCCAACACCTTTCGGTCCATTGTCAAGCTCCTGCACACCCTTGCTGAGTTCCCATGCTCCACCGGCCAGAGATTCCCCGGGATAAGTGTCAGCCTCCAGCGCATGTTTTCTGCAGTGCCCAAGGGCAGCTTGTTAACCCTTTCACCGCCACTGGGTACCAAAGTATAGAGGGAAACTGAGGCACACCTAGGAATCATAAAAATATTACAGAACATTTCCACTTCGTCTCACCCTGCTCCGGAAAGAGGATATGGGATAGAACCTCTTCTGCTTCCAGACAGCCCTGGGAAGGAAAGGGCTAGTTCTGCCGGTGGGTCGCGAGTGGATCGCAGTGATTGGTGGTTACTTTGTCTTGTCAAATGCAGGAAGGCAAAGGGGGAGAAGAGAGAAGTTGGGAGAGATACAGAAGTTTTCAGGGTCCAAAGCAGCAGGTCAGTCTGGGACAGATGCTCTGGGCTAGCATGACAGCTGTTGCTATGGACCCTGGCTCCCTTTCCCAGCCTGAGACAATATCTGCTGGTCTGGGCAGGTCCCTTTTCCTGCATTAGTCCTGCTCCGGCAGGACAAAGCTGGATGGGCCATCTCCTCCCATCCCGCTGGTGCTGCCGGGCGCAGCTGGGAAAAGCTGAGAGAGAGAGGACAAGAGAGGATTAGTGGAGGGCAGAAAGAGACACACGAGGGAAGGGCAGACAGAGCAGGACTCCTGGGTATCAGACTGGGATCCTCGCTCATGTGTCACTCAGCTGCTCCTCGCCCGCACTGCCCTGTCCCTTCCTGCAGGTGGGAGAGACCAGGAGGCTTTTGAATACCACGCCGTTACAATAAACACCGTGGAGAAGGCTTCGGACCAGTACACCCAGCTCGAGAAACTTGGGGCATAAGTCGATGGTGGGGTTCCTCTGCAACTGGACTCTGCGGTGCCAAGACAGTCGCCCCCAGAGAGGCCCCGTGGCTCTGGCTTGCGCCGCAGAACTGTCTTGGGGAGAGGAGGGGGCGCTCCCAGTTCTGGTTCTGTGTGTGTTTTTGGCCGAGTGTAATGGAGAGGCTGCAGGGCTGGCGTCAGGAGACCTGGATTCTCTTCCCGGTCCCGTCCTTGACCTGCTGAGTGACCTCCGGCAAGTCGCTTCCCTTCTCTGCCTCGCTGTTTTCCCTCCCACCCCTTGGCCGTTCACATTACAAACTCTCTGGCCAGAGGCAGTCAGTGTATCTGTGCAGCACCAGCACAGCCAAGCCTCTGTGCACTAATACAGCTAAAGCCGTGCAGGTGCTCAGAGGCCACGGTGATGGGCTGAGCTGACTGGGGGACAGGAAGGTGTCCATGTAAATGACCAGGCTTTTTCTGGCTGTATGAACTGATGGGAGAGCTGCAGCTCCTGGCCTCGGGCCCCGTTTTCCTGTATTTCCTTGGTTTGTCGTGACTGGCCGCAGGGCCGTCCTTAGGCAGTCGCAGCATACAACCGGGGCCACAGCTGGGGGCGGGACTGGAGCTAGGCTGGGGGCAGAGATGGGTGACACTTCCTCCCCCCCATGGGGGCTGGCCTGGGCCCCACTGCACCCCCTGAACATTACTCCACTCCCCCCTAGGGGGGCGCACCCCACAGTTTGGGGATCACTGCCATAGCACCTAAGAGATCCGGCCCTGGCGTGCCGGGCGCTGTACAGACACTGAACGAAAAGACAGTCCCTGCCCCAAAGAGCTGACAGTCGCTATCTGCCAGCTGTACTAGCTCTGGTCGGTTCTGTCCAGTGCTCCCTGGGGATCCCCAGCTGTCTAGTTCAAATCCTGGTGCTGCTGGAATACACCTAGGAGCTGCGGGGGAGCTCCCCAATCCCCAGCAGGCCAGGGTCTGGAAATACAAGCTGCCTTGCTGGGCGGGAAGCAGGAGCCAACGCCCCCGTCTCATCTCTCCCAGGGGGAGGTTCGGGATGGTTTACAAGCTGCAGGAGAAGTACACGGGGAAGATCCGGGCGGGGAAATACTTCCGGACGCGGACACCCAAGGAGCGGGAGGCGGCCTGCAGAGAGGTGGAGCTGATGAACCTGCTGCATCACCCCAGGCTGGTGCAGTGCCTTGCCGCCTTCCAGAGCCGGGCGGAGCTGGTGATGGTGATGGACTAGTGAGTGGGGCGCGCTGGGTGGGAGCGGGGGTCTGATTGGAGCCGCCGGCGCGCTCACTGCCCGGTGCGCGGCGTGGGGGCAGAGGGGGCGAAGGGCACTGCTCTGTGCACAGCTGTTCCTCGAAGGGGATAGCAGACGTCCCACCATCTGCCCTGGGCTCTGTGTTCTGGGACGTGTGTGCCCGGGGGGGCTCGCAGACAGTCGATCGGAGTTCAATAGGAGGCTGAGCCTAGAAGTGGGCAGCGTCTGCTGAGCCCCCTACCCCGCTTTCTGGCATTAGGCATTCAGACGGCTGCGGCGTGGGTGGTGCGAATCCAGCCTCTAGGACCCCTGGCCTCTTCCTGCCTGAGACCTTCGCCGTCAAGAAGGGACAGCAAAGCGCGGGATTTCCACATGGGCCAGTGCCCAGGGCTGCAGTCTCCATCCCCTGCCAGGAAGAGAGAGATCAGGGTGGGGGAGGGCTGTTCACACAGGTTTCCGGATTTGACTTGTTTGGGTGTCTTTGGTCCCTGCCCCCAGGACACAGTGTCCAAGGGGCTTCTCCGCGTACCTGCTAGTTGAGTTTAGTGCCTGAGCCCAGTCCCTGGGCAGCGGGGTCTGGGCTGGTGCTGCCTTGGGCGCAAGATAGCGCCGTCCCTCGGAGCGAATTCCTAGGACAGGCTGCCCCTCTGTTCCCGGCAGCGTCGCGGGCGGGGAGCTCTTTGAGAGGATTGTGGATGACGACTTCGAGCCCACGGAGCCCACCAGCATTCAGTACGTAAAGCAGATTCTGGAGGGGATCCAGTACGTCCATCGCCAGAGCATCGTCCACCTGGACCTCAAACCCGAGAACATCGTCTGCGTCAGCACAAGCAGCCACTGGGTCAAAATCATCGACTTCGGCCTGGCACGGAGACTGGGTGAGCAAGAGGGGCCTGGCTGGGGAGCCCTGGCCTGGGATCTCCCCTCTCGCTGTCCCGGAGCTAATGCTGCCTCCATAGGGGGAGAGACCCCGATTCAGCAAAGTGCCACTGCACGTGCTTAACCTTAGTATGGGTCCGTCCCTATTCAGCAAAGCCCGTGTTTCCTGCCTTGCTGAATCCAGGCCGGCAAGCGGAGACTTCCCTGTGTGTCAGGAATAGGGGTGGGCAGAGGGGTCCCAGGAAATAACCAGCCTGACCCTTTGCCCAAAACTGCCCTATTGAGGAGTCTCGGTTGGGTGTCCCCCTTGACACCCCTGGGGCCTGGCTCTCGGGGGCGCTGAGCAGTTGCATCTGAAGTCAGTGGGAGCTGCCAATGCCCGGCGTGACGGCAAATTGGCCCCCCGGCTATGGTGAGGGCTCGCCCAATCCGCTGGTCTCTTCAGGATGCATTGAGCCTCGGCGTGTTCTGTGACTTTGCAGAGCAGGGGAAGCTGAAAGGCCCAGGAAGGCTGGTGTTGGGGCCTTGGAGCTACAGGGACTTTCCTGCCCACTTTTGTACAGCTAAGACCCTGGGCAGGGCAGTGGGCTGGCGCTCAGGGGAGGCCCGGGGTCTGTTCCCAGCTCTGCTGTTGGCATGTCACAGCCCTTCTCTGTGCTTCGTCTCCCAGTCTGTAATGTGAGGGTGGGCACGTGGGCTTGCAGGGGAGTTGGGGGCTCTGTTCCTGAGTGTCGGCAGAGCGCTGGAGACCCACAGAAGCAAGGTGCTGTCAACGTGCCAGGTAGATTCCCCGCCTCTATTGCAACTTCAGCTCCAGCTCCATTTCAGTGACATGCCACCCGGGATGCAAATACCTGGGCTCTGCCCATGCCCCTTGGCACTAGAGAGGCCAAACCAGCTCCCCAGCTCCTGCTGGGCTTAGAGGAGGGACAGGCCCTTGGGCGTGGTCAGCAGTCCCTTCTTCCCCAGCACACCAGCTCCCTGGGCACGGTCAGAGTTGGGCGTCAGGCCGGCCCTTCAGCGCTGTATGAGCTGGAGTAGACCAGGTGATCCTGGGCGAGTCTCCCTGTGCCTCTGTTTCCCCTTCTTCCCTTTGCGGCTTTGTCAGCTCTTTGGGCAGGGCTGTCTTCTGCTGTGCAGCACCCTGCACAAGGGACTCCACTGTCGGTTCCGGCCTCTCGGTGCTGCTACCCACGTATGGGTAATTGCTGCTGCGGCGCATTGCAATGGGGACGCCAGAGACTCGACACGGGGAGGCTGCTCTGCCCCCATGCCGTTGCTGGGGGAAGCACGGTCTGCAGGGATGGGCATGCTGGATTGCTCCTCTCTTGCCCCTTCAGATCCAAACAGCCCCGTGAAGGTGATGCACGGCACCCCGGAGTTCGTGGCCCCGGAAGTGATTGCCTTTGAGCCGGTGGGATTCGCCACAGACATGTGGAGCATCAGCATGATCTGCTACATCCTGTACGTGGCCCCCGTTGACAGCCTGTGATGGAAATCCTGGCTGAGCAAGTAACAGCCTCTTCTCTTGCTCCCCAGGCTGAGTGGGGACTCCCCCTTCCAGGGGAACAGTGACATGGAGACGCTGCGCAACGTCACGGCTGCCCAGTGGGAGTTCGACGAGGAGACCTTCTCGGCAATCTCCCAGGAGGCCAAGGTCTTCATTGGCCAGCTCCTGCAGAAAGACAGCCAGTAGAGCAGCTGATGCTTGGGGGAGGGAGAAGCGGTACTACCCAGAGGGTAGGGAGGCAGAAAGTGCACTCCAAGGGCGTGGGGTAGAGCATCACTGGGTGCGGAGCTGTGGCTGGAGACTGAGAGGTTGGCCCTTCCCAACACACATACCTCCTCCCCAGCCCTGAGTAGGTGTTTGGGAGGGACACCCTCCGCGGAGAGACAGGCCTCCCTGTGCGAGGGGATGGGAAGGCCTGGGTGAGGATGGGAGACCAGATAGCAAGTAGGGGTGTTTGCCAATGCCTGGGAGAATGGGTGACTCTGAATAAGAACGGCCATACTGGGTCAGACCAAAGGTCCATCTAGCCCAGTATCCTGTCTGCCGGCAGTGGCCAATGCCAGGTGCCCCAGAGGGAATGAACAGAACAGGGAATCATCAAGTGATCCATCCCTCATCGCCCATTCCCAGCTTCTGGTAAACAGAGGCTAGGGACACTATCCCTGCCCATCCTGGCTAATAGCCATTGATGGACCTGTCCTCCATGCTTATCTAGTTCTTTTTTGAACCCTGTTACAGACTTGGCCTTCACAACATCCTCTGGCAAGGAGTTCCACAGGTTGTGCGACTGTATGCCTGATAACCATGAGTCAGAACCTTAAAAATCCTGAGATTGGCCCCACCAATCATGATTTAAAAAACATAATTAAGCCACGGGTTTTAGTCCATCATGACTTTAACTCCCCTCTACTCCTGTGTGTATGTGCTCAGATGGAGACGTGCAGTATTCTGGGAGGGCTCAGGAGAGAATTAGAATGGAGCTGATGCAAAATGGTTAAGTCTTTGTTTTATTTGGGTTAGTCCTAAGACAAGAGACTTATTTCAATATCACTGTAATGCTTCTGTTAATGGCTACAAATGTGGCGTATGACAAGCTGGGTAACTGACTAGGAGGATATGAGGGAGAAAAGACCATCTACTAACTCGCTAAGGCAAGAGAGACATCAAAGGGGAACGGGAACGAGTTTGCTCCTGTGAGAATGAGCGGGGTACGTTGCACACGAATGGTGAATCAATCGCTGAAGTCCGGAGTGGCTGTTTTGAAAGAGTGCTGAACGAGGAGAACTGAAGGAACTAAGACCATGTGAGCCAAACCGGTGTGTGATACATAGCAAGTAGGAGGAAGAGATTGTAGAGGCTCTTGGGAAAATGAGAGCGCACCTGGGCTAGAGGAAGTATGGGTGGATGCGCTGAAGTCACGGGGAAGGGAAGGTATAATGTATTTTACAAGTCTATTCGATTATATTCTTAAGAAAGAGAAAATGCCAGATGAATGGCATAAAATGCCAGATGAATGGCCCAGTTTTAAACAGAGGAGATATTATACTGTGTGCTAATTATCGCCCAATGAAGCTGATGTCATATGCTATGAAAATATGGGAGAAAGAATATTGAAAAGCATCTCTGTGGAACAGCTGAAATTTGGAAAGGTCGGTGTGGATTTTCTCTGGGAAGGATTACAATTGATGTTCTCTATGGTCTATGAACCCTCATGGAGAAGTTCGGAGAAAAGAGATGGTCTTTGTGGGCTTGGAGAAGGTGTACAATCCTGTACCGAGAGAATTAGTTTGGTTTCGTTAGTGTCTGAGAAGTGAACTGGAAGGATGTGTCTGTCTTGTCCAGGCTACATGCAATGGAGTGACTACCTTAGCCAAAACCAACTGGGACTAGAGTAGAGAATTTCCAGAAAATGCCGGCCTGCACCAGGGGGTCAGCGCTGAGCCCTGGTTGTTTGCCATTGTCTTGGATGTGATAAGTGAGACTCTGTGAAAGGAGCCTTGGAATTTGCTATTTGCTGATGACTTAGTGATATGTGCAGAGGATTGGGAGGCCCTGCAAACCAACTCTGAACAGTGGCAATGCAGTTTTGAGCAGGCTGGACTTAGTGTGAACATTGGTGAGACTTAGGCTGTGGTAACGGAGCGAGGTGGACTCCCTAGAAAGGATGTTGCGAACACCTGACACAAACAAAGTATTCTCTATCCGCCTCACATTCGCCTAGTATTTTTCAATCGAGGTTTAGGTGAGTGGCCCAGAGCTCTCCATGCAAGAATAGCTTAACCCCAACCACTTCTGAGTTTTCTGTCTGTCAATGCAGTGACTATATTTATAACCCCCAAATATTATTCGTTTTTAAAATAATCAATTCAGTCACAATCAAAGTATTTCAAAAATAATTTTAAACCCTTCTTCTTTGTATAATTTTGATAACACCTACATACCGATGTGCATTATCTAGCAATTGCAATAAATTTAGTTTTTAATCAAATCTCTTAATTGTCCCAATAGCTAAAAATAATTCACTTCGATTTTTAATTATTCTTTCCTCTCCCCACGCCCCAGCCTCACCTCTGCTCCTCGTACTGTTCTTCACCCACTTTCCAGGACCCAGAGGGGCAGGGCTCCTCCCCCTGCTCTGTCACTATCCAGGCAGGTGCTGGGGGCAAGAGTGAGCAGCAGAGGCGCCATCCTGCCCCCATTGCTCCCAGGGGTACGGGGTCTCTGGGCCCCCCTGGAATCCATCACTGCAGAACATCAAGAGTTGGCAACACTGGGATACATGGAAACCCCAGAAGGCACGTAGGGCTCCGTGCCCATGGGGCCTCTGGGGAGGGCAGCGCGCCTGTAGGAGCAGGGGCCAAAGAGACAAAGCTGCAGGCATTGCCACCCCCCTTGCCTTTCGGCTCCCCTAGCTCACACCAAGCCCAGAGCTTCCTGCTTCCCATGCCTGGAGCCCAGCTGGTGGGGCCCGTGAGGGTGGAGCTGTCACTGGCTTGACCTCCTCCCAGGCCGCAGAGCCTGGAGCCCACTGTGGAGGTCGCTTCCCGTCTCCAAAGGGCGGCGAGTCGGTGCCGGGCCAGCTTTCCTGTGCGACGGAGCTGCACTAACCCCCACCCCCATGCTGTCACCCCCAGCTGCCGGCTGCCCAGCGACCAGGCCCTGGCGCACCCCTGGCTGCAGAAGACTGAGAGCGACAGGAAGGTTCTGTCCAAGGAGAGGATGAGGCGATTCCTGGCCCGCCAGAAGTGGCAGGTGGGCACGGTGCTGGCTCTGCTGGGGCTGCACTCTGCCTGCTGGACAGGGTGTGACCCGCGCTCTGCGGGGACCATGTGGTTGGGAAAGGGGCTTCAGGAGAGAGCTCCCCCCTGCCCATGCTGCTGTCCCCTGGGGGCAGAGAGGTCTCCTGCCCTTAGGCGCTGGCATGGGCCAGCCTGTGGAGGTAGGGACGTGGGTGCTCGTTCCCAGCCAGCTCGAATTCTTCCTCTAGGACCCTTCACCGCTTCTTTCCTCTCCAGAAAACAGGCAATGCCGTGCTGGCCCTGCGGAGAATGTCCCGGCTGGCCCACAAGCTGGACGACCCGGTGACCACCCCCAGTGCCTGGGAGAAGGGAGGTAATGGCCCAGGTAATGGCCCAGCCTGTCAGAATGTGTTAACCACCCCCCCGCCCCACACACACACACACGCTGGCACCGGCTCCTTGTCTGAGCCCCGGGGCCCTTTGACTCTTAGCCCTGCCCTCCCTGTCTCATCTACCAGCTCACCCAGCCACAGCTCCTGCCTCCACGCGACCAGCAGCCTCGCCTGCCCACCCCCCCTCTCCTCCAGCCCCCAGGCTGTCCCCCCGCGCCCACCATGCCAGCCTCTGCCTCAGAGGCCACCTGCTGCAATCCCCCGATTTTCCCCACCCGGCTGACTCCCCCGCTCCAGCTCAGCGCGGAGAGGTGGCAGAGGCTTCGTTCCCCCGCGGTTCTCTGGCCACCGGCCGGCCTGGGTTTAGTTTACTTGTGGGAAAGCTCTGGATGACATACAGGCCGGCAGCTGGGCAGGTGTGCGGTCACCGTGATTTCTGGCGGAGGGATGGGGGCTGCTGAAGAGTCCTGTGTCCTGCCCAATGCCCGCTGCGTTAACAATCCCACCGTGCCTGGGGAACGTCACCGTCCCGGTGCAGCCTCGTCACGGAGAGAGTCGTCTCTGGAGCAGTCCAAGCTCCTCAACTGCAGGCGTGGAGGATCAGGCTGCTGACCAGGAGTCCTGGAGTGATGGGCTTTATGTTAACCTATGCCACTGAACTGGCAAGCTGGTGCCTGCAGACCCAGCTGGAGGTCTTGCGCGGCTGCATTTCCGCCTGGCACAGAGCACCACAGCAATCCAGCCTCAGTGCGTGGCGCAGTGGGGCCAAGCCCACACCCCTCGGTCTGTCGCTAGCTAGAGCTGGGAGAAGGCGTTTTAGCAGCTGTTGGGTTATCTGTCGCTGGTTAGGTATCTTGTTTGATGAGCAGTCTGGAAGAACTCCAGGGCTGAGGTCCATCTTGGCAAGCTGGGGCAGATGCCCTCAAGGGAAGGGGATGTTGTGGGGCTGGCTAGTTGTTCAAAATGATTTTTCCTTCACCCATTGACTTCACTGCGACCTTGCCTGAGTTTTTTTTCATGGATTCATGGGTTATTTTTGTTTTATTTTAAGCCCAGAAGGGACCCCTGTGATCATCCAGTCAGCCCCCAGCATAGGACTTCCTTGAATTGATTCCCGCTTACAGTCCACTAGCTGCCTTTGTAGATCTTTCTGAAAAGGTATCCAGTCTTAATTAAAAACCTGCTGTGATGGAGAGTCCATCACCGCCCTCGGTAAGGTTGTTCCAGGGGTTAATTACCCTCACTGCTGTGTGTGTGTCTGGCTTCATCTTCCAGCCATTGGATCTTGTTAGCACTTTGTCTGCTAGATTGGCGCCCTCTCCTATGAGAAATCTCCTCCCCAGATAGGTACCTGCACGCTGTCATCAAGTCACTCCTTAACCCTCTCTTTGATAAGGTAAATAAGAACATAAGAACGGCCACACTGGGTCAGACCAATGATCCATCTAGCCCAGTGTCCTGTCTCTTGACAGTGATCAGTGCCAGATGCTTCAGAGAGAATGAACAGAACAGGGCAATTCACTGAGGGATCCATCCCCTGTCCTCCAGTCCCAGCATCTGGCAGTCACAGGCCTAGGGACACCCAGAGCACGGGATTGCATCCCTGACCACATTGGCTAATAGCCACTGATGGCCCTGTCCTCCATGAACTTATCTAATTCTTTTTCGAACCCAGTTATACTTTTGGCCTTCACAAAATCCCCTGCCAATGAGTTCCCCAGGTTGACTGTCCGTGGTGTGAAGAAATAGTTCCTTATGTTTGTGTTTAAACCTGCTGCCTGTTAACTTTGTCAGTGACCCCTAGTTCTTGTGTTCTATGAAGGGGTAAATAACACTTCCCTATTCATTTCTCCACACCATTCCTGATTTTATAGACCTCTATTATATCCCCCCACTTAGTCGTCTCTTTTCCAAGCTTAAAAATCCCAGTCTTATTAATCTCTCCTCATATAGAAGCTCATTTCTGGCCCCTAATCATTTTGGTGCCCCTCTATGTATTTTTTCCAATTCTAATATCTCTTTTGAGATGGGAGGACCATGAATGTATATAGTGGCATTATGATATTTTCTATCTTCTTATCTATCCCTTTCCTAATGGTTCTTAACATTCTGTTTGCTTTTTTGACTGCTGCTGCACATTGAGCAGATGTTTTCAGAGAACTATCCATAAAGACTCCAAGATGTCTTTGAGTGGTAACAGCTAATTTAGACCCCGTCCTTTTATATGTATAGTTGGGATTATGTTTTCCAATGTGGATTATTTTGCATTTATCAACATTGAATTTCATCTCCCATTTTCTTGCCCAGTCGCCCAGGTTTGTGAGTTCCCTTTGTAACTCTTCGCAATCTGCTTTGGACTTAGCTTTTTGGAGTAGTTTTATATCATCTGCAAACTTTGCCGCCTCACCCCCTTTTCCAGATAACTTATGACTAGGTTGAACAGCACCGGTCCCAGTACAGATCCTTGAGTGACCTAAGATCCCTCTAAGCTGCGTGGCCACGCGACCATGCACCAGGCTATCAAGGGCCACACAGCCACAGGGTCTGGGCTGGAGAGGCGCCTCTCGCCCAGCCCCAGGCTGCTGCAGTGAGAGAGAGCTGGGGGGAGTCCTCTCTCCCCACTGCAGCCCCAGAGCAGCCTGCACCCCAAACCCCTCATCCCTGGCCCCACCCCAGAGCCCTCACCCCCTGCACCCCAACCCTCTGCTCCAGCCCTGAGCCCCCTCTCACACTCTGAACTCCTCAGCCCCACCCTGCCACACATCACTTCCATATTGGTGCACATAAAATTCATTCCGCACATGGATGTAAAACATTAGACGGGACATTGTGGGGGACCCCCCTATTTATCTGTCTCCACTGTGAAATTTATTCCTACCCTTTATTTTCTATCTTTTTACCATTACTGATCCATGAGAAGATCTTCTTCCTCATCCCATGACTGCTTAAGTCTTTGGTGAGAGACTTTATCAAAGGCTTTCTGAAAGTCCAAGTACACTATATCCACTGGATCGCCCTTGTCCAAGTGCTTGTTGACCCCCTCCAAGAATTCTAAGAGATTGGAGAGGCATGATTTCCCCTTACAAAAGCCACATTGACTCTTCCCTAACATATCGTGTTCATCACCTGTCTGATAATTCTGTTCTTTAGTATAATTTCAACCAATTTTCCTGGCACTTGCCAGCCTGTAACTGCCAGGATCACCTCTGGAGCCTTTGTTAAAAATTGGCATCACATTAGCTATCCTCTAGTCATCTGGTACAAGGGCTGATTGAAGCAATAGGACACATGCCACAGTGACTAGTTCTGCAGGTTCATCTTTGAGTTCCTTCAGAACTCTTGGGTGACACCATCTGGGCCTGGTGACTTATTACTGTCTAATTTATCTGTTTGTTCCAAAACTTCCTCTGTTTACACCGCAGTCTGGGACAGTTTCTAAAAAGAATGGCTTGGGTGTGCGAATCTCCCTCATGTCCTAGATGGGGCTCCTCCAGTCTATCACTGGAAGGCAGGTTTTCTAATCCTTTATTCATTTTCATGGTTCTTCTCTGAACCCTCTTCAATTTACCAGCCTCTGTCTGGAACTGGACATACTAGTGGCATCACACCAGTGCCAAATACAGAGGTAATATAACCGTGTTCATGTTTCCCAGGATTTCATTAGCCCTTTTGGCCACAGCGTTGCACTGGGAGCCCACGTTCAGATGATTATTCACTATCACCTCCGAGTCTTTTTCAGCGTCCCTGCTTCCCAGGATACAGTCCCCTGTCCTGTAAGTATGGCCTGTGTTCTTTTTTCTGAGAGATTTACATCTAGCTAGATCTTTCTCTCAGTGACCTGTCCTCTTCCTTATTTACCAGTCCTCCAATCTTTGTGTGACCTGCACACCCGATCAGTGAGGATTTTATCTCCTAGGACATTGATACAAATATTAAATAGTGTAGGGCCAAGAACTAATCCCTGTGGGACCCCAGGAGAAACATACCCGCTTGGTGACTCTGCCCTGTTCAATTGCATTTAGTGGAACCGGGGCTGGAAGACTGTTCGGGTTGGATGTTTGACTAATTGGTCAAATAGTGTCAAAAATGGTAAAATATTTCAAAGCACTAATTATTAGAACAGTAACAAAACAGAGTAAGAATTTATGGTCTCCAATAGGTGAGACGTAGGGCTGGTCTACATTACTGCGTAAGTCAATGTAACGTGCGTTACTCGGGTGTGAAAACGACACCCCCCTGAGTGAGGCAAGTTACATTGACTTAAAACGGTGTCCACATGTTGGCGGAAGATGCTCTCCCGCCCGCGTCACTTCTGCCTCTCACGGAGGTGGAGTAGGCCGACAGGAGGGCGCGTCTTCACCAGGCACACTACAGCGGCGCAGCTGCATCGGAGCAGGCACACCAGTGTAGTGGGGACGTGGGGACTTGCCCGTAGATACTTGTACCTAATTACACAAAACAAGATTTTTAACTCAGAAAAATGTGAAACAATGAAATGAAGCTTGCAGAAGGAAAATAATGATCAGCTGTAGTTACAAAAGAGGAATTAAATTTAAACAAATAAAACCCCCAGAGCAACTATAAAAGACTCTTCAAGCTACTTAATGGCTGTGCATCTGTTCTCTTTCTGTTGGGGGAGGCGGGTTAGTGACTGTGACCCCTCCTCTCCCTCCCCCACTCCCTTGGGAATTAAGTTCTACGTGTTTGTCTAGTCAGGTTAGACTGTAGACTCTGAGACAGGGACCGCGTCTTTTTCCATATTTAATGTGCTTTGTAAACACCATGTACATTGATGGCCTGGTATACAAATAAAGATAGACATAGGATGTCTGCTCTAGAAGATTCCAACCAGTCAAGATGCTCAACTTTCTATTAGTTTGGCTTTTCCCCCAAAAGGTGGGCATTAGCATGCATTGAAGTGGGTGGTCAAGACATTTAAGGGAAGGGATAGCTCAGTGGTTTGAGCATTGGCTTGCTAAACCCAGGGTTGTGAGTTCAATCCTTAAGGGGGCCATCTGGAGCAAAAATTGGGGATTGGTCCTGCTTTGAGCAGGGGGTTGGACTAGATGACCTCCTGAGGTCCCTTCCAACCCTGAGATTCTATGATAAGTAGGCTTGCCAACAGCACCATGATGCAATGAAAAAAGAGAGGCCATCACCTACAGCAGGGCATTCTTGCTGTAATATTTGACAATATTTTGCCATGGTCAAATAATAGGGAGTCAATTGACATTATTTGACTGATCAATTGACTGGCTTGTCGAGCCGATACTGTGTCCAGTTCTGGTGTCAACAATTCAAGAAGGATATTGATAAAACTGGAGATGGTTCAGAGAAGAGCCGTGAGAATTATTAAGGGATTTGAAAACATGCCTTGTAGTGATAGGCTCAAGGAGCTCAACCTATTTTAACAAAGAGAAGGTTAAGGGGTGACTTGATCACAGCCTACAGGTACCTACATGGGGAACAAATATTCGTAACGGGCTCTTCAGTCTAAAGCTGGAAGCTGAAACTGTTCAGATTCAGACTGGAAATAAGCTGTACATTATTAACAGGAAAGGTAATTAACCATTGGAACAACTTGCCCAGGGTCGTGGTGGATTCTCCATCGCTGGAGATTTTTAAACAAGACTGGATGTTTTGTTGATTTGCTCTAGTTCAAACGGGAATGAATTCAGCTAGTCCGATCCCCTGTATAACACAGGCCACCATAGAACTGCGCTGATCACCACGGTCCCTTCTGCCCTTGAGACCTATCAGTTTGTCAGTCTCTGAACACTTTGCTCCATGTGGGCCACGTTCATTTTGTATCGTTCCAGTTTTATAACCAATAGACTCAGATTTTGCTGCAGCCACCTGCCCTGCATATGAACCTTCTCCTATTAACAGGTCACTTCCCCGCCCCACTGTCCCCAGAGCTGGGCTACAGCCAGGAAGAGGATCAGATCTTCACCTTCCTGCCACAGCAGCTCGAGCAGGGGCCCAGCGTCTTGGAGCCGCAGAAGGACCAAGTGGCAGTGGAAGGCGGCAGTACCTGCCTCCAGTGTCACGTTCAAGGTAACTTCCTATGAAAGCCTGCAAGGCTGCCCACCCCTCAATGACTGAAGTCCTTGGCATGACCTTGGAGCATGTCCCCTGGCAGGGTGCTTGCCCTCGGGGCAGGCTCTGCAGGGCCTAAACCGGGGCTGCACATCTGTTAATACAGTATCCCCTGGCCAGCTGTAGCCTGACAGCTGTGTGCTTTGAACTCTCGCAAGCTCAGCAGCATCGGTGCTTGGATGAGACTTTCTTGGGATCCCGTGGTACTCTAGGAAAGGGGGCGTTGATGCACTAGGTGGTTATCTTGTGCTGGACTAACACCTGGCATGGTGCAAGGTGCCATGTTGCTGAATGTGTCTGGCCCCTGGTAGAGGACACAGCAGTGCGGCATTGTTTCAGGGTGGTTAGGGACCTGAGAGGCTGTGATGTGGCACCCAACTTGGGAGACCCAGTAAGGTCAGATAAACTTTCCAGAATTCTGGGTGGCCTGGTGGACCTTTGACCCATCACTGTGGCCTTCTTCCCCAGCAGGTTTTCCCCACCCACAGGTGACGTGGCTCCGGAATGATGCCCCCGTCCAGGAATGTCCCTGGCTCCGCATAGACTGCGAGGAGAATGGAAGCTGCTCCCTCACCCTCGCGGGGCTCTCGGTGGAGGACACGGGGCATTACGTGTGCCGGGCCACCAGCGCCGAAGGGGAGGCAGAATGCAGTGCCAGGCTGACTGTACTGAGAGGCAGCGACATGCAGACGCCAAATGCAGAGGAGGGCCCTGGAACTGACCAGCCGTGAGAGCAGCAGGCCATGGGCTCTCTGCCCGGTATTGTCGGCATGGCCTAGGGGAGGCGCTCTGCTTCCAGTCCGTCTCGTTCCCTCATCCCTTGTTACTTTTAACTCCATCGCTGGGCTCCCGGCATGAACCTTGCTGGGCTCTGCTTCCCACGGGGCTGGGACATGGCAGGCAGCCACAGAGGGGACAAGAAGGGCCCAATCCTGCAGTCCCCAAACAGGCAAATCCCCAGTCGATCCATTTCACTGTGCAGGGAGTCTGGCCTGTGAGGATCGAGCCCGAAGTGCCTAGACCAGCCTCTCTGCTTCCACCTCCTTTCCGCCAGGCTGGGCACTCTGCCAGGGTGGAGGAGGGTGGATTTCCCTTAACTCTGCAGCCTCTCTGAGCCAGGGGCAAGGCGGGCCCCACTGTCCCACCCAACATGGGGCAAAGTACAAAGCCAAGGGGCAGGTTGCTCCCGCCCCCCAATGCTCGTAACAAACTCAGCTGTAAATCTCATTAAATCCCAACATCCCGGCTCCAGCCAGCGTATGGGGTCCCTGACGTATCAAGTGTTTTTGTTAGAACGGATCCAGCCTCCGTATGCACCCCCCAAGCTGCCTGAGGGACTGAAGGAACGAACACACCCTTCGGCCCGTAGGGTACCAGCGATCGCTTGGGCCCGCTCTCCCTGCCGCGGGTTCCAGCCACTCTCCTGCCTTCAGCTTGGCTCTGAAGTCTCCAGCGGTTGCTGCTTTGTTTTCTCTTACCTGCTTTTCAGCCCTCACCTGCCCAGCACTAGAGACGCCAGCCACAGCGCCCAGGGTTTGACAGAGCCCAGAGCTCGTTGGGCTCTTGCAGGGTGGGACGGGGTTACGACTCACCACCGTGGCGCCCCCTGCTGGTCGGTCTGGGAATTAGCTCACAGCAGTCCTGGAGCACCCTCTGCGGGTGGTGTCCCGTCCGCCGCTCCCTTGCCGGCGTCTGGACCCGCGTTGCTCCTGGCTCGCGGTGTCCTCTTCAGGACACTGCCCTCCGGCAGTGGCCCCTAGTCCACACTCTCCCCCTTCCGGGGGGGGGGGGGGGGGGAGTTAACAGCAGTCCTCTGGCTCGCCCCTGCCGCAGTGGCCAACCACACCCCAAAGTCTATCCCCTTCTGTCAGGGGTCTGGTGCAGTCTGTTATGGCCACCTCTCACGGCCAGGTGCACGATGGGGGGACCCAGGCCCGCCCACTACTGCTGCAGCCCACTCATGCAAGGGGGTGGGGCCCTCGCCCCACCACACGGGGTTAATGGCTTTTTTCAGCAATGGGAGCGACAGTGCCCGTGGCACTCCAGATTGACCACCGCCGGCCCTCCAGCCAGTGCGCAAGCGCCGGGGTCGCCTAGCCCGCGCCCTAGGGACTGGAGCAGGGCAGAGCACCGGCTCCGGCCTGGTTCGAGAGGACTGACGGGGGTTTGTGCTGTAATAGTGCCCAGGGCTGCAGTGCCCTCGCTGGGCTAACAGGCCCTGGGACTCCCCCCACCGGTAGGCTAAATTCACCCACCCGGGAGAGCCCGGCATGGAAATGAGAGAGTGGGACAGGGCAGCAGCATCCGCGGGCGCCGGAAAAAGCCGGGGTCGGAGGAGGGAACAGGGCCATGTCCACGTGGCTGGTTGGAGGGCTGTGGTGTGAGCCCCGCTAAGCGTGAGTCTGTCTCCTTGGGCGAGGGGGATCGCTCCCACCTGCAGCGTGGACTCACCCCCGGGCTGAGCCGCCCTCTGGAGGACACCGTGTCCCTGCCCTCAGCCCCACACGGTGCCCTGGGGAGCAGGAGTGGGGCTCCAGGCCCAGAGCCCAGGGTCACCACAGCCCCAGCGGGTGAGGGTCAGGGGTGATGCTGGCTGGGCTCTGGGTGCCTCTGCCAGGGCGACTCCCTGCTGCGAGCCTCTCCGCCAGGAGAGAAGAATCGCTCCATCCCCCGTTCTCCTGCAGCCCGTTGCTCTCGGCCCCAGCGGGCAGGGGCTGCTGCGGGATCGTTGTCCCCTCTCCCAGCGCCCAGCTCTGGCTGGGGGGCTCAGCAGGCGGCACCCCCATCCCTCAGCCTCCTGTGCTGAGAGACAGCCGGTGCCGCTGGTCCCTTATTCATAGATTCTAGGACTGGAAGGGACCTCGAGAGGTCATCGAGTCCAGCCCCCTGCCCTCATGGCAGGACCAAATACTGTCTAGACCATCCCTGATAGACATTTATCTAACCTACTCTTAGATATCTCCAGAGATGGAGATTCCACAACCTCCCTGGGCAGTTTATTCCAGTGTTTAACCACCCTGACAGTTAGGAACTTTTTCCTAATGTCCAACCTAAACCTCCCTTGCTGCAGTTTAAGCCCATTGCTTCTTGTTCTATCCTTAGAGGCTAAGATGAACAAGGTTTCTCCCTCCTCCTTATGACACCCTTTTAGATACCTGAAGACCGCTATCATGTCCCCTCTCAGTCTTCTCTTTTCCAAACTAAACCAACCCAATTCCTTCAGCCTTCCTTCATAGGTCATATTCTGTAGACCCATAATCATTCTTGTTGCTCTTCTCTGGACCCTCTCCAATTTCTCCACATCTTTCTTGAAATGCGGTGCCCAGAACTGGACACAATACTCCAGTTGAGGCCTAACCAGTGCAGAGTAGAGCGGAAGAATGACTTCTCGTGTCTTGCTCACAACACACCTGTTAATGCAGCCCAGAATCATGTTTGCTTTTTTTTGCTTATTGCCATCTCTGGGGGGGAGGGGGCGTTTCCCCCTCTCACTGTCTGCCCCACAAGGGTCTCCTTCCCTTGGAAGAGTAGAGCCCCCCTCCTGGCCCTTTCTCAGCCTCCTCACACCCTTTTGGGGTGGACCTCAGGGGAGGCGTCTCCCTCAACTCTGTCACAGGGGGAGGGGCAGATCTCTCAGGCTGAGCTGCTGTTTAAAGGACAGTGTCCCCCAATAACTCCATCACAGGGATGGGCCAAATCCTGTGGAAATCAGGGCCCATTGGCTCCCCGCCCTTTTGCCTCATTTCCCCTTCAGCTCTGAGGCAGTTCCCTGCTCTCTGCCCCTCTCTGCTGCTTGTCTCAGGATGCCACAGTCTGGGTCAGTGCTCAGTGCAGAAATGCTACAGTTACCCCACTGCAGCTAAGGCAGGGACACACTCAGTGCGTCACATGCCTCTAGGAGCCGGCAGGGCCGCTGGAATCAGCAATTATTGGCCCCATCAGCTGCCAAACCCTTGTCACCCTGGCCCACATCGTGTGACTAGGACCAGCATGTCAAGTCCAGCCTGTCGCAGCATTAATAGCGGGGGGAAGAGAGAGACTGAGCTTGGTGAGTTTATGGAGGGGATGGGACAATGAGACTGCCGACAATGGCGACTGTGATTGCTGGGTCTCACCCACATGCTCAGGATCTAACTGGTCACCATATTTGGGGTCGGGAAGGAATTTCCCCGCAGGTCAGACTGGCAGAGACCCTGTGGGGGTTTCGCCTTCCTCTGCAGCGTGGATCACTGGCAGCTTTAAATGAGTGTAAATGGTGAATTCTCTGTAACATTAAGTGTTTAAACCAGGATTTGAGGACTTCAGTAACTCAGCCAGAGCCCAGGGGTCAATTCCAGGAGTGGGTGGGTGGGGTTCTGTGGCCTGCAGGAGGTCAGACTAGATGATCACGATAGTCCCTTCTGGCCTTACAGTCTATGGGATAGGAAGTTAGTAACATGTCAAGATTCACGATTAAGGATAAGATTTGGTCACCGAGGCCATGTGACGGATTCTGAGACTTTCAGAGACCTCTGTGACGTCGTCCCTTCAGCTTCAGCCCCATGCGTGGGACAGTGGGACGGAGCTGAGGGCCACGGAGCTCTGTGGTTCTGTGGGTGGCGGGGGCCCCAGATCACTGAGCTGCTGGAGCCCCTCTCCTCCTGCAGTGAGGCTCAGGTTCTTATACTCTTCCCTCCTCCGGGGCTCAGGCTTCAGTCATCCCCTGTCAGTGCTCTTCTCCCCCCTCCCACATTATTTTTAGTAAGAGTCACAGACAGGTCGTGGGCTTCCATTCATTTTTGTTTATTGTCCATGGCCCGGGATCTGTCTGTGACTTTTACTAAAACTAACGGTGACAAAATCTTAACTTTAGTCATGAGCACTGTGAGCCGCGGGTACGGGCAATATCTGAGGAATAATGTAATGATGCAGAAAGTGCTTTATGGATCTGGAGTAAAAGTTAGTCCCCAGGGGGTAATAAGTCCTGGCAAAGGCCCCTTCATGCTGGAGGGAGTGGTCACCCCTCCTTAGTTAGCCAGTGATGTAATGCAAGGCTCAACTGTCTAGCCTTGTTCCATCCCAACACTTTCAATGGAAAGATACCCGAGACAAGAGCAAACCATCGACACCACTTGGAGATAAAAAGGAGCAGTACAACAGACAGGGGATCACCCTGCCTAAAGGAATCCTGTTCTTTTTGCAGACAAAAACCTGTTTCTGTATAACAGGGTGGGGAGGGGCACTCTCGATACATTCACTGAGGAGCCATCTGGACTTAGGGGCGGGGAGGGGGAACCTACTTTATTAGCTAGGAAAGGGAAGTATTCCTGAGTGTAGCCCATGTTTGCATTTTATTTTGTATCGTAACCATTTGTTTCCACCACACCCTCTTGTTTCTAGTTAACTCTCCAGTCTTTCTTAAATAAATACACCGTCTTTTGTTTTCTTAGAAGTGCTGTGTGTGACCCGGGTGTGGGGGGGGAAGTTAAAGGTAAAGCTGGTCAACGGGGCCCCCCTGCTCCTTTGGGAGCCGAGGAGCTGGGATCTGAGAGCAGCCAGTGTCAGGGATATCACAGGGTAATGATTAAAAGGGACCGTGGTGCGTTTCTTCTTAACCTGCAAGGTGAAGACAGGGCTGGCCTAGCCCAGAGGAGGGGGCTTGGGTGGCTGATGGGCTGGTGGTGTTTGGGTGCTAACACCCAGGCAAGGCTCCCTCCCACTAGAGGAGCTAGCGGCTCAGTAACCTGGTGGGCCCCGTTCCTCAAGCCACCGTCTCTCCTCCTGGAGTGGGCTCAGAAGCGGATGAGATGGAGACAGTGAGGGCACCATCTCCTCACGCTGCCTCCTCTCCCTCTGCTTCTGGACTCGCTCCGGAAGGAGACCCTGGGCTGCCACCTCTCCTTCTGGAGCGAGGAGCTGGGTCTGGGGAGAGGGTCCACCTGTGGTCTGCTCAGGTTCCTGAGACACTATCTCTCCTTCCAGGGAGACACCTCCCCCGCCAGGCGTCCAGACCCAGCTCCCGCCTCTGGAATGAGAGATGGCAGCTTGGTAACCAGATCTGCCTGGGCTCCTGAGCCACCAGCTCTCCTGGATCAGGGAGCCGGGTCCAGGCAGCTCCACACACCTTATCTGAGACCTCGAATATTGATGTACGCATGCATGTGTGGCAAAGGGTCCTGTGGCACCTTATAGACTAACAGAGGTATTGGAGCATAAGCTTTCGTGGGTGAATACCCACTTCTTCGGATGCATGCTGTGGAAATATCCAGAGGCAGATATAAATATACAAGCAAGAATCAGGCTAGGGATAACGAGGTTAGTTCAATCAGGGAGGATGAGGCCCTCTTTCAAAGACTATGAATGGCTAGGCAACTACACAAGCAGTTTCTCCTCCCTTGGTGTTCACACCTCAACTGCTAGAAGAGGGCCTCACCCTCCCTGATTGAACTAACCTCTTTATCTCTAGCCTGACTCTTGCTTGTAATATTTATATCTGCCCCTGGACATTTCCACTGCTTGCATCCGAAGAAGTGGGTATTCACCCACGAAAGCTTATGCTCCAATACCTCTGTTAGTCTATAAGGTGCCACAGGACCCTTTGTCGCTTCTACAGAGCCAGACTAACACGGCTAACCCTCTGATACTTGACATACATGTGCATCTTCCACTGCCCGGCCTTACTTTAGCGGACCACCTTACACAAACTAATTTATTAATATACACACCGCCACCTAATGGAATGCATTGGATTTCCTCAGCAATCAGTATTTTCATGTACTGAGGGGGACACAATTTGGATGAAAATTGGTCCCCCCCCCCCATAATGGCTTTTGTAAAACCTGGGAAATTTTCAATTGAAAATAAATCACCAAAACCTGAAGCCGAAGGGCCCCGCCTGTTTCTTACTTCCACATTTTCCACACACAAACCCAGGCAGGAGAAATACCAGGCAGATTGATGTGTCCAGGGCAAACCACTCCCTTTGCTAGCAAGACAGACCTGTCCTCTCACATAGAGCGGGCCCGGGCACTTTGAACACCGATTCAGCTGTGCCAAGCTGTTCAGATCTGAGGTTCTGCTCTGGGCCCATCCCGCCCGTCTGCCATGGTAAAGATGGGAAGGAGCAAAGGAAAACGATTCAAAGCCGTTCTCTCAGCAAAGCCGTTGTTATAAATGAAGGGAAGGGGGGAGAGGGTTTAATGCAGTGCTATAAAATCCTCTTACCAGTAAAGGGTTAAAAAATACAGGTAGCCAAACTAACACCTAACCTGGCTGGCATCTGACCAATAAGGGGACAAGATACTTTCAAATCTTAGGAGGGGGGAAGGCTTTGTGTGTGTGTCTTTGTCTGGGTCAAAGTAATCTTAAAAAACAAAAAAAACCTACAAAAAATCCGCCTCCTCACCAATACTCACTTTTCTAAAGTAAGTTTAAATAGCATAGCAAGTAAATTTTTGTTTATTTTGCTTATACATTCCCTGTGGGAGAGGGAAGGGTTATTCCTGTTTTTCTGTAACTTTAAGGTTTTGTCCAGAGGGGGGAATCTCTCTAAGTGCCCTGTAAAATAGTTACCATCCAAATTTTACAAAAATAATTTTACCTTCTTTGTTTTTAATAAAATCCTTCTTTTAAAAAGCTAACTGTTTTCTATGGTTTTTAAAAACCCAGGGGGTGGGTTTTTAAATCACTGTGTAACCAATTGGTTAGGAAATTATCCCCAAGCTTCCCAGGACAGGGGGGTACGGGCTTAAAAGAATATTTTTTTTGGGGGGAAGGGACTTCAAGTGGTCCCCTTTCCTGAATTCCTGTTTAAAACACTTAATGGTGGCAGTAAAAAAAGCATTTCTCAGGGTGCAGGGAATTTTGTACCTTGGGGGTTTTAACCTAAGCTGGTAAAAATAAGCTTAGGGGCTCTTAATGCAGGTCCCCACATCTTTACCCTAGAGTTTAAAATGGGGAGGGAACGCTGACAGCCGTTCTACCACCTCCATCCTCGGTAGGTTGACCAGACAGCAAATGTGAAAAATCGGGACGGGGGTGGGGGGGTAATAGGAGCCTATATAAGAAAAAGACTCAAACATCGGGACTGTCCCTATAAAATCGGGACATCTGGTCACCCTAATCCTCGGTGTCTTTATTCGAAGGGAGAAGAGCATGACAAGCACATTCAGTGAAGAGGAAGCAGTTAGTCGACTTGTCCCAGGTGACTGACCCCTCTCCTCCTCTCCTCCCTGCAAGCTGGGGAAGAAAATACTCACTGCCTCTTCAGCGCAGTGGAAACTCTCCTTGCTTCCTTGGGACGCATCGCGGTTTAGTGGACAATTTTTGCAATGATCGGATTTAGGATGAGTCAAAATTCAGTGAAGACTCTGGCCACACCAGGGAGCCCACATGCCAGGAGCCCCCCAACTTTTTACCAGCCGTAAGGGCACGCAGGCAGTACAAGTGCAGGGGAGAAGGGGTGGTGTAGGGCCACAGTTTGCTTTTTAAGAAGCTTTTGCTGCTCCTGCCAGGAGCCACAGGTCTTGAATCTGAGGCCACAGGGCACTTAAATACCAGTCAGCTCCAGCCGGCTAACAGTGACCTGCTAACAGCCACGGGGCAGAGGCTGACCCCCGACAGAGCACCCCACTCCTGGAACCGGACTGGCAGGATGCTGGGGGGCCTGACTGGGTCACAGCTTCCCTATAAACCAGCACAGCACCAGGACGTTGCTCCACCCTGCTCCTGCTCCGATCTCTGGGGAGCCTGACCTGGCTGCCTCCTGGTGTCTGGCTCCAGTTGGCTCCTGCCTCTGACCCCCTGGCATCCCAAGTCCCCAGCCTGCTTTGAGAGCTGCTCCAATGTGACCCACACATACTCCCGCTGTCATTGTACTGAACAGGAGCTACCTCCAGCCTCCCCACCCCCGCCCCCCATGCACCCCACAGCTGCTACATTGGCCACCTCCTGCCACTCCTTCGCCCTCCTGCACACAACGGCCACTAACACTGAACTGCCACTTGCCCTCCGTTAAACCCTCAGACCTCGCCCACCACACCGCTGACAAGCCCCCTGGCAAGAAAATCCCTGTGCCCCCCCTACAAATGTTATACCAATAAAATAAAAATCAGCAGGATCTTATTAAAGGGGATAAGACAAAATGTCACATTTATTGTGAATACAAAAATAATTATAGTAAGCAGTCAGTTATAGCTATAACACTTCATTCAGTTACACACACACACACACACACACACACACACACACACACACACACACACACACACACACACACACACACACACACACACACACACACACACACACACACACACACACACACGTGTTCTGTAGCTGCTAGATAATTACCAGTCCTGAATGTAGCTTGAGTTCGTGGCTTGGGTTCACAGCTTGGGTTCGTAGCTTTTGGCAGCTACCTAGCCAGGAAAGCCGGGCACAAGCAAGGGCTGGGTCTCTGTTGGGCATACACTGTTGCCCTTCCATGTTGGCAGCAGAATGTTACCCTTCAAGTCTTCCATCTCACCCATCCTTTCTTAAAGGCTTTTAGTTTGAATCCAGAGTCTATAGATCTTGCTGTGTCACCCTGCTTCTGGGGTCGGTGTGATTGATCACCAGTCAATTGCAGAGGTGACTTTCAGCCTGGGACCTGGCTTTGATGTTCCTTCAATTGTACCTTTGTTCTTTTCTCTTTAGGGTGGACTCTTCTTGCTTTGTCAGGGCTGTTGTCTGCGTCTTCACCCGTTGGTGTTTACACTTTATTTCATCAGGACAGGCTGGGGCTGGAGGCTGATTCTATCATCCATACATACCTCATTCACACATCTAAACTAAACTAATAAGATTACATCAGGGTTTTGCAAAATGAAGTTGCAGCAGGTTTTTACAAACTGGAGTGAGCATTTTAAAATGGAGTTTGAGTTACAATATGGACAAGTGTAAGGAATGGCAAACAGTGAACAGAAGTTACCGTGTTGAAACAGTGCAAGTTCCAGTGTTTTAAGCAGCAATTGGATTGAAAGTGAAACTTACAAGGGCAGCTGGCTGAACAGCTATGGTTCTTAACAAGCAGCTTAATTGTCAATTAGCCAGTTATGGGGGTACCCAGTTTTAGGAATGAATGTAGTTTCATTCATAGAACTTTACTTATGAAGTTCTATTAATAAAGTGAACAATTACACACAATTTCATTTATCAGTTCTACACTGACACGCCCCACACAGCGCAGCTCTGGACAGGGGCATGCTGGCTCTCCCCCTTTCCTTTGATCACACACACAGGGTCAGGGAGGGGGGCACCCCCACCCAGGCACGGCCCTTCCACGTCGCCTCATTTCACACCCAGCCCAGTGAGGGCCACGAGTGGCGGCTTCCCAGCAGCTATTGCCAGCACCGGGGGGCAGAGCTAAGGGGTTTTTGTTTTTAATACACAGTCCTTACAGGAAGGACCTATCAGAGATTACACTGACAAGAACAGATACTGTACTTGATCTTAGCCAAAAGGCCAGATCTAGAGAATGTTTTTACTTCAGGGTCCAAGAGACACAGACAAGGCTTTCATCTCGAGACCAAACACGTCAAGACACTTGATCACGGCCTTTGATAGGTCAAGAGACTACTTACACCTGATTCGTGGGCGTTTACCTGCACGCGTGGGCCTGGTTTGGGGGTGTGACTTTTGCTGAACGCGACAGTCTGGGGAGGGCCCCGCACTGGGCACCTTCAACGCTGTGTTAATGTGTACTTGGAGCTGGCGTGTTGTGACTCCACGGATGCCCCCTTCAGAGCCGCGCACGCTGCTGTGCCCAAAGCAAGGAGGGCCCGGGCTTGTTCCCAGCGTTTCCCTGCCCGCACTCTGCTAAGGGGGTGACTCCCTCGGGAAAGGCTCTGCCACCGCTGTTCACCTCCTGCAGCCAGCCCAGACCCGCTGCGCAGAGACCGGCCCCTTGTAGGACAACCAGCGCTGGCTTTGGGGCTTGCTTAGCTGTACCCTAGCCACGGGCCCAGCAGGGGGCAGCAAGACCTCACCGCACTGTCCTCTCACCAGGGCTCTGGCCGGCCCTGGGGGCACCCTGGCTCTGCCCGGGCAAGGTGGGCAGGAAGGGGGTGTGGAAGGAGTTTGGGGGCAGAGGGTTGCACGTGGCTTTTCTCTCCCACCACAGGGCGAATAGCGCCAGGCGCTGAGTTCATTCACACGGCTGTCGGTACAGAGTCACTCAGTGGAGAGACTCCAGATTAACACCCGGAAAAGCGAGATCAGTCACAGGCACTGCCAGGCTGGGTCTGAGCAGGGGTCCGGTGTCCCCCACATCCAGCAGTTATGGGAGCTTCCTGACCCTGCTCCCTAGTGGTCAGCTTGAGCCCTGGAGCAGGAGGGTTTCTGTTCCTTCCAAAGCTTCATATTGCAGGGTGGCCAAATGTACTGACCCTCCGAGCTGCACACGGCAGCCTTCAGCAGTTCGAGAGCCAGGCGTGTTTGCTGGGGCTTCAGCCCTGTGGGGCCCGGCTGCTTCGCCCTTGTCCTGCTGAAGCCCTGAGACTCCCCCTCCCCACAGGGTAGAAGCCCCTGACCCCATCACCCTGCTGCAGGGCTGAAGCCCTGAGCTCCCACCACCCCAATCTGGTAGGTGGGAAATGGGGTGGGGGGACTCCGCAAGCTGCACTTTGCCTGTAAAAGAGCCGTCTGCGACTCGCAAGCTGCAGTTTGCCCACCCCGTTATATCGCCTTCCCTAAGCATGGAAAATGAGCCTCTAAGGGGTTCCAATGTGCCCCATTAGATGCAAATTGGGCCTGGCACTTGACCTCCTGGTGCACTGCCCTGAGTCCGGCAAAGTGCGAGCCCAAAAGAGGTCCCCCTCTGTACTCCTGACTCAGCAGAGGAAATCCTGCCTCTATCGTGGAGAAAGCAGCGTCCTCCTCCACCGAAAATAACACCGGGAAGTGAGCGATTCCCCCACCCAAATCTGGGGCCTGCCTCACCATTGCCCTGCAGTCTGCACCACCCTCTGCACCAGTGGCTGAGCTGGTAGCATGAGCTACCCACGTTGCAGTGGTGAGAATCCTACCAGAACCAGGCTTGTGGTGTTTTGGTGCCAGTGGGAACGGGGCTGTCTCTGGCACCCCAAAGTCCTCACTAGAGCCCCTTGCCGGTCCTGCACAAGAGTTTCCTGTATCAGCCACCAGCTGAATCCCTAGATCTCCTACCCCAGGGGCGCCTAGGGGAATGGTGCCCTAAAAAACCGCGTGACTGGGGACGGAACGACAGCAATGTAGGGCAGAGAGGGGAGGGGAGGGCAACAAGGGCTTTAAAAATGCCTGTTGATTAGTGATGGGCCTGGATCCTGAAAGGCAAGAGGGCAGCTCCTGCAAATGACGGGGCAGGGCCACACGCCGTGACGTGCAGAGGACTTTAAACACACTGGACTTGTTCCCTTTCGGGCTTTTGGATGCTGGATAGAAAGAGGCCGGAAGGGGGGGGGGGGGCTGTTTGTTTGTTAAAGGGGGTTTTGAGTTATGATGGTGATTGAGTATCTGGCTCCTGGTGCCTGGCTCCAATTGTGGCCCCAGATGCCCTGGGGCCAAACGCTGCACAAACACAGAACCAAAGGATGGTCCCTTCCCCGAGCAGCTCACCGTCCTGCTGATTCTCTTACGGTAGCAATAACAAGTCTTAGCTCCCCTGGTGTGTGTGACAAACTGGCCCCCCAGAAACACTAGGCCAGAGGCCTGAGCCTGCTCCTTGAGTTCCGGGCTGAACCAACTCATGGAGCCTCAAGCTGAGCAGCCAAAAACCAAGACTCCCCAAATCAGCGGCTGCTTTTGACTTGCCAGCCCTGGCCCCTACAGTTGATTGTCCAGAGTCCTCCCATGTTCAGTACACTGGAACCTGCTTTTGTGCTGCCTCAGCTCCTCCAGGGGGCGCCAGTGCTGCAGCCTCATCACTGGCAGTAATTGCTTCAGTGTCTCCATCAATAAGATGGGAGTAAAATTACACGTGTGAGTGCCAGGCTCAAAGGCCACCTGGGACCTGAACGGCAGCTGCCGAGAAGGGGCAGTGTGGGCTAGTGGACAGTGCCCAAGGCTGGGACTGGGACTCCCGAGACCTGGGTTCTCGTCCTGGCCTTAGTCTGCTGTGTGACCATGGGTAAGTCACGCCCCCTCTCTGGGTCTCAGCTTTCCCCTCCAAGTCATGGGGCTCCTGGCACTGACCACCTGCCAACTTTGAGAGCTACTGAGGAAACTGGCTCCTCCCGAAGAGCTGGAGGCCGTCAGGGCGGGTCTGAGGAGTTAGGGGCACTGTGCCTGCCAGCCTGGAGGAGCTTTTCCATCCCCACTCTGGGACCCCGGAGCCATTCAGCAGTGGAGGAAGGGAAGAGTAGTTACAACCAGTGTCCCTCTAATTTTTCCCACCATGTGTGGAATGAATTTTGTTATGTGCCCAATGTGGAGGTGAAGAGTGACACAATTCATGTGGTGGGGGTGGGAACGAGGGGTTCAAAGTGTGTGGGGGGCTCAGGGCTGGCACAGAGGGTTGGGGTGCAGGGGGTGAGGGTGCAGGCTCTGGGGTGGGGCTGGGGATGAGGGGTTCAGGTGTGGGAGGGGGCTCAGGCCTGGGACAGAGGGTTGGGGTGCAGGGGGTGAGGGCTCTGTCTCGGGGGGGCAGGCTCTGGGGTGGGGCTGGGGATGAGGGGTTCAGGTGCGGGAGGGGGCTCAGGCCTGGGACAGAGGGTTGGGGTGCAGGGGGTGAGGGCTCTGGCTGGGGGGGGGCAGGCTCTGGGTTGGGGCTGGGGATGAGGGGTTGGGGTGCAGGCTGCCCCGGGGCTGCAGTGGGGAGAGAGGACTCCCCCCAGCCCTCTCTTGCCACAGCAGCTTGGGGCCAGGTGAGAGGCGCCTCTCCCCGGACGGGGCAGCTCCTACAGGCCTGCGCCGGGCTGGGCTCATAGACTCATAGACTTTAAGGTCAGAAGGGACCATTATGATCATCTAGTCTGACCTCCTGCACAATGCAGGCCACAGAATCTCACCCACCCACTCCTGGAATAATCCTCTCACCTATGTCTCAGCTATTGAAGTCCTCAAATCATGGTTTAAAGACTTCAAGATGCAGAGAATCCTCCGGTAAGTGACCCGTGCCCCATGCTGCAGAGGAAGGCAAAAAACCTCCAGGGCCTCTGCCAATCTACCCTGGAGGAAAATTCCTTCCCAACCCCAAATATGGCGATCAGCTGAACCCCGAGCATGTGGGCAAGACTCACCAGCCAGACACCCAGGAAAAAGTTCTCTGTAGTAACTTCTAACATCCCATCATTGACCATTGGTCCTATTTACCACTGATGGCAATTAATTGACCTTTGACTAAGATCATGTTATCCCATCAAACCATCCCCTCCATAAACTTATCGAGCTTAATCTTGAAGCCAGATAGGTCGTTTGCCCCCATTGCTTCCCTTGGAAGGCTGTTCCAGAACTTCACTCCTCTGATGGTTAGAAACCTTCGTCTAATTTCAGGTCTAAACTTCCTGATGGCCAGTTTATATCCATTTGGTTTTGTGTCCACATTGGTACTGAGCTGAAATAATTCCTCTCCCTCCCTGGTATTTATCCCTCTGATATATTTAAAGAGAGCAATCATATCTCCCCTCAGCCTTCTTTTGGTTAAGGTAAACAAACCAAGCTCCTTGAGTCTCCTTTCATATGACAGGTTTTCCATTCCTCGGATCATCCTAGTGGCCCTTCTTTGTACCTGTTCCAGTTTGAATTCATCCTTCTTAAACATGAGAGACCAGAACTGCACACAGTATTCCAAATGAGGTCTCACCAATGCCTTGTATAACGGTACTAACACCTCCTTATCTCTACTAGAAATACCTCGCCTAATGCATCCCAAGACCGCATGAGCTTTTTTCACAGCCTCATCACATTGGCGACTCATAGTCATCCTGTGATCAACCAGGATTCCGAGGTCCTTCTCCTCTTCCGTTACTTCCAACTGATGCGTCCCCAGCTTATAACTAAAATTCTTGTTATTAATCCCTAAATGCATAACCTTACACTTCTCACTATTAAATGTCATCCTATTACTATTACTCCAGTTTACAAGGTCATCCAGATCTTCCTGTAGGATATCCCGATCCTTTTCTGAATTGGCAATACCTCCCAACTTTGTCATCTGCAAACTTTATTAGCACACTCCCACTTTTGGTGCCGAGGTCAGTAATAAAAAGATTAAATAAAATTGGTCCCAAAACTGAACCTTGAGGAACTCCACTAGTAACCTCCCTCCAACCTGACAGTTCACCTTTCAGTATGACCCGCTGTAGTCTCCCCTTTAACCAGTTCCTTATGCACCTCTCAATTTTCATATTGATCCCCAGCTTTTCCAATTTAACCAATAATTCCTCATGTGGTACTGTATCAAATGCCTTACTGAAATCGAGGTAGATTAGATCCACTGCGTTTCCTTTATCTAAAAAATCTGTTACTTTCTCAAAGAAGGAGATCAAGTTGGTTTGGCACGATCTACCTTTTGTAAAACCATGTTGTAATTTGTCCCAATTGCCATTGACCTCAAGGTCCTTAACTACTTTCTCCTTCAAACATTTTTCCAAGACCTTGCATACTACAGATGTCAAACTAACAGGCCTGTAGTTACCCGGGTCACTTTTTTTCCCTTTCTTAAAAATAGGAAATAAAAATAGGGCTGAGGGGCTTCTCTCCCCGGAAGCTCTGGTAGGGCTGGGGGAGGGGTGCCTCTCCCTGCCTGCCTGCACGGCCCTGCAGCCTACAGGTTGCAATCCCCTGACACCTGTTTGTGCTCCTCTTAGGGGTCGTGACCCGTGTTCCCATCCCCTGGCTGCCACACCTTGCACATTTGCAGCCTGCCGCTATAATAACTTGTGTTTCTAGACATGACTTTCCGACGGGGTTCACGGAACTCTTTGCAAACATCCATTAACCCTCCCTGGGGCAGGGGGAGTCGCCATCCGCCTGCACTTACAAATGGAGACACCGCTGCGCACCCAGGGAAATGACTTGCTCAGTCTCACAGCACAATGGCGGAGACGCCAGGAATAGAAGCCAGGAGTCCGGCCTCCCAGTCCCCTGCTCGAACCACTAGCAGACAGACGCTCCCTCCCTGCAGCTGAGCTCTCCATTTCCCCTGCTCCCCTCCTGCCAAGGCTCTGGGTGCTTCTGTCCCAGGCGCCAGGCTGCACAGCACTGACTGGAAATGACAGTCAAGTGAAGGTAGCTAATAGCCTGTAAACGTCGGGGCAGGGATGAAATAAAACATTCACCACTCGCTTCTCCACTTGGGATCATGGCCAGGTTCAGAACCCATCTCTGGCCACACGGCTTGGTAGACGGGCCGCATGCGGAGAAGCTGCGGGAGATGGAAAGCTGGATCGGCCCATGAGCCCAGAGACGATGCAAGAAATGCACTTCCTGGCTTCTCGCCCTCTGGGCTGGGCTGGAGAGAGCTTCCCTTAGCTCACACATCCCTGACCTCTGCTCAGCAGCCTGGGGTGCTCGAAGCTGAAGATCCCGGCACCCCCCGGGAGACTGTACAGCCCAGCAGACCACGCCGCCTCTGGGGCAAAGCAGCTAGCCTGGATGGAGCATTGTGCATTTAACCCCCACCCCCTCCATCAGCTGGAACAGACCTAGCTGGAACTTCGTCCTCTAGCACTGGAGGGAAAGGAATCGCTCCTGCCCTAGGGTGTTGGGCTCGAGACTGGGCTACAGGAGACCTGACTGTGCTGGGGAACCTTGGGCAAGTCACTTCCCTTCTTGTCTGTTTGGACAGTAAGCTCTTTGAGGCAGGGACTGTCTCTGTGTGTGTTTGTATCGTGCCCGGCACAATGGGAACCCGATCTCTACTGGTGTCTCCAACTGCGTCTGTAATTATACGGGAGCTGGGAGCGACCCATAATAAGTTGCCTAATGTTTGCCATGATCAGAGATTCCTGCAATCTTTGCCTGCGACACTCTCATACGTGGCGGGAGGGATAGCTCAGGTGTTTGAGCATTGCCCCGCCCCCCAAACCCAGGGTTGTGAGTTCAATCCTTGAGGGGGCCATTTAGGGATCTGGGACAAAAATTGGAGATTGGTCCTGCTTTGAGCAGGGGGTTGGATTAGATGATCTCCTAAGGTCCCTTCCAACCCTGAGATTCTATGATTCATACCTGTGCTGTTTGCAGCAAACCTTTGAAATCAAGGAGGGAGAAAGCCCTGGGGTCTGAAAAGTGCCTTTTCTTTCTCCACAGAAATTCTGCTCTGGGTTTGCGGAGACACATACGTTTGAAATCATCATCCCTCTTCCAGCACTTCATTTGCAGCACAATGTTGGCAGCAGCCCGAATGACAAGTAAACATGACCATTCGAAAAGGCTGGGCCCCCCAGCACGTGCTACACTGGAGCAGACAGCTCTCCATGGGGTGGGCAAGATAGCTAAGCCGGGGGGCCCTTGCTGACTGGACCCAGCACATGGCTTCAATGTCCCATTCCCCTCTGGGGGCAGCACACGGGGCAGGAGCTCCCCCAAGTTGAGGGAGGGAAGGCGAGAGAAAAAGGGAGGCTAGGTTACCCCCAGAGCTAGCCAATGGCCCCAGCAACCCAGCCCCAAGGGAACAGCTGTTTTCTGTTGGTAGCTTGAGCAGTGCTGAAGGTTTGGGTTTAAACCTTGCTGCTGTATGATGGGGGGAGTTGCATGTAACCCCCCGCCCCATTTGCTTTTACATTTGTCTTTTTTAAAAGAAAACCTACAGGATTAAATACAAAAATATTTCACTAAAAGGATGTTGTTTAAATGCAAAGTCCAGCACTCAACAGTCAGGAAATGCCAGGACTTAGGGTGCCCCTTAGGTACCTCTCTGGCCCCCTCCCAGTCGAACACATCCATCCTTTCAGCACCCCTGGGAGATGCCTTACGGGTGGGGAACAGAGAGACAAGGACTTGCCCCAGGCTCCCCAGGCAGGGCAGGGACTGGAACGCCCCAGGTTAGCACCATAACCACTGGACCAGCCGTCCTGAAGTTGACCCTGTGCTGCACCGGATCCTCCCTCGTTCAGGGCACTGGCGTGACAGCGCTCAGGGCAGGAGTGAATGAGACTCTTTTTACAGTTCAGGGCAACGCACCCATATTCCTCCTCATGGGCCAGCCCTGGCACCCACTGTGAAATCCCAGCTCCTCAGCCACCCGCGTCTCTCCCTCCCAACTGGGGTATTTCCAGAATGCCCAGCTCCCTGCCTACCTGGCTGGGCTGCCCAAGCTGGCTGGTTTTACTTTTCTCCTCAGAAGCAGTAAATGGTGGAGTTGCCCCAGTTAAACTACCACCCAGCCCCTTCTAAGCAAGCCCATTTATTCTTAAGGTAAGAGCATTACAGAGAAAACAGATTCAAAACAATACAAGAACCTGCACGCATGCTAATAAGCTCACCAGGATCACCCCACCCGTAGGCGCTGGCAGGAGTCAATCCTTCAGACCCCACCAAGGGGGTTTTCTGGGGTTACAGTTTCATAACAGCCCCAGCTCAGAACAAGCGCCCATCAGTCTTGTGGGGCCTCGTAGGCCAAAGTCCTTCCAGCCCCTCCAAGGAAGGATTGGGGGCCCCTGGGACAGAAGGGCCTGTCCGTTTGCTGGATCAGGAAGAAGGCCATTGATCCAAAAGTCTTTTCTTTGTCTGCTGGTATCTGGCAGGGCCGGCATTAGACTCACTGGAGTCCAGGGGTGGAAACTAGGGAGTGGGCCCCACCGCGCTGAAGCCTGAGCTGCCTGGTATCGCCGCTCGCCTCCTGAATGTTTGGAAACCTCTGCTTTAGTGTGATTTATTTCCCCTTTCGAGCTGAACTGACTGTCGTACTCGCGTTACATTCACCCTAGTGAGGTATGATGTAACTTAGCTTTGCGGGGCCCCGGGCAGTTGCCCGCTTGTTACCCCTAACACCGGCCCTGGTCTCCGGAGAAACCAGTCTGACCCAGCAGATGTGAGAGTCTCTCCGGGGTGTGGCACCTCTCCTGAGTGACTGTGCCTCCCCCACCCCCCACTTAGTTCCTAGAGGGCCGCAGTCCCCCTCCCCCATGAAATGCCCTACGATCCCCAGCCCACAATGCTACGGATGTGTAATTCAATCAGGTTTGTCCAGGGAAGTGCGGCTCTGGTCACAGCTCTTAGCAGGATCCCTGCCTCGCTAGCTGGAGAAGTTGGGAGGTGGGTGGAGAACAAGGCAGGGCGTGCAGGCAGAGACAGGCCAAGGGTTTGGTTAAGGCAGGTGATGTCAGGCCACAGGGCCGGCAGGTGGACACGAGCTGTGTGTGCTTCATTTGCTGGCTGCGTTCGAGACACTGGTGCCCCTGGGAGCCAGCAGCCCTGGAGCCAGACTCCCCAAGGTGGAAAGGTCTCCGGTGCCAGAGACCTGCCTCACTGCCGGGTCGTTTTCTTTCCCCCTTTCCCTGGAGACGTTCCGGCGGCGAAGGGACGTTTGCCAGTCGGAGGTGAAGGTGAAAATGAGCGACGATCCCAGGGCACCCGACGCCGGGAGCTGACAACTCAGGGAGCAGGGGCGGGGGGCTCGCTCTCGGAGCTCGGCTGCAATTCACAGCAACTTCTTGCTGCGTGGGATCAGCTGAAGCACCTGGAATTTGCCCCTTGCATTAGCTCCTCCTGCCCAGAGCTAGTCCCCAGAGCAGAACCGCAGGCCCAGGGGAGCCCCCTCCCCCCAATGCAGCACAACCAGCGGGGGGTGGCCTGAGGTTGCTGGGTCTCCGCTCACTGCACAGGGGCTGGCGGGGGCTCGCTAGGGCTTTGGAACGAGTCCGCCCAGCCCCGGGCCGAGCCAGGCCAGGCTCCCCGCTGAATGAGCCGCTTGACCCAGTTCCTGCCCCGGCTCCACGTTAGGGGGGGAGCCGCTCTCCGGCGGGAAGCGGTGGGCTTTGGGACCCCGCGGCCCCCGCACGGCCGGGCTCCCCGCTCTCCCCTTCCAGCAGGTGCCTGGGCCCGGCCGCTCGCCTGGCCATGGCTCCTGCCCGTGGGGAGCGCGCAGAGCCGGGCGCCCCGCGGCCGCCGCCCCCCTAGTCCCCCGGGGCCCTGCCCGGCTGGGGGGGGGCGGCCCCGGGGCAGCGACACCCGAAGTTACAAACAGCCCCCGCGGGGATATAAAAACCCGAGCCCGGCTGCAGCTTCGCTTCCTGCCCAGCGCGCAGCGCGGAACCGCAGCCTCTGCAGCGGCGGCTGCACCCTGACTTCCTCCCCAGCCTCAGCCCGCTGCAAGCCGCGCCAGGGGCTGCCCGGGCCGACGGGGCGCCCCTTGCAGCCGGGGAGACCCGCCCGCCTGGAGATGGAGCCCCGCAGGGGAGCCGCCGCGCCGGGCCCCCGCTGCTGATCTGGGGAGATCCTCTGGGTGCAGGCGGGGGGCTCCGAGCCGGCCCCGCTGGCCCCTGGCCCCTCGCGCGTTGGGAGGAAAGTTTCCTCCTTTGGGGCCCCGTCCTCCTTTCCAACCTGGATCTGGGAGCCTGGAAGCCGCTTTCTGGGCTGGGCAGGAGCAGCAGGATGGGCAACGCCGCCGGCAGCCTGGACCAGGCTCCGGGCAAGGAGCCCAAGAGCCAGCCGCCCGCCGCAGCTCTGCCGGCCAAGCAGCCTGCGCCCCCGAAGCAGCCCATGCCCAGCTCTGGGGAGCTGGAGGAAAGATTCACCCATGTGCTGGTAAGTCACTGCGCCCCCAGGACCGTCTGCCCACCCGCCTCCGTGCCCAGCAGCCCCGGGGGTCCCTGTGGGGAGCAATGTACAGGGACAGCATCTAGTGTCTAACGGCCAGAGGGTGTCTGGGGCTGCAGCGCACCCAGGGGGACCGGTCACCTTCCCCCTCTGCCTGGCCTGTGAGACCACTTCTGGACTTGCCCCTTGGAGCAGGGAGGGGCTCAAAGCGGCGGGCCCCATGGTGTCCAAGTCACTGGGGCCAGCACATGGGACTGGCCGGCCCGGCCCCCGGTTCAATCCCAGCGTGATGGTCCTGTGTCCAGAGAGAAGGTCACCAAGACCTTCCGCTCCCTCCCTGAAGCTGGTGGGTGAAGCTTCTTGGCCTCTTGCCCTCGGCGAGGAAATATCTGGCCTCCTGGAGAAATTCTTCCGTGGGTTGGGGGTGTGAGAGGCCTGAGAAAATCCGGCTGACATCAAGGCATCTCTGAGGGGACCCCACTGCACACCCACCCAGCCACACGCCTGCCCTGAGCTACGTAGGCACCATAACTTTTCACGCCTGTGTTCTTGCAACACGACTGTTACCTCGGCTGCATGGCTAGCTGGGCCCGTGCTGTGCAAACGGAAGCAGAACTCTCTCTGCTTTCAAAAAAGAGCGAACGGAGGATGGTTCACGATGCCAATTTAAAATGGACGGGCGTTGGCTAGGGGATCCCCCTGGCAGGAGCAATGAGGTTCTGACACGTCATTTCCCTCGCCTTTTGATTTGTAATTTGATTCAATGCCTTGAGCTTTGGGATTGTTGGGAGACAGACTTGGGGGGAAGGGGTTAAATTCTAACCCAGAGATTTAGTGCTTGGCCCGCTCCTGGCACAGCCTCGAATTTAGATGTTTTGGAAACTAGTGTGTGCCAGGTTGCATCATTGGTCCAGCTAGTCCGTGATCTTGCCTTTGGCTGCAGCCAGTTCCTGATACTCCAGTGAATGTGTGTGGGTGTAATGCACTCAGCCCCCTGTGTAGTGCTGCACACGAGAGGAGGTGAACCGTTCCTTCCTGACCTCTGCAGCCGTCGGTTTGTGTCCTTAAGTTGCATGGCTGTGTGTCTTTGGTATTTGGGGTCCATCCTTATTTGAAATCTAGTCTTTGGTTTGACTCTCTGCCTTCCTGCAGCAAGGAATTCCGCAAGTTGTTTATAGGCTGTTTCAATTTGTTGCCCTCTAATTTAATTGAGTGGCTTCTCCCCCCCGCACTCCCCCATCCAGTTATGGGACAAGCACCAACAGAAGGGAACAATCCAACTTTCACAATCACTAGAGCTCTTTGAAATCTTCAACACCTCGGTCAAACCCTCTTTAATGCTACTGGTTTCCATGCTAAACCATACCTGATTTTGAAATTCCTTGTTTTAGAGAAACCCCCCCACTTCCATCCTTGTCACCAGCTTTGTTCGCCTCCTTCTAGGCCCTTTTCAGCCTCTGTATGAGGTGATGAAAACTGGGCACAGAGCTGCAGATTGGGATCCACTAAATTAAGAGGCCGTAATTACGCCATATTGTGAATTGCATTTTCCCCCTTTTATCCCATTCAGGGAGCCTATTTGTTTGTTTTTCCCTGCTGCTCCTGATTCCTTCACTGCCTCACTCCTGGGACTAGTTCTAACTCATCTTCCAAGTTCAGCGTCCATCACTTTGCCACTGCATGTTGCGCTTGATCAAGTTCTAACAAGACTTGGGGGAGCGTTTTCAGAAGTGCATAAGGGAGGCGAAGCTCCTGAGTGCCTAAGTCCCTTTTGGAAATGGGATTTCAGCTCCTCACACCCTTGGTCTTGCCTGTACAGTTGCTGTGATGAAGCCGTGTTATAAACATGTTAAAGCGGTGGTACTTATACTGTGTAATCCCTGCACAGCCCCTCCTGCAGACGCTCTGGTGACAGGTACTTTAAACATTCCCCTACACTGGTCCTTTCCCCTCTTGTCATTCTGCCAAGTCCTTCAGTACGTTCACGTCCGCTTGGCGTTTCTCACAATCTCCTCCATCGGGGTTGTTTTTTTTTCTTAAAGGATGCATGGCCTTGTGGTGAGGTCACTGGGCTGGGAATGAGGTAAACTGGGCTCTATTCCTGCCTCTGCCACTGGCTTGCTGCATGGCCTTGGGCAAGTCCTTTTCCCTTCCTGAGCCTCAGTTTCCCTATCTGTAGCATGGGGATAAGCTTCCTCCCAGCGGGGCTGTGTGACTTCGTTCAGCGATTTTTGTACAATGCCTTGAGCTCCGAGCAAAGACTAGACCCACTAGCCCAAATGACTTTGTATCCTCCTCGGTGCCCTCCATATACGCAGTGAATTGGATGGTCCAGTCCTGAGCTCCTGGTTGCTTCCCTTGCTCTGCGGAGCAGCTGTTCAGCATGACCCTTCGTTTCCTGTCAGTTAACCAGAGCCTCTATACATCAGCCGCTTTCCTCTTTGCTCTGTGAGTATTTCCCTGAATAGCTTCTTCACCGTGTCATGGATTTTGAGGCCAGATGGGCCCATTACGATCATCTAGTCTGACCCCCTGCACAGGCAAGCCAGGGAATCTTGCCCCTGCTTGAGCTTAGGGTGACCAGACAGCAAGTGTGAAAAATCGGGACAGGGGGTGGGGGGTAATAGGAGCCTATATAAGAAAAAGATCCAAAAATCAGGACTGTCCCTATAAAATCAGGACATCTGGTTACCCTACTTGAGCTACAGCTTAGGAAAGCCCCTGGTGGGACATCTTGTTTAGATCTGACTTTTAAAGAAGCCATGTCTGTGCA
The DNA here is from genome assembly GCA_033296515.1 of Macrochelys suwanniensis. NCBI lineage: Eukaryota > Metazoa > Chordata > Testudines > Chelydridae > Macrochelys > Macrochelys suwanniensis. Next base: position 1,793,008 of record CM065797.1, read on the forward strand.
CCTCCCAAAGGCTGGGGGGAGGGGTTAGCAATGCAGTTCAGTGGGACCAGGAGAACGTGGGCAGCTCGAGTTTACTGCCCTCTGTAAGCCTGGAAAGAGCCACTTCCTTGCTGCCCCGGCAAGAGAAGGGGGCTGGACTCTCAGTTCCTGCAGCTTTCACTGTAAAAATACAAAGTTCCCGGCTGTTACCGACACAGCAAAGATTACACACGAGACCCTGGTGCCACCCAGGCAGTGCCCCATGGGCTGTTCTTAGCGCCCAGCGCAATTGACAAGACTCCAGTCGGTTTTCACTGTGGCTGTTCAGCACTGGGCAGTCCTAAAACTGACAAGGATGATGTTGATTTCACTCTGCTGCTGGCTGGGAAAGCTCAGGTCAAGGCTGATGCATTCTTTTCAAGACTTTGCTGTCTCCTACACCAATTGCAGGAGTGGGTGGCTTAGTGATCAGCACCAGGCCTGAAATGCCTGCCTTGCCGGGAACACAGGCTCAAACACGGGGCGGGAGGGATAGCTCAGTGGTTTGAGCATTAGCCTGCTAAACCCAGGGTTGTGAGTTCAATTCTTGAGGGGGCCATTTAGGGATCTGGGGCAACTTGGGGATTGGTCCTGCTTTGAGCAGGGGGTTGGACTAGATGACCTCCTAAGGTCCCTTCCAACCCTGATATTCTATGATCAGCAGTGTCCACTGACCCTTTCTGCCATAGATACATGGGTTCTGTGTGTGGGGGGCAGGTGGGCGGGGAGGTTGGCCTGGGTTTTTTGTTCAAAATTTGCCTTCCATTGTAGGGGTGGTTGAAGTTCTGTAGTTCTGTGTTTATAGGTTATATACCGCTTGGGCTGAGGCAGGGGCTATATGAGGGTAAGATGATGATTACATCGACAGTGTGCTCCCAGGATGTGTTAGTCCCAGCGCTGAAGGCTGAGCATGGTCTGCTGGTTACAGCAGGGGACTGGGAGTCAGGATTTCTGGGTTCTGTTACTCCCTGGCTGGGCGGCCTTCGGCAAGTCTGCCTCTGCCTCCCCATAGGGAAGGTGGGGACATGGTGAGGCTGACTGAATGCATGCGAAGTGGTTTAAGATCCTGGGCTGAAAGGTGACGAGAAGAGCAAAGTAGCATTATTAGAACAGCATGTCTTAGTCCTATGCAGACCTCCAGGCCCCTCTGCAAGAGGGAGTTGGCAGCAGAGTTCCTGCTTGCAGTAACATGGGAACTCTGTCTCTTGTGAAACATTGCTGATGTCCCAATCTCTCTTCCTCCTTCCCGTGGACTCCCCCATGCCAGTTACTAGCTCTGAGCATGGGGGTGGTTTTTGCTAGGTGGGCAAGAATTGGGGCCTGGCATTTATCTAGATCCCAGTCCTCCAACTCTGCTTGTGAACTTTCACAGCCCTCTCTAAACATGTCTCTTAATGGCGAGTTGGTGGGTAAAACCATCAGCACTGCGGGGCCTGCACACTGGTTAGATCAACGTTTATTCACAAGAGTGGTTGCTGGTATCTGCGTTGCATTGTGGGTGCCGGTCATGTGCATACCATCCCATGGCTCTCCGGCAGCTCCTGGGGCTCGGCTGGGGTGTGCTTTGCAGGCAGCTGGGATGGCACTGCAGCCCCATGCAAGTTCCCTCGGACTAGAACCAGCCCAGTCTTTGGTTGGACAGAGAGAGATTTTGCAGTGGGGGTCAAGCATGTGGCTGTTTTAGCCTTTCACCCCCTGAGACCTGGACTGCAACCGGACTGAGGTTACCAGCGGGTGAGTTTCCGAATCCTTCTCATGCCTTCGGACGTCACTTAGGACAGAGCTCTGCCATCCCTGTCTATCCTGGGCAGCTCTCTGTGCTGTTAAGTCCCTTGCTGGGGACCGTCCCTTGGCAGTCACCCTGTGAGCTGTGCCAGAGGCTACCCAAGCTGGACAGGTCAAACGGTAGGGACCAGGCAAAATGTCCTCCAGGACAGGGGCTGAGCAACCGCCTGTCCCCACAGAACAGCCCCGTCACAGAAACACAGCGAGGTATGAGGTCACAGTCCCACAATGCAGCATGAATGGAAACCTGTGCTCAGGAGAAGCCAGGCCTGGCAGTTACAGGGGTCCCCTCCTGCAAGAGATGGCTGAGGGGCAGGCTGAACTGTGGGGAGGGGCTGAGGATGAGACTGTAAGTCAGGAATGAGGTACTTTGGCAGAGCTGGGGGTGGGCTAGCCGGGGGCTGTGGGTTGGAATTGAGGGGCACTGGCAGAGCAGTGGGACGGGGAGAGCCCAGGGCTGGAATTGCAGGTCAGGATTCCTGGCTCTAGTCCGTGCTCTTTATCCTTAATGATTAAAGAGGGGGGAGGGGTAGCTCAGTGGTTTGAGCATTGGCCTGCTAAACCCAGGGTTGTGAGTTCAATCCTTGAGGGGGCCATTTAGGGATCTGGGGCAAATAAATCTGTCAGGGGGCAGTACTTGGTCCTGCTAGTGAAGGTAGGGGACTGGACTCGATGACCTTTCAGGTCATTCCAGTTCTAGGAGATTGGCATATCTCCATTTATTTTATTTTTATTTTTATTTTTTTTAAAAGCCTTTTCTACGTGGAGAGTTATACTGGAATCGCTCTAGCAGAATAGTGGTTCCTCTAGAACTCCCCCGTGTGAACGGAATAAAGTGGGTCTAATCTGGAATAAAATCTCTTTTCTTTTGGAGAAGAGCGTCCACACAGAGTTACTCCGCTGCAGCTTTACCCGTCCGCGTCTCTGTGTGGATGTGCCCTCGGGCCACGTTTGGGAGGGATCCCCATTGGTGCAGCTTTTCCAGTGGCCGTTTGCTAGAATACCCCAGTGCCCACGAGCCTGCAAGCCCAGGTGCTTTCCCACTGGCACCGAGAGAGGTGGGGAGAGGGTCAGGAGTAGAAGATGGAGCTGGGAATTGAGGCCAAAGATGGGGGGAGGTGAATGTGAGCAGGCCCATCCAAAAATAGCTGAATGAATTTTCAGCTGGGCTGGTGAGGCCACATGACCTCTTCCTCGCAACATCTCCGTTCCGAATTCGGCTGGGGGGCTTGTGCCCAGGCCAGGAAGGCCGGGGGGGTTCAGAAGATGGAATCTGGTGGGGGTGTTGCCAGCTGGGGATAATAACCGTGTGATCTGTAGTTCCAGGGCACGGCGGGTGAAACTCCCCAGATGCAGGTTGTACAAACTCCCTTTCTTCACCCAGGCAGATTTTTTTTCCTTTCTCCTTCTCTGATCTAAAAGCGACCAGCAGGATTCGGGTGGGGTCATGAGGCAGGGAGGAGACTTGGGGAATTCCAAACCCATTAACAGGGAGAGCAAGAACCCACTCTGTGAGCTCACTGGGCTGCCTGCACCAGGCCTGTGCCGTGTCCGTGAACAGCGGGTTTGCTTCAGTGGGTCAGAGCACGTCCATCCAGGCCAGTCTCTCTGCCTCCTGCTGCACTAGTGCAAGACCACTTGTGTATCACGTCCGCTCTCCCACCGCCTGCCGTGCTGGAGCAGCCCTGGCCCCCCCAGATCTTATCATTGGTCCACCCTGCCTGGCCTCCTATGCCCACCACACCGGTCCAACCAGTGGACCAGCTGGGCTCAAGTTCTCAAGAGTCCAGGGCCAGGTTTCCAAGTGCTCAGCACCCGCAACTGGGACTGGATTCTCCACAGAGCTCCCAGCCCACTGTGCTCTGCTCTTCTGAAAAACTAACTGGCTCTTACGCGGTGGTGCCTAAAATGGGAGCCGAGCACTTTGGAAAATCTGGCTCAGAGGAGCTCTCTTGAAGACTCTGGCCGCTGTCTAATTAAAAAATTAGCCCTGTGCAAAATCGGTGCAGCACATGTTGAATGGATTAAAAACTGGCCAACTGATAGATCTCAAAAAGGAATTGTTAATGGGGAATCGTCATCCAGCAGGGGTGTTTCCAGTGGGCGCCCACAGGGATCGGTGCTTGGCCCATTGCTATTCACTATCTATAGTGATGATTTGGAAAAAGCTCTAACCGTTGCTGGTAAAGTCTGCAGATGAAACACGCTGAGGGCGTGGTAAACAATGATGGGAACAGGTCATTTATACAGAGCGATCTGGATAACTGGGTAGGATGGCCTCACATGCACAACATGTGTCTTAAGGCAGGTAGGTGGAAGGTCAGACCCCTAGGAACAAAGAACGTAGATCACACTCACAAGATGGGGCAAAAAGTCCTTCTCCCAGGGTGGCTTATTCTTTCAGGGATCAGCATAAGCTGTGTCTCCACTAGGAACGCAGCAAGCCCTTCCAGGTGCAGACCCAGGCCCAAGAGAGCAAATGCAATCCATGGACATGGAAGGAGGGAGGTGAAGATGCCTTGTTAGGGCATTGGCAGGGCCGGCACTACCCCTAGGTGACCCTCGGCGGTCGCCTAGGGCACCAGGATTTGAGGGGCGGCATTTCTGTGGCGGCGATTCCCGGCGGGCGACGGCAATAAAAGCGGCCGCCGAAATGCCGCCAAGGAGCTGCTGCCGTGGGGGGATGGGGAGCTGCTGCGGGCGGGGGGCTGGCTGCTGAGGGGGTTGGGGAGCAGCCTTGGGGTGGGGAGAGCTGGCTGCTGTGGGTGGGGAGCTGGCTGCTGTGGGTGGGGAGCTGGCTGCTGCCGGGGGTGGTGGGGGCAGGGGGCGTTAGCTGGGTGGGGGCGGGCCGCAGGGCTGGTGCAAGGAAGTTTCGCCTAGGGCGCGAAACTTCCTTGCACCGGCCCTGGGCATTGGTGAGCCTGTCCTGGCTGCTGTGTCCAGGGCTGGTGTCTGCCCTTCAAAAGGGATGTTGGCAAACTGCTGAAAAGAGACCTACAGCCTGGCTTTAGGGAGAGAAACCGAAGCTCAGTGTATTTAGTTAAGGTTAAGAGGTGACATAATCATGGTCTGCACGTCCCTAGGTGGGGAGATTTCTGATAGCAGAGGGCTCTTTAATCTAACAGACAAAAGCCTAACGAGATCCAGCAGTGGGGAGCTGAAACTAGAGAAAATCAGATTAGAAATAAGGCCCAATTTGTTAAGACTGGCAGTAAATAACCATTCGAACAACTGACAGAGGATTCTGTGGCTTTACATCACTGGGTGTGTCTGGCTCAACCAGAAGTTCTGGGCTGGCTGCAGGAGTCCCTGGGTGAGGTTCTCTGGCCTGTTCTGCAGGAGGCCAGACTCAATGAGCGTAACGATCCCTTCTGGCATCACCTGCGATGATTCTCTTCTCCGGTCCAGGCAGGGGCCCATTCCTGCCATCCTCTGCAGCGGAGCAGTTTGACCCATGCTGGGGCTGAGCTCTGCGGACTCCCCCTCCTACCAAGCCCAGAAGTTACGGAACAGGTTAAAACGACCTGCCCTTTTGTACAACCCTGCACTGGAGTGTGGGGTGGACTCAAACTCCCCTGGACTGGCAGGGAATCTGCCTGGAGAGGTCCCTGTCCCTGCCTCAGCCACCCTCGTCTGCAGGACTCCCCGTCCCGTATGGCCCTGCGCTGCCACACCCTGACCTGTGGGCCCTCGCGCGCTCTGCCGGCTGCAGGGCCTGGAGCCGCTGGGGACGTGGGAGGGTGTTTGAGAGGCTGGGACTCGAGCGTGGCTGAGCAACCAAATTTACTCCATGTGCAGAGAGAAGCTGCTGCTCGCTCTTAAAATAGCACCGGGAGCAGCGGGCGGCTGCTCAGTCACAGCAATATGCTAAGCAGCCTCCAGTGCCTCAGCAGCTCCTTGCACGGCAGCAGATGGAGCGTGAGTGACGGTCTCGGCCGAGGAGACCCCAGAGCTGGTGCTGCGCGGGCGGGGGGGGGGGGGGGGGGGGGTGCTCCACGCCTGGGGACCTGCTCGCTTCCAGCCCCCGGAGCCTCCCCTTGTAGGGGGTGGAGATCCAAGGAGCAGAGTCAGGGGCCTTGGCTGGGACTAACTGATCTGAACAACTCACTGGGTTGGAGGCGCCCGGCGCTGCAGTGAGGACCTGTCCTGAGGCCAGGTTAAGCACCACCAGAGCCCCTGGGCGGGAGGCAGGCTGGGCTCGGCTCCGATCAACCCTGAGGCGCCAGCACCGCCTCCCTGGGCGGGGCGACCAACCTGCTCCTCGGCCCGGGGGTTTGGGGCACAGGGGCTGCTCAGCTAAGCCCTGGCTTCCCGAGGGCCCAGCCCTGTGGGGTGCTGCACGCCCCACCACCCAGCTGAGGGCACATGGGCCTCGGGAGTGGCTCAGCCAGTTGCTGGGGGGAATTGCGCTTTATTCTCTCTTGGGGGCAGATGTGCTGAACAAATTCCAAGTTTGGGCGGGGAACTGGAGTCTGTTTCTGCCTCCCCTGTTCTCCCAGGCAGGGCTGCACAGGGGGGTTTCTGTTGCAGTGAGATCAGGGCCCGTTGTGCTGGGCACTGCAGACACGGGCACGGCCGCCGTGTGGCCCCTCAGGCCCAGCAAGGGCAGGGACTCGCCCAAGCTCACCCAGCAGCTCAGTGTGCGAGTCTGGACTAGAACCCAGGTCTCCTGCAGCCCAATCCAGGGCCCTGTCCACTAGGCCGTGGGGCCACCATTGCTTGCAGGGGAGGGAAGATCTGACTCTGGGTCCTGCCCTGTATTCTGAGCGGTCTGGTAAAGTCCGGGTGGGCTCCGGGGTCTGTCTCCATCGTTGCTGCCGCCATGCTGGGAGTGCAGCAGTCGCCCCCCCGTGGCTTGTCTCCGTGGGGCCATTGCAAGTGGGCCTGGGTGCAGGATCCCCGAGAGCAGGGGCCCAGCAGGGCCGGGTGCACAGGACGGGTTCCTGCCCGATCCTGGAGCAGGTCGAGAGACAACTGGAGCAGTGGCAAACCTGGCGCCTTCAGCCTACTTCAGGGAGTCATGTGAGCCATTGGGGGGCCGTTGCTCAGGCTGTCCTCCGCTGACCCTGGGGGCCAGGACTCCTGGGTTCTGTTCCTCTCTGCCAGTCCTCTGTGTGACCCCCTCTCTGGGCCTGGGTCTCCCCTCTGTGCCATGGGGAGAATCTCCCTCCATCCGGGTGGGGGTGAGAGCTGAGCATGGGCGGGGATTTGAGAGCTTCTGATGGTGGGGCTAGTAGTGAGGGCAACGCGCCGCCCCTGCCTTTCAGCCATAAGCCGGGCTGGTGCTTATTTCCCCACCAGATCTGGGTGCAGTTCGTGCATCCCTCGCTCGGTGTGAGATGCGTCGTTCCTGCTTGTGCCCAGACTGGCTTCAGCTGAGCTGCTCCTTCCCCTGAACCTAGGGAGATGGGTTCTGCGGTGCTGCTCTGCCCCTCACTTCCCAGGGCAGAGCCCCTCCCATGGCACATCTCTGCCTCTGCACTGATCATCAGGGGAACCTCGGGACCAGCCCCTGAGTTTTTGTGGGGCTGCCCCACATGCTGGGGTGGAGTGATGCTGTTCCAAAAGCTCGAGATGGAGAAGGCCTATGGAGATGGAGAACCAGGCGTGCTCCCTCTTGTAATGTGCTAGTTTTAAATGTCCCGAGCGATGGAGGCTCCACCAGACATAACCCTCAGCCTCAGCTCTCTTCCCCCCGCCTGCGTGGCGATTCCTGGAGCTTCCCCTGCGGGAGTCTCTCCCAGGCCCCAGCTCCCAGCGTGAGGCTCCAATCCCTGGATATCCTGGGTGATGTTCCCTGGATGCACCTGCCGCTCCCACTTGGCAGCAGTGACCCTGGCTCCTGCTGCAGAGTCCAGCCCAGGAGACCTCTGGGTCTATACATGCACCTTGTGACTCAGCCTAAACTGTCCCTTTTAACTTCATTCCCCGTCACTTCTATCTGCACCGGCCCCGGCCCCCAATTCATCCCCCCCCGCGGTGGAGTCCGCAGTCACGCCGCTCTGAGCAATGTGTGCTGGTCGGAGCTGTCCCGCGGCACATCCTCCGGGAGCAGCCATCCTGCCCCACGCTGGGATGTTAACAGCCGCCACGCTCAGCCCTCGGTAGCGGCTGCATTTCAGTGCTGGGGGGTGTGCCCAGTTTGCAGGGAAAGGCTTCGACAGCTGTCCCCCCCCAGAGGCACCGTGAACTTCTGGGCTCCAGAAATGTGCCCTGGGTGGGGCATTGGGTCAGGGAGGGTGACTATGGCCCAGATGGCAGAAGCCAGCGGTGATCAGCCTGAGTGGATGAATAACCCCGTGAGCAGCCAACTGGGCCTGTCTCCTTGCTGGTCTCTGCCGTGCTGGGCACAGGGTCTCCAGCGTGGATCTGCTTCGTTTGGTTGTGGGTCAATGTACTGAAGCCGACCCAGGCCAGGGGCGCCTGCATTTCAAGGCCATAACCCTGTATTGGCCCCGGTTCCTGTGGCATGGCACGTGTGGGGCTGATCCGCAGCACTTGGGGTCCTGCCTCTGGGGCCAGGACTCCAGTCCTGCCACCCCTGGAATCGGGGTGGGGGGGGGGTCTCTCATCGGGGCAGAGATGGCTGCATGCCGAGAGCACGGCGCGACTGGCCCCAGCTTCCCGCCAAGGGCGCGCTGGGCTCTGAGAAGCTCAGGACTGCGGTAGCGGGTGGAAGCCGGCGTAGTGCAGCCAGCATTAGCCGTGTCTCAGTGCCGTGGGCACCGGGCCGGCTGGGAGGGGTTATGGAACCCACTCACCAGCCTCCGACAGCTGAACACGTCAGCTCTGATTGTTAGCCAGGTGCTTTCCCTCCTTGCTGGGCAGCCCCCACGTGGGTAACAAGTGCCTCATCGCAGCCTTGGTTGGGGGTGGGGGCGAGTCCTTTTCCCCCCTCTAATACTCCGCCTGGCACCATTGCAGCGGCATGGCCCCTGCCAGGTGCCTCCTTGGCTCCGTATCAGGAGGGTTGGCGGCTCATGGGGGAGCGGAGAGCCCCCCGATTGGTGGGCTGGAGGCTCGTCTTCATCCCTCCTGCTCTGCAGAGGGCCCGGAGCCCAGGTGGTGGCATCTCCGGAACAATCCGCTCCCTTCCTTCGAGGAAGAGCTGAACCGGGGGCCATCAGTACTGCAGGCAGGTCCGGCGTGGCCCTGGCGGCAGCAGGAAGAGCCCAACTGCACGTGGAGGGTGGGAAGGAGGTCCCTGGAGCGGGGCTGCCCTACTTGGCCGTGCAGTCCCTATCCACGGGGGCCATACGGCTGGATACTGACCAGCCCCAGTGGCCCAGGCAGAATCAGGAGGGTGGAGGAGCTAATGGGCATGTTACGGGGCCCAGTTCATAAACAACCCAGGGGAGCATCTGAGTGGGGGCAGGTGCCGAATCCTGTGGGGTTTGTTGAGCCTGCCCAGCGGCTGGGCATGGGCCGGGGCCACGGGGGCCCCTTCGTGTAGCTCATTGGCACGGTGGCGGCTGGAGCCCAACAGGGCCTCGGACTCCAGTGTGGCCAAAGGGCAGCACGGGGGGCTGAGGGTGGGAAGGGTCCCAGGAGCATCCCCAGAGTGGGGGGAATCTGTGGACTCCCCATGAGGAGTTTACACTGGGGCTGCTCCTGTCACTGGCCTCTCCATCAGCACGGGATGGACTCTGGATGCAGTCCCCTCCACGCCCCACTAGCCCCGCCCACGACCAGCTCCTGGCACCCTAGGGTGCTCCTGCATTCTCCCCCCCTGCCCCCACCCCGAGGCAGGCCGAGGCCCCTGCCCTGCAGGCTCCCCCACTCCCCAAGACGCCAGGAGCGCAAGTGTCTCTCGGCAGGAAACCAAACCCACAGGGAGGGGCCCAGCATGTTCTCGCTCTGCTTCTCGTGCCCCCACCCACTGACGCCACCCGTGATGGCAGCCAGAGGTTCAGCGGGGCGGCTGCTCCCTGCCCCCGCTGCCTGGCCAGCCTCGGGGGCACTGGGAAGCGGGAGGGAGGGGGATCCCCACGAGCCGCAGCCGCCGCTCAGCGGCTCCCAGACAGGCCCCGGGTGCTGCGGCCAGGCCAGGCTGTGCTGGCGCGAGGTGGTGACAGGAAACAGCCAGTGTCATGGTGGAGAAAAGCCTGGGCTGTGTGATGCACCTTGGGCAGCGCGGCTGCCTCTGGGGAAGGGCTGGTGTTGAGCCGTAGCCTTGTCTGCCCCCTGCCTGCCTGCTATGTGTCCGCCCATGGGCGGCTTCCGTAGGGTGGGGCCCCTGGGTGTGGCCTGGGCGGGTGCCCGTCTCTGGGTGCCCCTGGGCGGGTGCCCGGGCGTGTGCCTGTCTCTGGGTGCCCCTGGGCATGTACCCGGGTGTGTGCCTGTCTCTGGGTGCCCCTGGGCGGGTGCCTGTCTCTGGGTGCCCCTGGGCGGGTGCCCGGGTGTGTGCCTGTCTCTGGGTGCCCCTGGGCATGTACCCGGGTGTGTGCCCGTCTCTGGGTGCCCCTGGGCGGGTGCCCGTCTCTGGGTGCCCCTGGGCGGGTGCCCGTCTCTGGGTGCCCCTGGGCATCTGCCCGGGCGTGTGCCTGTCTCTGGGTGTCCCTGGGCATGTACCCGGGTGGGTGCCCATCTCTGGGTGCCCCTGGGTGTGTGCCCCAAGCATGTGCCCATCTCTGGCCCTAAGAATGGCCCTACTGGGTCAGACCAAAGGTCCATCTAGCCCAGTATCCTGTCTTGGGGCAGGGCCTGTCTCTCTGGGTGCCTTTGCACACCAGCCCCCGGGCCTGGCTCGACGCCCCTGGGCTCGTGCTGTCGCCCTGAAAACAGCTGTGTGGCCGGTGCGGCTCGGGCGCCGAAGCCGGGGGGGGGGGGGGGCGGGCGGGAGGGGCTTCAGAGCCGAGCTCCAGCCCAAGTCACGGCTTCAAGGCGCTGTCCGCAGAGCTGTTCTGAGCCCCTCAGCCAGAGCCTGGCTCGGAGCCCCTCTGTTGTGGGCTCTTGCTGGCTGCGTAGCTGTACCCGTGTGTCTGTTCCACGCCTGGCACCATGGGGCCCTGCTCTCGATGGGGCCTCTGGGTGCTGCCGGCATACAAATGGCAGCATGTCCAAGGCTGCCCTTCCAGCTCCTGCCTTCCCTCTGGGACAGTTTCTCCGGGCTGGGTCAGTGGCTTTTGCTCTTGGCCAGGCAGGACCCCCTCTGGGCTGAAGGCGCTGGCGTAACCCGATTGGCGAGGGCCCTCTGGTCCAGCTCAGCCAAACGCGCCAGCCCACGTCTTCAGCCACCCCCAGCGGCCCCGTGTCCTGAGGTTTCAAAACGTGTCTGAACCCCTCTCTGTAGGACACACAGGGTCCTGCAATGGGCATCAGGACTCCTGGGTTCACAGCTCCGCCACTCCCTGCGTGACCTGGGGCAAGTCATGGCCTCTCTCTGGGCCTTGGTTTCCCCATCTGTAAAATGGGCTAATGATGCTCGGGACCAGAGATCAGTGGACGAGCGTGCTAGAGCAGTGCAGAGTATTCTGATCCTTAACAGGAAAGCTTATTCCTACGAGGCCATGGGTGTCTGGCACAGGGCAGAGAGAAGGCTCCCTGCCTGACCCAGTGGGGTGCATGTGTGGAAGCCTGAGCTGAGATCGGAACCCCGCTCTGATCACAAGTGGCCCCTCCCTCCTGACCGGAGCTGAATTGCCTGTCATTATCTGCAGCTGAGGGAACACAGCCGGGAAGGAGCCAGATGGCTTTGGTCGGTGTCCCCAGGAATCCCAGCCCAACACGGGCTGGTGCGTCTCTGGCACTGCTGTGGAATAGGGCCAGCTTCCCGTGCAAGCCTTGCCCTGGGTCCCCGAAGTGGGGAAGTGCTGCCAGCCCAACGAGCATCGATTCCTGGGCCAGATGGGAACAGGGGAGCTGCCGCTGCCTTCATGTCTCAGGCTGCCGACTGAAGCACAAGGGACCCGCTGTCGTTGCCAGAAATAGGCCAGGTTTCTCTGGGGAGGGAGCTGCCCGCTCTGCAGCCCTGCTCTGCCAGACCTCAGGTGACTGCATGCCGATCGGATCAGCACAGAGCTCCTCGGGCACTGGAGCCTGGATTTGGGGCAGAGCTCCTGGTGGTGGGATCTGGGGCTTTGGCCCACTGGAGGCCCCCTGCCACCCCACCACCACCCAATGGCCCTGCCCATCTGAGGAGTGGCAGCAGGGTTCAGAGTTAAGATAATTGGGGAGGTCTATACTTTTTGGAGATGTTGTTTCAGGCTCTCTGCAGACTCAGGCAGTCACATTCAGGTCACATTTTTCAAGCTTTTTCTTTACATCGCAAAGGCTGGAAATGTAACGTTTTCAAATGACAGCTGAGATCCTGGGGGCCTAGCCACGGGTCTGTAAGCCCCATGATTTAGTCCAGTCCTGGCTGCAAATGGTATTGAGCGCACGTATGGGAAAGAGATGCAGTAGGAGCTGCTGGCTCTCACTCCTTTGCTCAGGTCATTACACCAGCCTCTCCCTGCTAAGTCACCAATGTCCCTCCAAACAGGAACGTGGTGCACACAATGTGGAATCGGTATAGCTGGGGATTGCACTGGCTAACTGGCAACAAGAAGAAGGACGTACAACTAACCCGTGGAACTCACTGCCAGGGGATGTTGAAAAGGCCAAACGTATAACTGGGTTAAAAAAAGAATTGGACCAGTTCATGGAGGACAGAGCCATTGATGGCAGGCGACCAGCTTGGCTTAACAGTGAAATCCTTGCTCGTCTTAAACACAAAAAAGCAGCTTACAAGAAGTGGAAGATTGGACAAATGACCAGGGAGGAGTATATAAATATTGTTCAGGCATGCAGGAGTGAAATTAGGAAGGCCAAATCACACTTGGAGTTGCAGCTAGCCGGAGATGTTAGGAGTAACAAGAAGGGTTTCTTCAGGTATGTGAGCAACAAGAAGAAAGTCAAGGAAAGTGTGGGCCCCTTGCTGAATGAGGGAGGGAACCTAGTGACAGAGGATGTGGAGAAAGCTAGTGTACTCAATGCTTTTTTGGCCTCTGTCTTCACAGACAAGGTCAGCTCCCAGGCGGCTGCACTCTGCAGCACGGTATGGGGAGGAGGTGACCAGCCCTCTGTGGAGAAAGAAGTAGTTCGGGACTATTTAGAAAAGCTGGACGAGCACAAGTCCATGGGGCCGGATGCACTGCATCCGAGGGTGCTAAAGGAGTTGGCCGATGTGATTGCAGAGCCATTGGCCATTATCTTTGACAAATCATGGCAATCGGGGGAGGTCCCGGATGACTGGAAAAAAGCTAATGTAGTGCCCATCTTTAAAAAAGGGAAGAAGGAAGATCCGGGGAACTACAGGCCAGTCAGTGTCACCTCAGTCCCTGGAAAAATCATGGAACAGGTCCTCAAGGAATCAATTCTGAACCACTTAAAGGAGGGGAAAGTGATCAGGAACAGTCAGCATGGATTCACCAAGGGCAAGTCATGCCTGACTAACCTAATTGCCTTCTATGATGAGATAACTGGCTCTGTGGATGAGGGGAAAGCAGTGGATGTGCTATTTCTTGACTTTAGCAAAGCTTTTGATACAGTCTCCCACAGTGTTCTTGCCAGCAAGTTAAAGAAGTATGGGCTGGATGAATGGACGGTAAGGTGGATAGAAAACTGGCTGGATGGTTGTGCTCAACGGGTAGTGATCAATGGCTCCATGTCTAGTTGGCAGCCGGTATCAAGTGGAGTGCCCCAAGGGTCGGTGCTGGGGCCGGTTTTGTTCAATATCTTCATCAACGATCTGGAGGATGGTGTGGACTGCACCCTTAGCAAGTTTGCAGATGACACTAAACTGGGAGGAGTGGTTGATACGTTGGAGGGTAGGGACAGGATACAGAGGGACCTAGACAAATTAGAGGATTGGGCCAAAAGAAATCTGATGAGGTTCAACAAGGACAAGTGCAGAGTCCTGCACTTAGGACGGAAGAATCCCATGCACTGCTACAGACTAGGGACCGAATGGCTGGGCAGCAGTTCTGCAGAAAAGGACCTAGGGGTTACAGTGGACGAAAAGCTGAATATGAGTCAACAGTGTGCCCTTGTTGCCAAGAAGGCTAACGGCATTTTGGGCTGTATAAGTAGGGGCATTTCCAGCAGATCGAGGGACGTGATTATTCCCCTCTATTCGGCACTGGTGAGGCCTCATTTGGAGTGCTGTGTCCAGTTTTGGGCCCCACGCTACAAGAAGGATGTGGATAAATTGGAAAGAGTCCAACGGAGGGCAACAAAAATGATTAGGGGGCTGGAGCACATGACTTATGAGGAGAGGCTGAGGGAACTGGGATTGTTTAGCCTGCAGAAGAGAAGAATGAGGGGGGATTTGATAGCTGCTTTCAACTACCTAAAAGGGGGTTCCAAAGAGGATGGATCTAGACTGTTCTCAGTGGTAGAAGATGACAGAACAAGGAGTAATGGTCTCAAGTTGCAGAGGGGGAGGTTTAGGTTGGATATTAGGAAAAACTTTTTCACTAGTAGGGTGGTGAAGCACTGGAATGGGTTACCTAGGGAGGTGGTGGAATCTCCTTCCTTAGAGGTTTTTAAGGTCAGGCTTGACAAAGCCCTGGCTGGGATGATCTAATTGGGTTTGGTCCTGCTTTGAGCAGGGGGTTGGACTAGATGACCTCCTGAGGTCCCTTCCAACCCTGAGATTCTATGTTTCTATGTTCTATGACTGTTAGCCATGCTCGGGGTGACTCTAACCCTCCGGCTGCCAGAAGCTGGGAGTGGAATACAGGGGTGGAGCACTCCAGAATTGCCCTGTTCTGTACAGTCCCCCTTGAAGCTCTGGCACTGGCCACTGTCAGGGACAGGATACTGGGCTAGGTGGACCATTGGTCTGACCCTATGTGGCAACTCTTATGCTCTTGTATTTGTATTGCAGGGGTGCCCAGCGCACCCAGCTGAGATACGGGCCCGACTGTGTTCACTGCTAACAGTAGGGACCATGCGACTTAAAGACTCCAGGAGGACCTGGGAGTCTGAAGCCCTAGGCTGGGGTAAGCCGCAAAGGCTTGTGTCCCAGAGCTATCGAGTGCCCAGGCAGCATGTACAAACCTGTTAATTGACAGTCAAGTCACTGGAGTTTAAAAACTCCGATGTAGGCAATTGCCTCTATTGCAGCTCCTTGTTTGTAGTAATAATACTGACCTACATTTATCAAGCTCCTGTTATCCCAGCGCACTGTGCCAGCTGGAGGGAGGAATTGCTTCTTCCAGCACTGAAATGCAGCCACCTCTGGGGTGGAACGGGCAGCCGCTTAATAGCGCACAACAATGCAACACGTTAGTTTAGGACAGGAAGCGAAGAAGGATTCCTTGTGCAACTGAAATTGCTGGGAAGAGGTAGGGGAGGCAGGAGGTAATCAACCAGACTGGAATTTGGCCTGGACACAAAAGTGTCCGTGGGATTTTTAATGATCACAAGTGGTCGAAGACTTGGCGCTGACTCTCATCCAAAAGACACGCCCCCCCAGCAGTGCCCCCCCCCCCGCTCCCCGGGGACACCCTTCCGAGTACTGACTGGGGCAGAGCCCGCACAGCTGTTGAGATCAATGAGGCGGCTGGCAGGCGTGGAGGATTCAATCTGTTCACTGCCCTCTGCTTGAGGAAGCTTTGCCTCGTTCTCAGCTCCCCTGGCCCTGTTGTCATGGGCAGCGACACCCAGAGCATGGTCCTGTGCTGCCCTCTGCTCCCAGGGGAGGATGGTAAGGTGTGCTGGCATGGGCAGGGTGCACAGCTGGGGGCCCTCAGCCCACCGGAGAGCATGCGGATGTGCTGACAGCTCCCTGCAGGATGGAGGAATCCAAGCAGGGTCTGATCGGGAGGCTCGGGGAGGGCCATAGAGAGCAGGTCTTTCTCTGCTCCTGAGGTGACGGGCTGGTGAATCTCAGGACCAGGCACCTTGCGGCAATGCCAGTGCAGCATCTCGTTTGCTAAGTCCCTCAGTATCCTGGGCAGCCGAGTCTGGGCCAGAGGCCAGTGAGGAGCTGTGGGAGCACAGACGGTCGCTTTCCCTAGGGCGAGCCAAGGGGCTGGGCAGGCTCCAGTTTATTAAGTTTATGAAGCACAGCGAGCGAGCTGCCCACGGTAATTGTGAGGAACAAAGCCCTGGAGAGTTTCTAGCCCATCCCTCTGAGGGATGGCAGTTCTACGCTCTGGGTGCTAGGGCTCGGAGACCTCCGACCTGTGAGCCCCACTGGGCTCTTAGATCTGGGGGCTCCTTTAAGGATCTATGAGAAATGGGAGAGGAGGTCAAAGGTGGGGGGGGCTCCCTGAATGGCTGGGAGTGAGGGATCCTAGCCCCAGCAGAGCGGGGGAGGAGGGGCTGGGCCAGTGGCTCTCAAAATTTGGTACTGGTGACCCCTTTCACACAGCACGCCTCTGAGAGCCACCCCCCGTTAAATCTATTGAAAAGTGTTTTTAATTTATAACACCATTATAAATGCTGGAGGCAAAGCGGGGTTTGGGATGGAGGCTGACAGCTCGCGACCCCCCCATGTAATAACCTCGTGACCCCCTGAGGGGTCCTGACCCCCCAGTTTGAGCACCCCTGGGCTGGGCACTAAGCCAGGGCAGGAGCCTGCCCTAAAAGGCATTAGGACAATTAGGAAGATGGCTCTTTTGGGACAGGAACCTAGTGCCCAGGTTCAGAGGGGCCCCGTGTCCATGGGGCCCCTCACGTTGGTTTAAAGTCCCATTGACCTGCCTTCCCTGGTACTGGTGAAACGGCAGGGGTCTGCCCAGCTGCGTTAGCCACCGCTGGATGGTGGCACCCAGCATCTCTCCTTGGTCAATGATAACGAAAGAGGGGCTACGATTGGCAGGTGGCATCGCTGGAAAGCCCCACCCCTTGCCAGCCCCGCCCGTGCAGGCTCTCCCAGCCTGGCTTGTGGTGTGTAAATCTCTCCTATCAGGGTCTACCTAGCTCAGTGGTTTGAGCATTGGCCTGCTAAACCCAGGGTTGTGAGTTCAATCCTTGAGGGGGCCATTTAGGAATCTGGGGCAAAAAAATCTGTCAGGGGACAGTACTTGGTCCTGCTAGTGAAGACAGGGGACTAAACTCGATGACCTTTCAAGGTTGTTCCAGTTCTAGGAGATTGGCATATCTCCATATAATTCCATTAATATTATCAGGGTCTCTCTGCTTTGGGGAGGGGAAGTGACTTGTTGGAGACAGGAGTTCTGGCTCCCAGCCCTGTGCTTTAGCCCCAAGATCGTCCTGCCAGGGCTGGTCCACGCTGGGAAACGCCACGTTGTCCATGAGCAACTGGGCTGTTAGGCACTGGGGGCGGTTGTGTGTGATGCCCTGGGAAGCTGAAGGCAGCCCTGCCTACCCGGAGTGCTCTGTGCTGTTAGGTAACAGACCAGCTGACATGCTGCCCACTGCTTCCTGGGCGCCGGGGGCCACCGTGCAGCGTAACCCACGTCTTCTGTGGCCCGTGGGCGCCGTGGGGATGGAGCCCATTAGGAGAGCACCCAGTGCAGGGGCAGCTTGGACCCTCAGCCGGCTGCTCTCAATAGCAGCACGATCCCGCCAGGCCGTGAGCGCCAGGGCTGTTGATTGTCTCATTGAGGCTATTTCTATTTCTAGCCTCGCAGCCTAATTTTAGCCTTGCTGCTTGGCTCAGCTCGGCTCTGCATGGCTGCGGGAGGGAGGGAGGAGGCCCCCACCCGCCAGATGCTCACCCGAGTGTTTCCAAAGCAAAGGGACCGAATGAGCCAGCATGGATGGGACGAGTGTGGAGGGGAGTGAGCTGGAAAACCCAGCTGTGCCTGGAGCAAGGCTCTCCCCAGGCCCCGAGATACCCCACCGCTGGAGAATTCCCTGAGCCCTCTCCTGAGGTGGCTCCGTGTCCTCGGCAGAATCTCCTCTCCTCTCGATCGCACACACCGCCTCTGACAGCCTCATTCATCCCGAATGCACCACAAAGGGCACTGACGTGCAGTTAGCGGGTGGTGAGATTTCCGCTCCATGAGTGCCTCTGGCTTGGCAGGTCTCCTCCTGGACGCACTCCTCTCTCTTTCGCTTTGTTCTTGAGCAGTTTTGGTTTTAAGCCCAAATCCCTCGGGGAGCGTTTTTCCTCTCTGGTTTCTCATGATCTGTGCTCCTAGGATGTTCTGTCCATGTTGCCCTGGCTTTGCAGCCTGGTAGCCTGATGGCGCAAGCTGTGTGGTGCGAAATGCCATGAGTGTTGGCCGCCCTCCGCTTTGAGCACTGTGCGAAGTCTGCAGGCACTTCACAGCTGTCACTGTCACCACTCAGAGTCATGGCAGTGGTGGGGCTAGAACTCAGATCCTCCTGCTTGCAAAGCACAAGCCCTGAGCCCTTGGGCTAAAGGAGAATCCCTGTTAGCAGTGTAGTGTCTATGACCCACAGTGGAGCAGTTCTCAGTCCATCCAGTAGAGGGCACTGGTTTACATAAACACCTGCCAGCTCATCACATGATGGAGGTGCATCCCGTGAGCACGATGTGCCATTGTTCCTGCCTTCCATGGGCAATGGAGCTTTTCCTCCCAGCTAACAGCTGCCCCTCCCTGGGGCCTTTGCTCCTGTTTCTTTGCTGTTTTGGGGGGAAAGTGGTGATTTTCTTTAGAACCAGGAAAATAACCCACGCCCTGCATTAAATGTCTGTGGGGAACTGCCGGGCTTCACCTCTCAAGCAGGATCTGTGGCCCCCGTCCCCTTTTAGTGCCCCTCGGGGTTCCTTTCATGGCTGCAACCCCATTGCCGCCCCTGAGTCCTGGCAGGCTGCCCGGGGAGCTCCAGAAACCCCAGGGCAGGCAGGTCTGTGTGCTCGGGCTCCATCTTGGACGCCAGGGTGGAGCATGGCATGCTGGGAGCTGTAGGCTCAATGGGGCCATGTGGTGCAAGGGAGTAGGACTTTGGCCTGGTGACTTCCTCGCTGGGTCCCCGGCCCCAGCACTCGTGAGCGAGCTGCGAAGGATGTAATTCGCCAGGCCCGAGCACAGCCCAGCATAAGGAGAAGTGAAGGCCCGCGTGCTACCTGTTTGGAAAGGGGAAGTGACGTCACATCCTGTTCCTGCATACGCCAGGCCAGGGCAGCCTCCGGAGGAGCCAGCCAGCCGTTTGTGCCCAATGACCACATGAGGGGCCCGATCCCGGGACATGCCGGAGCCCTCGCTGGCTCCCCATCTCCCCAGATCGGGCCCCAACCGACTGCCGCGGGATGGGGAAGCAGGAAGGAGCGGGGTTGAGCAACGTCAGTGCTGGGAACACCGCAGCGCACAACATCCTGCCGCTGAGCTAATGCCTCTAAACAGACACTGATTTCATGGGCCGAGACCCAGCCCCCGGCTGCACACAGCTCCCACGTGGTCTCGCGGAGGGAGCGTGGTAACCGCCCTTAATGCGGCCTTTAAATTGGCAAGGGGCAATGTCCAACGGCTGCCGCTGGGAGCCAGGACTCCTGGGTTCTACACTCCACTCAGTCGCTCGCAGTGTGGACTTGGGCAAATCACATCCCCCCCCCCCCCATCAGTGCCTCAGTTTCCCCATTCATAAAATTGGGAGATAACGCTACTGACCCACCAGGCAGGGCCAAGCTGTGAGGCTTGAGTAGCTGATTGTAAAGTGTCTGGAGATCCCCGGTTAAAACACGCTGTCAGAGGGAGTCTGGGCTGGTGGAGACTAGTGACTGGGAGCTTAAATCATTGCACTGAAACTCGGCTTGGCTTTATTGACCCTTGTGTGCTGCACAGGCAGCGCGACAGCACTGAGCGAGCTCCAGGGGTTCTGGCCTGTCCCCCTTCCCCACCCCGGGGCCGTGCGCAGTGCAAATCCCAAGAGGGGGTGGGCCGACTCCTGGGTTGGGGGTGAGGAGCACTGGAGAAGGAAGTCCTCAGGACACTATAGACTGAAGCCTCTCGTTCTGCAGCCAGACACCAGAGTGGATGCCGGAGGTCTCCACCTGTCCAGGACAGACTGTCTCTGGGTCAGTGCCTCTCTCTCTCTCTCAGACCTGACCAGTCCTGGCAGCTCTGGTTGGTGATGGAGCAACCCAACCACTTCCTGACTTTGAGCTGGAGCTCAGGGGGTGGAAGGGTGGGTGAGGTGGCAGGGATGCAATGCTGGTAGGAGGGCCCAGCCCCTTGGGTCCAGGGCACTGGAGGAAGATGGGGTGACATCACCCAGATACCTGAGATGCAAGGGACCCTGCATCGTCCAGGTTGGGCCTAGACAGACAGATGGATGGGGCTCAGCCCTCCCCACACAGGGGCTCCTCTCCGTCATCTGCTTCCCTCGTGGTCACGGCAGCTGGGATGTAACTCACTCCAGTGCCCACTCCTGTCTCCCCCCCGTCTGTCTCCCCTGCAGGACTCCATGAACCTGCCACCCGACAAGATGAAGCTGCTCAGCCAGTACGACAACGAGAAGAAATGGGAGCTGATCTGTGACCAGGTGAGGCTGCGGTGCCCAATCCAGGGAAGTCTCCAGGAGCAGCGGGCACCCATGCGCCACCCCACCCCCACCAGGCCACCCTAGCACCTGCTGCAAGAGATTCAGCTCCATCCATTACCCACTGCCACACAACACTCACGGCAGGAAACTCACACCCAGACACTTCCCCCTGGCCCCTTCCTGTATGGCTCAGGTTGGTACCTGATCACAGACTTTCAGTCTGCCGCTTCGCAGCATGACTCACGACAGTGGGGCCAGAGTGGGGAGAAGTCACGCTCCTTGCTTCAGCCCACAGTGTCAGGCGCGGTGCTAGCCTGGCAGCCTCTGCTCCCAACTCTGGGATGGGCTGAGGGCTGGCTCCCCTTTGCAGTCATCGGAGGTGCCTGCAGAGGAATCTGATGGGCTGAATCCTCTGAAGCCAAGCAGGCTAATCCCAGCATTTCCTCTGAGTCATTTCTCTCCCCTTCTGTCATCTCTGCACCCACAGCCAGTTGGTTCCTTATCAGCAGAAAGATTCACTTCACTGCAGGGATGGGCATTCTGCCAGGGGCCGTTGGCTGGGCCTCCACCAGGCTCACGGGGCCTTTTCCTGGTGATGTGCGGAGAACGCTGGGGGTCGATCCTCTCGCGGTGTGTGGTGCTGAGAGGCCTTCGGGAGGGAGCAGGCACTGTGGGCACTAGTTCTTATCCGGGGCACCAGGGCCCAGGCCTGAGGCCTGACGGATCGGGCCCTTAATGCGGGCCAAGAGCTTGGAGGCTGCAAACGCCGTGGCAGTGCTGAGTAGTATTAGAAACCGGGAACAGATCAAATGCCTCCGAAAACCTGAAATGGATGCGTCTCACTGGAGCGACTGCTCCCCTGGGGATGGGGGAGGGGCTGGTAGTTTTTGCTAGTGGCTGGATATTTTAACCAGTCAGCCGCTGCTCTCATAGGTGAGAGGATTATTGCGGGAGTGGGTGGGTGAGATTCTGTGGCCTGCATTGTGCAGGAGGTCAGACTAGACGATCATAATGGTCCCTTCTGACCTTAAAGTCTATGAGTCGATGAGACTCCAGAT
The DNA here is from genome assembly GCA_033296515.1 of Macrochelys suwanniensis. Lineage (NCBI taxonomy): Eukaryota > Metazoa > Chordata > Testudines > Chelydridae > Macrochelys > Macrochelys suwanniensis. The sequence goes on from CM065797.1 coordinate 1,814,277, forward strand.
TTTGCTTGTGGGGGTGGGGGTGGGATGCTGAGCTTTCGGGCAGCGAGGCCCCAGGCTGACTCAGGTTGGCAGTGGCTGGGTGGGCATTGCTGTCCCAGGGCTGCCTTGTTTCCCCTGATGGGCAGTTAATTTGGCGCCTGCTCCTGGGGGACATGGAAGGGATGAGAAAGCCGCTTTCCCACCGTCCCTGATTGTGGCTGATGGCAGGCCCCGCGGAGAGGCCATAGGCTAGGTGGGCCATGGAGACTGACTCCCTGGCCACCTTCGGGCAGTCCCTGCAGGGTCGGGGCTCAGTGCCCTGCTACTCGTGCTCTGGATAAATGGGGGGCCGGGGGCTGTTCACCTAGGGGCTCACCCAGCACAATCATCCCTGGCCCTAGCCCAGAGCTCTGCTCAGGGCTCCCAGGGCTGCGCAGAGGCAGTGGGTGTCATCACCCCATTCACCTGCCTGTGGTCCAGGGGCCTGAGTCTGACGAGAGCCGGCTGGGCCGTGCGCTCCCTGAGGAGACGGTGTGGGGCAGGAGGCTGGGGCTACTGCGCAGAGCAGGATCTTCTGGGCTTCTTCCATGGCCGGAGCCTCCGGGCCCTGATTCTGGCTCTATCTCCCACCCATCAGTGGAGCCCTGCCAGGGTGCCAGGAGTCCACCATCTCGGAGGGGGCTCGTTCATTCCTACATCCCGAGGCCGGACGGGACCATCCAGCCTGATCCCCTGGATAGCACAGGCCAGACACCTGCCCCACAGTGATCCCCAGGGCAGGTCTGTTAGAAAAACATCCCCTCTTGATTTAACAATTGTCAGGGCTGGAGAATCGACATTGTGAAGTTGTTTCAATGATTAGTTACCCTCGCGGTTACAAATTTACACCTTCTTTCCAGTCTGCATTTGTCTGGCTTCAACTTCCAGCCATTGGGTCGTGTTACACCTTCCTCTGCTGGATTGAAGAGCCTCTGTGTGCCAACCTCTGTCCCCAGGACAGTTCCGCTCTGCTACAGTCACTTCCCTTCGCCTCAGTTACCCCATCGATATACCACGAAGGAGAAGTCCTGAGGCACTTGGATGAAAGGGGATCTCAATCCCTATCAGGGGCAGGGATAGCTCAGTGGTTTGAGCATTGGCCTGCTAAACCCAGGTTTGTGAGTTCAATCCTTGAGGGGGCCATTTAGGGAGCTGGGGCAAAAATTGGGGATGGGTCCCCCTTTAAGCAGGGGGTTGGGCTAGATGACCTCCTAAGGTCCCTTCTATCCCTGAGATTCTATGATCCCAGGCTAGTGCAGTGTGTGGCTCATGCTTTTAAACCTAGTGGTCCCAGTTCAAGCCCCATAGATAGATCATCAGAGAAATATACATCTCTGTTCCAAAAGGTGCGTCCACACTTGGACTGCTACATTGGTACAGCTGCAGTGTAGACAGTGACTCATAGACTTTAAGGTCAGAAGGGACCATTATGATCATCTAGTCTGACCTCCTGCACAATGCAGGCCACAGAATCTCACCCACCCACTCCTGGAATAATCCTCTCACCTATGTCTCAGCTATTGAAGTCCTCAGATCATGGTTTAAAGACTTCAAGATGCAGAGAATCCTCCGGTAAGTGACCCGTGCCCCATGCTGCAGAGGAAGGCAAAAAACCTCCAGGGCCTCTGCCAATCTACCCTGGCGGAAAATTCCTTCCCGACCCCAAATATGGCGATCAGCTGAACCCCGAGCTGAACCCCTGACGGGAGGGGCTCTCCTGTCAGGCCTGGTCTTCATAGAATCTCAAGGTTGGAAGGGACCTCAGGAGGTTCTAGTCCAACCCCCTGCTCAAAGCAGGACCAACCCCAACTAAATCATTCAAGCCTGACCTTAAAAACCTCTAAGGAAGGAGATTCCACCACCTCCCTAGGTAACCCATTCCAGTGCTTCACCACCCTCCTAGTGAAACAGTGTTTCCCAATATCCAACCCAGACCTCCCCCACTGCAACTTGAGACCATTGCTCCTTGTTCTGTCATCTGCCACCACTGAGAACAGCTGAGCTCCAGCCTCTTTGGAACCCCCCTTCAGGTAGTTGAAGGCTACTATCAAATCCCCACTCATTCTTCTCTTCTGCGGACTAAATAACCCCAGTTCCCTCAACCTCTCCTCGTCGGTCATCTGCCCCAGCCCCCTGATCATTTTCATTGCCTCCGCTGGACTCTCTCCAATTTGTCCACATCCCTTCTGTAGTGGGGGGGGCCGAAAACTGGACACAATACTCCAGATGTGGCCTCACCAGTGCCGAATAGAGGGGAATAATCACTTCCCTCGATCTGCTGGCAATGCTCCTACTAATACAGCCCAATATACCGTTAGCCTTCTTGGCAACAAGGGCACAGTGTTGACTCATATCCAGCTTCTCGTCTACTGTAATCCCCAGGTCCTTTTCTGCAGAACTGCGGCTTAGCCACACGGTTAGGTTGACGTTAGCTGCCTTGTGTCAACCTAGCCATGGAAGTGTCTTCACTTAACTGTAGGTCCTGCTGACGTAAGTGCCTCTCTATGCCGGTTTAGTAACATCACTTCCCTGAGCGGTGGAGAATCCCGGCTGCTGTACTTAGGTGGACACAGTGTCAGTGCAGACTCTGTTGCTTACATGGACAGGTGCTGGCTTTCAGGAGCCGTCCCACAGTGACCGTACAAGTGCTACTGGTGAGGCTGTGCGCCGCTGACACAAGGAGCCAAGTGTGCACGCATAAGCAATTTAATTACTGCAGTGGCTGGATGCCGGTGTAAGTTAGGTCGATGTAATTTTGTGGTGTCGACATGGCCCAACTCTAGCTAATCCACCTCCCCAAGGGGCGGTAGCTAGGTCAGTGGGAGAACTCTGTCTGCTCCGGGGGTCAGGTCAGCACGGCGATCTCTCTCGTAGGGTGGATTTATCATGGCCCCAGAGACAGAGCTAGGCCCATGTACGTTTTCAGTGTAGACCAGTTCTAGGACAAGCAGCTTCTTAAAACGAGTTAACATATGTGTGCCCAGTATCCGCAGTGACACTAGATAGCGGTTGGTTGATGGGCACTCGGCTCACCAGCTGGTGTCGGGCAACAATCCCTCTTGCACAATATAATACTGTGAGGGGGAGGCAGGCCCAGCGCTGTGCCCTGGGGCGAGGGGGAGGGAAGCAGGCCCAGCACTGTGCCCGGCGGTGTGGCGGGGGAGGCGGGGGGAGAGGCAGGCCCAGCGCTGTGCCTGGCGGTGTGGGGGGGAGACAGGCCCAGCGCTGTGCCCGGCGGTGTGGCGGGGGGGGGGAGAGGCAGGCCCAGCGTTGTGCCCGGTGGTGCGGGGGGAGGGAGGCAGGCCCAGCGCTGTGCCCGGCGGTGTGGGGGAGGGGGGAGAGGCAGGCCCAGCGCTGTGCCCTGGGGGGTGGGGGGAGGGAGGCAGGCCCAGCGCTGTGCCTGGCGGTGGGGGGGGGGGAAGCAGGCCCAGCGCTGTGCCCGGCGGTGTGGCGGGGGGGGGAGAGGCAGGCCCAGCGCTGTGCCCGGCGGTGTGTGGGGGAGAGGCAGGCCCAGCGCTGTGCCCGGCGGTGTGTGGGGGAGAAGCAGGCCCAGCGCTGTGCCCTGGGGGGAGGGGGGGGGAAGCAGGCCCAGCGCTGTGCCCGGCGGTGTGGGGGGGAGAAGCAGGCCCAGCGCTGTGCCTGGCGGTGTGTGGGGGAGAAGCAGGCCCAGCGTTGTGCCTGGCGGTGTGGCGGGGGGGGGGGAGGGCGGGGGGAGAGGCAGGCCCAGCGCTGTGCCTGGCGGTGCGGGGGAGGGGGGAGAGGCAGGCCCAGCGCTGTGCCCTGGGGGTTGGGGGGAGGGAGGCAGGCCCAGCGCTGTGCCCGGCGGTGTGGGGGGGAGAAGCAGGCCCAGCGCTGTGCCTGGCGGTGTGTGGGGGAGAAGCAGGCCCAGCGTTGTGCCTGGCGGTGTGGGGGGGAGAAGCAGGCCCAGCGCTGTGCCTGGCGGTGTGGGGGGGAGAAGCAGGCCCAGCGCTGTGCCTGGCGGTGTGGGGGGGAGAAGCAGGCCCAGCGCTGTGCCTGGCGGTGTGGGGGGGAGAAGCAGGCCCAGCGCTGTGCCTGGCGGTGCGGGGGGGAGAGGCAGGCCCAGCGCCGTGCCCAGCGGTGGGGGCAGGGGAAGCAGGTCCAGCGCCGTGCCCGGCGGTGGGGGCCGGGGGAGGCAGGCCCAGCCCAGTGCTGGGTCCTGAGGGGGAGGGAGGCAGGCCTGGGGCTACGTCATGGGACGAGGAAGCCTGGTCTGTGGTTATGCACAGGACTGGACATCAGGAGATCTGGATTCTAATCCCACCTCTGCCACAAACGTGTCCTTGGGCAAGTCCTTTAATTTCTCTACTCTGTAAACTAGGGATAATATTCACCTAGTTCTCAGTCAGGGCTTGTGCAGCTTAGTGGACGAGTGCAGGTAACGCGCGTTGAGACCGGGTTTCAGGGGAATAGGGAGGTGCAGCGTATGATAATAGCCGTGGCCTGTGCGGTTTGGGCACTCCTCATCCTTGGCTGGGCCGGCCGGACAGCTGGAGGTGGTGAGACCGGAGACTGGACTAGAGAGCACAGGGGTGTGGTCTGGGGCAGGGGACTGCAGGGCTATCCCAGGCAGCTTCTGTATTGACGTTGCTTCCGAGCTGGGGAGGGCCCCTGTGATGCCCCCCCGACCCCGTGCCCGGCGTGGGCAGCCACAGCACTGCGTGATGGCAGGCATCTGTCTGAGAGTGGCTGGTTAGCCTGTTGCAGCTCTGCCCTGAGGAAGAGCCAGGCTGGTTCACTCAGCATTGAAATCCTGCCGGATCCGGGCAGACGTGTGAAGCCACCAATTCTCCGTCTGGCTAGTTCCTGGGGGCAGGCGACCCGGGCAGCGGGTCTCTCTCCCTGGCCCTGTGCCGCTGCGTCTCGTGCCCATCTCAGACCCCGGCAGTCTCCTCAGCGCCCTGCTCAGTGCTCGGGGCTGTGTGTTCTCCTCCATCGTCTGAGGAAGCTGGGCCTGAATGTCTCCCTTCTCCCCCCTCCCCGCAGGAACGGTTCCAGGTCAGGAACCCCCCCTCTGCCTACATCCAGAAACTGAAGAGCTACTTGGATACGGGCGGAGTCAGCAGAAAGGTGACCTCCGATTGGCTGATTGCCATGGCGGTATTATCCTCCCCCTTTTATTCTCCCCTCTCCTTTGCCGCCCCTTCGTTTTTGTCCCGCAGTCGAGAGCTGAGGTCCCCGAACTGGGGAACGTGCACCCCCAGGGGCACAGGAGCGGTTGGAAGTGGTGCACTGTAGCAGGGGAGGGGAGCCTGGACCAGACAACCCCTTTCCATGCCATGAGCCCTTCAAGGACACAGGTATTGCAGGGCCCAGCAGACTAGCTGGGGGTTGGGTCAGGTGGCTACCTCCTGGCTGGCTGACTCCAAGGGGTGAGAGAGGCTCCCTGGGCTGGGACCCAGAAGAGAGGCTGAGGGCTGGGGAGCCTGCCTGAGTCACAGCCCAGCCCCCAAGGCTCAGTGGGGGCCCCAGAACCAAAGGGAATAAGTGGGGGAGCAAAGAAGGCTCTCTGGCGTGGGGCTGGCAGCTGGATACTGGGGGGCTGGGGAGTCCCTTGGCTGCGAGGAAGGTGTTTAGTCCAGGATCAGGGCAGAGGGAGACCCATGCGAAAGATGCTCCATGGGCTGGCAGAGCTGCCTGGCTCAGAGGAAACGGGAAGGGAGCCCCGGAATAAGGGTGAATCTGAGCTGAAGCTGCCTGATGCCAGGTGAGGCCCCCTCATTTCCAGCCAAGGCTCCCCCAGCTCCCTATCCCTCCCTGCCCTTTTACACGCCCACTCCTGCACACCCCACCAGCCCTGCCCGCAGTCTAACCTCATTACAGCCAGCGGGAGGCGGGATTCCCAGCTCACAAAACTTTCCCTGATTTCAAGAACTTTCCCATTGTGCGTTGGGATGAAACGGCGACTTTTTGAAGTTTTTTTGTGTGGCAAAACCTCAGAGAGACACCCCCATCCCCCCCAGAATAGCCAGTAGCCTGGGGTTATAGAATCATAGAATATCAGGGTTGGAAGGGACCTTAGGAGGTCATCTAGTCCAACCCCCTGCTCAAAGCAGGACCAATCCCCAATTTTTGCCCCATATCCCCAAATGGCCCCCTCAAGGATTGAACTCACAACCCTGGGTTTAGGAGGCTAATGCTTAAACCACTGAGCTATCCCTTCCCCCACATCACTCCCCTGGGATGTGACAGCCCCAGGTCCCAGGGCCCGTTCTGAGTCGGACTGTTCTGGACTAGGGCTGTGTCTCTCTCCTGGGCCTGAGGAACCGTCCTTACCAAAGTTTCGTCGAAACTGGGACGTTCCTGCGAAAAGTTTTGGATTTAACAGATCGGCATTTTCCGATGCAAAACTATTGAGTCAAAAAATGTCCAACCCCCTCTAAACCTCATGTAGCCCCCCCCTCCCCAGACACCCCCAGCCAAAACGCCTTCTCTTCTAGATCCCCCCAGGCAGATCGCCACCAGCCAAAAGGCCTTCTCTTCTAGATCCCCCAGGCAGATCGCCACCAGCCAAATTTGAAACTTATTTCACTTTGACTCTGTAAATACTTAAGTCTGTCAAGGCCTAAAATAACTGTGCACAAAAAGGAGACGCTGGCATGAGCATCTGAGGGGGGTACGTGGACCAATAACGTGTGGGAGTCGCTGCTTGGAGTGAACACAGGTGGTAAAAGAGACCTGAGGCTGCAGCCTGGCCAGTGATGTTGCCGATCTGTCTAACGCCCCTTTGCTTTTTGAAACGCAGTTTAAGAGGCGAGTGCAGGAGTCCACACAGGTGCTCCGGGAGCTGGAGATCTCGCTGAGGACCAACTATATCCGGTGAGTATCTATGGATCATGAGCGAATGTCCAGGGTTAGTGCAGAGGACTGTCTCCCTCTAGTGGCCGCTCCCAGCCTTGCTTTGAGCAGGGGGTTGGACTAGATGACCTCCTGAGGTCCCTTCCAACCCTGAGATTCTATGGGGCTTGCACTTTGGGGGCTGCCGGGCTGTGTTTTAATTGGCGGCTGTGCCGACTGGGTGTGCAGACAAGGGGCGTTACGCTCTTGCCTGCTAATGGCTGCGGGCCTGCAAGGTGGCAAGAAGCAGGAGCTGCTACCAGTGCTAGCCGGAGGTCTGAGTACAAAGGTCCCTGGTTCTAGACCTGTCAGTGATGCATTCCTGCCATGCTCCATCTGCTGCTGCTCCTCCTCAGCTTGGCTTCCGGATGCCAGAGCTGGTCATGCCGTGTCTGGGAGGGGTCAGCACTGTGGGGAACTAGCGATGGCCCCCACTGAGTTTGCCTCAGTGCTACCATCCCACTGTGAAAATCTCATGGCTTTCGTGGGCTCCTGGCTCTCTACCAGCCCCATCCTGATCATGGAAGATCCAGAACAGGCGCAAGTCTGGGTGGAGATGGGAACTTCACTCCTCTGATGGTTGGAAAGCTTTGCCTAATTTCAAACCTAACCTTGGTCCTGGGCAGTTTCTATCCCTTTGTTCTTGTGTCCACACTGGCACTTCTGTGGCCCCATGCTTTGTGCAGAAGCCTCTCTGAAGTTACCTGGAGTGCAGCGTGTGACGGGCTCTCGGGATCAGACCCAGGCTGGGTGGGAATGGGCATTGCGGCCTGGCCGGCCCAGTGTCTGCGCTGCCAGGGTAACCTGGAGTATGTCTAATGCTAAATCTGCCCCCGGGCTTGGGGCAAACCCACTGGCGAGTGGGACCCAGCACTGATCTGGAACGTCCATACTGTCGTCTGAGCATGGGGCAAAAGCAGATGGGCAGTGCCCCTCCCTGATCGTGGGGCTGGGGGTGTCCCATGCTATCTGGGCCCATAGCCAGTCACATCTCAAAGCGATGGAAGCAGTTGGAGGCATCTGCGAGAGCAGGTACCTGCCTTCTAGCCGTGGTAGATGGGATGGGGGTGATGGCAGCCAGACAGGAGACAAGCGTAGGGGTTGCTGGGAGAGCAGGAAGGCGGGTCTGGGGGTTCAGGCATTGAGCTCAGAGATTCAGGCGACCTGGGGGCAATTCCCAGCCTTGCCACAGACTCCCTGCCTGGCCTTGGGCGAGTCCCCGCATGTCTCCGAGCCGCCATCCCCAGCCTGCGAGATGGGGCGGCAATGATGGCATGCCTGACCTGCGGCTTAGTCTGGGGGGGAGCTCTGAGACTTTGGGGGTCGGGACGGAGGGACTTGAGCTCTCTGGAAAAGAGTAAACGGCTCCCCCTGGAGCAGGGAACCTGTGAATAACCGTGCGGTGGGGGAAGCAAGAAGAGGGGACGCAGCCACGCAGCAGGGCACTGATGGAAAGTGAACCTCTCTGCTCCTGTGAAGCCTGGCCATGCATCCGACCAGGCCGGGCCGGGCTGACTCGACACCACCCATATCCTCAAAGGACTGCGTCCTAACTCTGCTGTCCTCCCCGAGCGTGGGGGGCCTCGGCCAGTGGGGAGAGAGCTGGGATGGGGGGAGACGCAGCCCTGCCCGTCCCCACAGCTCTAGGAAGGGAGCAGATAACTTAATCCCAGGGCTGTGGCCCGTGCATGAGGGGGGCCGAGCCAGCGAGCTTCCAAACCACTCTGCCCCTGCCCGCTGGCTCATGCGGAGCAGTGCCGGGTGAGCCGCCCCGTGCTCCCATCACAGTCTGAGCAGGGGTAGCCACGGGGCTGGGCCGCTCTGGCCGGAGGGGAGGGGAGGGGGAGAGAGCATCAGCCTGCAGCGAGGGAGAGACGAAGCAAAGGGAAGAACCGGGCGTGAGGATGGGGGAGCAGCTGGGCCGTCCCTGCCTGGTCTCCCTGGCTAACGCACCCCCTCTCCCCAGCTGGGTGCAGGAGTTCCTGAACGAGGAGAACCGGGGGCTGGACGTGCTGCTGGAATACCTTGCCTTCGCCCAGTGCGCCGTCACGTAAGTCGCCGGGGAGGGGAGGGCGATGGGACGGGGGCCGTTTCCTCTGCTTCAGACCAGCGCCTCCGGGCCGAGCTGCAAGCTCGCGAGTCGTGCCGGTGACATCCGGCCTGAGTGCCGTGCTGTGTGGGAGCCCGGCTCCTGGCTCCGAACTTCGGCCACGGCTCGTCCCGGGCGCTTGACTGCCCTCTGCGTCCCTCGCTGGCAGCCTGGGAGCAGGCGGGAGGCGGCCCCTTCGCTTGCTTTATGGCTCGTTGGGAATGAGTCCTTGAAAGCAGCCTCCCAGGAGGGCAGGGCCAAGAGCCACAGTCTGGGGCAGCCCACGTCTCAGCCACGGGAGCCTTCTGGCAGGGCACCAGTCTGGGCAGTGCACTGGCCTAGACCACAGGGCGCCAGACTGGGGCCCATGGGGGGCTGGCTGGTCACCAGGTGCTGGTGGCTCCGCCCCCTCGCGTTGCATTAAAAGACGCTAGATCTCCATGCGCCCGTCCCTGAAGCAACTTTCCCATGCACACGACAGCTGTAGCCGCCTGTCCTGGACTGTGCGTGGGAGGGAAGGGGCCACACAAGCCTGGCCCGGGCACCATCAGGGCTGGGCCCCAGCTCTCCAAGGGAGGCCAGCGGGATCTGGGGTTACGGGAGCAGGGCTCCCTCGGTTCCGTTAGACCAGGAGAGCAGAGGAGTCTGGGATTGAGCAGCCGGGCAGGAGGAGACCCACGGGCTGAATGCTGAAGCCAGGCAAACGCCGACTGGAAAGAAGGTGCCAGTCGCTCACAGGGCGGGTGATTAACCAGTGGACCAGCCTCCCTAGGGACAGGGTAAATGCTCCATCCCTGGGAGTGGTTAGATCAAGACTGGCCGTCTCCTGGCAGCTCTGCTCACGCCTGGCCTTTCACCAGGGGTGGCACGACAGGCCTGAGAGTCTTAGTACCATCTAGAGCAAAGTCTCATCCCCCTCCCCTCACGCACCCCGAGCCTTCAGGGCCAAGTGTGCTGTGCCAGGCTCTGGGAACACGCACAGCTCACAGACCCGCGGGGCCATCCAGTCTGACCCCCAGCCGAGATGCAGGGCTGGCTGAGGGTGGGTGGCACTGACATGCGGAGGGAGGCTGCACAGATTTTGGCTTCGGAGCCGGGTTGCCAGCCGGCAAAGGCTGAGAAACGTGCCCTAGCTCGGACGTTCTGGGCCGGGTGGCACCCCGGGGGAGGGTCTATGGCCTGTGCTATGCGGGAGGACAGGCTTAGATGATCCTATCTGGCCTTAAAATGGATGAAAACCCCACCAGCCCCTTAACAAATGTCGCCCCATGGGTAGCAGCGGTTCCCCTCCCCCATCCCCTTGTCCGTCCCTGTCCCGGGTGCTGAAATTTCTGCCGCTTGCAGAGCTCTCCCTAAAAGCCCGTCCTGTCCGTCTCCACTCCCTCACCCTGCTGCCTCCGGCTGGCGCCCAGGGCTGGCTGCTGCTCCATTATTAACCCACCTGGGACGGCTGGTTAAACCTCCCTGACCTCCCACCCCTGTGCACGCAGGGGCTGTTTGTGGGATGACCGTGCACTAACCATCCGCGGGGGCGAGTGTGGGGCCGTGCAGGGCTGTGGTGGCAGCAGAACCTGCCCTGAGGCGTGTGCGGCTACGTGGGGCTCTGGCCGGCTGAGTGGTAGTGGTGGGCTGAGGGGGGCTGGCGGCTGGCTGAGGAGCGAGCTGGTGCAGGCCCAGAGGAGCGAGGGCTGGGCTGGGCTTGAGTCACTGGGGCCTCTGCCGAGGACCTACGTGGCGGGAACCTCCTCTCACTGTGCTCTGTCGCTGGGTCTGCCCTCCCCCTGCCACTGGCCGGGATCCTGCTGCCTCCCACGAGGCCTCACTATATTCTGCTGCCTCACACGTCTGTCTTCACGTGTGTGGCTCCAGGTACAATATGGAGAGCGCAGATAACGGGAGCCCGGGTTCTGACAAGGGCAAGTCCCCGGACAGATCCATGGAGGACCTCAGCAAGAGCAACTCCTCGTCCCCCACACAGGGCTCCTCCAAATCGAGGCACCTGACTATCAGGTAACACACGCAGCCAGCATGGGGCACCTCATGCCGGAGCCCTTCAGCCCCCCGCCCTCCGCTCTGCTCGGAGACACCGGAGGAGAGGCCGTTGCCAGTGGCCAGCCATCTGGTCCGGGTTCTTCTGGCCAAACAACCAGGCTGCAGAGAGTTCTCTCCTGCCCCAACGTTAGCACAGCCCGCGGGCCTGATTCTGCCCTGGGCCAGGAGGCAGGTGCCCAGCTCCCAGTGGGGAAGAATTACATGCACGCACACACCAGAACATCCGCCCCCCTTGTGGGAGCGCCCGTGGCACCATTGCACTGTGGCCTCTTACGAATCTCGACACACGCAGCTTTGTCTCAGTTGCTCTGGCGCTGACACGCTGCCCATCTGGAGTCAGCACAGCCTGGAGTTGCCGGGCTGAGGAACCTGCCCCTCTCCCCACCACCTTTCCTTTTTTGCATACCAGATATTTAACTCGTGGCACTCCATGCTGCAGGATGTTACTGAGGCTAATTGCTTGGTGAACATCAGGGAAGGCTTAGAGCTCTGAATAATGGAGCTGGTTGAAATTTTTCACGATTAAAATACAAATAAATTTAAGAAAAACCACCACCACCAAGAAATAAAGCTCCAGCCTTGCTCCTCGAGCTCTGAGTGCGTTGGCTGTGGTTGAGTGATGCTTGCACAGCAGGGTCAGGGCTATAGCCACGAGAGGACCGCCAGAAACTGCACTGATCTGGTGTTGGCCAGAAGGCCAAGTGTGTGTAAATGATAATTGGGGGGGGCGGGGGTGTGTGTCACACACTAGGTCTGTAGCAGAGCAGGGAATTGAACCTAGTGCCCTGACCACTAAAACATCCCTCCTCCCCGACTCTGCTCCTGGCTCGCCATGCGACCTGGGACAAGTCCTGTCCCTCCCGTGCCTCAGTTTCCCCATCAGGATGCTAGCATGGTTGTGAGGCCTAAAAGGACAATGGGTAAAAATCTTGTGGATTTGAAAACAAGGTGAAACATTGAGGAGCTGGGCCCAGGCTGAATCTGGCTCGTTCTGATCTGTATTGATGGGAGACGGGTCTAGTTCGAAGCCCGCTCTGTGCGTGCCCGTTCCCCTCCCACATTCTAACCGCAGGCTTCTTTTGCACGCTTCCCTTGGGCCGTGTCTCACGGTAGGTAACCAGGGCTTGCTCTCGGGGATGCTGGAGATTTGGCTCTGCTGTCGGCCTCAGTGTCCCTGGTGCTTGGGGTCAGGCTCTGGCATCGCTTCCCAGTTCTGTTTCTAGTCGGGTGTAAGGTCGTCCCGCAGTGCTGCTTCCCGCAACCTGTGTGTGCAGTCAGACCTGACTCCTGTTCTCCCCGTGGGGCCAGCCCAGTCATGGAGGTGGGGGTGGGAACTGGAGTCTGACCCCACTGGTCCCGTGGGGCCAGCCTAGCCACGGGGGGAGCGAGCCGGAGTCTGCCCCATAACGCTGTGGGACCCGTCTAGCCAGGGGGAGGAGCCTTTTCTGCATGTGTAGAATTGCTCCTTTGGGTAGCACTAGGCCTGCTGGGTGGTGCCTGCGGCACCTTGGCTGCTCGTGGTGATGTGCAGGGAGGCAAGAGCCTGGCGTGTCCCCCCTCCCCCCGGGTGTGTGTGCAAGGCTGGCAGCTAGACAATCCCCTAACCACAGCACGCTGGGCATGGAAACCAGAGAGAGAGAGCCGTGGCCCCCCGGGCACTTGGCCAGCCGATTTCCAGAGCAGAAATACCCCTTAAGAATCAATAGGGACTTACTGAGTTCCCGGCTCACCCGGCAGCTACCTGCAGTGACGGCTCAGGAACCCGACCCGGAATGACTGGCTTAAAGCCCGTACATGTGCCCCTGGAGACGGCGCCCTTGCAGGCTGCAGGGGTGGCAAAGTGTGCGGGGTTGGGATGCGAGGGAGCCGCCGTCAGTGCAGGGACAGGGACAGGGCAGGGACCCTCTTCAGGGACTGGATATTTCGCTGTGGCCATGGAAAGGCAAAGGTCAGAGGTGTGGTGAGCCCGGCCTGGTGGTAAAGGCAGATCCAGGCCCTGGGCCCTCGAGCAGGCTGTAGGAGAAGCGTGGTGCTGAGCGCATGGCCTGGCCTTGCTCTGCCGCTGAGCACTGGGCACTGAGGCCTCCTGGCCGTCTGCCTGTGCCCCGGAGAGGCCGCCAAGCCCCCGCCCTCCCACTCCGCCATGTGCCTCCGAGGCGGGCGCATCCCCACCAAGCACTGTTTCTCCCCCCTGTCCTGCAGGCCGTAATCCTCCTTCAGGTGCTGCCACTTGAACCAGCAGATCCACACATTCTTTCAACAAGTCCACCCCAGCGTCCCCTCCAGCGCCCCTGGGAGCGATCAGGAGAGTAAAGCCAGGCCACCTAGGAACTCCTATGCGCCCCGGTGAGCCTCCCGCAGCCATCCGAGATCACTAGGGTGCAGACGGGGACGGGCCGACGCCCTGCGCGCTCCCCGGCCAGCCTCCATGCTGCCCGCTCCTTCCAGGCCATAGCGACTGCCAGCCCTGGGACCAGGGTCCTCTCCTGATTCCCCACAGCAGGTTCAGCAGCTGCCCCGGCTTGACCCACCGCAGGGCGCGAGGCAGAGCCCAGCCCGCCGGCCGTTGGCCCGTGGGGTGGGGTGTCTGGGGCTGCAGACTGTGGACGGATCAGCGGGGACCCGGTTCCCAGTCTGAGCCAGCCAGGCCCCAGCCGCCCGCCGCGTCGTTCCCGGGGCTCACCCGCTCTCTCCCTTTGGCCCAGACTCACCCCGGGGCACAGCAGGAAGGCGCTGCGGAACTCGCGCCTCATCAGCCAGAAGGACGACGTCCATGTCTGCATCATGTGCCTGCGCGCCATCATGAACTACCAGGTGGGGGGCGAGACAATGGCCGAGCCGGGGGCCGGGTGCTGCTCCCCAGCCAGAACGGCGGTTCCCTGTGGGGTGGGGGGCCTGGGTGGTGCTCCCCAGCTGGAACGGCGGTTCCCTATGGGGTGGGGCGCCGGGTGCTGCTCCCCAGCCAGAACAGCGGTTCCCTGTGGGGTGGGGGGCCTGGGTGGTGCTCCCCAGCCGGAACAGCGGTTCCCTGTGGGGTGGGGGCCGCTCCCCAGCCGGAACGGTGGTTCCCTGTGGGGTGGGGGCCGGGTGCTGCTCCCCAGCCGGAACGGCAGTTCCCTGTTGGGTGCGGGGTCTGGATGCAGGGACCTTGGGCTGGGGCTCACTGTCCAGGCACTGCCGAGCTGAGCCCCCCCCACTCCGGGGCAGGGAGCCCCTCGCCCGTCCCAGCACCCAGGCGGGGAGAGACGTGCCTGGCGTTGTGATCGCCCCGCTCAGCGTTGGCCCCGCTGAGCTGGGAGCCACCCTGGGGGCCTCGTCGTCCCCCGGTGTTACCGAGTGCTGCCCCTCCGGGCAATCACCCCACCCGGCTGAACGCCCAGGGGAACGGAGGGATCCCAGAGGCACGGTGCCAGTGGCCCCCTCCATTTCATCTGTGTGGCCCCAGCAGGAGATGGTCCCGAAAGCTCCCATGGGGCTGGCGACCTCTTGCCTGCCCCTCGGGCACCGAGCTGTTTGATTCGGCCCCAGCCCAGGCCAGTGGCCTCCCAGTCTGAGGGGTGGGGGCAAGAGCAGGTTCCTGGGGGCTGTGCTGGGGGCTGTGCTGAGCAGAGGGTCAGTCCCCCAACATGGGAGCCTGACACCTGAACGGCCACCTTCCTGCTCTGCCCCCCTCAGCCCTTCCTCCAGCATCCCCCCCATTCCCCCTTCCTTCCCTTCCCCGCTTCTCCCTCCTGCCCCCAGCTGTCGTCCCTGTGGCCCCTCCTGATGTCCTGGCTGGACGCGGGGGCCCCCTGTGGCTCTGAGCCCGGGGCCCTGGTCCACGATGGAGTCTCTCCTCTCTCTCCATGGCATCAGCTGCTCCTCACTGGCCTGGCTTAGCTTGGTGTGTCGGGCCCTGTGGGGGCTGGCCGGGGGTGGGGGAGGGGCTTGCCAGCCCCTTGGGGGAATGGGCCTGCTGCTCCTCTGGTCCCACCCAGGTGGTCTCTGCCTTAAAGACACACACGCACTTCAGAGGGCGCGGGGGGGAAGGGCGAGGCGTGGGATCTGCCCCAGACCTGCTAACCCCTGTCTCTCCCCCTAGTCTGGGTTCAGCCTGGTGATGAACCATCCAGCCTGTGTCAACGAGATCACCTTGAGCCTGAACAACAAGAACCCCAGGTATGCTCCCCGCCCCTCTTCCTCATGCTGTGGATTCCCGCAGCACCCTGCTGCACCAGGCGCTGTACAAACCCAGAACAAAAAGCCAGGCCCCACCCCAGAGAGCTGACAGGCTAAGTAAGAAACAAGAGGTGACCTCCGCAGACAGACAGATGGGGGAGCACAAGGAAGCAGGGAGGCAGGGCTGGTCAGCGTTGGCCTGGCTGTGGAGTCGCCGCAAGGGAGGGATTTAGGGAGGGTCAGGAGGCAGCTTTGCTGATGTTTTGGGGGGCTCCCCCCAGCATGCAGGGCAGCATGGGACACGTCATTTGGGAGGTTAACACATGGGCGATGGAGGCTCGCAGGGAGCTGACGGACCTGGGAGTGAACTGGAGACCATAGGGAGGAGGCATAGACCGTGGGGGGGTGGGGGGTAGGGCTTGTGGCTGGTGCCACAGAGAAGGGGCAGCCCCCGGAGGGAGTCAGACCCTGTGTTCTCCCTGTAGGACCAAAGCCCTCGTCCTGGAGCTGCTGGCCGCTGTGTGCCTGGTCCGAGGAGGGCACGACATCATCCTCGCTGCCTTCGACAACTTCAAAGAGGTGGGTCAGAGCCAGGGGGGCCCAGGAGCTGGCTGGCCTTGGGGGATCTCAGAGCCCCTGCTGTGGAGGATGGGGGCAATAGGGCTGGGGCCTGGCCAAGGGGTGGGAGCCAGGAACTCCTGCCTCCTAGTCGCAGGTCTGACAGCAGCTCTCAGTGCAGCTCTGATAAATCCCCGCCCTTCCCCGCGCCTCAGTTTCCTCCTCTGATACGCAGCTGCCTGCTGGGGGCTGTGC
The DNA here is from genome assembly GCA_033296515.1 of Macrochelys suwanniensis. NCBI lineage: Eukaryota > Metazoa > Chordata > Testudines > Chelydridae > Macrochelys > Macrochelys suwanniensis. The sequence continues at coordinate 1,830,262 of CM065797.1, forward strand.
TGGGTCAGGTCTGAGGAGAGGAGACGTGCCAGGTGGCTGCAGGTGGCAGCCAGCGGAATTTACGCTCCATGACTGATGTCACGGAGAGTGGGGGAGTCAGCGCCTGCACCCCTCTTCCTGGGATTCACTGTGAGTCTCAACCAGCCAGTAGAACAGAAGGTTTATTAGGGACGCCAGAAACACAGTCCAAACAGAGCTTGTCAGTACAACCAGGACCCCTCAGTCGGGCCCTTCTGGGGGGCAGGGAGCTTAGACCCCAGCCTGGGGCTCCCTGCATTTCACCCCACAGCTCCAAACGGGGGGCAGGGAGGCCAGACTCGGTCTGCGCCTCCCCCCAGTCCCCAGCCAGCTCCAAACTGAAACCAACCAGACAAAACCCTCCAGCAGGCTCTTCCCCTCCCCCGGGGCCCCTCCTCTAGCCTGTGTCCATTCTCCCAGCCAAAGGTGTCACCTCCCCACCCCCGTCCTGGCTCATGTTACAGCCTCAGGTATCTTCCTTCAGGAGACGTTTCCCATCCCCAATACAGCCAGTCCCAGTGAACCTCCCCAGCAACACTCCCAGGTCAAATCCACCTTGCTCCCTACTCCGGCACAGCCTGGCTCTGTTCCCTCGAGCCGCCTTGCTGTGTCTGCGTGTCAGGAGCTGGGGGAGCCCTGCTCAGTCGCCTGTCTCCTCCACGGCCCTTCTCTGGGGCTCTGGCCAGTCAGACCCGTAAACTGGTCGCTGCGGTGGGCAGGGCCGAGCTACGTCTCCCCTCCAGTCCGGGGACCACGTTGTGCCCTAGGCTGCGCGTGGCCGGCCCTCCCTGTGCCAGAGCTGAGCAGAGCATGGGGGCGGGTCTAGATGGGGTCTCTCTGAGGGAGGGGTCTCTGGCCGGGGTGGGAGCACGTCTCTCTCTGAGGAGCCCCTGCCTCGCACCTTGTGGGCCGGGTCCAGGAGGGGCTGTCCTTGGCACCGATGCAGCGGCGGGACCCTCTCCCCTCTGCAACTCCCTGGAGCCTGGCCTCCCTCCCCCAGAATACACCACCATTTCCCCGTGCCCAGCGGGCAGCCGCACGCCAGCCAGCCCCTCCCCAGCTCTGTGTGTTTGGCTCACGCTCCCCTCCGCGGCATGTCCTGGCTCGTAGAGCCTGCGTGTCTCTGCGGCGGGGGGGCAAGGACCTCATGCCGTAGCCAGGATGGGCAGAGGCAGGGCATGTCTCTGCTGCCAGTGCTGGGGCACGAACCAACCCTCCTGCCATTGCAGCCTCCTGGGAGCCCCCAGCACCGGCCCGTCTGCAGGTGCCGGCTTTCGGAATGGGGTCAGAACGCGACCTCTGCCCTCTGCGGCTCCCTGCCCAGCGCTGACAGCTGGCCCATGGGTGTTGCAGGGTGTCGGATGGACGCCGTACCGAAGGTCTCCTGTCGCTTCCGCTCTGCGCCAGCCCTTAGTGGTAGCAAGGGACAATCCGGCGCCCTTCTCTAGCCCCTTCTGCCAACGACCACAAGGGGTTTTCCAGACACTGATGTATTGACCCTTGTCAACCCTGTGGAGGGTGGTCATAGTTACCCACATGGGGAAACTGAGGTACAGAGTGGGGAAAGGACTCACCCAAGGCTGCCCGCTACAGTGCATTGGCCTGCTCCTTCCCAGGAGTAGCTGCACTGGACTGAACGTTCATAGAATCTCAGGGTTGGAAGGGACCTCAGGAGGTCATCTAGTCCAACCCCCTGCTCAAAGCAGGACCAATCCCCAATTTTTGCCCCAATCCCTAAATGGCCCCCTCAAGGATTGAACTCACAACCCTGGGTTTAGCAGGCCAGTGCTCAAACCACTGAGCTATCCCTCCCCTCCCACAGGGCAGCACCGCACCGCATCGGCTTTATTGAGCCGCCCGGTCAGCTGGGCCTGGCACTAGCGGCAGATGGATGCCGGTTATTGGAGTTCCAGCCTGGGTCGAGTTGTTATCGAGGATTTGTACTGCAGCAGCGCCTGGCAGCCTGGTCCCTTCCTCTGGGGGGGTGTTGACCTACTGGAGTAAGGTGGCAGGGAGGAGGAGCTAGAGACCCCCTGGGGAATCTACCCCCCTATCTCCCCCAGCTACCTTGGCTTCATTTCTAGGAGTGCCCCAAAATCTCAGGCCCGCAAGCCCTGGAACAGAAGACGGGCCGAGGGCTCGGAGCCGGGTGTGCTGCACTCTGAGCTGGAACAGGCCGTGGTGAGGGTGGGTTACACTGGGGCGAGGTCTCCTCTGGCACACTCAGTCATGCACATGCAGCCTCTCACGTACACTCGCATCCCCGGGCACTGCTCAGACTCTCACATGTTCTGGGCACTGCACCGGCAGCAGGACAGACACTGTACTGCTCTCTAGGGCGGCAGGATGGCCCTGTGTGGGCCTGGCTCCCTCGCTGAGTGGCTTCTCTGCAGGGCACAGAACCTGCCCACGCTGAGTGGTCTCTGCTCCTGCCCACAGGTCTGCGGAGAGAAGAATCGCTTTGAGAAGCTGATGGAGTATTTCCGAAATGAGGACAGTAACATTGACTTCATGGTGAGCATTTGGGGAGGGGGAAGTGATGTGGGGGGCCAGGCAGCCCCCTCACCTGCCCCAGCCCCCAAACCATCCGTAACGTGCTGCTGCTGCCTGAGTGTTCGGGGCTCATGTGATGTGAAGACTTGGCTGGTTTTTCCATCTGCTTAGTGCAGGAAAGAGCTATTTGCAGCGCCCCTTCCTTCTGCCTGTCACTGTAGGTGGGCATGTCCCACTGCCCCTGGGATGGATCCAGGGCTCCACACACGGCTATTAGCCCTCTGTTAAACCACATGTGCGTGGCGCTGAGGAAAGAACCTGTAATCTCACTCCCAGGCCTCTGCCACCTGAACTACGGGCGAATCCCATTTGGTGTCAGTAGTAATAGGGCTTTTAGTGTGCATAGGCATCGAACCACTAGAGGGCAGTAGTTTATACATTGCACTCTAAGGCCTTTCAAGTCTGGGGGGTCTCTCTCGGAGCTAGCAGGCAGCCATGAGCCCCTCTGACTGGGTCTTTGAGGCTTGATTTTCCCTGTGTCCAGCAGCTGTGCTGGTGCTGGGCTTGCCTCCTCTCCTCCCACTAAGCGTGGCTGTGTTAAGGGTACAGCTGGGGAACACTTTTTTGGGCAAATAGTAAAATCACCATAAAATTCATTTTTGGGGGCATTGAATTCGGGCCAGACACCGTGAATAGTTTCAGCCACAAAAAAGCCTGAAAGCAAAAAAGATTTAGCAAAGGTCTAAACAAACCGGGTTGACGTTTTTGTTTCAAGCCAGCATTCAGCGCTAATGACATTGCTGTGGTGGTTTTTGTTTCATTGAGCAAAAACTGAAAAAAATCCCACTTTGGTTTGAAACCAAACAAGTTATTTATTTGTTTTTGTTTGGTGGCTAAACCCAAAATAAATAATCAGTGATTTCTTCAGCTCTGATTAAGGGAGACACTGTTCTGGAGCGGGTGGCAGCGGGTGGGGTTCTCTTCTCTGCTGCGGACTTGCTTGACCTTGGGCCTCCTCTCTGCTGGCTCCTTAAGGCACTCTGCAGCCGCGTTAGTGTGCTAGCAATGGGAAACTGTTCACCCTGGGTTAGGTGCCTAGCATGAGACCCTCTAGCGGCTAGGTCACAAGATTGGGAGGCCAGGCGGCTGCTTCTGGCACTGGTCACTGATGGTTACAGTGTCCCTGCTTGTGTTTCGCTTCCTGCCGCTTGCCCTGGTGGAAGGAGAGGCTCTGGTGCTAACCCTGGGGCTCCCCGGCAGGTGGCCTGCATGCAGTTTATCAACATCGTGGTGCACTCGGTGGAGAACATGAACTTCCGCGTCTTCCTGCAATACGAGTTCACTCACCTGGGGCTGGATGAGTATCTGGAGGTGAGGCTGCTCTGACCCGCTGAGTTCTGAGGGAGGGGAGAGGGGGCTGGTCTGTGTGTCCCCGTCACTGGAGGCGTTAGGCACTGTCCTCTCAACGAGGGACATCCTGTCTCCAGCCATCTCCCCAGGCCATCTCCTTGAATGGGCCTCGTCCGCACATACCACATGTGACATCCCAGCCTGGGCTATTGGCCACGCAGCCTGGAAATGCTGGGCTAGGACTGGGGTCCGCTGGCTCCCCCTTCCCCAGAGCCATGTTCCAGACCAGTTGTGCCGACTGGAGGAGCCGGGTGTGTCTGGAGGCTGCGCGGGGACCCCAGAAGAGGAGGTGTGGGCGGACGTGCATTCAGCTGAGAACGATAGACTCAGGACTCCCCGCTAGGGCTGGGCCTGGCTTTGAACGGGGACCCTTGGCTGTCTCGTGACAGAGGCTGCGTTACACGGAGAGTGACAAGCTGCAGGTGCAGATCCAGGCGTACCTGGATAACATCTTCGATGTGGGCGCCCTGCTGGAGGACACGGAGACCAAGAATGCTGTGCTGGAGCACATGGAGGACCTACAGGAGCAAGTGGGGCAGGTGAGGGCCCTGGGGCAGCAGCCAGGGCAGGCAGGGAGTGAGGAGCCGTTCCTGGAGCATCTGCAGGAGCCGATCTGCATATGGGCAGGAAAACGCTGCCATGCGCTCGCGGGGAGGGAGTCCAGGGCTGCTCTTCCAGGCCCCTAGCGCCGCCCAGCTCTGGGGCAGGAGGGCTGGGTGCTTTGGTCCTTGCTGTTCCAGGTTTGGGCCAATGGAAGGTGCTAGGGAACGAGGCCTCCATGCCAAGCTTTGACCCCAGCTGTGAGTGCGCTGACACCGCCGCTTAGCCCAGGGGTTCCCCACGGGCTGGGCTTGCTGGCCTTATGGCACGGGCCCTGCTGCCCTGGGGCAGGAGTTCTCCCAGCCCCTGCCAGCTGGAGGCGGGCACTGGGACTTTTTCTCTTGGGCAGGGGGCTCCCAGCATGGTAGAGGGGAGGTGGTCTGCTGCACACGCCTGCTCCTGGCATGGGGGCTGTGTCATCTGCAACTCCCCTCCTCCCTCCGCACGCTGGGCGCCTGTGCCCTGGCCCAGCTCTGGGGCCTGGCTGAACACTGGCTCCTCTCACAGCTCACGGAGAAGCTCCAGGATGCGGAGAACGAGTCGATGGCCAAGATCGCAGAGCTGGAGAAGCAGCTGAGCCAGACACGCCGTGAAGCAGAGACGCTCCGGGTGAGCCCGGCGGGGAAGGGAGGGCGGGGTGAGGCCAAGTGGGAAGGTGCAGGGGGGCCGTGGGAGAGGTGTCGGGCGGGGTGGGGGAGGTCTAGGGGCAGGGAGATGGGGAGGGGCTGGTTTTGGAGCATGGGGGGCATTCCCGTGGGGAGATGTTCCCGCAGAGATCTTGCAATGGTGGGGGCTAGCCTCCCCTAGCCTCCCCGCTGCCAGCCTCGCTGAGCGGCTCCTCTCCCGGCGCGGCGGTGCTAGGGCTGGGGGCCTCCTGCTGTCGGTGAGCCCCTGGCACCGAGCTGCGAGTGCCGGAGAGGGGGAGCTCTCTCTGCTCCCCCGCCCCCTCTGGATCTCTCAGGCAAGCTCGTCTCTGCTGGCTCCAGCGCAAGGCAGAGGGGATCAGGTCCCTCTGCCTGTGAGGGGGGATGGCCCTGATGCCCGCTGTGCTGTGTGTGTCGGCTCAGGAGCGGCTCAGCGAATCCAGCGGCCAGGCTAGCCCCCTACAGCAGCAGCAGCAGCAGCAGCAGCAGCAGCAGCAGCAGCAGCAGCCGCCGGCGGATGCCCGTCCCTCGGCCTTGGAGCAGAAGCTGGAGGAGCTGGCAGAGAAAGGGTTAGTCCGGATCCTGCGTGGGCCAGAGGGAGCCGTTGCCATCGAGATTGTCCCCGTTGTCACGGAAACCACAGCAGTCCCCATGGTTACGATAGAAGCCTCCGCCTCTACCAGCGCAGGTACCTTCAGTGGGCAGCATAGCTGGGGGGCTGCAGGGGTTAATAGGATGGGGTCGGGGGGTCCCAGGCTGGGACCCCTGCATTGGGAGTGAGGCTCTGAACACTGGGTTACCATGTCCCACCCCTATGCTCCTCCCCTCCCCCAGGGTGGCTCTTTGCAGGCAGGGGGCTGGATCCCCACAGCAAGAGCCTCATGCTGGTGCTGGCCCTGCTGCCCACCGCCTGCCTGTGAGCCGCTTCCTGGGATCGGGGCCCCCGTGCCAGGGGCTGCACAGATTTGCTCTCAGGCTGCACCTCCCAGCTGAGGATCTGAAAGCACTTTGCAGAGGAGGGTCAGCATCAGACACGAATGGTACAAATGGGGAAACTGAGGCACAGAGTAGGGGCAGTGACTTGCCAGAGGTCAGTGGCTGGGGAGAGACACCTCTGCCTCTTGCTGAGCCTAGTCACTGTGGTGCTGGCAGGGTGGATGAGTGACATTTCTCGTACTTACTTTGCAGATTTCCCATCTCCTTCCATTGGCTCCCCACCGCCACCCCCCATTGCTGCCCAGACGATTCCTCCGCCTCCCCCACCACTGCCCCACATCGAAGACACCAGCTCCGCCAACCTGCCTTCTCTGCAGCAAGCCCCACCTTCTGCACCCCCTCCAGCTCCACCCCTTCCTGGGAGCGACACCCCTCCGCCTGCCCCGCCCCTTCCCGGGATCGGGATCCCACCACCTCCTCCCCTCTCGGTGGAGGGTGGCCCGGCCCCTCCTCCCCCTCCGCCCCCACCCCTGGGAATGCCAGCTGGAGAGGCCAGTGGCCCAAGCACAGCTGCCAGTGCAGGTGAGTCTGGTTTCCGGGCCGCGTTGGTGTCCATGTGGGATGGGGTGTGTAGGGTGAGAGCCAGAGCACAGCGCTGGGCAGAGGGGCTGGGGGTGCCCTGGGGAAACAGGTCCCCGGGTTGGCCGCAGAGCAGGCGTAGCTTGGCCAGCATCGTTCACACCACAAAAGGGCTGGTCAGTCCCCTGGTCCTGACAGCCCTCAGCCTGTGCTGGGCCAGTCAGGGGAATGGGTTTGGGTGTGATGTGGAGACTGATCACACGCATCACGTCACCGCCATCTCCAAACAGCCTTCAGCTGAAAATGACCTTCTGACCCAGCAGTGAAACCCCCCTGCCAGCCTGTATCAGACCATGGGTCCGTCTAACTCAATATCACACCCGTGGCCATTCCAGCTCGAGTCCTGGTGTAACGATGCTGGTTCTGGCGGGACCCAACTGAGAGTGCCAATTCAGGACAAATCGCTTCAAGCAGGGCAGTTACAGCCCAAGGCTGGGGTTTTTCCACCTCTAAGGCAAACCAAACCAGCCAGCCAGAGAAGACTTTGGTTTTACCCCACCGGCTAACCACAAGTCACCCCAAGCAATTCCCTTAGACACTCCAGCTTCCCAGTCTCACCACCAGCAACCACTCGTTATGGGGACAAATGGTTATGAAAATCAATACCCCAGTAAAAGAAAAAGGTCCTCCCGATCCCAAAGGACCAAGCCCCAGAGCCAGGTCAATATACAAATCAGATCTTACCCACAAATCACGCTGTTGCCAATCCTTTAGAATCTAAAATCTAAAGGTTTATTCACAAAAGGAAAAAGGTCTAGGTGAGAGCTAGAATGGGTTAAATGGAATCAATTCCATACAGTAATGGCAAAGTTCTTGGTTCAGTGATGGAATAAGCTCCAGGTTCAAATCAAGTCTCTGGAACATCCCCAGCTGGGATGGGTCATTCAGTCCTTTGTTCAGAGCCTCAGTTTGTAGCAAAGACCCTCCAGAGGTAAGAAGCAGGAAAGAAGACAAGATGGAGGAGTTGCAGCAGCTTTTATAGTCTTTCGTCATGTGGCCTCTCTTTCTTTGCTCGAAAGACAAGCACTGGGGCACATGGCAAGAAAACCCTCAGAGTTCGGTCCATAGGCATGTCTGTGCATACCTTGCTGAGTCACAAGATGTATCCGCCTTCTTTCAATGGGTCAGTTGTAGAGCTGATGGCCCTTAATGGTTCATCAAGCAGGCCAAGCAGAGCTGAAGCCGGGGTGTCACCCAGAATCATAGCCCAGGTTTGAAATACAGACAGCCTAGAGCCAATACTTATAACTTTAAATACAAATCTGATACATGCATATAAATGGCATAATCATAACCAGCCAAGCACAACCGGGTCTTAGACACCTCATTTGACCCCCTTTATATAAGATTTGGTGCCACTATAGGACCTTGGTTGCAACAATGATCTATACGGTCCCAGTTATTGTCAATAAGGGCACACCTGGCCATTTAGCCTGGTCCCTGGCCTTCTGCCAACTGGATCGGAACATTGGTCCATCTGCCGCCTTGCCTCCAGCGGCAAAGCTGTGCTCCCAGGAAAGGAGATTGCCCACAATGCACCTGGCCAGCTGGGTCGTGCTCTCATGGAGGCATGAAAACCTTCCACAAGCTGGTGTTGGAGGACCTGCGAGGTCCCGGTTGTCCTGGCACCCCAGGTTGGTTGTATGGGCGCCCATGCCACGCTTTCCAGCCCACTCCTCTCCCTCCCTCTCCCCGCTAGCCGTCAAGATCAAGAAGCCGATTCAAACCAAGTTCAGAATGCCCATCTTCAACTGGGTGGCTCTGAAACCCACCCAGATCAACGGGACCGTCTTCAACGAACTCAATGACGAGAAGGTCCTGCAGGTGAGGCTGCCTTGCCCTGGGTGGGTGGGCTGAGGGGTGGAGCAGGATCTGAGCTGTGCTGGCCAAGACACTTCTGCGTGGAGACCGCCCGAACGGCCTGGCAGCCTGGTGCCACGAGACTGGAGCACCCAGCCCTGACACAGCCCAGAGAGGGGAGATGGGGCAGCAGCGTCCGGGAAGCAGAGGGAAGATCCTGCCTGCCAGCGGGCTGGGAAAGATGGCTGGAGGAGGCTCTTCAGCACCCTGGAGAGGGGCTCTAGTGCTGGGACAGTTTTATGGATGTCACCAATATGAAGCCAGCCCAGCCTGAGAGGAACGGGCTACCCTTCTCTCCCCTGCACCCCTCACCCACATTCTGCCGGTGCTCCCCCTCCCTCTTTGTCCTGCTGCATTCTGCCTCTCCGCTCCCCTCCCCGCAGGAACTGGACATGAACGACTTTGAGGAGCAGTTCAAGACGAAGGCTCAGGGCCCCAGCTTGGACATCAGCACCCTGAAGGTGAAGGCTGTTCAGAAGGCCCCTAGCAAGGTGACGCTGATCGAGTCCAACCGAGCCAAGAACCTGGCCATCACACTCCGCAAGGGCGGCCTCAGCATCGACAGCATCTGCAAGGCCATCCAGACGTGAGTACCCCACCCCACCCTGCACCAACCCGGAGACGGGGGGGCTAGCGAGGAGACCCACGGCTCGGGCACAGCCCGGGCACAGCCCGACTGGAGGGTCTAGAGCCAGGGCCTGTGGGAGGAGATGCCCAGGTGATGGGGAAGGGGAGAGGCTTGGAGGGACCCAAAGCTCAGCTGAGCTGAAGTTGCTGGCTGGACGTTCGGGAGCTGAGCTGAGGTGTAGGGCTGCGGGGAGGGGAGTGGGTCTGGGCGTCACGGGCTAAGGCTGGCATCAGAAGCCTGGCTTGGAGGTGAGGCCTAGTGAGAAGCAGGGGCCAGGGGCGAGGAGCAGGGGATGCCCACAGAGAGGATGGGGCGGGGGGGGCAGCGAACGGGGCGCTGCAGAGACAGCTGGACGGGGTGAAAGAATCTGGACGGGATGAGGTGGGATTGGAAGCAGGGAGCTGTCGCCGGTGTTGAGAGTTGAGGGGGAAGAGGATGGCGTGGAGCTCTGGCTTTCGGCTGGGAAGAGCCGTTAGATGTTGGTGAGAGCTGATTTGATGGAGTCCAAGGGGCGAGAGAGGGCCTGGGGCAGGTCTACATGGGGAAACGTCCTGTGTAATCGTAGTACTCGTAGCGGTGCTGGTGAATTCCCTGCGGTGGGATTGGAGAAGTGCAGACAGCCTTTGCAGACGCTGCGTTCAGGGAGCTTGGCGAGGAAGGGAGGAGATGGTCACTGGAGAGGCAGGGGAATCAAGGACGGGTGTTTTAGTATGGAAGAGACTAACGCAGGGGTGGCCAACGAGCGGCTCCGGAGCCACATGCGGCTCTTCAGAAGTTAACATGCGGCTCCTTGTACAGGCACCGACTCCGGGGCTGGAGCTACAGGCGCCAACTTTCCAATGTGCCGGGGGTGCTCACGGCTCAACCCCTGGCTTCTCCACAGGCCCTGCCCCCGCTCCACCCCTTCCTGCCCCCTCCCCTGAGCCTGCCATGCCCTCGCTCCTCCCTCCCCCCCCCCACAGAGCCTCCTGCACTGATCGGGAGGGGAGGGAGGTGCTCGTCGGTGGGGCTGCTGGTGGGTGGGAGGCGCTGGGAGCAGGGTGCGGAGCTGACAGCGGGGAGGAGCTGCTGAAGTATTACTGTGGCTCTTTGGCAATGTACATTGGTAAATTCTGGCTCCTTCTCAGGCTCAGGTTGGCCACCTCTGGACTAAGGCATCCTTGTATTGGGAGGGAAAGGTACCTGAGGGGAGGGGAGGAGATGGGATGGAGTCACTGAGATGGCAAAGGAACAGCAGAAGAGAGTCAGTGACAGGAAGAAGGGGGGAGAGGCTGGAAGGGGGAGGTCACACTAGATCTTGTCTGTTATCTCTTTGTTAAAGTCAGTAACATTTATGTGAAGAAGGGGTGGGAGAAGCTGGCACGTGTCTGCGGTGGGTATGGGATTCAATCTGGATGGAAAAGTAAAGCCACTTAGCTAGGGAAATGGTAGAACTGGAGAAGAGAATGAACGTGGAATGGAAGTCAGCGTGGTCTGAATGTCCAGAGATGCTCCACTGCACGAGAGCAGGAAGTGGATTTGGGGTGTGAACCATGTGATGGGAGAGGAGCAGAGACATCAAGGGTTGGGTAGACACTGAAGCATGGAGAGAATCAGCCACTCTGGTCAATGACAAAAAGGGAAGAGCTGGCAGGGAGGAGAGGGCTACGAGCAGGCTGGAGAAACAGAAGGTGGGCGAGGATCAGAGGGGAGCTCAGGGAGAGCCGGGCATGGGGAAGACCAGCTGGTGGGTGTGGCGGTTCGGGGGAGTGGCAGAGCTGATCCAGGGCTGCGGGCGGGAAGGGCGAGGGGATGAGCAGCTAAGGCTCTGTTCCCGGCTAGGGATGCTGAACTGGCCTGTTTCCCTGTAACGATGCTGGTTCTGGCGAGACCCACCTGAGAGTGCCAGTTCAGGGCAAATTGCTTCAAACAGGGCAACTACAGCCCAAGGCTGGGGTTTTTCCACCTCTAAGGCAAACCAAACCAGCCAGACAGAAGAGACTTTGGTTTTACCCCACTGGCTAACCACAAGTCATACAAGTAATCCCCTTAGACACTCCAGTTTCCCAGTCTCACCACCAGTGCCACTCGTTATGGGGACAACTGGTCATGAAAACCAATGCCCCAGTAAAAGAAAATAGGTCCTCCTGATCCCAATGGACCAAGCCCCCAGATCCACGTCAATATACAACTCAGATCTTACCCACAAATCACGCTGTTGCCAATCCTTTAGAATCTAAAATCTAAAGGTTTATTCATGAAAGGAAAAAGGTCTAGGTGAGAGCTAGAATTGGTTAAAAGGAATCAATTACATACAGTAATGGCAAAGTTCTTGGTTCAGGCTTGCAGTAAAGATGAAATAAGCTGCAGGTTCAAATCAAGTCTCTGGATTACATTCACAGCATGGATGGGTCCTTCAGTCCTTTGTTCAGTGCTTCCATTTGTAGAAAGGTTCCTCCAGAGATAAGAAGCAGGAATGAAGACAAAATGGAGATGAGGCAGCTGCCTTTTATAGTTCCTCCCAGGTGTAAAGACACCTCTTTGTCCTTACTGTGGAAAATCACAGCAACATGGAGTCTGGAGTCACATGGGCAAGTCCCTGCATATCTTGTTAAGTCACAGGCGTGTCTGCCTTCTCTCAATGGGTCAATTGTATAGTCGATGGTCCTTAATGGGCCATCAGCAGAGCTGATAGCTTGTCTGTGGTCCCAGAAGCCCAGCCCCAGTTTGAAATACAGACAGTATAAAGCCAATATTCATAACTTCAACTACAAAACTGATCCATACATATGAATGACATAATCATAACCAGCTAAGCATAACCTGGTCTTAGCCACCTCATTTGACCCCCTTTATATAAGATTTGGTGCCACTGCAGGACCTCGGTTGTAACAATGATCTATATGGTCCCAGTTATTGTCAATAACGTCACATTCCCTCCCTCCCTCCCCCAGGTTCGACTTGCAGAGCCTGAGCCTGGATTTCCTGGAGCTGCTGCAGCGCTTCCTGCCCACCGAGTACGAGCTGACGCTGATCCGCAAGTACGAGAAGGAGCAGCGGCCGCTGGAGGAGCTGTCGGACGAGGACGTCTTCATGATCAAATTCAGCCAAATCCCTCGCCTCGCCGAGCGCATGAACATCATGACCTTCCTGGGCAACTTCAGCGACACCGCCCAGCTCCTGATGCCGGTATGGGCCGGGGCGGGCAGCCGCCTGGCCTGCACCCACAGTGACCCGGGCGGGGGCTCGGCTGGGGGCCGGGGGCAGTGACGTCAGAACGCTCCCGCCCGGGCCTCCTCGAGGAGATCAGCGAGCAGGGGCTTGGGGACGCTGGGAAGCACAGCAGGCCTCCAAAGGAAGGCCGGGTAGGGCTGGGCTGGGGGGTCATGGGTCTTCAACAATCTGGCTTCCAGTCTGCCCAGTCGGGAACAGCCTTGGTGCATCTCAAGCTAGTTCATTAGCGATCAGAGCTGCCCCGTGCACGGGGGGACATCTCCCTGGGCAGCTCGCTGCCGGGGCTGGGATAGCGAGGAGGGCAGCCCGCCAGGACGGTGCTGCCTCAACTGAGCCGTGGGGTGGGAGAGCCAGGGCCGAGCCAGGGGAGCCCAGTGCCGGGGTGGCCGAGCCAGGGGAGCCCAGTGCCGGGGTGGCCGAGCCGGGGGAGCCCAGTGCCGGGGTGGCCGAGCCGGGAGAGCCAGTGCCGGGGTGGCTGAGCCAGGGGAGCCCAGTGCCGGGGTGGCCGAGCCGGGAGAGCCAGTGCCGGGGTGGCCAAGCCGGGGGAGCCCAGGGCCGGGGCGGCTGCGCTGAGGGAGACCAGTGCCGGGGTGGCCGAGCTGGGGTATGGGAGAGCCGTGGTCGGGGCTGCAGGTCAGGACAAAGGGCCAGGGCCTGTCGATGAGCGGGTCCATCCTGAGTCTGGAAGCGCGGGGAGCCGTGTCACGGTGCGTGCAGGGCGGGTGGGGTCCTTTGTTTTGGGCAGGGCTCAGCTGGGGCGGGAGCCCAGTCCCGGGAACTGGTGGGGGCTCCCCGGTGGGGCTGCCTGGGGAGACTCTTGCGCAGGGTGGGGCCGAGCAGAAGGCAGAGTCTCTGCAGGGACTTTGGACCCAGGCTAGGCCTTGCTGGCCCATCTCACCTGCCTCTCCCTCCGTCTGCAGCAACTCAACGCCATTATCGCTGCCTCCATGTCCATCAAGTCCTCCACCAAGCTCCGCAACATCCTGGAGGTGAGGGGCCTGGGGGTGCCGGGCAAGGCCGGAGCGGCCCTAGCGGGGGAGGGGTGGGTCCAGCGCCCTGGGGCTGGGCTGGGCTGAGGGGGAGGGGCTGGGCTGGGCTGGAGGGCGGGGTCCAGGCTGGCCTGCGGGGGAGGGGCTGGCCTGGGCTGGCCTGCGGGGGAGGGGCTGGGCTAGGCTGGAGGGCGGGGTCCAGGCTGGCCTGCGGGGGAGGGGCTGGGCTAGGCTGGAGGGCGGGGTCCATGCTGGGCTGTGGGGGAGGGGCTGGGCTGGGCTGAGGGGGAGGTGCTGGGCTGGGCTGGGCTGGAGGGCAGGGTCCAGGCTGGGCTGCGGGGGAGGGGCTGGGCTGGAGGGCGGGGTCCAGACTGGACTGGGCAGGGCTGGAGGGGGGCTGGGCTGTGTGGGAGGGGCTGGGCTAGGGGGAGGGGGAGGGGCTGGGCTGGAGGGTGGGGTCCAGGCTGGGCTGTGGGGGAGGGGCTGGGCTGGGCTGGAGGGCGGGGTCCAGGCTGGGCTGACGGGGAGGGGCTGGGCTGGGCTGGAGGGTGGGGTCCAGGCTGGGCTGAGGGGGAGGGGCTGGGATAGGGGGAGGGGGAGGGGATGGGCTGGGCTGGAGGGCAGGGTCCAGGCTGGGCTGCGGGGGAGGGGCCGGGCTGGGCTGGGCTGGGCTGGAGGGCGGGGTCCTGGCTGGGCTGTGGGGGAGGGGCTGGAGGGCGGGGTCCAGGCTGGGCTGCGGGGGAGGGGAGGGGCTGGGCTGGGCTGGGCTGGGCGGGAGGGCGGGGTCCATGCTGGGCTGTGGGGGAGGGGCTGGGCTGGGTGCAGTGTTTTATTTGGGAGAAGAGCCCCCGAGGTGTCCTGCAGCCAATTGGCTGGTGTCCTGAGCTGCCAGGTATCTGAGATGAGTCTCGGTGCCTTCCTGCCCTGTGCCCAGGCCACTTCCCCTCTCCAGGGGGCTGTCCCCACTGCCTGGCTAACAGGGACGGGCGCCCTGTGCCCTGGCTGCCCATGGGAGCCACAGCCTGGCAGGGCTGCCTGGCACTGCCCCTGCCTGGTGATCGTTAGCATCCATCTCTGCAGATCGTCCTGGCCTTCGGGAACTACATGAACAGCAGCAAGCGTGGAGCGGCCTACGGCTTCCGGCTGCAGAGCCTCGACGCGGTAGGTGGTTCAGGAGGAGGGTCCCCCTCGGCCCACAGATCTCTGGGGCCAGGAGCCCCGATAGTCCCCAGGCAGCACCTGCTGTGACTGGACAAGGGGGAGGGGGTCAAGCAGCAGGTTTCACTCTGTGGGTCTCATGCTGGGGGATTGGGGAGCTGGAATCTGGGGGCTCCTGACTCTGTCAGCCAGGTCTGCCCCCCAGGGAGGAAATCCAGCACTAGATCAGAGGGTCTGCAAAATCTGCTTTCATTGCCAGGGCATGGACAGTGAGGGGAGATCATGCCAGGGAGGGGTGCTGCTGGCTAGGTGTGGGCACCGGGGGCACTAGCAGGAGGTGGACAGTGGCAGCTGGGAACTGCAGGGAGCAGGAGATTTGCAGGGGGCAGGCAGTGGTGGCTGAGTGTGGATGCTGGGAGGTGTCAGGGGGCAGATGGTGGTGGCTCAGTATGGGGGCTAGGGGGTCACAGGGCAGATCATGGCAGCTGGGTGTGGGTGTTGGTGGGAATGGCAGGGGGCGGAGGGTGAGGGGTGGATATGGGTGTTGGTGGGAATGGCAGGGGGCGGAGGGTGAGGGGTGGATATGGGTGTTGGTGGGAATGGCAGGGGGCGGAGGGTGAGGGGTGGATATGGGTGTTGGTGGGAATGGCAGGGGGCGGAGGGTGAGGGGTGGATATGGGTGTTGGTGGGAATGGCAGGGGGCGGAGGGTGGCGGTTGGATGTGGGTGTTGGTGGGAATGGCGGGACGCGGACGCTGCCGGCTGGGTGCAGGGTCTGGGGGTGGACCCCTGGGCACGGCCACGGCCTGACTCTGCCGCCCCGCAGCTGCTGGAGATGAAGTCGACGGACCGGAAGCAGACGCTGCTGCACTACATTGTGCGGGTGATCATGGAGAAGTACCCGGAGCTGACGGGCTTCCACAGCGAGCTGCACTTCCTGGAGAAGGCGGGCTCAGGTAGCGAGCATGGCTGGGGCTCAGGGTGCCCGCCGGCGGGGCCAGGCCCCAGCCCTGGGCAGGTGGAGCTGACCCAGGCCGGGCTGCGTGAAGCCTGTCGGAGGAGCCGGGCCCCACAGGAAGGGCTGGGAGCTCAGGGTGGCTCCGGCTCTGCAGCCCTGACACTCCGTTCCCCTCTCCCGCCCAGTGTCCCTGGACAGCGTGTTGCAGGACATGAGGGCCCTGCAGCGCGGCATGGAGCTGACCCGCAAGGAGTTCCTGCGGCAGGACGACAGCCAGGTGCTCAAGGACTTCCTCAAGGCCAACACCGAGGTGATGGAGAGGCTGCAGACTGACAGCAAGACCGCCCAGGTAGGTGGGTCACCCCAGAGCGGGGGGGGGCTGGACCGAGACCACCTGGGCGGGTGGGTCACCCCAGAGAGGGGGGGGGCTGGACCGAGACTGCCCAGGGGGGCGGGTCACCCCAGGCCGGGGGCTGGACCGAGATTGCCCAGGGGGGCAGGCAGGGGGCTGATGCTCTGGTGCAGAGCTGAGCTGGGGGCGCTCTTGGCCCGGAAGGGGACCCGGTTGGAAGGCCGGTGCCTGCTGGCAGTGCAGGGGGAGGGCCCAGGTTGGGGGGCTGGAGGGGCTCTGCCTCTGGAGCAGGCTCCCCATGGGAGCGCCGTTGGGAAGGGGGCCGGGAGCAGAGGCAGGGGGGCGGCTGAGGGGGGCGGGGTTGGAAGCAGGCATTAGAGCAGCCGCCCAGCGAACGTCCTGCGTAGGGCCAGCACTCCCTAGACGGCGCGAGGCTCCTTGGCCCCAGCCTGGGAGCTGGGAGTGGGGCCTGCAGGACCCCGGCACGGGACTCTCCCTGGGGGTGGCTGCACTAACAGGTCCCCCCTGCCGGCAGGAGGCCTACGAGTCCGCTGTGGAGTACTTCGGGGAGAACCCCAAGACCAGCCCCCCCACCATGTTCTTCCCGATATTCGTGCGCTTCGTCAGGGCCTATAAGGTAAAGGGGCCCCAGGAGACGGGGGGCCTGTGGGGCGTCGCTCTGGGGCCCACTGACCCTGGGCATGTTGGCTGGGCAGACTGGCTCTGGGATCCATGAGGGATGGGCACAGAGCCCCCTGGCATTCAGAGGCCTTGTGCCATTGTAACCCTGCGGGGCTCAAGCAGGGTCTGCCCAAAGACAGGCCCCGGGCCCCACTTGCAGGGCCAGTTCCAGCCAGGCTTTGCAAGTTCGTCTGCTCGATCCCTCGCAGCCAGGGGCAGGGCGGGCCTGCTGCCGGGGCGGTGGGATGGAGAGCCCCAGCCTGCGTAACCAGTCCCACCCCCTTCTCCTCCCAAGAAAGTGGAGCAGGACATCGAGCTGTGGAGGAAAGAGGAAGCAGCTGCCAAAGAACTGGAGTCCAATTCCCCCAGCAAGCCGGAGCCAAAGGTACGAGCCAAGCTGTAACCCCCAGAGCTGGGCCCCGCATCGTGACACCAAGCGCCTGTCCCGGTGCTCGATCAGGTGTCGGAGCCAGATTCTGCCTCCCTAAAACCTCCCCGGCCACTGGATTCTTCTTCACTCCCTCTCATAACCCCGTGTCCATGCTCCACCCCAGAGGTGGCTGCAGTTCTGTGGTGGGTGACGTGAAGCGCTTTGGGGTCTCCTCCTATCGAAGGAGACACTGTCCGTGAGGGGCCAGGCGGCTGAGGGCACTCACTTCTCTCCTTTCCACGGTTGCTACCACAGTCTCCTGTCCACAAGGCCAAGCGCCAGCAGATGGACATGATCGCGGAGCTGAAGAAGAAGCAGATGGTGAAGGAGCCCCTCATTTACGAGGGAGGAGATGGCGCCATTGAGGACATTATTTCAGGTAAGGGGGCACAGACCCAGAGACCAGCAGGGTCTCCCAGGCAAGGGAGGTGAACCCACAGGCTGACACCCCTGGGAACTAACGCACCAACCCTTAGCCCCGGGGCCAAAGCCAGAAAGAGCCCACTGCTCTGGGATGAGTTTTTGTTGGGTTCTGCATGTCACGGAGTGTGGGGGAGTCCGGCCCTGCACCCCTCTTCCCCGGATTCACTGGGAGTCTCAGCCAGCCAGTAGAACAGAAGGTTTTTTAGAGTTGCCAGGAACACAGTCCAAACAGAGCTTGTCAGTACAACCAGGACCCCTCCTGCGGGCCCTTCCGGGGGGCAGGGAGCTTAGACCCCAGCCCGGGGCTCCCTGCATTTCACCCCACAGCTCCAAACGGGGGGGGGGGGGGGGCAGGGAGGCCAGACCCTGTCTGCCCTTTTTCCCTCTTCCCCAGCCAGCTCCAAACTGCAACTGTCCAGCCCCTCCTCTCTCTTCACCTGATCCCTTTGTTCCAACACTTTCAGCTCTCACCTTTGCAGGGGAGGGGCCGGGGCCATCAGTTGCTAGGATACAGAGTGTCGGCCCTTCTCTGTGTCCAGGCCCTTCTGTAACAATCATGCACCCTTGTCCCACCACCTAAATACTCAGCACTGCATAGGGAAACCGAGGCACCCACTCAGTACTCAGGGAAAACATTAACAACAGTCCTAGTTCATCACATCTCTCCCCCCTTCGAGACCGAACTGAGCGGGGTCACTTTAGCCAGTGACCTGGGGAAGTTCGAACCCGGTTACACCAGGCCGTTCCAGTTCGACGTGCTCCCTTAGGTCGGGTGGGCTTGATGGCACCCGCAGGCCGCATGTGGGAAGGTTTATGCGGCCCGTGCCCTTTTCCCATCCCAAAACCCCTGGGGTTCAAGCTGAGATCAGGTCTTCTCCTAGCGCTCCAGTCTGGAGGGCTGTAATTCGGGCTCTCTTGGTTGAGAGCCTCCCTTTTGATCTGGTTCCCTCTCTGACCACGGGTCTCTGTCACCAGCCGCTCGGCATCTGCCCCTTTTCCTGGATGCAGCCACATCGGGGCGAGGTGGTGAATATACACCGTAAAGCGCCACCCGAATAGATCCGGCTGCTGCTTCTTAAGGGCCTGCCCCATGGCCAGGCATTCCCTCTCTATGGCCTGACCGTTCTGCCTCCAGGGCAGCAGCTCCTTGCTCAGATACCCGATGGGGGGTCTCCCCCGCTTCGCATAGGCCTGCATCAGCATCGCGCCCAGCCCTGTGTCTGAGGCTTCAGTGAACACTGTACAGGGCTTGGCCCGGTCTGGGTTTACTCGATCTATTGGCCCCGGGATTAGAGCCTCCTTCAGCGCACAGAGAGCCCTCTGGCCCTGCTCGGTCCAGACCACCTCGTCTGGCTTCCCCTTCTTACATAGCTTAGAGATGGGGGCAGCTAGGGAGCTAAAGGGGGGTACAAACCTCTGGTAGTACCCCGCCATCCCGCTAAAGGCCTGGACCTGTTTCTTGGTCTGGGGAACAGGCCAATCTCTGATCGCCTCCACCTTGGCCAGCCCTGGGCGGTTGAATGACTGGCTCACCTCTAAAGCCAGCATGTCCTTGGCCTCTCTTTCCAGGTTCCGGGCTGTTTTCCCAGTTACTCTGAATGGGGGACACCTGCTGGGAGGATGGGCTCCCATCTCAGGGGAGAGATCCACCAGGGGGTCTTCCCCCTTTTCCTCCCAATCATCCCTTACCGGTTCTAGGGGTCCCCTTACTCTCCTCCCATACCACAGCTTGAAAGGGAAGCACCCTGGTGATTCCTGGGGCACTTCCCTGTGCCATCGGTGGGGCAGGTACTTGTCCCAGGCCTGTGGATGCTGATTTATACAAGTCCTCAGCATCAGCCTCATGGTCCCCTGAAATCTCTCCACCAGCCCATTGGACTGAGGGTGATATGCAGAGGCCCAGGTGGGCCAGACCCCACCTTTCTCCCACACACCCCGGAGCAGGGCTGACATGACCTTGGATCCCTGGTCCATAAGGACCTTGCTGGGGACCCCCACTTTATCCATAGCCACCTTCTGGAAAGGTTCCTGTCTGATGGGCAGGGACCTCCAGGGATCTTCTCCCTTACCCCGGGCCAGGTACAATAGCCGGTGATGATACTTCTGGGGCCCCACCGGCTGCCTCCTGATTCCCCACAGTTCCACTTCCCCTTGGGAAGCCAGTTCCCGGCACAGGAATCCCTTCTCCCACAGGGATCTGTCTCTGCAGCCTTCCCCAAGGGGGTTTGCAGCACTGTGGCCAGCAAGTTCCCTCCGCTTCTCCCTGGAGGGATCCTTCTGCAGCTCACTGGCCAGGCCTGGGGTCACCGCCCCGCTGAGCCCTGTCCCTGGTGGCTCCCTCCCTGCTGTGGAATCACTTCCCAGCAGCACCTCTGGACCAGGCAAGCCTGGTTGGCAGCCGTCCTGCCCTGCCTGTGTGTCCCCCCACTCAGCTGGGGTCTCCGCTCCCCCGGTGCTCAGCGCTGCCCTGGCTGTCCCTGTGGGGCCAGGCAGCGAGCTCGCTGCTTTGGTAACAGCATCAGAGCCAGCCTGAGCCCTCTCTCCATTGTGCAGGGGGGTGGGGAGCATCTCTCTGTCCCACCCCACCCTAGGGGTCTGGTTACAAGCAGGCAGGTAACCGGGGCCTGGCAGCTCCTCCCCCCTGCCAGCCAGGTCATTTGCATTTTCACTGACCATTTCCCTCTTAGCCAATTGGTTCCCTGAGTTCAAATTCAAATCCTCGGCCGCTACAGGGCCAGGGCCTGGATCCTGTCCCAAAGATACACAGTCACCCCCCAACAGCACCTCACAGCTGATATCCTGGAGAACCCCAACCACCAGCCAGCCCGACCCCTCCTGGGTCTGTACAGGGATCTGGGCCATAGGCAGGGCGAACGGTTCCATCCCTGGGACCCTCACCCAGGTTACACAGCCCCTCAGCATCTGGTGGGGGTGCACCACCCTGGGACTGACCACAGTTCTCTCTGTCCCGGGGTCTCACCACCCCAAGAATGTCTCTCCATTGACCATCACCTTCCGCTCCCACTGGGGGTCCGTAGGGCTTGAGCCCAGGAGAGTCCACGCAGACATACAGGTTGGGGCCAGGAGTGGAAATCCGTCCACCATCCCACCCATCTGGCTGACGGAGTTTACGGCCTTGGGACCCAGCAAGGGAGCTAGATCCCGGGGCTTTTCCACAGGGTCTCCCTGGTTCAAATCGCCAGCCTGCTCAAAGGCAGTGAGGTGGGTCTCCACATCCCGACTCACCCCTGGCCAGTCCCCTATGCCTCTCCGTTTCACCACCGCCAGTTCATGCTGCTGCTTCTCCTGTAGCCCTTTCTCGGGCTCTCGCTGTCTCTCACAGTCCTCTTGCTCTCTCGGACTCAGCTCCAGTCCCATCCGTCTCCGATCCCCTGCTGGGGAACCCGATCGTGAAGACCCCCGTCTGGTTGGGGACCAGACTCTTGGGGATGCCAGGCTACCGCTCCAGCTGCTCCCAGATCCTGCTGTAGCCCCATCGGGGTCAGGAATCTGCTCCTTAGAATGGTCATCCTCCAGCTGCACGATTAACTGCGCTTTAGTGAACTTCCCAATGCGTATCCCTCTCTTTTTGCACAGGGTTACAATGCTTGTTTTAAGGAGAAGGCTATATGCCATCACTTCACTGCTCCCAAGTTGCTGTGGGTTCGCAGGCCTGTGTGCTCTTAGCTCCCCACGG
Source organism: Macrochelys suwanniensis (assembly GCA_033296515.1). Taxonomy (NCBI): domain Eukaryota; kingdom Metazoa; phylum Chordata; order Testudines; family Chelydridae; genus Macrochelys; species Macrochelys suwanniensis. Next base: position 1,851,390 of record CM065797.1, read on the forward strand.
TTTCCAGGAGGAACCCCAAGTGTGCCAGCCCTTCTCCAGGTCACCGCCTCTTTGCCAGGGTCGAGCTGCAGCTCCTCCGCCCCTGGGTCCACTCACGCCACACCCAGGGGAACCCTGTCACCGCAAAAATCCTTCTCTCTCCCAGGGCCAAGCCGCAGGCTCCTCCGCCCCTGGGACTGCTCACTGCAGCCCCCAGGGGGACCCCATCATTGCACAGTCCTTCTCGCTGGTCACACACTACCAGGGGTTAAGCGTAGTTCCTCCGCTCCCCGAAACCGCTCCTCCGTGAGCCTTCAGCACGCCTGGTCCTCGTTAGCCCCCCTTCGTTCTACTGCTCCCCAGTTACTTACTGCAGGAAGCGCCTTCCACGGGGTGCAGTACATCCCACCGCTGCCACCAGTTGTCACGGAGTGTGGGGGAGTCTGGCCCTGCACCCCTCTTCCCCAGATTCACTGGGAGTCTCAGCCAGCCAGTAGAACAGAAGGTTTTTTAGAGTTGCCAGGAACACAGTCCAAACAGAGCTTGTCAGTACAACCAGGACCCCTCCTGCAGGCCCTTCCGGGGGGCAGGGAGCTTAGACCCCAGCCCGGGGCTCCCTGCATTTCACCCCACAGCTCCAAACGGGGGCGGGGCGGCGGGGGCAGGGAGGCCAGACCCTGTCTGCCCTCTTTCCCTCTTCCCCAGCCAGCTCCAAACTGCAACTGTCCAGCCCCTCCTCTCTCCTTTGTCTCCTTCCCGGGTCAGGAGGTCACCTGATCCCTTTGTTCCAACACCTTCAGCTCTCACCTTTGCAGGGGAGGGGCCGGGGCCATCAGTTGCTAGGATACAGAGTGTTGGCCCTTCTCTGTGTCCAGGCCCCTCTGTAACAATCATGCACCCTTGTCCCACCACCTAAATACTCAGCACTGCATAGGGAAACCGAGGCACCCAATCAGTACTCAGGGAAAACAGTAACAACAGTCCTAGTTTGTCACACATGACCACTAACCCCTACCCCCGTTCCCACGCCTCGCCAGGCGGCACACACCGTCGCTGCAGCCTGCTGCCCATCACAGGGCCGTGCTCCGGCCTCACCATCCCCTGGCCTAGCCGGCAGCTCTCCCATCCCCTGGGGCTCAGGGAGAGGTGGACACTTCCGATGTGCTAGGGGGCTGCGGAGCCCAGAGGAGCATGTTCCGCAGCTGAAGCAGGGAGCCGCTGTCAGGACTCACAGGGTCTGTTCCCGGCTCTGTCCGGGCCGTGCTTGGGGCGAGCTGCAGCCTCTCTGGGGCTTGGTGTCCCCATCTGTGCAGCGGGCTCATGCAATGCCCTGGTAGCGCATTAGTGTGTGCAAGGAGCGGCCAGGGCTGGGACTGAGTGTCTCTTCCTGGCAGCGGCAGCTCAGCCTGGGGGCTCCCTGCTGCCAGGGCCGGCTCCAGGCACCAGCAAAACAAGCTGGTGCTTGGGGCGGCACATTTCTAGGGGCTGCATTCTGGCACCGGCCATGCCGCCCCTAGAAATGTGCCCCGGCTGGCCGGCCCAGCTCACCTCCGCTCTGCGCCGCTTTCGCGCGCCGCCGGCTCGGCGCCACTTCTATCCCTCCCTCCCAGGCTTAAGAGCCTGGGAGGGATGGGGAGAAGAGAACCCGAGCGGCCACGGCGCGCGTCTCCCCCTCCCTCCCAGGCATGCCCCACTCGCCCCGGCGCTCCGGCCAGGGAGAGCAGGGCTACCAGCATGCCGCGCTCCCTCCCCGCCGGCCAGGGAGCGCGGGGGCCGCAGGCATGCAGCCTGCGCTGCGAGATACGGGGGTTGGTTTTTTTTGGGGGGGGGGTGTTGTTTGGGGGGAGGCGTCGTTTGGGGTTTTTTGTTTTTGTTGCTTGGGGCGGCAGAAACGTTAGAGCTGTCCCTGCCTGCTGCCCTTCCAGAACGCCCCTGGATCCCCAGCCCTCCAAATCTCCCTGGACTGTGCCAACAGTGGAGCCATCCCCTGGCCTCCCCAGCAGCTGAGAGGGGGCAGGCCCTGCGGGGGGCTCGCCGTTCCTCTAGAGCATCGCTGCAGCTCCAAGCCGCTGTGCCGGGCTGAGCTCTCCCCGTGCACCTTGGTCTGTCTCTTGTACATCCTTGGCCTCACCTCCTCCCACGGCTCTCTCCTACTCTCTCTCTCCCCCCTTCTGCTGCCTCTCGGCGGATCGCTCTGCTCAGCTCTGAAGACGGTTCCTTTCACAGCCCGGACAGGCAAGCGCTCGTCCCGGGTCTTTTGCGAGGCCAGCTTCAATGAGGAGAGCCCCCTGTAGCTCTAGGTAACCCCTGCCTGGGGAGCTGGGTTCCAGAGGGGTGCCCGGGCCTGGGCTCCTGACTGCGTTGGAGGAGCTGGGCTGGGAGAGCAGATTCCTGTGCATGCACCTGCCGGGAATTCAGCCTGTTCCCTTGGAGCTGGGCGCACGGCAGGCAGGAGGACGCTTTTCGGCTGCCTCCTTTCCCTGCGCAGCACGACCGCCAGGGAGGTGGTAGGCCGGGGGCTCCCGGATGTCTGTCCGTCGCTCCCCTGCCCGCGCTGCTTTGGGCGCTGATCTTGTTTGTGCTCATGCTCGGTGCGGTTGGGCCTGGTCTGTATGGGGATGGCAGAGGCCTAGACAAACTGTGGGGGCGGCCCTTGGCACCAGCGCAGAACGGGGAGGCCCAGGGAAGGGCGAGGCGCTGGCCTGTTTGGCAAGCGTTGCAATGTCCCCGGCTCCTGGCATTCCACGTCCCTCCAGTGCTGGCTGGATGGGAAAGGCCCCAGGGTGGCCTGTCAGGGTGGAACGTGGCCGAAGGGGAGGTGGGGGTGCAAAGGGCTGCGAGGTTCCCCCTGGCTGGCCAGGCTCCGAGCAGGCTCCATTTTCTCTGGGCACAGGTCTGCGGAACCAGCCGTACAGACGCGGCGACACCGGCCGGTGCAGCGGCAAGAAACGACCCCCTGGCCAGCCCCTCACGGTGACCCCCGACATCTCGCTGTGACCGCCCCGCCTACAGCGATGCCCTGCCTGGAGGACGCCAGCCGGCAGCGCCGCCCTGCCCCGCCGGGGAGAGCGGGTGGATGTGACCCACAGGGACTGGGCCGCCATGGCCACTGGCCTGAACCAAGGACCCCAGCGGGAGAATCCCTGCTCGCAGCTTCAAGCCGCTTACCTGCTCAGAGTGCCAGCTGGGGCCATGCACACCCTCCCCCCCCAAATCAGCCCTGCACCTCGCATGTCTGGCACAGGGCTCTGCCCCCGTGGGCCGCAAAGCCAGGGGCCGAGTCACTGGCTCTGGGCTGGGGGGGAGGGGGAAAGTTGTGCGTGTGGCAGCTGCTTGAGCTCCACAGGAGAGACCAGCGATTCCCATCCCTCTTCTCCCTCAAGCAGCACCACATGCTGGGGGGGGGCCGCAGTGCACCAAGGGTGAGGTTCTGCCCCTGGTCTGTTCTAGCCCTGCCTGGCAGGTGCTGTCTGGCCTGGGGTTACAGGCCTTGGGCTGCATCCTGTACTGTGATCTTCCCTCCCCTGGCCCGCCTGGCCTTCTCCTGCTGCTTTGGGGCTGACCCCAACGCCAGCCCCCCCCCGCTAGGCCTTTCCCCTGGCCCCTTGCCCTGTTCTCTGTTGTAGTGAGGACAGAGCGCCCAGGCTCTCACCTCCCTGGCCCCAGCCTGGCTGCAGGGGGGAGCTACCGGGCAGTGCCAGGCTGAGATGCAGGCAGAGGGCGGCTGCACAAACCCCCTTGGCTGGCAGGGGGGAAGAGGGGGACCAGCTGTCCTGATCCGAGGGGCTTTGTCCCCTAAACTCCCTCCTGCCCCCTTCAAAAAGTGGCCCAAGTAATCACCCTTCTCCGGTCCCCTAATGTGGGAACGGTATTGTAGGGGGGCTTTTAAATGTCTTCCTTGGCTTTCTCGTTATGGGGGGTGGGGGGGACGCCACTGTTCCTCCCTGGGCTCAGGATGGGAGCAGCCCCTCGCTCACCCCAGGGACCAGGGAGGCTCAGAAACGATGACAATCAATGGGTAAAGCATCGCTATTCCCCATGTCCCCACCAGGTGTCCCCATGTCCCCATGCCAGCTGCCCCTCCCCCCGGGCTGGGCTGGGGCCACAGCTCAGACCCAGTGCCCGCTATGCCCTGGGCAGGGCAGGAGGCTCCAGGTCTATGGCTAAGCCTGTCAGCGTGAGTGACGATCAGATCAGCTGGCTCTGGGCCCATCTAGCGAAGCCATAAGCCCACAGCTGGCTGCACGGGTGCCCCCGTTGCCCGCTGGCTGCACTAATGCAGCTGGGGGGTCCTGGCTGCAGAGCAGGCCCAGGCGCAGCACCACCCCACGGTGTGCATGCTCCCGGCTGCAGCCGTTGTACGCCCAGCTCCAGTGAGCCCCATGTGCTGCAGCTCCCCCTCCTCGCCCCTCTAGCCCCCCCGTCTCATGCCGCGGCCCCCCTGCTTGCTGCGCTAGCAGAGCCCTTAGGTCCAAGGTGCATTTACCGCTGTGCTCGCCCCCTTCTCTGGCCCTGACTCAGGGCTCGCAGCTGCCACGTCCCCTCGCGCTAGGCCAGGCTTAGCGCAGGGCCAGCTGGAGCTGTGATCGCTTCCTGCTGTAAGTAAGAGGCAAAACGCCGGCTGCTCGGTAGCATCACGGGGCGGGTGGGGCAATGAATGTGTAACTTATACTATGCCTTTAAGAAACAGGAAGTGCTCCTTTGTAGACATTATTTTTATATCCTGGCTGGGAGGCCTGGTTTAATCCAGGGCCGAACTGTAATAAACCCACTACGGCTACAGTGCCTGGCTGCTCCCGTGAGGCCGCCTCGGCCAGCGTGGGAACCGTCGCTACCTTCGCTTGGTGCAGGCAGGCGGGGCCGGCCCTAACTTTTTGGCCGCCCCAAGCCAAAAAAAAAAAAAAAAAAACCCACAAGCGCAGCCCCCTCCCCCCCCAACGCTGGCCAACACCCCCCCCCCCAACGCTGCCCTGCCAAAACGCCGGGCGGGGGGGGCCAGCAGGGAGGGCGGCATGCCTGCCGCCCCACTCCCCCTGCCAGTGGGGAGGGGGAGCGCCGGCGGGGAGCGGAGCACGCCTGCCACCCCGCTCCCCCGGCCGGGGCGCTGGCGGGGAGCGGAGCACGCCTGCCGCCCCGCTCCCCCGGCAGGGGCACCAGAGGAAGATTAGGTTTTTTTGTAAATTAAAAACAAAACAAAACACCTTGAGTGCCGCCCCCCTCCAGGTCCCCCCCCAAGCACATGCTTGGTAGGCTGGTGCCTGGAGCCGGCCTTGCATGCAGGCCTGGGGTGGCGAGGTTGGTCCCATGGGGCCAGGGAGAGAGGCAATAGCATCTAGTCAGTGGACCAGCTGGTGGTGGAGATAAGCGTTTGAGCTTACAGCCAAGAGCCCTGTGTACTCTCTAACACACCTCGTCACCCCCCGCAGCTGGGCCAGCAGAGAGCTATTGCCTCCCCGACCTTGTTTCTCCAGGGAGTGAAACGGCAGCAGGGAGCAGCTACACTCCAGAGCAGGGAGATCAAGGCAAAGGCCTGGGGTCAGGGAGAGCATCACTCACTTGCGCTGAGCAGTACCTAGGAGACACTTCCCCACAAGCAATTCCTGCAGTTACCAGGGGGCGAGGCCTTCACCCTGGAGGGGAGCTGCTGGCATGTTGGGAGCAGTTTGAGAACCCAGCAGTTCATCCTCCTCCGCTGCTCTGTGGCCTTAGAGGGTGCTGGGCACCGCAGCTCCAGCGATCATTCTTGCCCCAAACAACCAAAAGCAAGGAGGGGAGACAGGACCTGCCTCAGGTCACCAGCCGAGCCAGCATTCAACCCCAGGCCTCCTGCTGCCCAGTCCTGTGCCCTGCTGCCCAGTCTCTTTGTAAGTGTCCCAAACACTAGGGCTCTCACACCTAGGGCAGCACCTGTCCTGATCCTTAGGGTATTGTTTCCCTTCTCTTCAGTTCAGCCACGTTAGAGGCCAGTGCCAATTTCACATCGTCAATGTGATTATAACCTTCCACTGCTGTGCAGTTATGCTGCTCCCCCTGCTCGCCTGTCCTACGGACACTGCAGCCGTGCAGAACGCGGGGTACCAGACACTCACCATGGGGTTTGCTCCCATCAAGGTTCCGTACGTCCTGAAACTGGTCACTTAGCTCAGGCAGTTTGACACGTGGAATTCTGCAAATGCTGGCCCCAGCGCTGAGCCGTAGCACCACGTCCGCGTCAAAAGAAAGCCTTTGAAACGCCCTGCATGCATGCAAAGGACTCGGCCCTCAGCCGTTGGCTTTTCCCTTTAGCGGGTACATTCTGTGCCTAAAAGCTCAGGGTCCTCACGTGAAGATGGAGAAGCTTATGACAGTTGCTTGCAGTAGGGATCGACACGCAGTGACCCAGGAGGTCCCTTCTACTCCCATGGCCCAGTTTCTCTGGTGCAGCAGAGCCCCCCCTCTCCAAACCCACCCCCCCCCCCGAAGGAACTGGTGCTTCCACCCTAGCTGTGGCATAAGGGCCGATTGCCCCGTGTAGGACAAACAGACGCCTGAATTTGGCTGCAGATGTGGGATAGGTGCTCGGGTTATCGTTCAAGCAGCGTAACCCTGTGGGGACTGGCCCTGCACTCGTGAGAGGACGATGTGGAACCTCTTACTTTGTTTGTGGCCCAGCCGACCCCTCACGCATGGGCCAGTCACGTCAGAGCCAGGCCGACGTTAGACATTCCCATTGGAAGCCGGTAGAAGGCAGGGCTGTGCCCGCTCCACTGCTACATCTCTATCGTCCACCGTCCCAGCCCGGGCGCAGGAGTTGTAGTAAAAAGGACATTTAAAGAAACAAACCCCCAAACCCACAGTTTAGGCGTTACCCAAAGTGATCAAAGAGTTGTACAAAATCTACGCTGCGAGTGGGAAATGCCAGCGCGGCTGTAGCCTTCACCCATGGGCCCATGCCCAAGGGAGGTGAAAAGCAACTTCCAGGGAACAACTGGACCACGGGATAGATAGCTGGGATGGGCAGCCTGTTGGTTTCAGGTACCATCTCAGTGCGGCACGCTAGGGCACTGGCTGCCTTTACCCTTACACTTAAATACCTGCAGCTCCACCGTGCCGGTGCTGAGGCACACTTAGAGCTCTTATATAGCAGGGGACCCTCCGTCCCGGCTAGGAGGCTCTTACGAGAAACCCTGTAACCATGCTGGGGTAGAACATGTTTCCAACACACCAATCCCAGCCTTACGTCCAGCGGAGCACACTCCACGCCCAGGGGCAGGCACTAGGAAATAGCCTTCTAGCCTCTTCAGGAACACAACATGCGCCTAGTGAACAGTCAACAGGCAGAACCAGCAGGTCGCTGACTGCTCAGAGCTCAATTGCTGCAAACCCAACCCAGCTTGTTTAGGGATTAGCGTGTGCGCGGCCTGGAAGTGGGCTCACAGACTGATACCCCGTTTGGTTGGAGCAACCCATTTTCTCTCATCAGCCATTGCTGAAAGTGGTTACTTACCTGTGCAGGACCTGTTCTGTGAGTGGTGTTGGGCACATATATGCTCCCCGGGAGGGTCTATGCACCCAAAGCGCTCAAGGAGCGGGTGCATATAGCGTGTACATACATTGCACTGCAGGAATCTCACTTGAAGGAGAATTGGCCTTGGAGGTTGCTTACTTGGACAGATAGTTTATGAGCCTAGTTTTCAATGCCTGGAAGTTGCTTTCAGTGCAGCCTTGACAGCCAATTTGTGCCCTGAAATGCTTGATGAACTCCTACAGAGGCAACTTCGCTTTCTGCCTGCCCTTGGCACCTCCACTAGCTGGAGGCTGCCACTACTAAGCAAAAACAAAGAGGAGTCCTTGGGGCACCTTAGAGACTAACAAATTTATCTGGGCATAAGCTTCCATGGGCTAGAACCCACTTCATCAGATGCATGGAGTGGAAAACACAGGAGCAGGTATAAATACATGAAAGGATGGGAGTTGCCTTACCACGTGAGGTCGGTCTAATGAGACAATTCAATTAACAGCAGGATACCAAGGAGGAAAAATCACTTTTGTAGTGGTAATGAGAGTGGCCCATTTCAAACAGTTGACAAGAAGGTGTGAGTAACAGGAGGGGGAAATTAGGTTTAGGTTTTGTAATGACCCAACCACTCCCAGTCTTTATTCAGGCCTAATCTGATGGTGTCGTTTGCAAATGAATTCCAGGTTCTGCAGTTTCACAGTGGAGTCTGTTTTGAAGTTTTTGTTGTTGAAGAATTGCCACTTTAGATCTGTTATAGAGTGACCAGGGAGATTGAAGTGTTCTCCTACCAGTTTTTGAATGTTACGATTCCTAATGTTAGATTTGTGTCCATTTATTCTTTTGCGTAGAGACTGTCTGGTTTGGCCAATGCCCATGGCAGAGGGGCATTGCTGGCACATATCACATTGGTAGATGTGCAGGTGAACGAGAGCACTTCTCCCTAAGTGATATGGTGATACAAACCAGCAGACACGTTCTCAACTGCAACTTCACTTAGGCGATCTAAGGGTACGTCTGCACTGTAACCAGGAAATGGGATTGCAGAACTGGTGTGGTGCCACCAGTCAGCCTGCAGTAGAATATTCTGCACGGCTGACACACCTTCCCCACTAAGGGGTATGTTTACACTGCAAACAGGAAGTGGGATTGGAGCACGTTGACATACAGCTTGGTCCAGCTAGCTAGAGTAACAGTAGCTATGACGCCCTGGCAACAGGGGCCAGCCCCACCAACTCGACCCTGCATATGTTTTCACACAGCCGCTCCAGCTTCTTCGCGCTTGTTACACAAGCTCCTAGCTCCAAGCTAGCGCGGGTCCATCTATACACGCCGCACACCCCCCCTCTAATCACACTGCAGTGGTGATGCTCTGTCAGCCGTACTGGCCATTCTACATCAGCTGGAGTTAGGGCACCGTGAGAGTTATTTTTGTGAGAACACAGTTGGGGGAGAGGGGGTGTAAATCTCTGTGGAGCTCCTGCCCCGTTCAAGCAGCCCAGGCTATCCCTGTATATTTTACAAAGCCTCATACTCTGACGCCTGCTGTCTTTGCTTTAGGGCCTCGGTCTGCTGCCGCCCAGCAGCCTAGAGCGCGGCTCCTGAGGGGGTAAGGCCAGCCCGCAGCAGAACAAATAACCTGAGTTTCAATGGGGGGCTCGGGTCAGGGAGGAGACTCCAAGTGATGCAGATTCTCAAGCCTGGGAAGGCTGCTGCAGGGACAATCAGAAGTCCTCCAGAGGCTCACCTTGCCCCTCCCTGCCAGAGTAGGACTGTGCCCACAGTATGGTTAACTAGGGTCTTGGCCAGCCTTTCAGACATGTCGTGCACAGGGCTTTCCCCAATTCCACAGCTAAATTCCACCTCCCTGCCGGGACATTTTTCAAGATCCCCAGCCTAGGTTTCCCCTCCTCTTCCTCACATCACTCCCCTCCAAGTTCCGCTCAGTAGACACCTCCACCAGGAAGATGTCACTCACCCAGGAATACTAGAATGCCTGACACTCCTGGAACATACGCTAGGGCTGTAGCAGAGATGAACCAACAGGTGCTAGGGTCCATGGGCTAGTTTTAAGCTTAGGGCTAATTAAATGGCCCACTTTCCCCCTCCCAAGAACTTCCCTTGCTGAAATTGAGGAGCAGACCCCTGGCTTAGCAGGGCCACTGGTGGAATGGGGTGGAGCTTTGAAAGCCACTTCTCTATAACCAAATCAGGTGAGGTCCTGCAGGAACCCACTAGCACTGCAGCAGCAGAGCTAAAGGAACCTGCCAAATCCAGTTACACAGAACCACGACGTACAGAGATGACACCCCAGACAATGTCCCTAGGCCACCAGAACAACAAAGAGCTTTATTCTTCTCATGCACAGGTCAACCTGCAACTGCATTTATATATTTTATTTTTTTTAAAAAAAACCTGTTTTGTAAAGTGACATCCATGTACAAAAACCTGTTCAACCCTATGGAAAGCAGAGCAGCTGTCACCCCCAGAAATAGCACCCATCTGCCCCAGCACCCTAACAGCTGCTTGTTGGTTTGTTTTCAGTGGCATAGTTTGGCCCAGCCCCTTGCAGGAGGAAGCAGTGAGTGCCACCACTCTTGCTTTCCCTTCACCCTCTAGTCCCTAATCTGTGGTTCTTCACAGGCCAGCGACCAGGTAATAGCAAGCAGCACCTTCTTACGCAGGTGCCTGCATGTGTGGTCAGTCAGATCTGCTGCTTCCAGCGACAAACGCTTCCCCCACATTGTACTCCAATAGCACTGCAGAGCCGTCCCGCCACAGGGGGAAGGACCTGGAATCGCACCTGGCTCAAGCAGCAACAGAACATTTAACCAAGTTGCACCAGCAGATTGTCATTAGCAACGAGAGTCAGGGCCAGTGGAGTCGGAGCTGGAAAGCCATCTCTTACTGGGGAGGCAAATCGGATCTGGAAGTGTTGAGACAAACATGGTGCCCTTAGGCAGTTTACAGAGCAGAGCCACACGTCCAGGACAGTAAGGAAAAGCGAGTGGCTTCTGGTACCAGTCATGAAAGTCAGTCCTGTCCCTTTCAGCTAGAGATTGTGGACACGAAGGTCTGCTCAGCTGACAAATGGGCACCTGTCACCTGGGTCACAGTGATATGAGGCTACATCAGATTGAAGGTGGATGAGATACATGGGGTAGAGATGCTGGCTAATGCTGGTGTGCCAAAACACAAGGATATACGCATCCTGCTTGGCTGGGCTCACACTTTTACTCATCACTCAGATCAGTTCCCAGCATAGAAAGGGCAGCATTAATGCTATAAGTAAAATGTAGAGCTCACTAGCGCTCCAAACATGGAAGGCTGCTGCATTTTGCTCTAGTGTTTAGCAGAGTTTGACACCAACAGGTTAAAAAGGAAGGTGGAAGTTACTAAGGAGAAACTGGCAAAAATTATGTAGCATCCCCTCAGATACCAGAATGAGACTCTCTAAGAGTTTGTCTATGTTACCCACTGGATTGACAGGCTGTGATCAATCCATAGAATCTCAGGGTTGGAAGGGACCTCAGGAGGTCATCTAGTCCAACCCCCTGCTCAAAGAAGGACCAAACCCAATTAGATCATCCCAGCCTGGGCTTTGTCAAGCCTGACCTTAAAAACCTTTAAGGAAGGAGATTCCACCACCTCCCTAGGCAACCCATTCCAGTGCTTCACCACCCTACTAGTGAAAAAGTTTTTCCTAATATCCAACCTAAACCTCCCCCTCTGCAACTTGAGACCATTACTCCTTGTTCTGTCATCTTCCACCACTGAGAACAGTCTAGATCCATCCTCTTTGGAACCCCCTTTTAGGTAGTTGAAAGCAGCTATCAAATCCCCGATTCATTCTTCTCTTCTGCAGGCTAAACAATCCCAGTTCCCTCAGCCTCTCCTCATAAGTCATGTGCTCCAGCCCCCTAATCATTTTTGTTGCCCTCCGTTGGGCTCTTTCCAATTTATCCACATCCTTCTTGTAGCGTGGGGCCCAAAACTGGACACAGTACTCCAAATGAGGCCTCACCAGTGCCGAATAGAGGGGAATAATCACGTCCCTTGATCTGCTGGAAATGCCCCTACTTATACAGCCCAAAATGCCGTTAGCCTTCTTGGCAACAAGGGCACACTGTTGACTCATATTCAGCTTTTCGTCCACTGTAACCCCTAGGTCCTTTTCTGCAGAACTGCTGCCCAGCCATTCGGTCCCTAGTCTGTAGCAGTGCATGGGATTCTTCCGTCCTAAGTGCAGGACTCTGCACTTGTCCTTGTTGAACCTCATCAGATTTCTTTTGGCCCAATCCTCTAATTTGTCTAGGTCCCTCTGTATCCTGTCCCTACCCTCCAGCGTATCAACCACTCCTCCCAGTTTAGTGTCATCTGCAAACTTGCTAAGGGTGCAGTCCACACCATCCTCCAGATCGTTGATGAAGATACTGAACAAAACCGGCCCCAGCACCGACCCTTGGGGCACTCCACTTGATACCGGCTGCCAACTAGACATGGAGCCATTGATCACTACCCGTTGAGCACGACCATCCAGCCAGTTTTCTATCCACCTTACCGTCCATTCATCCAGCCCATACTTCCTTAACTTGCTGGCAAGAACACTGTGGGAGACTGTATCAAAAGCTTTGCTAAAGTCAAGAAATAGCACATCCACTGCTTTCCCCTCATCCACAGAGCCAGTTATCTCATCATAGAAGGCAATTAGGTTAGTCAGGCATGACTTGCCCTTGGTGAATCCATGCTGACTGTTCCTGATCACGTTCCCCTCCTTTAAGTGGTTCAGAATTGATTCCTTGAGGACCTGTTCCATGATTTTTCCAGGGACTGAGGTGACACTGACTGGCCTGTAGTTCCCCGGATCTTCCTTCTTCCCTTTTTTAAAGATGGGCACTACATTAGCTTTTTTCCAGTCATCCGGGACCTCCCCCGATTGCCATGATTTGTCAAAGATAATGGCCAATGGCTCTGCAATCACATCGGCCAACTCCTTTAGCACCCTCGGATGCAGTGCATCCGGCCCCATGGACTTGTGTTCGTCCAGCTTTTCTAAATAGTCCCGAACTACTTCTTTCTCCACAGAGGGCTGGTCACCTCCTCCCCATACCGTGCTGCCGAGTGCAGCCGCCTGGGAGCTGACCTTGTCTGTGAAGACAGAGGCCAAAAAAGCATTGAGTACACTAGCTTTCTCCACATCCTCTGTCACTAGGTTCCCTCCCTCATTCAGCAAGGGGCCTACACTTTCCTTGACTTTCTTCTTGTTGCTCACATACCTGAAGAAACCCTTCTTGTTACTCCTAACATCTCCGGCTAGCTGCAACTCCAAGTGTGATTTGGCCTTCCTAATTTCACTCCTGCATGCCTGAACAATATTTATATACTCCTCCCTGGTCATTTGTCCAATCTTCCACTTCTTGTAAGCTGCTTTTTTGTGTTTAAGACGAGCAAGGATTTCACTGTTAAGCCAAGCTGGTCGCCTGCCATATTTACTTTTCTTTCTACACATCGGGATGGTTTGTTCCTGCAACCTCAATAAGGATTCTTTAAAATACAGCCAGCTTTCCTCGACTCCTTTCCCCCTCATGTTATTCTCCCAGGGGACCTTGCCCATCAGTTCCCTGAGGGAGTCAAAGTCTGCTTTTCAGATCCAGCGAGGGTCTATTTATCGAGTCTAGTCTAGACACGATAAATCGACCGCCAAGCGCTCTCCCGTACTCCACCAGGGCAAGAGGCATGGGCGGAGTCGACAGGAGAGCATCAGCCATCGACTTACCACAGTGAAGACCCGGCGGTAAGTCAATCCAAGTCTATTCTAAGCTATTCACGTAGATGAAGTTGCGTAACTTAGATCAATCCCCCCCTAAGTGCAGACCTTCACTGCTCTAGTCTTAAGGCAGTGATGCTATTCAAAACCTACAGAAACAGAATTTTGTCTCCACCAAGAAAGGAGTTTGCCACCTCCTCACCCACCATACTACTGCACTCAAGATCCCTAGAGAGTTCAACATCTACTGACTTCCTGTCAGAGTTCTGAGCAATTGGTGTGTCCAGCCCACTCCCCAGCATTCTCCTGGAAAGTGCTGATGTGCAGCAGTACAATTCTGTTCCTCTCTGCTGCATTCAATTTCAGCATGTACACAGCCCTCACTCTAGAGCGCGCCCTATAGAGACTGAATCCAGACCAAGCAACAAGGACTTGATGCACTAAAGCCGGGAATAGCTGAACCCTGAAATCCTAGTTCAATAGTAAACATCAGTAGCTACATTTGATGCTTATCAAGCAAAGCTGGTTGTGGGCTTCTGTAATTCCATGCTTCAACATAAGGAAGTGACCTCCAAGACCAAGAGCCTCATGGTCTATTCTCCAGCTGACCATGCTTGACTCTCCAGGTCCAACCGAAACTGCAGTCAGGAGCAAGGGTGCACTGCAGCTCTATACCAGAGTCGGGAACCTCCATGTCATAGCGAACAGGTTGACCTTCCTTTGTAACAAGGCTGAAAGCAGAGGCCGGTATCTGTGAACCAGAGCAAACAAAGCTGAGTGGCAATTGGCAATCAAAGTCTAATTCAGTGCATGACAGGAATACTCTAGCTGGCTAACAGTGCAAGAAGAGAGGTGGTTCATGCTTGGCAGGGATCGTGTCCTAATTCTCCCCTGGTGATAGACTATTTCAGAAGCCAAATATATAGTTGGTATTTATCCTGCAGCTGGATTGCCGCCAACAGTTTAGTGCCTACTGCTAGCTAGTCATTAACTGGGATTGCTGGGTTAGTTTAGACTCCTGGGGCCTTTTCTCTTTAGCTAGACCTCTTTGCTTTGTGATCCTTAAGTGAATGGCTTATCTCAAACGGGTACACCGCCAATAGTACAAATCCTCTACACTGCTACAGCCCCTTTATGCTGAGACGGTCAAAGCATTTTAAGGTCAACTGAGCCTCACAATCCTGTGATATTGGTACCTGCCTTCCCTCACACCTTGCAATCTCCAGCTGAGTCAGCCCAGTAGTTACACTGGACGCTGACAACACTCCCTCAGGGCCATTATAAACTGATGCGCAGCCATTTTCTCTAGTGGACATTCACTACATGCCTCTTCTATGCAAGCAGTATTCCAGTGTCCCTAGAAAACCTTATGAAAAACGTATGGCTTAGCCATTACGTTAATTGAATCTATTTCCCTTAAGTTAACGATCCTCATTCACACCTGTGTGGCCATCTTGTTTATCACTTCAAAGGTTTTTTTTCCCCTGCTGTTATGGTTCCTCTCAATTAATTAGCCTCTTAAGGTTGGTATAGGCACTTCCACCTTATCATGTTTCTCTGACTGTATAAATATCTGTCTACTGTATGTTCCATTCCATGCATCTGATGAAGTGGGTTCTAACCCACGAAAGCTTATGCTGAAATAAATTTGTTAGTCTCTAAGGTGCTACAAGTTTTTCTTTCTGATTTTCGTTTTGCTGACATAGACTAACACGGCTACTACACTGAAACCTAGAAAACCAGTAACGCTTCCGGTCAGAGAGAAGGAGCCCCAGAAGTCTGAACAAAATCAGCCATCTCTCAGCATGGTCTAAAAGTTCTCCCCGCAAGTCGAGGGGTGTAAGTGGTCTAGCTCATTAGCCCCCAAGCCACCACGAGCTGCCCTCCAGCAGTAGCCCACTATTGGTCAGCCCAACACCCACCGTCTGAATCACAGAGCTCTGCTTGCTCCTCACCTGGCTGCTTATCCCAGTAGCAACGTCTCCCACCTTGGTCCTGTGGAACTCTCGGATATGAAGATTTTCTCCACTTAGCAACTGGATCTGGATTTTCACTCCTGAAACAGAGAGTCATTTACTCCTACTGCGGCTGGGTGGAGCTCCAGTCTCTTGTTGCAACGTCCAAGATGTTCTAAAGGAGACCAGTCAGCGACCAAGGCCCTGGTAGGAGCCTGAGGTACAGGCTTTTGCAACTAAGTGTCTCATGCACGCAGGTCCAAGAGCCCAGAGGCACTGCAAATGCGTCTGAGGCACAGAGCTGCACTCCCTGAAGCCACACATTCAGCAGTTTCCTATGGCTGCCACACTCAAGGGCCTGGTCACCCCATGAACTCACCAGGAGCTGCGGGCACAGCCTCTGACACTCATGGGCTTTTTACCCGATGAAATGTCACAAGACCCTCTCCCACCTCCCAGGGATGGTTCCTTTGTGGGGAGAGAAAACTTGGAAAAAAAACAGCGACTCCCATGCACAGTGGCTACTGAACCACCCCCTCCCCCTCAAGATATGGGGGAGCTGTGTCCAGCCCATTGACATCAGGATTTGGAGACCCAAATAAACTCACCATTGAAATAGCTGGGGGTGTCTGTGTGCCGACTGCGATACAGCAGGTTGTTCCAGCTGAAGCTCTGTCCATCGGTCTGGCTGTTCCAGGAGTGAACCCCGGAGCTCATGGTGTCCCTCAGGCTCTGAGAGGCCTTCAGAGAGTTCTGAAAAAGGAACCGTGCATACAGCTCACTTCCCTGATGCTACATATACAAGGGCCATGCGGAGGGATAGCTCAGTGGTTTGAGCATTGGCCTGCTAAACCCAGGGTTGTGAGTTCAATCCTTGAGGGGGCCACTTGGGGATCTGGGGCAAAAATTGGGGATTGTTCCTGCTTTGAGCAGGGGGTTGGACTAGATGACCTACTAAGGTCCCTTCCAACCCTGAGATTCTATGATTCACCAGAACAGCACCACAGGATTGTGACTATGAAACCACAGCACAAGCACACTGAAGACCATTTCACCAGCACCCACCTTCCTGTGTCCAAAGAAGGGAGAATCCCCTTGTAGTGAGGCAGCTGCCCCACTCCATGAGAAAAAGGGCCAGAACAGCCCAGAGGCTGTGCAGACCAGCAGCCAATCAGGGCCGGGCTGGGCCCTATATAAAGACTGCCTAGCAAAGGAGAAGGGAGTCTCTCCCTGACTAGCAAGGGAGGAGGACTGGCTCCTGAGGTAAGCACCTTGGACAAAGCAGTGCTGGGCAGGTTCAGGGGCGCAGAGGAGAGCTCCAGCCCATTACCTGCCAAGCTACAGCCCCTGACTAGAAGGGCCGAGAAGGTGCAAGGGGCCAAAGGGGAAGTGGCCCATATAAGATAGTCTGACAAGGGGAGAGGAGGGCAGGGAGGCTGCCGCTAGAGGGTCCCTGGATCAGGACCCAGAGTAGTGGGTGGGCCTGGGTCCTCCCCTTCCCCCTTGTACTGCACCTGGCTGCGGAGGAGTGTGGCCGAGAGACTGCAACATGCTTCTGAGGGGAGGGGCTAGACTTTGGGGTTGTGGTTGGCCACTGAGGCAGGTGTGAGCCGAAGGACTATCATTGACCGCCCCCACCCCCGAGAAGGGGGTGAGAATGGAGTAGTGGGCACTGCCGGAGGGCAGTGTCCTGAAGTAGATGCCGCCGAGTGGGGAGCAACGCGGGTCCCCAAACCAGCAGAGCAGACAAAGGGCGAGACACCACGCGCAGAGGGCGCTCCATGGCTGACCAGAGATAATTCTGGGACTGACCAGCAGGAGGCGTCGCAGTGGTGAGTCCAGCTCGCCATTACACCCCTCCACAGAACAGTCCCTAGGCCACCCACAGATCAACCCAGAGGTAATGGGAAAGGCAGCACATCTGCCAGGGGCTGTACTTCCACGTCTCCACTGCACCTCCCATTTTACATCAGACAGCAGAGACCTCTCATAACCACACAGCAACCACTGCTGGGATCTGTTTACTCACCTTCTCGCTGGCATCAGACACGAGCGGGCTGTCAATGCTGAGACACGAGAGCATTTGCTCCTGCTCCTCCAGAGAGTACGGCTGCGACAGGCTGTTCAAAAACAACTCTAAAAGCAAAAGGGAGAGGAGATGGAGAGAGATTTGCAATTGTTCTGATCCCACGCCTCCCCAACCCCTCTCCCTTTTGCTGTAATACTTTAAAGTTAAACCCTGAATGAAGGGTACTAAAGCCAAAGCTCTTTACAAATATCACGTTACCCTCAACTTCCCTGAGGTAGGTACTATTGTGCCCACTGTAAAAGGGGGAGGGGGGGGGGAGGAGAAACTGAGGCACAGAGCAGGGACGTGACTTGCACATCACTTGCCAAGCCAGGAATGGCACCCAGCAGTCCCAACTTAGTACTCCGATCACAAGACACCCGCCCACTCCGGATCCTCCTGCTGTGTGTCTAGAGAACTCTTAGCCAAGCTGGAATTTAAGACAGGTCCTAGTCCCTATAATCCCCTGCCTGGAGAGTATCCAGAGCTTGTGAGGTTGCAGGAAGACTGGGATAATGATCTGAGCACAGGGCCCCACAAATGCTAATCCCCACTTGGTGGAATCAAGCAAATCTCCAACAGAATTTCCTTTTCTACTAGAGGAGCATTCTGCAGTAATACTGCCTATTGCATCTGACAGGAACGTGCCAAGATCGTGTTAATATTTAAGGACTTCAGATTATTCATTCAAATACTATTCCTGCAGCTTTCCAGCTCATTCATTAAGTGAAAGAAGATGCCTGTCTACATCAGGAGAGAGCCCATTAAGTGTTATTCTGGGCAATGAAAAGCACTAAAACTCGACCAGTGCTCCTGCTGAACTTTCCGAGACACTGGCAATCAAGCTACTTGGCTGCTGGACACAGGAGATGTACGTCCCCACATTTACTTCTCCAGGAAGTTCACCAGTTTACCAGACAGATCTTAGCTGACTAGTCACAGCTCCCATCAATTCTGCTTCATCCAGCATAAGAATGGGGTTTGATGCAGCCAAAAGGTCTCCACAAGTTAGAGCCCACACTCCATCTGCAGCATGTGCACATTTTCTGTAGCATTTAGGCTCTGCAACTGAATGGGGCCGAGAAGTGGCAAGGCACTACAGCCCTTCATTAAGGAAGGGCAGGTGAACCTAGAAGCCTCAGTCTCAGAATCCCACACCACTGGTTCTGATGCACATGCTAGTGATGGAGAAGCACTCATCTTGATAATTTGAGGGGGGGGTAAACATGAGGAGTTCCCCCTTTTCTTGGACATGTGACCAACAAAACCATTTCTGGGCACCAAAGAGAACGACTATGATGAAAGCCAGAAAACAGCAGCTGCATCATCACATACCAAGCTCTGTTAACAGAGTAGAGAGCCAGTCTCCATGTTACCTATTTCCAGCTGCTGAAGCTCCTGTTCCGAGATAGTTGTTGCCCGTTCCGAGGAGCTGCTGCTCTTGGTGGGGACAGGAGCCAGGGAGGAGAGGGAAAGTGGATCACAGATCCTAGGTAACTCCTTGCACAGATTCCAAGGGGTTACCTCAGTCTTCTCGGTCAGCTCCAGAGACGGTGGCTGCAGGCTTTGGGATAGGGAAGGAGCTTTGAATGCTGACCCAGGGCTAGCCAAAGTCTCAGAAATCAGACTGACTGTTGCGGACAAGGAGGTGTGCGGATTGTTTTTTTCATCCAAAGATAAGCATCTAGGTTCTCCGTATTCCCTCCAGGGGTTCTTCACATCTCCCACTACGAAACAAAGGCATATATAGGACTGTTCTACAGCGAGATGCAGCACGCTTCTCCAGCGGGCAGGACTATATCTTGCTGTGGAATACCCAAGGGCTTCAAAAGATGAAGCCTGTAACTTCCCTGTAAATCGGTTCCTAGCTTATTACAAACGCTCCAGGGGACCAATGAGATAGTCTCAAAGAAGGAACATTAGCATATGGATAGGCTTTATTTAGGGATGTGAGACACTATTTTCAGATTTGCTATATACCAAACCCCAGCTGTTTGCCATTGCATAGTGGGAGACATGGGGCTCTCGGGTTGCCTACCACAGCCTTGGCTCATGCTAACAGCCTCACAGAGAGCACAACATCTGCTTCCAACAATGAAAAGGGATGCAAGAGCACATGCCAGTGCTGAAAATAACGCTATCAGGGCTCCTTTCCTGATGATTTATATGAACAGGGTCATCCCTGTAGGCCCCCGTCCAACCCTAGGGGATGCAAGTGTTTTGCGTATACATGAGGAGCAGCAAGGCAACACACATTGCAGCACCAACAGGAGTCATTTTGTACATTACTTGCATCTGGGAAAGGCTTCGCATCACAAGCAGCATGTTTCAGATGTGGCTGGTTTCTTACCAGTTGTAGTTAGTAATAAATAAGCATGACCATAGAAGCAGGACTTTCTTACCCTCCTGCAGAGCTAGGTCAGCCTTTGTCTTCAACTCAGCTGCAGAAGCTCTTTTAAGTGGCTCCTTCTCTAGCCCCGCTTTAATGATCTCAGCAGTGGAACGGTTACAGGAAGGTGGGATTTCCCTCAAAGGAGGTGGCTCTCTGACTATCTGCATCACATAAAACAGCAAGGGAAAGAGGTTAAACTGAATGAACGAACATTCCAGTCTGCTTCCAAAAGAGACAAGTTCTCCCCTAAGCTGGCCCTGTTCACCACTTAACGGTGTCTCTTGATGCCATGGCTTAAGTGTGGAATCAGGATCAGAGGCCTGGTAACACTTCATTCTACAAGTAGTTAAGAATGTGCACCTCAGAGGCGAGCAGAGGAGAAACAGGAAGAAGCTAGTGTGCATGAACAAAATAGGGCCAACAAGTAACATAAGTAAGCTGCTCCCAAATGAAGATCACCACCCCTGCTAGTCCCCTATTTGCACCTTTCAGGCTTCATCCCTGTAGCTCACTCCAGCTTGCTGGATATAATCAGAGTTTGTTAGTCACTCTGGATTTCTGGCATAGCATACTGTGGGTCACTCACCTTAAAGCAAAGAGGGTGGTTGTAATACCGGGTCCAAGGATGACACCCATTGAGCATGTGCAGCATCATGCAGCAGCTGCTCCAGACATCCACCTTTGAGTCACAGCGTTTTCCCATTACTACCTCTGGAGCCATGTGCGTCTCTGTGCCAGGCATGTAGCACCCTAGGGACACAAGTCAAACTCAGAGATGGCCATCAGACCTGCTGAGTGTGCACTAAGGAGTAGTCAAAAGGTGATCCCAGGAGCCAAATGCAGCCCACAGGTGCCCAAAACTTTCATACACAGCTACAGTTTACAAGGCAACTTGGCCCCAAAAGGGACAATGCAGAACCTTACCTGTCACCAAGCACTTCCCCAAGCCATCGGGATGAAGGTGAGCAGAGTGGCCGAAGTCACAGAGGAGAGCCCGACATCCATCACTGGATAAGAGTACGTTGTCCGCTGCCAGTGAAAAGGCTTAAAATGAATTTCTTATTCATTGAGGTCAGCCCTATGCAAAAGAAGCCAAAGCCAGGCGCCAAAGTCCTTGTTGAGCCCAAACCTAGGACTCTTCTCATGCTCACAAAAGCAAGCAAATACCAGCAGCTAGAGCAAGGCATAGTGCCATGCATGAGTCTGCCAATTCTGACCTGCAGAGTCCCCTCTACCCCAGTGCTGGGCCTCCCCAAATTCAGTCATGCCAAACTGAGTGGAGCTTACTATACTCCCACTTATGACTAATGTACAGAGCCTGAAAGGCTAGCGCACTAACCCCTGAGCCAACCAGCAGCCACCTGGAATGAGTAGGAGCCTGTTCTGTCAGATGTTAAGAGGAAGGGGAGTAATAGGGTGTTTTACCTTTGACATCTCCATGCAGAATGTGGTGAGCATGAAGATACTCCAGACCCTCTAATGCTTGACCCAGGTAACTGAGGGCTCTATCCTCTGGCAAGTAGCCACTTTGTTTAATCAGCTGGCCTAGTGAGCCACCTATGAGAGAATTCAGAGTGCACACATTTCAGTCTTATATCTGTCCAGTATTCCTCAGGAGCATCAACATTCCTCCCCTTCTACTAGGACAAGAGACAGCCATAAGATCAGAGGGGTGACATTTGTCTCCCACGAATGGGAAAGTTCCTGTTATTTATTCCCAGAGTTCTTGCTGTTCAAGGCAACCTCCATTTTTCAAGTCTCTTACTTTGGTCTCTCATAACTCAATGGCCTCATAGCAACCAATCATCAATCTGACAAGACCAACCCCATCCAGTCCCTGCTGGTCATCAACTGATCCCTGAAGAGGCTGTGCTTTCTGTTGCCCCTGGTTGAGAAGAAGAGGAGCTGTCTGCAAGGGAAGTATCAGGTTCAACACATACTCCCTGCTCCACACCAGTATACTACATGAGATCAGAGAGATTCATTTCACAACTTCGGTCTCAATAGCAAACACTGTAGCATCAAAGCAGACAGGTGCTTGCTTTAGTTAGAGGCTTGGAGGAATTTTGTTGGCTTTCTAGTTTTAGAAATATAAATCCTGAAGTGGGAGGATCACTCAAAATAGATATTCATTTCTATGCACTAGTGATGTTGACCTGCCACCACCGCCACCCCTCCTCCCCCAAGAAATTAACTCCAGAGAAAATCCAGAATACCACCAAAGGGATAAAAACATTTAAAATTGTGGACCCTGGGAAGAGGAAGAAAGAAGAAGGGGAGTCGAGGACATCAATGCCAACTTTGTTCATCTCCCTTACCCTCCACTAGCTCCATGAAGATAGTAACCCAAGGACCTTCCTTCACGGCTCCATACAAAGGGACAACTTTGGGACTTGTTACTCCAGCACATGTCGTCAACTCCTCTGCACGAAAGTGTTCGACTTGCACCTGTAGAAGCAGAGAAGAAAAACTGGAGTCAAGATGTCCATCACCCTCCCCTCAAAGGATTCCTTTGGAAATGCAGCTCTTCCCTCCACATGTGGGACAGCACCACTCAAAATCCTGGCCAAAGGCACGCTCTCTGTGCACTAGAACAGATTACCTCTCTGTTCCACAGCCAGAGCAAACTGGAATTTAGCAACCGAGTACAAGAGAGCACTAGGTGTTTTGGGGCAGACACTTTTGAACAAGAAAGAAATGCAATACTAGAATCCCTAGCACTCAAAGCTACAAAGCATTTTAAAAAAAGGCCAGAAAACATAGGCAGGCTTCAGTGCCCTCTCCCCAGAATGCCTCCTCCCCTCAGTCTCCAGATTATGGCGGAGTGAATAACATTTTGGAAGGAAGACAACTAGAGCTGATTTGGTTTAAAAAGGGAAACTGGCAACTTCTCTCACACACTTCGGTCTGAACATTTATCTAGCCCACAACATGGGTCCATGGGGAGGGATAGCTCAGTGGTTTGAGCATTGGCCTGCTAAACCCAGGGTTGTGAGTTCAATCCTTGAGGGGGCCCCTTGGGGATCTGGGGCAAAAATTGGGGATTGGTCCTGCTTTGAGCAGGGGGTTGGACTAAATGACCTCCTGAGGTCCCTTCCAACCCTGATATTCTATGATTCTATGAACATTGCTCAAACTGACAGGAAATGTTCCTCTAATCTCACTTTTCAGTTTGCTCCGTAGATATGATAGCACACGCTGTAGTCAGTGTCCCTGTTTGTGCTGGTCTTTCATACAACAGGAAGAAAACATTTTTATAAATGCTAGGAAAATGTGATTGTAAAAGCCACAAAGGAGAGGAAAAACCAGGGGAAGTGCAGCACCGAGAATAACTTGTCTATTTAAAAAAAAATTACTAGATTTCAAGTTCTCTTTATATGCCCATGTACAGTAATCTGCTCTATTTATCCTCACCTCTTTAGGCAGTAGCTATGCTACACAAGAAAAACTAAGTAGAAAGTTGATTCACATCAGTAGGCCAAACAAAACAAAACTAGACACTGCTGAAGACAAGAAGGAAACTATGACTCATTTGGACACTGGTGGGGAAAAAAGAATGCATCATGTTTCATTGTTGTTAATGGCCCAGCCATAGCTAGTTTGGTTCAATCTCAAGAATTTAAAAGCCAGCTGCCGAAATCAAGTTTGATAAGACATGGGTAGGTAGCTCAAGTCCTGTAAACTGTGATACAGCATGGCCAGAAGGCAGCAGGAGAGTGATCTAGGATGAGGAGAAGCCTTATTCCCTGTAGATTAATTAAAAGCACCTGAAACCAATTAGAGCACCTGAAACCAGTCACCTGATAAAATCCCCCTGCTTCAATCAGCCAGAGGAGGAGTTGGAGCAGAGTGGTTTGGTGGTGGAGCAGAGAGCAGTTCGAAGGAAAGCGGAGGAGAGTTTTGAGAAGTGCCGCAGCGGGCTAAGACGACCAAGATCCTAGGTAAAGGGACACCTGGCTTGTGCAGAGGGAAGGCAGGAAGCTCCACAAGCTGAAGGTCAGGAGAGGGAAGTAGCCCAGGGGGAAGAATCACTGGTACAAGTGGTTCACCTGCTATCATAGGGCCCCTGGGCTGGGACCCGGAGTAGAGAGCGGGCCTGGGTCCCTCCCTCTCCACTCCCCTTCCCTGGGATACGAGTAGGATAGCTGTTAACCCAGTTCAGGGGCAAGAAATGGCACCCTGAAACCCCCCCACAAGAAGAGAAAGTGCAGGACCCATCATAGTAGTGCCAGCAATTTGCCACATGTGGTGTCAGGGGTGGGATCTCCGCACTGGGACTTAAACCAGGGTTAGCCAAAACAATCCAGTCCTTAAGATGGATGACGTAATCAAGGCCCTAATACAAGCCACCGCGGCCCAGCAGGAGGCTACCGGGTCCAAGCAACCGCCCAACAGGAGGCGACTAGGGTACAGCAAGAGACTCATCGTCTGTTGATGAGTCAGGCTGCCCAGGACCGAGCCCTGCTGCAGGAGCTGGTGAACCAGATGAAGGCCCTTATGGAGCGAAGCCAGAACGGCGATGGGACCCGGACTATACGGGCCAGCCACTGCCTACAGAAAATGACACGGGAGGATGATGTGGAGGCATACCTCCTGGCTTTTGAGAGAGCAGCCCTGCGGGAGGCCTGGCCCTGAGACCAGTGGTCCGGTATCCTTGCCCCGTTCCTGTGTGGGGAGGCCCAGAAGGTATACTACGATATGGCCGCAGAGACTGCAGCAGATTACCCCCAGCTGAAGGCAGAGATCCTGGCCAGATCCGGAGTAACTACGGCATTGCGAGCCCAGAGGTTCCATGAGTGGCAGTATACAGAGGACAAGACACCCAGATCGCAATTGTTTGACCTGATCCACCTGACCCGGAAATGGCTGTGCCCTGAGGCCCTCAGCTCTGAGAAGATGATGGAGCTCCTGGTACTGGACCGGTATATGAGGGGGCTACCACCAGGCCACCGGGCTTGGGTTGGCCAGAATGACCCCTCCACCTATGATGAGTTGGTCTCCCTCGTGGAAAGACAGCTAGCAGCCCGTGAACTGTTCCAGACCCCAGGGGGTGAAACACGGCAATCCAGGAAGCCAGCCCCAAACTCAAGGTCCCGGACCGCCGAGAACTACAGGAGAACTATAACTGGGAGGAAAGACATTGAGGAATGGCCCGAGTCCAAGAAGGGACCTGGGGGTTTGGGAATAGAGGGCTCGGGGGGCTGACCAAATAGCCCCAGGCAGAGGGCGGCAACCGGGATAAGGGGTCGGTGTTACGAGTGTGGGGAATTGGGGCATATAGCAGCCCAATGCCCCAACAGGGAAGAGCCTATGCAGTGCAATCTGGGGGATCCTGGGGAACAATGTGGCCTAATTGGCCTGGTAGGGGTCGCAATGACCCCACATGGGTATACAAGGTCAGTAAAAAAGAATGGTATTGTGACCACAGCATTAGTAGATTCCGGGAGTGCTGTCACGCTGGTCTCGGGGAAGTTGGTGGGGCAAGACCAACTAACCCGGGCCAAAAGCACAGGGGTAACTTGCGTTCATGGCACCGTAAATTTCTACCCCACAATCCCAGTACGGATTGAGATCCAGGGGAACACTACCAGGGTAACTGCAGCGCTGGTCCCTAGGCTCCCCTACCCGGTCTTAATTGGTAGGGACTTCCCTGGGTTTGAGAACTTACTCCCCCCAGTAGAGCCAAGGGAGGTGTGGCAAATTGCCGGCACTACTATGATGGGTCCCGCACTCTCTCTTCTTGTTGGGGGGGGGTTTCAGGGTGCCATTTCTTGCCCCTGAACTGGGGCAACAGCTATCCCACCAGTATCCCAGGGAAGGGGAGAGGAGAGGGAGGGACCCAGGCCCGCCCTCTACTCTGGGTCCCAGCCCAGGGGCCCTATGATAGCAGGTGAACCACTTGTACCAGTGATTCTTTCCCCTGGGCTACTTCCCTCTCCTGACCTTCAGCTTGTGGGGCTTCCTGCCTTCCCTCTGCACAAGCCAGGTGTCCCTTTACCTAGGATCTTGGTCTTCTTAGCCCGCTGCAGCACTTCTCAAAACTCTCCTCCACTTTCCTTCGAACTGCTCTTTGTTCTACCACCAATCCACTCTGCTCCAGCTCCTCCTCTGGCTGATTGAAGCAGGGGGATTTTATCAGGTGACTGGTTTCAGGTGCTCTAATTGGTTTCAGGGAATAAGGCTTCTCCTCACCCTAGATCACTCTCCTGCTGCCTTCTGGCCATGCTGTATCACATATCCTCCCCCACGCTCAACACCATGGGGTTGGGCAACTTGGGACGAGAGGCAATGCTTTCGTGACAAGCCATCTGCGTTGCCGTGTTGGCTTCCGGCCCTATGCTGTACTCGGAAATGAAAAGGTTGCAGAGATAGGAACCATCTAGTCACTCTTGCATTCTTCTCCTTGTTTCTGTGCATCCACTGGAGCGGGGCATGGTCTGTCACCAGGGTAAATTGCCGCCCCAGTAGGTAGTAACGGAGAGTTTCCATGGCCCGTTTTATCGCCAGACATTCCTTTTCAACGACGGTGTACTTTTGTTCCCTGGGGAGGAGCTTCCGGCTGAGGTACAGGATCGGGTGTTCCTCCTCCCCTACCATCTGCGAAAGGACGGCTCCTAGGCCTACCTCCGAGGCATCTGTTTGTAGAACGAATTCTTTCTTGAAGTCTGGGGCTATAAGTACAGGATGGCAGCAAAGGGCTGTCCTTAAATCTGCGAATGCCCCTTCTGCTGCATCAGACCACTTTACTATCTCGGGGCCCCGAGCCTTTATCAGGTCAGTCAATGGCCCTGCTCTTGTGGCAAAATGAGGGATGAATCTCCGATAGTACCCTACTAACCCGAGAAATGCTCTGACCTTTTTACGGATTGGCCGAGGCCAATCTTGTATTGCCTCCATTTCAGCCCGGGGGTTGCTACCCTCTGTGATACAGCATGGCCAGAAGGCAGCAGGAGAGTGATCTAGGGTGAGGAGAAGCCTTATTCCCAGAAACCAATTAGAGCACCTGAAACCAGTCACCTGATAAAATCCCCCTGCTTCAATCAGCCAGAGGAGGAGCTGGAGCAGAGTGGTTTGGTGGTGGAGCAGAGAGCAGTTTGGAGGAGCTGGAGCAGAGTGGTTTGGTGGTGGAGCAGAGAGCAGTTTGGAGGAGTGAAGCAGAGTGGATTGGTGGTAGAACAAAGAGCAGTTCGAAGGAAAGTGGAGGAGAGTTTTGAGAAGTGCTGCAGCGGGCTAAGAAGACCAAGATCCTAGGTAAAGGGACACCTGGCTTGTGCAGAGGGAAGGCAGGAAGCTCCACAAGCTGAAGGTCAGGAGAGGGAAGTAGCCCAGGGGGAAGAATCACTGGTACAAGTGGTTCACCTGCTATCATAGGGCCCCTGGGCTGGGTCATAGGCTATCATAGGGCCTGGGTCCCTCCCTCTCCACTCCCCTTCCCTGGGATACTAGTAGGATAGCTGTTAACCCAGTTCAGGGGCAAGAAATGGCACCCTGAAACCCCCCCAACAAGAAGAGAAAGTGCGGGACCCATCATAGTAGTGCCGGCAATTTGCCACAAAACACAGAGGTGGCATTAATTTCAGGCAAGCCAGGCATTGCACCTCATTTCCACATTAGTGACTTTAAAGTATTGTAACTTGAATCTTCATATTTCTTAACTGCTGGTTAAAATCCACCTATTTTTGACTAGGAAGAAATGGAATCAGTCAAAAAGCCATTCCTTCATCTACACAGCTGCCTTCTGAAGCCTGTGGGCAACGTTTTCAAAGGCGACAGGCAGTTTTGAAAATTTTATCCTGAACCGGACAGTACTCCTGTAGCAAAATTATCCGAGTGCATGTTTGCCAGGTGGATAATTAACCCAAATGGAGATTTTGTACATGACGACAATCGGCATAACTTGCTCATGTAGTGCCCATAAGTCAGTGTGTCTATTTTTCAAATGTACTAGGTACCATGGGAAATTTTAGTATTGCAACATTTTCTGGTTTGTTTTAACTCTCTCTCTCGCACAGCTCACAAGTGAAACATGTGAGAAGAGATCAGATACATTATATTTTTGCTTGTTTGTTTCCACCAGGTAATCAGTCAAATTGAGATTTATTTATAGCATAGAAAAATAGATTTTTTTTAAAAGTGAAAATACATACTCAAAAGGATTCTGAACCCAAACTTTCTAAAAGTCAGTTACCTCCCACACTCCTGACTAGAGTAATATGTGGGGGAAAGTATTTTTAACAGCCACCAGAAAAGCACATGCACTCCGATATCTAGAGGACAATGTAGTGAGATTATGAGAGACTGTAACTTGTATTAATATAATTACCTACAATGGTGGGGTCCATAGCTAAGACAAATCTTCAAAGAAATTCCCAAGTTCTATATGCATCATTTCATGAAAACATCTGACTTTGTTTACTATACAATATCTAAAACATGCTGGACCACGTAGGATCCTGGAAAAATGTATAGTTCCTTTGCAGAGCCTAGAATACAAATTCACTACACTTTACAAGCATTGTTCAAACATATTATGTAAAATGATAATGCCAAGAAAAAGCCTTAAAATTAACCCCCTTTTAGGGTATATGCAGCCACACATTTTTTCAGTATACACTCATCCAGTATAGGAAAGCGCACCTAAACTTTTGCTCTTTGCTTCTGGACACATTTTAAGAATACAGTTAGATTTATGCAGCAGCTAAATCTGATAGCCTCTCAGCTCACAGTAAGAAGTGTACCTCACAGAATGCTGTGAATGTCGATAAGGCCTAGATCTGATCACTGAAATACAGGCTCCCTCACCTTATCACACAGACAAAAGTTCTGTTTGCTGTTTCTATACCAATGCTTTGCCGTTTGCCCTTGGATGCACAGCCTCAATAGCACGGACTCTCATGAGAGTAAGATACCTATAGTCCTTGGGAGTTGGAATGATAACAGATCCAGCTTTTACTTTCTTTGTGCCTTCTTTTACTGACCATATCAAGCTTTCCTCTCTGTTTTCTTAAGTTACCTTTTTGGCAGCACACTGAAATCCTGTCTGTTTGTCCTCTATTTTGTACACTTCACCAAAAGAGCCAACGCCCAGAGAATCATGGCACTTGGTCCAGTGAACCTCTTCTCGGTATTCATAGTCCACTGGCTTTAGTTTCTAAGGATTAGAAGTAAAGACAAGATGAAGCAAGTATGTAGGAACATGGCTGCCAATCAGCTGTGTCAAGTCTAAGACAGAGCAAAGAGCTGGGATTTTCAAAAGTAACTAGAAGAGTTAAGGGTCCCAGAATCGCTCGAAAATCCCAGCCCAGAGTTCTAATTCTTGCCTTCAACAAGCCCTCCCATCCTGCTCCATCTAGATTTCTTGGGTCACTGGTTGGGTCTCTGGAATCCAAATGACTGTATCCCTCCATCCCAAAGAGAAAATGAGCTATCCCCTGGAGGCCTAAAGATTTCTAAATAACTAGCCCATCTTTTAAAGGCTGTCCTTTCCACAGGCTGAGCAATGCAATGCATGCACTGGACACTACTGTAACAGCTAGCGTGACAAGATCCAGGTGGATATTTTGTGCCTGCACGATTTACATGAGCTTCCGTTGCCCCAGGAAGCCCTGCCTATGCAATGAGTATTTAGCTGTATAATCACCCAGCTTGTTGGTACATGGAACAAAAGTGGGGTTTGCAGGTGCAAGGGAAAAAATCTTGCAGGTGCAGCTTATCAACCCTCTGACCACTGGATTCAAATTAAACTGCAAATTGCCTATTGCAAATAAAAGCTTATGACCTATTCACCCATGTGGCCCTTTCACCATTGAAAAATTAAACAAAATAAATCTTTGAAGACTGGCTATGTGGCAAACTTCTTCCTACTATAAACACCCACTATATTGAGCTCTTGATGGCTCTCAGAGGAATTTTAAGCCACATGGAACTATGAAGGACATTGCAGACTGCAAGAGTTAGAGTGTTGCTTAAATTCACGCACACTCTCTATGGGAGAATTTACAACACTACAGATATGACTTAATCTCTGAGTTAACTCTACTGTAGTCTTTTCCCTGCATCACTAAGAAGAATTTAGATGTGTAAATTCACAGTCCTACTAAAGAGAGATGGACACACTGCCTGCCACCATGTCGGCCCAAGTACTAGGCCGAAAGTATCACCTCAGTAAGCAGCACCCCCTCGCTGTCATCTGTCTCTCGAAACTGCTCCTTCAAATCCAGACTGCCTCCTCTCCACGTCTTGGCCAGGCTGGCTAAATTCTGCGGCTCACCGAGACTCACGCTCCCCTTAAGAGCATCCACCAAATATTCTTCCACAGAAAGTTTGTCCACGTTGGTTTCCATGGACTGGCTGACACATTTTGGGAAGCTCTGTTCTAAGCTTAGGCCAGACAAGTGACGCTCGCCATTCGCACAGGCCCAATCCAGAGGATTATGTTTCACGGCACAAAGAGGACTGTCCGGAACGGGGAAGCAAGGGGGAAATCTGTTGTAAGGGAAGGGATGGAGGGTCTCTGGCTGAGGCACAAAGTCACCCTGACAGTGTAGCTTCCAAACATGGTTCAGGCACTGTGCTGGGCTTATCAACTTGTGCAGTTCTGGTCTGTGCGGGTTCCTTAGCGAATGGAGTTTGCCTGTGAGCAGAACTTTTCTAGATTTCTCAAATGGTATCTGATCACAAATTGAGTCCTTGCAAGGTTCTGAAAAACAGGAGCTGTTACTGAAGAGAGAGTTTTGGTGAGTTTCATCCTCCTGGAACACAAGAGAAAGAGAGTTAGGCAGGAACGCTAACAATAAATCCAGTCTCAAAATTCAAACCAATCACCTTCAAAGAATTATATTAATCCTAGGATTTCCCCTCCCAACCCACGGGGCTGAGCTTGTGTCTCTCACCTGGACTGGGATTGGTGTACAACTTTCCTGTTCTGGAGTTCTGGGCCCTTGCTTAGCAGAGGCCAGTGTTTGTATTCTGACCCTGGATCTTTTCTTGCGACGTTTCTTCCTGCCTTTACCGCGATGCCTTGCCCTCCAGCAGGCTGGTGCCATTTGCCCTTCGGTAGCATGGGCCACATTGTTCGGGATTTGATCAAGACTGTCTGACCGGCTACCAACAAGAAAAGCAAAGGACACATTTTAATAAGACAAACAACAGGAGCACATCTTCCCTGGCTGATCACTGCCAATGAAACCAAACCAGACAGGAATGGACGTGACCAATATTGCTTTCTCAGTAGGGAAAGTTACAAATACAGCAGCATATTTGGCATTACACAGGAAAAAGATCATGAAAGAAGGTAGACTGTACTGGGCCCACTAGAAGACATTGTCAACGTATTTTGGATATAAATTAGCAAGGCGCTGGAGGGGAGACTATTGGAGCCACTGGCAGTAAAAATCATTGCCAAGTTGCTTTATTGGCACAAACTATGCAAACATATTGCATGTATGTTTAATTATTAAGTTCACGATCTATCTTATTTAAAAGAAATCTGTAAGTGTGCTTAGAACAAAGATCTTTAAATTTGCTTTTTAAAAATTTAAGTAGAGTTAAAGAAAGGATCTGGACCAATTGTTTCACAACAGAGTAGTCAAAATTTAAGCCAAAAACCTCTAGTCTGTGATAACTGCTACAGTAAAACTAAAATAGCTATGCTTTCCTAGTAAAACTATGCAAACCAGCACCACCCAGAGATTTATCTTTCAGAAGACAAATATTTACTTTATTAGTCATTCATTAGTCACCGGCCATCCGAAGTGGTTTGTTTTCATCTAACAGGTCTATGTCCTGTTCCCTGGAAACAGCAGTGGCAGAAGAAGAGGTAAGACTGCTCCTCACATGAACAATTTCCAATTTTAGATGTTCAGTATCTTTACTGGTCCAAGCAGTGTAGCCATCTGCCCTTATTACTCTTTACGCAGTACCCGTAGTTTTTTTCACAGCTTTTTCAATCGTTCCCAGAAATCTCTTCTATCACTGCACATTTAGCTGATTTAGCAGCCGAGTTGTGGGTGCTAAGCTCATGACAAGATGGTAGCACTTAAGCATTGTGCATGTTTCATTGTACTTCTTACACACTTAATTTAATCCCTTATGTGACAGCACAATCTGCACTTTTTCAAAGGTTGCTGGTATAGAGGAAAACATCTACCATACCAGCTGAAGGTAAGGCAGCAGTGGGTATAAAACAGAAGTGTCAAGCATACAGCCCTGTGAATCAGATCCACTCCCCTGGAAGCTTTCATCTGGTCTGTGGTGCCCTTCAGCCCATATCAAAGCAATCCAGACTGGAACTTGTTTTGCAGGGCTAGGAAGGAGCCGGGCACTTGCTGAAAATGAGGAAGCTTATGCCTGATTGGCCACAAGTAACTAAGCCCCACCATCTCTTACTCCAGAGCAACAACTCCTTTCGCTGACACCATCAGCACTGAGCTCTGCCTCCAAGCACCCCATCAAGCCGCTGCTGCTCCTCATCCCACTGGTGGTCCTCATCCCTGAAGTGCCACTTCCAGAGGAAGATGTGAGGAAGGATGCATGAACCTGGCTGAAGAGAGACTGAAAAACTGAATTTTCTTCCTCTAACCCAAGGACCTAAACTGAAAGGGTCTTTCAGCTCCCACCTCAGGGTGATTTGGGGGTAAAATGTTCACTAGGAAAGAACCAAGATTCTAGGGATGAACAAGGATGACTGCAAGATCATCCCAACATATATCTGTGCCAGGGAAAATAATGGAGCAAGTAATTAAGGAATCATCTGCAAACACTTGGAAGGTGGTAAGGTGATAGGGAATAGCCAGCATGGATTTGTAAAGAACAAATTATGTCAAACCAATCTGATAGCTTTCTTTGATAGGATAACGAGTCTTGTGGATAAGGGAGAAGCGGTGGATGTGGTACACCTAGACTTTAGTAAGGCATTTGATACGGTCTCACGTGATATTCTTATCAATAAACTAGGGAAATACAACTTAGATGGGGCTACTATGAGGTGGGTGCGCAACTGGCTGGATAACCGTACTCAGAGAGTAGTTATTAATGGTTCCCAATCCTGCTGGAAAGGTATAACGAGTGGGGTTCCACAAGGGTCTGTTTTGGGACCGGCTCTGTTCAATATCTTCATCAACGATTTGGATATTGGCATAGAAAGTACGCTTATTAAGTTTGCAGATGATACCAAACTGGGAGGGATTGCAACTGCTTTGGAGGATAGGGTCATAATTCAAAATGATCTGGACAAATTGGAGAAATGGTCAGAGGTAAACAGGATGAAGTTTAATAAGGACAAATGCAAAGTGCTCCACTTAGGTAGGAACAATCAGTTTCACACATACAGAATGGGAGGAGACTGTCTAGGAAGGAGTACAGCAGAAAGGGATCTAGGGGTTATAGTGGACCACAAGCTAAATATGAGTCAACAGTGTGATGCTGTTGCAAAAAAAAGCAAACATGATTCTGGGCTGCATTAACAGGTGTGTTGTGAGCAAGACACGAGAAGTCATTCTTCCGCTCTACTCTGCGCTAGTTAGGCCTCAACTGGAGTATTGTGTCCAGTTCTGGGCACCGCATTTCAAGAAAGATGTGGAGAAATTGGAGAGGGTCCAGAGAAGAGCAACAAGAATGATTAAGGGTCTAGAGAACATGACCTGTGAAGGAAGGCTGAAGAAATTGGTTTTGTTTAGTTTGGAAAAGAGAAGACAGAGGGGGCATGATAGCGGTCTTCAGGTATCTAAAAGGGTGTCATAAGGAGGAGGGAGAAACCTTGTTCATCTTAGCCTCTAAGGATAGAGCAAGAAGCAATGGGCTTAAACTGCAGCAAGGGAGGTTTAGGAACTTTTTCCTAATGTCCAACCTAACTGTCAGGGTGGTTAAACACTGGAATAAACTGCCCAGGGAGGTTGTGGAATCTCCATCTCTGGAGCTATTTAAGAGTAGGTTAGATAAATGTCTATCAGGGATGGTCTAGACAGTATTTGGTCCTGCCATGAGGGCAGGGGGCTGGACTCGATGACCTCTCGAGGTCCCTTCCAGCCCTAGAATCTATGAATCTATGAATAAGATAGCTAAAAACATAGTTCTCAACATGCTTTGGGGGCAGCATGTCACAGGACAGGTTGTGATGCAAACGTAAAGAGAGGTTGGGAAAGTTACCTGGGTAAAAAAAGTGTTGCAAGTTCCCCCCCACTCCTTAGGGGGAAAAAAAAAAAAAAAAAAAAAAAAAAAAAAAAAAGAGTTCAACTCTAAACAGAGTTTCTTTAAATAAACTGTAGCAGTATGGCAGTATACAAAGGGGTACCACTGAAGTAGAGTGATGTGAGACTAGTAAATACTACATGGATATAAACACTTTATTTTAAAGGCCTCTCACCTGTAACGTTTACTATCAGCTATGAAAGGCCTCTCTGAAAAGGTGGGGCTGAACTCCTGGCCGTTCTCACCTGTATGAGAGAAAACAAGGTCACCATAAAGCTAAAATACTAGACAGTCTCCACTGATGGCAACAGGTGTCTGAACAAGGAGACAGTGGTAACATCTTGCTGAACCAAACAATAATCCAGGAAAGTAAGTTACCATATTGGTCATGACCAGGGATCTTAGAAATCAGTTTACCACATAAAAACACAGAATTTGCATTTTGTGAAAAAAATAAACAGCTATAGTAGAACCCTGTACCTCCAGCACACACACAGGAATATGGAGAATTAATGCCGACAGCCCTGGGCATCGGGGTTCCAGCGGACAGATTTCATTTTAACCGGAAGAAGAAAAAACCCCTCACACATGCACACAGATTTTTATGGGGTTTTTTTAATTGGAGAATTTTGGGGGGGTTTCATCATGGAATGCTAGGATCCCTGATTATCATGAAGAACTACAGTATTTTTTTCCTGACATCAAACACTCAATCTTCCCTCCAGTTCTTTCCTCCCCTTGCATCTCCTCCGTGCATCTGATGAAGTAGGTTTTAGCCCACCAAAGCTTATCCCCAAATAAATGTGTACGTCTCTAAGGTGCCACAAGGACTCCTCGTTCTTTTTGCTGATACAGACTAACACGGCTACCACTGAAATCAGGACTTACTGCCATAGAATGCTCATTGCTGGTCATAAAAATCAGGGACCAATGGCCCTGGCTTGGGACTCTAGTGTGGGTAGGTGCTGCTGTAGGAGCAACCTTACGCAGCTCCGAGAATACCCCTTAGTCATGGCCTGTAACAACCCTGCTATTCCATTAATTTGGTCTTTATTCAGCAGAGACTGCCACAATAGTCAAAGGTTTGGTGATCTGGCTAAATGGGAACTGGAAAATCACCACCAAATTCACCCTGCCTGCAATCAAAGACAGATTTGAACCCAGCTCTCCAGAGATGCAAAACTAGTGAAATGCCCCACTGCACTACCTCCTCCCCTCAACAAAAAGCATCATGCTGTGCAACTCACATTCAGCCTGGGCGATGATGGAAATGGATGCAGAACCCCCTTCTGTCTCTTCTTTTGCTGTTCCTTTGGTGATCACATCTTTCAGGATCTTCCATTGACTGTGGAAAGCAACTTTCTCTGAATCTTCTACTTTGCAAACACTGCTCTGCTTCTCACTCACTGTTTCACTCAGCCCTTTAGTAGCAGAAAGCTCCTTCTGCTGCCCGATGGTGGGGTCAGGAGCTCCTTGACATGCAATTTCCATCACGGCCATTTCATAGGTTCACAAAGACACTGCATAAAAAAAAAACCTTGTTATATTTTATCCTTCTGTAGATTCTTTTACTCAAAGAGTCTCAAACAATTAAGTCTGAACATCCACATGAAGCAAGGGATAACTTAGATTTTGGTGGCACCATATGTTCCCCCCAGGTCACACAGAACAACCTAGGAGCTGTGAACAGAACTCTGGCATCCTGGGTCCCAGTTCCCTGCTCTTACCACTAAATCAGAGACACTAGATCAGATCTAAAAAACTAAACATTATTTCGGGTACTAAAAAGAAAGAGAAGAGACTAATCTAGGTTAAGACTGAAGATTTTTCCTTCATCTCATTCATGTGGCCTACCTCCAAAAAATAATCAAGCACAATCATTTGTGGGGAGGGATAGCTCAGTGGTTTGAGCATGGGCCTGCTAAACCCAGGGTTGTGAGTTCAATCCTTGACGGGGCCATTTAGGGATCTAGGGCAAAAATCTGTCAGGGGACAGTACTTGGTCCTGCTAGTGAAGGCAGGGGACTGGACTCTATGATCTCTCAAGGTCCTTCCAGTTCTAGGAGATTGGCATATCTCCATTTAAAAAAAAAAAAAAAAAAAAAAAAAAAAAAAAAAAAGCCCTATCCTTTTCAAGAGGGAATGGTCACTCATCTCCACTCTGTTTCCTGAATGATTTATCAGGTGGAACTGCAGCTTCCATATTCTCAGCACATCCCCTTACAACCTGTACCTCTGAAGTATTCCTGGCTGTTCTCTCCCCTGCACTCCCTACCATCTTTGAATTTTTTTTCTTACAGTGTGTGTGTTAAGGGCGGTTTGTTTGTTTGTTTTGGAGGGGGAGGGAGTTGGAGTTTGTTGGGTTGTGTGTTAAAAAGAGGAAAGTATGTTCTAGCTATTCCTTGCCTGTCATGAGTCATTTCCTCATTCCAATCCATCCACCAGTAAAAGCGAGATCTTAAAGCAAATGCTTCTTTTACTAAACAGCTTGTGAAAATTGAGATTCTTATAGTAAGTGTAGATAGATGAGTATTACAAGTCTCATGCTCCCCCACTCCACAAAATTAGACAGGGAAAGGTGATGTTTGAATAAAACCAGTAAAAGCAGAAACACGGGACTATTCCAAGCACATGTTCATCAGCTAAATATCACAGAGCTCAACAGACTTTGCGTTTGCTGGTCACTACCTGGGGTAACAGAACTTAATCTAAACATGTCCCTGGTGACTACAGGTATGACCCTCAAAGGAGCACTGAGGGTGCGTAGCACCTCTCAGGATCAGTGTCTAAAGGGCCACCATCAGTGTCTAAAGGGCCATCAGTGTCTAAAGGGCCATAAAGAAATGAATTGTTTGGACCCAAATGCACATACTTGTGTGGTTAACAAATAAGCCACCTAACAGCCTGGCAGGTATAAATCAACAACGACCACATTCAGTGGCTAATTGAACACAGAACAGCTGCTGTGAGAAAGATGTGCTGGTGACAGAATCCTTCTCATTACACTAACTCCCCTCTGCCTCTTCCCTACAGAAATTACAGTCCAAGTACTGTGAACTAATCTCCCAGAGCAGCAGAGAGTCAGCCAGCCAAATGACTGACTCAAGCCACCAGTGACCTAGTAGACAAGTTCAGAGCTAGTCTCAAATTCACACTCCTAATTTGCAATAAACTTACCTCGGACTCTCTCCTTGCCCTCCCCTCAGCCCTTCAAGACCCAGGGATATCTTTGAACCCTACCTCACAAAAAACCACAAGCTAAAACATCAGTACCATTCCCAAAAACTGCACCTCAGTTTTGCTAAATACATTTAGGGAGACTGAACCATCAAACTCCTAGTTCCCTTGAAATGGAAAGGAATCACAGATATAAAAGTCAGTATAAGGAAGACTTATTTTGTGTGTAAATTAAAAAGGAGAGATACCAGTCTTAATAGAAATCCCATGTAGCTAGTATAAACAAGGCTCTTTATTAAATACACTGTAGAGTCAATTTAATAAGTGATTCAAGTCAACAGGACTGTGAAGGAGTAAAAATCAAAAATTTAGATGAGTTTACCTGTTACCTCAAATTATAATGCTAATTTCAGTTTCCAACTAAGGACAACTAAGTTGTGGGAATTCTCACAGACATGGAGTTGGAAATGGGAGACTGAATAAAACAGACTGGCCATCATGTTTATAACCCCAACATTCCCTGGAACCACAGGTTCCAATCCCAGCAGAGGAGATTCAGCCCTTCCCACATATGTAAACTCTGTTCCACACACACTTAGAATCATAGAATATCAGGGTTGGAAGGGACCTTAGAAGGTCATCTAGTCCAACCCCCTGCTCAAAGCAGGACCAATCCCCAATTTTTGCCCCAGATCCCTAAATGGCCCCCTCAAGGATTGAACTCACAACCCTGGGTTTAGCAGGCCAATGCTCAAACCACTGAGCTATCTGTTAATCCTGAAAGGTGCCAAGTATCCACAACTCTTATTGATTTGGTTGTAGCACTCACCACCTCTTAGCACACAGCTTTTTTCAGTTCCACTTTAGAGAAAAAGGCCTAGATCCTGGAAGCTATTTTGGCACCTAACTAATTGAAATCAATTAGGGAGTTAGGTGCTATCTGGGACAAGGTCCTGTGGGCTCTAACAGACAGTAAAGATTTCATAGCACTATTCATAAGAAGTTTGCTCCTGGGCTCCCCATAATGGGGCAGTATTGCTGGTTGGCCATCAGGCTGATATCCTACCACTGCAGCAGCAAGCGCATTCCCCTGAGGCTGTCAATACATACTCTAGCTGATGAGAAAGAAAAGTGATACAGAAATGCAACATTTATTATGACCATATTCTGCAGTTAAGACAGGTGTTCCCAGTTTCATTAATGAAATTGCTTTTTTAATTTCAAACTTCATCTCCCCCACCACCCAAAAAAAAGTCAAACTCAAGGATTAAGCTAAATTTAAACACTCCCAGATTTCTTCCCTGCCTGACCACAAAGACTTGCTCTGAAAAAACAGGCCCATGAAAATGAAGAAACCATAGAGGGGCAGCCATGTAGCAACAGAGCTAGGAGAGGCGAACACTATACCACCTACCTGCAGTTGACCTCATTTAGCTCCATCATAGTTAAAAACTAACTGCACCTTGTCTCCACTAAGATTTTACAGCGAGATAACTCATGCACGTTAACTATCTATCACTGTAAAAAACCACACCTTTTTTGGCAGCAGAAACATAGCCATAGTCTACCTTCCCTCATATGAGCAGCACATTGAAAGTTATCATACAGGACAACTGAAGATGTACAGTCTGATGGCTTCAGTTACTCTTTCCCCAAATAACCTCAGACACAGAAAGTTGCCATACTGGATCAGGACACCTGCCATACAAACACACTGGGTGGGATTTTTCAGAGGAGCCTAAAGGAATTAGGCACCCAAATGCCACTGAAGTTCAAAGGGAACTGAGTGCTCAAATCCCTTCAGCTCTATTAAAACCCCCGTTTGATCACTTTGATTTTTTGATGCACCACTCATCCACTCCAGTTCTTCATCTGAACACTGTCTACTTAGATTGGAAGCTCTTTGGGGCAGGGACTTTGTCACTTCAGACAAACACTTTGACTGTGATTTTAAATAAAAACTTTCAGTTGCTGTGAAGGCCAAATCTCCCCTTCCAATTGCTATTTGGAAGGGTTCTAGTCAGCATTTTGTCAGGGCAGTCAGGAAACCTATATTTTGCCATTTGGGGGTTTAGCCCTCTTAAAAACAGATAAACTGACTTAGGGCAGCTTTAAAAAAAAACTAAGGCTATTAGAAGAAATTTATAACTATAATGTTCAACTGTTTTGTTTTAAATAAATAGCTGGCTCTGGGAGAGTTTTATGAACAATGCATTTAACTCAGGTCACCCATAAGCTGCTTTTGGCTTATTATAATTAAAGTCATATAAAGACATATAATTAAAGTCTTAGCAACATTACTTTGCTGACCTATACCTGGCCACAAAAAATGAAGCTTCACAACTGCAGGATGGAGCCAGGAATTTACACATCACACTAACAGGGAATGCTACATTCCCATCCCCTCGACTTTGCCTACGCTAAGATTTTTTTGGGACCTCTAATTCCCAACAAGTGCACTCCCACCACAGGCAGCAACTGAGGGAGCAAAAAGAGTAGTAGTCCAGGGCTCAAATAGGTCTGAGAAGTTAGACAACATGATGGCGGTAAATACTTGAGCCTGTATGATCTCTTACCTACATCACAGCTTCTACAAGGAGAACAGCTCTTGTGGAAAGTTATAGGTCCACCAGAAAAACCTTAGAATAGAGAATGCTCTGGGGAGCTGAGAATTTTGTACAGAACTACAAGATGCCAATTTCATCATGTAAAAAGTGCATTATCAACTCTGGCACAGTTCTTAAAAGTTTATTATGCCTTCTTTAAAGCTTATAAATGACGTTTTTCTGCCATCTTTTCCTTCCTCCATAGGTATACATAGACTTCCTCCACCGCCCATGTTTCAATGGAATTGAAATCAAGATAGTTCTGTTTTTTTCCTTCTCAGTTCGAGCCATATTATGGCAGCATAGCTCTGTGGTTGTTTGTTAACTAGTAGAGACAGCATGGGGAAGTTTCAGTTTGTCCCAGAATGGATTAAAGAAATATTTAGAATACAGAGAACATTCCCCCCAACAATTTATTGCAATTTTAAGATCAGTATCAGCAAAAAGATTATTTCTGGAAATCTTGAGTACCTGATGGAGTTAAATGTAGGATTTGTGCAGAGACTTGCTGTTTGATAACTGAAAGCAGCGTGGGTTAAATGACTGGTTATCCTTCTAGAGAAGGGTTCCCCCACCTCTTGCACTACACTTTTCCTTCCACAGACAAGAATATCTACAAGGACCAGAGAAGGTTAATTGGTCCATAATGGACTGGCAAGTACTCCTATATAAAACAGTCTATGTTAATGAATCATCAGGCTAAAAAAGTGATATTAAAAAAGCTTTCCTCATGTTAATACATTTTGAAAACTTTTGAGGCTTAATTGAAGATAAGTCTATCATTTATACTGCTTACTTTTTACACTTCAGAGTGATTAATGAACTAGTATAGTAATAGTAATAAGAAATAGTAGTGTCATGCACCACTACAATGCTGCAATGTAATGTAATGCTGTGGGGAAATATTTGTTTGGATTTAAAACGTTAGTGAATTTAAAAAAAAAAAAAAAAAAAAAAAAGCTTACCCACCACACACTTACTTATGTCTAGGGCCCAAACTATCTCCTAATGATGTTCTTTTCATATTACTGAAATGGGATGAGATTCGCTAAAGCTATTTGCCCAAAAGTGATACATCTTCACGTTTACCTATTTCATTCAAGTTAGCCGAGTTACTGTTTGCAAAGCATTTTGTAAATAGAAGCCACAAGTATTAAGTTAGTAAGCATCAATCTAGACAAGGTTTTATTTTCAATGAAGTTTAGTTGTTTGTACATCTCCATCAACCTTCATGATCCAGTAGTCCAACACAACATCCTGACCTCATTTTTTAAAAAGCCATTTCTTAAGCAAGCTTATTTGCTAATATTATATCCCCAACTTAAAATAAGATGGTATTTAAAAGGGACATTCCCATCTAGGTCCTATCTACACTACAAAAAACTGCCATGTTACAATAATTAAATGTTTTCTGCGTAGACAGGACCAAACGGTCACCAATTATAATAAATATTGTATAATCCAGTGCCAGAAGACACTAAAATGGTTTGGTCCCATCTACACCAACCATGCTACTTCTCCCCCAGACCCTTACATGATATATTTTGTAATATCAACAGGAAATCAGCTTTCACTTAAATGGTTTTACTAAATTTAGTAGAGATGGAAGCATTTCCATATAAGCTTCATTTAAATATTCCCTTTTAATCTTGTGAACCCAAACACATCGTAATGGTGAATGAGACCCAGAAAGTCAAACTGACTCATTTAGTTTCACTGTCCAATCTGAGAAAAATACCATTAGTCAAACAGTAATATTTTAAAGATTCACAGTATCAACAATTTCAACTTTTAGATCGAGAGCCATTTAGGTATTTCTAGGGCACCCATCACCATGGTATCAAGATGCCAAATACAAAAATTAAGAATTTTTTGTACAAAAAAACCTGGCCTCTCCTTCCACACAGCTGTTGCTACTAAAAGGTTAAAAGTAACAGTATGCTATTCAGAGACTCGGCTTCTCGTGACAGCTATCACTTAGTAGCTCAATTTTTTTGAATGAGTTGTCAGTTATGATAATTGCACAGCCATTAGATTTAAGATAGTTAAATGTTAATATAAAATTTATAGCACTTTTGATGCTCAGATTAATTTGGATTTGGAGACATCCATATGCAGACTCACACTGTGCATAGACAAAAAAATATCACTTGAATGAGTGCTCAGAAATCCAGTTTAAAAAGCAATTTGCAAATTGTTTATGGACACCAATTTCATGCTGCCCCTTTCAGTTCGTACATGGTAGTGCATATATGTTTCCAGTGCAACTGATATTAAGATGAAGCAGACAGGAAGCATCTGAAATCAACCGCAGTAGTGACTTATTAATCAGCAAAGTAGTAATTTAACCTTTTGCCAAAAAAAGTTGTTTTAAAGAGAAGTGATATGGTCAGATAATGAGTGGTGAGTAAACAGACAGTTAAACTGAACTTCAGATCTTATTCACTTGTA
Organism: Macrochelys suwanniensis; assembly: GCA_033296515.1. Taxonomy (NCBI): domain Eukaryota; kingdom Metazoa; phylum Chordata; order Testudines; family Chelydridae; genus Macrochelys; species Macrochelys suwanniensis. Next base: position 1,893,467 of record CM065797.1, read on the forward strand.
TATTTTGATTGGCTGATCTCAAGGTCTCTGCCTCATTCTCTCCTCCCCATTGTAAAGGATAGCTTTTGTAGATCTGCACCTAGCAACTCCTAATCAAAACAGCAAAGTCTGCAATTCAATCTCAAAACATATTAGGAGTGCTTCTTTGCTGTGAAAAGCAGAGAGCAGGCAGGAAGCAAGTTATTTCAAAAATCAAAAGGGAAAGTCTGCCCACTAGTAGAAAAATACCATCTAAGCTAAAAATGTCTCTTTAGGCCTCCTGTGAAGTTCTCACCAGAACACATGGAAAAGAAAGAGCAGGTTCAATTGAATTCAAGGTCCATTATTCTAGACTGAAAATGCTTATTAGTCAATAATGGGATCACTTCAGAATACTATGCTTTTTTCAAAAATGTTTCATGAAACAATTGTTAATTTGCTAAAATACGTCAATGTTGACAATAGATGTGAAGATGTTTGGGTTGGACAACACCGGGGTGGAATCCAAAGGAACAGAACAGCTCAGCTATAATACCGTAACTAAACACTTCACGTTATAATACACACACAAATGTCAGAGCTATCAGAAATCTGCCACTCTTTCAGCACACCACCGAATGAAGCTGATGTGTTGCTAGTACCATAGGTCACTTACTCTCGAAACAGTCTGGATATGAGATATTCCTGGCAAAGCCATTCGTGTCAAATTGTAACAGACTAAGAGAGTTTTAATTGAACAAGTTCAGACAAACACCTTTGCTGATGCTTCCTGGCAGAAGGGCCAGACTGAGGAAGTCAATTTCTTACAAGAAACAGCCCGGATTTCTGGTACAGGAACTTGCTTTGATAAACGCCAGTTACTTTGGCAGCGGTTTAACGCATTTTTAAAAAGCCGAACTCCGCATTATTATGCTGCCAGCCTGATCTCCAGAGCTGCCACAGGGGAGCTCCGTCTCCAGCCCGAGAGTGGGTGGTAACCAGGCGGACGCTTGCCCTCGCCCTACGGGGACTAGACGTGAACATCGCCGGGAGCCCTGCTCCGAGCCCCCCCCTTCCACAGCCCGACCCCCTCCCTCGACGGCCCCACAGGCCGCGTGGGGAGCCAGCGCCCCCTGCAGGAGCCGGCCGGGCGAACGCAGCTAGCGGGTGGACTTCCTGAAGGCAGCGTGCCGCCCGGGAGGCTCCGCGGCCCCTCACGTCGGGGGGGGGGGCGGCGGGGGCGCTGCCCCCACTGTGGGCAGCGAGCGCTGGGCTGCCCCGAGAAGGGGCCCTGCCCGCTGCTGCCGGGGCGGGGCGCGGCCCGGGGGAAGCGCCCCGCGCTGGGCGGGACGGGGAGGGGGGAGCGGTGGGGCCCCCGGCCGGCCATGGGAGTAACGGGGACGCGCCCCACGGCCCCCCGCAACGGGGGGAGGGGCCAGGCCCCGCGAGACCGCGCTCACCTACCCGCGCCGATCCGTGCGGGGGCCTCGAGCGCGGCGCGGCGCGGCCCCTCAGGGTCCCTCCACAGCGCCGGAGAAGTTCGGGGCTGGGGCCCGCATCTGCCACGGCACCTGCCTGGCCACGCCCCGGGCCCCCGCTGGCCAATAGCCACGGACTATAGCCCGTTGCCCACGCCCCCACTTGGCTGCGACCCCGCCCCACCGCCCTGCCCCGCAGTCTAGTCCCGCCCCCTCCAAGCCACGAACCAATCCGCGCGCGCACTCCTTCCAGTCCCGCCCCCTGGCGCTACGAGAGATTTATTTGGTCCACCGCCCCAGCTCTCGGCTTTCATTGGGCGGAGGGGGCCGGTGGTTTCCCAGAAGTGGGCGGGGCTTCTTGCAAACCATTTCCCTTCCCCCCCCCGCCTGGGGCTGCGGCAGGCGTCGTGCCATAGCGCGTGCGCAGCCCGCGAGCGCGTGGGAGGATGGAAACGGTCTGGTGTGCGCCGGCGCAAGCGCCGCCGGCTGTTTGCTTCCCAGCCGCTGACCTGAGGAAGGGGGGAAGTGGAGCTGCGCGTGCGCGGGAGCGTGAGGCCGTTAAGGGGAAGGTGACTAGTGGCAGCCTCGGTCTTCCCGCCATTGTCGCCTCGGGGGAGGGGGGGTCCGCGGGGCGCCGCGGCTGATCGCAGTCCCGCTCGTCCCGGCCCCGCTCAGCTACCCGCGCCAGAGCGGCCAGGCCCAGGCTGGCTCAGAGCCGGGCTCCCGCTGCGTGAGGGGCCGGGGTCAGTTCTCGAGGGACCCACCCCGTGGCAGTGAGAGCTTATGGGGCACCCACCCAGCGCGCGGGGTTGCGGCCCTGCCCCCCTGGCTCGCCGCCACGCCTGGTCTGACCCGGGTTAGGCTTGGGCCTTCACAACATCCCCCAGCCACGTGACCTTTGCTTTTCCTTCCCACGTAGCTGTGCGTTTACAGGCGGCTTCGGCTATCGGTGCAGCGGAGTTTCCAAGAATTATTTCTCTCGCCTCCGTGAAGCACTGAGGGGACTAAAGAAATCCACAAAGCAACACATCTGCCAACTCCTGCCTCCCGTGGATGCTGTTCGGGGCTTGCAAACTTCGCCACATCTATGTCCCCTTCCCCATCGCCTTGTTTAAGAGCAACAAACATCTCAGCCTTTCCCCCCACAAGGCACTTTGGAATGACAGGAACTCCACTGCTCTCCTCCCACGCTGCAGCTGACTTCCAGGGCTGTGATGCTAGATTGTTGGCCGCTTACCAAGTCTGAGGGTTTGGCAGAAGTATCTTCCTAATACTGTGCTACAAGTTTCGTCCTTGGAGGCCAAGCCCAGTGAAAAGGAGCATAAAAAGGGCTGTATTTAGGACAATCTTTTCTGCTCACTTTTAGGTTTTCTTAGCAAATCCTGTGAATGTTCAGTGCTAGCATTTTGTACAGAATACTTCAACTCTTTGACCATTAACTGTTATGCATGCGCTGAGCATTTGGTCTGGTCTCTTTTATTTATAGTCAGTGAGCCATATCATTGTGATTCTTATAACTCCCCGTAGTTCCTACTGGCTTGCTATTGCTCAATCTTGTAATTAAAATCTGAAGCATTTAAATGAAGTGGGTACTAACCCACGAAAGCTTATGCTGAAATAAATTTGTTAGTCTCTAAGGTGCTACAAGTTTTTCTTTCTTATTTTCATTTTGCTGACACAGACTAACACGGCTACTACACTGAAACCTATCATTTAAATGAAGTTTTTCTACAATGCCTAAATCACTGAAATTTGCCCATAAGTGCAAAGGAAAAGTCATGGGAGCAGTTAAAGTCACAATGTGTGTATAAACTATTGTTCATCCTAAGGCTTTTTTGGATTAAGTATCCAACTATTCTATGGGCCAAAATGTGAGGTCCTTAGTCCTGCACACTGTCATTGACTTTGTGGGATTTCTGCTCCACGTCTTTGCTCTACATTCCTCCACCAGTTTTGATGTAGCTGATGTCTCATTTTAAAAAGAGCAAGCTGTAGCTGCATAAGCTCTTTTTGAAAGTCAAAATTGGTTTCAGAATTCATTGCCAAATATACCATTAGCCAACTGTATTCCCTTTTGTATAAGTTTGCTGTGTGTGCGCCACTGTCAGCTATTGGAAGTGATGCCACACTTGTTCAAGTGTGAGTGTCATAAGCCTTAATACCATTACAGACGATAAAAGGAAATTCTCCTTTAACTCAGGTGATGAGGATTTGGGTGATTGGAGCAGCAGGAACCAAGTTCTCTCCCTTCAAAAATTGCAAAGTCCTTTGTGACCATTTATCTCTCACAATCCCATCACTCAACAATTGGCTGTTCATGCCGCAGCAGCGTGTGGGCAAAACGTGAAAAAAAGATGAGACAGGAGAGCTATGTTTAATGTAAAAATTCCACCAACTTGTGCATTTCCTAAAGTATCAGCCAGTGTTTACCTAAAATGATATAAAATAAAGCAGAAAAGGAGAGGACCACAAGTGTGATAGCACCTAGATACTGCAGCTACGCTGGATGCTCAGTTGGATAGTCATGCACTCACCGAGAGTAGTGAGCCTCTGAGCAATATGAAATAGTAACATTTAAAACGAAAATAAGAAAGAAAAACTTGTAGCACCTTAGAGACTAACAAATTTATTTCAGCATAAGCTTTTGTGGGTTAGAACCCACTTCATCGGATGCAAGTGGGTTCTAACCCACGAAAGCTTATGTTGAAATAAATTTGTTAGTCTCTAAGGTGCTACAAGTTTTTCTTTCTTATTTTCGTTTTGCTGACACAGACTAACACGGCTACTCCACTGAAACCTAACATTTAAAAGGCTCTCTCTGAATTAGTCTTTTACTGGGTGGGGTATAGGAAAGCTTCTGTGATGTCTCATTGAGTCACATCCAGTTTTTAAGTATTCTGCAAGACCAAATGAAACCTTTTCAAGAATTAGAACTAACCCCAGGTGGTATGTGTGACGACCCTGCAATAGTGAGCAATGAAGTTTTCAGAAGATCAGATCGATAGCTTTTTCCTTTTTTAGTTTAGCCTCTTCCCTTCTGAGAAGGACCTCCTCTCTCCTTCTACACTTTGCTGCTGCTGTTCAAGAGTCTTTAAACATTGTATATTTCCCCTGGTGACCAGACAACAAGTGTGAAAAATCGGGACGGGGGCAGGGAGATAATAGCTTATATAAGACAAAGCCAAATATCAGGACTGTCCCTATAAAATTGGGACATCTGGTCATCCTACCCTTAACTGTTGTCAGCTGATTTAGTTTTCAGCTTTTGTTTTACATGGATAAGGATTTCCCCATGTGATTTCACGTCTTCTGACTGGGACAGATAAAAGTTAAACATAAACAAGAGACCATAACTTGTAAGGCATTCTGAGGGAAAGGAGTTTGTTTAGCAATTGTGGCCTGATGTTCCCTATGCATTTGTGCAGCATCTGGCCACCCTTTGGACTGTCTGTGGGCAGCAGACTTCTTGTGGCCTTTGTAAGTGACATGCTCTGCCTTGCGGGAGGATGACTAACACAGCCTGCAGCAAGCAAGCTTGAACAAAAACCACCATGGAGGATGCTCTGAGCAATCTTGAAACTTCAGCTGTAGCAGGATCCTGTTTTTCTGGTTAAAGGTACACAGTCAGTTCCCTCCACCTCAGGCGCTCACTGAATGCTGCCATGTGCCCAGACTTCCCTTTTTTACATGCAGTCTAGTCACTGGGCTATTATCCCCTTAGGGCAGAATTCCTCAGCCTTTAATTGGAGTAAGGTTCCTTCATAATGCATGGAGCTACACAAAGCCACAAAATAATCCCATTTTAACATGCAAATTGCACAGTAATGTGGTGATGTTGTGTTATAATCACCAGAGCATATTATACTTTGCAGTTAGCAGGCCTTTCCATGACTACTTAGTCCAAGCCAGGACACAAGGAGACCCTGAATGGTGACACCAGGCATCACTGGTTGTGTTGGTCAGTCTGAAAGCTTGAGAACCACAGGATCTGGTATACAAGCCCTAGGAATGCTCAGTTGAGATAGTGTTGCAATTCTTTGGACTAATGATCAGTCAGGCCTCTTCCACCTCTTAGGTCTATGATATCCTACCCTCCAATGATGAATGTGGAACTATAGCTGGCACAGAGGGGAGGAAGGTTGAAAAATGCCACAACCATAACAAAGGTTTCTGAATGTTCAAAGATTTTAATAAGGTTCTGTCTTGGAACCTCTGATTGTTTCTTAACCAAATTATTTTTGCTAGAGTAGTAGAGATGTTCGCACCATATAGAAAAGACCTTACTGGTTCTTTTATGCTCCTGGATCACTGGGATTAAGCATGATTAGAACTATGGAAAGAGGACACTACGTCTAACCTTTAACAAAACACAACAGAATCTGGAAGTGAGCTGCTAGCTATTCAAGCCACGTTCTTTTCCTCTACAGTTCCTTAAGTGTTTCATCGTGATTCACAATCCTTCATGCCCAACCCTACCATAACCATGCACTCTTCCAAAATGTTGCCCAAAAACTAAATGAATACTTTGCCTTGATTTTCAGTAAGGATGATAACATGGAACATGTGCATGGAGGCAGTATGGCTAATGGAAATGAGTGTCTAGAAATGGAAATTACCATGTCTGAGGTGGAAGAAAAACTTAAAGATATTAATGAGCTTGAATTGGAGGAGGACCAGATAATTTCCAGCCCAGAATACTGAAAGAATTGGCATTTGAGATTACTAGTCCAGTAGCAAGGATTTTTAATACATTTATATATTCAGGGATAGTACCATATGACTGGAGAATAGCTACTGTTGTACCTATATTTAAGAAAGGGGAAAAAAGTGATCTGGACAATTACAAACCTGTTAGTCCGACCTCAGTAGTATGCAAGGCGTTAGAACAAATTGTGAAGGAAAGAAAAATTAATGGAGGGTAAGTAGTAATGGGGATGTAATGCAATATGGGTTTTTGAAAGGTGGACCATGCCAGACTAACTGATATTTTAGGTAAGGAAAGTGTGGTAGATCTGATATACTTGGACTTAAGTAAAACATTTGCCATGGTATCATATGGGAAATTATTAGCTAAATTAGGGAGATGGAGATCAGCACAAGAACTGTAAGGTGGATAAGAAACTGGCTAAAGAGGAGAAGGAAACAAGTGCTGAAAGGTGAATTATTGGACTGGAGGGAGGTAATTAGTGGAGTTCCTCCAAGATTGGTTCGAGGACCAATCTTATTTAATATTTTTATTAATGACACTGTCACAAAAAGTAGGAGAGTGTTAATGAAATTTGCTGATAATTAAAAGTTGGGAGGCATCATAGAATATCAGGGTTGGAAGGGACCTTAAGAGGTCAACTAGTCCAACCCCTTGCTCAAAGCAGGACTGATCCCCAATATTTGCCCCAGATCCCTAAATGGTCCCCTCAAGGATTGAACTCACAACCCTGGGTTTAGCAGGCCAATGCTCAAACCACTGAGCTATCACTCCCCCCATGTCATCAATACAGAGGACCAGAATATTATACAGGACAATATGGATGACCTTGAAGACTGGAGTGACAGAAATGGAGTGAAATTCAATAGTACGAAGTGCAAGGTCATGCACCATATGTTCTTATGTAGGGTCTAACAATAAGAATTTCTGCAATACTACAAGCATCAGTCGGAAGTGACAGAGGAGAGAAACCTGAGAATGTGGGTTGATCACAGGATGACTATGAGCCATGAATGTGATGCAATATGAAAAAGGCAAATGCAATCTAGGATGTATCAGGCGAGACATTTCCAGTAGAGATAGAGAAACATTCAGGCCACTGTACAAGGCACTGGTACAACCTCATTTGAAATACTATGGACAATTCTGGTCACCCATATTTCAAGAAAGATGAATTTTAACTGTAAAAGATGCAGAGAAGAGCTACAAGGATGGTCAGGGGAATGGAGAATCTTAGGAAACTGGAAGAGTTTGGCTTAGTCTAGCAAAAGAAGGCTTGTTTAGGCTAGCAAAAAAAAAAGTAGTCTAGCAAAAGAGAGGATATGATTGCTCTCTATAAATACATCGGGGTAAATACCAGGGAGGATGAAGAGCTGTTTAAGCTAAAAGACACTGTTGGCATAATAATAAGTGGATATAAACTAGTCGTGAACAAATTCAGGCTGGAAATTGGAAGGTTTCTGTCCATTAAAACAGTGAGGTTCTGGATGTCAGGAGTGAACTCCTTCAGCTGAGCCTGAGGACTAGCTAGCCCACCCTCCTGGCAGATTAATGAGCTGAGCTGGGTTGTGGTAGACTGATTGGCTGGCCCACCCGATTGCTGAAGGGAGCAGCAGGCCGGCTTGTAAGCTTGGTGGCGGCAGCACCAGGTTGCAGCAAAGTAGAGTGACCATATTTCCCAAAGGGAAAATGGGACACCACATGGGGCTGGCCCAAGCCCTCCCCTTCCCCCCTGCATGGGACTGGCCTGAGCTTCTTGCCTGAGTCTCCCCCTACTCCCCACAGGGCTGGCCGAAGCCACTTGCCCAAGCCGTACCTGCCCCCTGCACAAGGCTGGGATCACTGCTCAGCCAAACCCTGCCCTCCGACCCCTGTGTGAGGCTGGGTCACTGCTTACTGGAGCCCTACCTGCCCCACCCCCACGCGTGAGCCCTGCGCGGGGCTGGCATTGCTGCTCCCCCCTCCCCCTGCATGTTCCTCCTCACCACACTCCACTTTTTTGACAAAAGTCAGCATTTGTTCCATTTGCTCTTGCCAACTGATCAAGTCGGCAAGAGCAAATGGGACAAATGCCTAGGTTTGCCAAAAAAGTCGGGACGGCCATTCCCCTGCCATTCTAGGTGTCACCTTCTAAAATGCAACCCAGATCAGTGGGGGTGTGTCACTGCCTGCCCTGCAACCGTGGGTGCCTCACAATACTTTGCTATTGTAGCTTCCAATGTGGGTTGCTCATAAACAGCTGATCAGCGTGCAGGTCATACCCTCAGCATCTGTGTATAGCTGTAGCCCTGGTCCATCAATTCTGACCCCATCAGCTTGTCAGCAACACACCAGTCACACTCTGGCTTCCACCAGCCTCGGTTACTACTTGGAGGGTGATCCCAACACACCCCCAGTCCCAAATTTTCCCCAAAATGTGTGCTCTGCGCCGTTCAGCCCACTCCTGGACAGGTCAGATATTAAAGATCCATTGCCCCTGTAAAGGGTCAATATTCAACAGTTTGCTACTTGAACTGGTCTTACCAAACAATCCAGCTTGAACACAGCACTGGATTCGTTGAGATTAAAAAATAAAACAAGTTTATTTAACTATAAAGAGAGGTTTTAAGTGAATTTAAGTATCAGGTATTAAAGTCCGAAATGACTACAATAGAAATAAACTTTCTAGTAGCTAAAACTTAACAAGCTAGACTTGGTTCAAGGTAAAATCATTACCACATGTTCCCAGCAACATGACTGACCAAATTCTTGGGTCAGGATCTCCCCATAAAGTTGAAGGGTTCATTCTATTGTCTTCTTAGGCAACCCCTTGGGGGTTTCTTTCCCTTTCTTTTATAGTCCAGTTATAATATGTGGAGATATGCCTATCTCACAGAACTGGAAGGACCTTGAAAGGTTATTGAGTCCAGTCCCCTGCCTTCACTTGGAGGACCAAGGACTGTCTCCTGACACATTTTTGCCCCAGATCCCTAAATGGCCCCCTCAAGGACTGAACTTACAGCCCTGGGTTTAGCAGGCCAATGCTCAAACCACTGAGCTATCCCTCCCACCTTACCATTGATTAACTATTGATATGAATTCTTTTAAGGATTACCCTTCAAAGAAAATCTTATTCAAACAGTAAAGAAGGTGATATGAAGTCTGTTGGTGAAGGAGACTTCATGCTCTTCTCACCTGTGTTTGCTGAAATGCAAATTTGCTTTGTCTCCAGCCATCTCGCTGCAGTCTCAAGGACCTTGTTTATTGTGTATATATAAATTGAAATAAACACACATTTCCTCATTCAGGATAATTCTGCCTGGGCAGGACTGTGTGGTTTTGAACATTTGCTAAAAACATCATACAGGGGGATTTCATAACTTTACACATAATGTTGCTACATACATTTCACCATGATATTATTGACCAGCGAGGAGTTAGTTTTCAAATGATACCTCACAAGGCATATTTTGTACAGAGATTACTACAGTAATATGTAGGGTGTGAATACAGGGGTTCTTTTGGTCACACTGGGGGCTTCAGGCACTGGTGCACCTTGGTCCCTCCTATTCTCTGCCTGCGGCACATAATGGTCTAGTTTCTTGTGGGCTGTAATACTGTGGGTCTAATTTCAGTTGTTGGGTTTAGTGTGGGAGTTCTGGGTGGTGTTGGTGGCCTGGAGTAAATAGTCAGGACTGCTTGCTGCCACCCCTGCTTGGCCTGTCCCTATAACTGCAAGGTGAGGCCAAGTGTTAACAAATACAGGATTGTCTTGCTGAAGAAAAATTCAAACAAGCAGCCACCAAGACAGGTACAAGTATGGTACATACAAATATAGTCAGGTGTTCATATTTATGTAAACACTACTCCTGAGAGGAGTGGCGCAGAATTCATATGGCCTGCATTTTTCTGTGCCCCCCATGCAGAAAAACAATAAAAAAATCTGCTGTGGGACATGCGCTTCTTCCCCAGTAGCTCAGGCGTGGAGGCCTGGAGCAGCCTCCGAGATGAGGGAAGGGGGCTGGGCATACGTGCCTGCATGGTTGATCACCGTGGTGGGGTGGGACTGGACATATGTATGTGCATGCCAAAAAGCGAGTGAGAGGGACAAAGTCCTGCAGCTCGCTGGCATGGAAGGGTAGGGCTTTTTATTATGCACAAGGCAGGCTAGAGGCAGAAATGTAGCAGCCTGCCTGAGTTAATTGATCTCATTCTCTGAGGCAGAAATGTAGCAGCCTGCTTACGTAGTAACATTGTTCATGTTCCTATTGTTAGTTAACTCTTCCCATTCCCAGCCAATTCCCCATGTAAAGGAGCCTTATAAGTAAATGACAGTAAGGGAATCCTCAGCTAGGAAAATCTATGCGCTTTCTCACTTTTTTCCTGTGCCAAAGTGGCACACCGGGGATCGATTACAGCTCAGGATTTATTTTACCCATTAAAAAATACTTTGAGGGCAAATAAAACATTTCCCAAGCAGTCAATAAACTGTCAGGACAATCAGAACCAAGCACTTCCCAAAGTACCCAGCCAGGTCCAAGATAATGATTAGCAAAATTGTATGACTTTCATGTGTATGACTTTCATTTAAAATGACATTCTGCTTGTTTGTTTGTTTGTTTGGTGTTCTGTAATGTATTTTGACAAGTAAAATATGCAGAATTTTGAATTTTTTGATGTTGAATTTTTTGGTGCTGAATTTTGATTTTTTTGGCGCAGAATTTTGAATTTTTGGTGCAGAATTCCCCTAGGAGTAAAACACCTATATACATTTGTCGCTGGTACCCAGAGACTGCATATCACCAGTGTAGCCACTAGTGTCGTGAAGTGTGGACAGCCCTGGTCTAGGCCAGGGGTCTCCAAACTTTAGGAGACGAGGGCCACATTAGATTTTTAAAGGGGCTTCGCGGGCCAGCTTTAGGCCCCGCTGCCAAAATTAATAATTAATAAATGAAGATATGCCAATCTCCTAGAATGACCTTTCAAGGTCATTGAGTCCAGTCCCCTGCCTTCACTAGCAGGACCAAGTACTGTCTCCTGACAGATTTTTTTTTGCCTCACATCCCTAAGTGGCCCCTCAAGAATTGAACTCATAACCCTGAGTTTAGCAGGCCAACGCTCAAACCACTGAGCTATCCCTCCCCCCAATGCTGCCAAAATGCCGCCAAGGCAGCAGCAGCGATTGGTTAGGGTGCGGGGCCCGATTTTGATGGGGCCCCGCCGCCAAAATACCGCTGAGGCAGCGGCAGCATTTGAGCTGCCAACATGCCGTCAAGGCGGCAACAATTGGTTGGGGGGGGCCGGACAAATTGAAGCCGCTGGCCGGATCCGGCACCCGGGCCATAGTTTGGAGACCCCTGGTCTAGGCAGAGTCCTGCCTCTCATCGATTCAACTGCTGCCAAGACCTGCTTCTCTGAATATATCCAGTAGCTATGGCTACAAATCTAGAACAATAACTTCATGTAAAGCAGAAGCCCTGGATGGGTTGATGGTGGCAACCAATGTTCCCCCTAATTTTCGACAGGCCGTGTGCGCAAAAAAAATCTTCTATGTGAATTGCTGTGCTTCTGTGCAAATTTTTGTGAATGCGGTGTTTCGTTGTGTGCGCGGGGTTTAGGATCTGTGTGCGCGCGCACACGCGCACAGCTTAGAGAGAACAGTGGTGGCAACTGAACCTGGGACCACTCATCTAAAAGCAGCGTCTTTACTATCTTTTAGATCTAGAGTTTCAGGTCCAGTCCCTGCTGCTTACGACTGACCCAGGGATGTCATGTTACAAGTGCTGACTTTTATCAGGATTTCAGCTGTGCAGGACCTCCAAATCCTGGGATGTATGCCCACAGCCAGGAGGTATGTGTAAGCAATACTTAAAGTGTGGTTCTCTCTTGCCTTCAATGGCAGGATCACCGAGGTTTATGAGTTGGCTGCAGCCAGGGCCGGTGCAAGGAAGTTTCGCGCCCTAGGCGAAACTTCCTTGCACCAGCGCTGCACCGCCCCTCCGCAGCAGCCAGCTCCCCCCCAGCCCACGCAGCTCCACACCCCTCCGCGGCAGGGGCTCAGCCCCCCCAACTGCGGGAGCAGGCGGCTTGGTCCCCCGCCCGCCCGCGGCAGCAGGAGGCTCGGCTGCCCGCCCACGGCAGCTCACCTCGCCGACAGCAGAAGCTCCTCAGCGGCATTTCAGCGACTGCCGAAACGCCGCCGGGAGTCTCCGCCCCCCAAATTCTGGCACCCTAGGCGACTGCCTAGGGTCGACTAGTGAGCGCGCCGGCCCTGGCTGCAGCCTTCAAGTTAAGTCTTTTAGCTCAGGCAGTACATTTCATGTTTTTAAATGTAGAGTTCCTGGGTTCAATCCGTTCCGCATCCAGGGACATCATGTTACATTAAAAAATGATTGAAAGATTAGAAGCACTTTCTAAAATGGGTTGCTGTGATCCAGGGACCTCTTAGTGCTAACTGGCAGAGGGCATAGGGGGTGCATAGGGTTTTACAGATATGTGCATAGCAGTTCACTGAAGGGTGGCATGTGAGGTCTCTACCAAGAACCAGTAGCCCACTGGCCATTGTCATCATTGCAAAATGTATGGATGGAGAATATTTAAGGAGTTATGGATCTATACCAGAGGTGGGCAAACTACGGCCCGCGGGCCACATCTGGCCCATGGGACCCTCCTGCCTGGCCCCTGAGCTCCTAGCCCGGGAGGCTAGCCCCCAGCCCCTTCCCCGCTGTTCCCCCTCCCTCGCAGCCTCAGCTCACTGCGCCACCGGCACAAGGCTCTGGGCAGTGGGGCTGCAGAGCCGCGGCCTGACCCGGTGCTCTGTGCTGCGCGGTGGCGTGGCTGGCTCCAGCCGGGCAGTGCAGCTGCCTGTCCTGGTGCTCTGGGTGGTGCGGCTGTAGCGCCGCCAGCCACCTGTGCTCCAGGCAGCGGGGTAAGGTGGCAGGGAGCAGGGGGGGTTGGATAGAGGGCAGGGGAGTTCGGGGTGGTGGTCAGGGGGCAGGGGTGTGGATATGGGTCGGCGAGGTCAGAGGAAAAGGAACGGGGGTTGAATGGGGACAGAGGTCCCGGGGGGGCAGTCAGGAAGGGGGCGGGGGTTGGATGGGGCAGCGGGGGGCAGTCAGGGTCAGGGGTTCTGGGGCGGTCAGGGAGAAGGGGTGGTTGGATGGGGCAGGGGTCCCAGGGGGGCAGTCAGGAATGAGAGGAGGGGTTGGATGGGGCAGTCAGGGGAGGGCGGTCTGGGGGCGGTCAGGGGACAGGGAGTGTGTGGGGGGGGTGGATGGGGCAGGAGTTCCGGGGGGGTCATCAGGGGGCAAGAAGCGGGGGGGTTTGGCTAGGGGGTGGGGGCCGGGCCACACCTGGCTGTTTGGGGAGGCACAGCCTCCCCTAACCGGCCCTCCATACAATTTCGGAAACTCAGTGTGACCCTCAGGCCAAAAAGTTTGCCCGCCCCTGATCTATACTAAAATTTATGTTCTTACAGTCTTGGAGTTAAGGCAGGTCACCAGGCAATGACATACCTTGGAAATGTTCCTTTCAGGCAGGAGGACACCTTCAGGTAGCAGGACCCATCTCCCTGTCTGGTCATTTATTGTATGTCTCAGAATGCATGTCAATTTGCATACTGAGTCATAAGAGAAATAAGAATGTGAATCTACAGGAGAGGAAGTTTACAGCACAAAACAAACAGCAGGGGAATGTCCAGCTTTTGAATAAAAACAAACACATGTTTGGGTATAGCTTGGATTCCAGTGTTGCTTGGCACTTCTTCACCTAAAAGCCAACCTGACACCATGGCAGGAGAATCACAGCCAGTTTGGCTGTAAAATGCTGCAAGGATATTGAGTGAGCAACATGAGAGTATCCCTATAATGCGTGTTACGATTCTATGGTTCTATATAAAACAGGTTTCCAATACTTCTACTTCCTATTGCTTGAATCTCTATGCTTTTTTAAATAAATGTATACTTGGTTTCACTCTAACCATATCTAAGTGCTGTATGTTAAACAGAGTGGTGATCTGAAGTGGAATTGGTAAGTTGTTTGTTTCTCTGCAAGCAGAGAATATGTTAATTCTGTGAGTGTCCAGTGGATTGGGGTGGGATACTCCAGGGAGGACACGAGGGGCAGAAGTAGGGTTGCTAACTTTCTAATCGCACAAAGCCAAACACCCCTGTCCGGCCCCGAGGCCCTGCACTGTCCCTTCTCCGAGGCCCCGCCTCGGCTCGCTCCATCGCCCCTCCCTCCGTTGCTCATTCTCCCCCACCCTCACTCACTTTCACTGTGCTGGGGCATGGGGTTGGGGTTGGGGTTGGGGTGTGGGAAGGGGGTGAGGACTCCGGCTGGGGGTATAGGCTCTGGGGTGGGGTCAGGGATGAGGGGTTTGGGTGCAGGAGGGGGCTCTGGGCTGGGTGTTGGAGGGGTGCAGACTCTGGGACGGGGTTTGGGTACAGGAGGGGGCTCAGGGCTGGGGTAGGGAGTTGGGGTGTGGGAGGAGGTGCGAGGTCCTGGCAGCGCTTACCGCAGCTCCCAGGTCCCTGCAGCCCCTAGGTGCATGGGCATCCAGGGTGGCTCTGCGCACTGTCCTCACGCCTGCAGGCCAGGTTGCTGCCTGCTCAGTTCTTATGCCAGCAAAGTCGGGTGACCATATTTCCCAAAAGGAAAACGGGACACCACACGCAGTTCCCAGCCAATGGGAGCTGCAGAGCTGGCGCTAGGGGCAGGGACAGTGTGCAGAGCATCCCTGGCCGCCCAGGCTAGGGGCCACAAGGACCTGGCAGCCGCTTCTGAGAGCCGCACAGAGATAGGGCAGGCAAGGAGCCTGCCTTAGCCCTGGGCCCCCGCGGTGCCACCGACTGGACTTTTAACGGCCCGGTCGGCGATGCCGACTGGTGCCGCCACGGTCCCTTTTTGACCAGGCGTTCTGGTCGAAAACCAGGTGCCTGGCAACCCTAGAGCAGAGTGTGCCTATTGCTAATCTGTAGAGAAGCAGCAGAGCCTTCACGGCCTAGGGGGAGAGCTTGTGTTGCCGATGGAGTTGGGGAGCTGACCACTGGCAGGCACAGACGAGGTTTCCTTATGCTAAGGGAAGATGCGAGCAATGTGTCTCACAACTCTGGGTACCCCCAGGAAGTATCACAGGCCCATACTTCCTCTTCCCCCAGCCCCACTTGAGTGTTTTATATAAATCTCTTGGTTCAGCTAAATCTATTGATCTATCTGGTCAGATTCTAATCTCATGTTCACTTGAGTAATTCCATTGATTTCAGTGGGGTTGGGCCAGATGTACATCAGTTTTACTAAGATCGGAATTTGGCTCTTCGTTTGTAATATACAGCGATTCCATCTGTTAGTGTTTTCATTCAGAGAAACCGAGTCTTGTAGCTTTAACTATTTCCCCAATCTCCCACGGCCACTCATTCCAATAGCGCTCTCTGAACTGCTGCCTGCAGCCATGAAGTCTCAACCAGGAAGCTCTCTTTCTCAGGGCCCTGTGCAATGAGGTCTGAGCTGCTCCGGAGGCTGAAACAGCTGAACTGAAACTCGAGGCAACTGGTTGAAAACTTCACCATTAAGAAGTTTCACTTCCCAAATAGTGCTGTGCTATAAATAGTCTGTGCAATGGGATATGACATTTACTCCCACACATGAGGCAGACTGTATTCTTTGTAACCTGTGTATTATAGGCCTTAACCCATGAGTTACCTGACCAAAAAATGGGGCAAGGAACCCACTGCTTCCCTCAGCTAGACCTGTGAAACTGCACTCCAGTCAGCGGTGGTTGCACTGGTGGGGTCGGGACAGAATTGGACCTAGATTTACTGCATCTATGCACAGGAAAACTCTCCCAGTGTCATTTCAAACTGTTAGATCATTTCATGTAGCTAAAGGCTTCTGCCTCAGGATTTACTCTTCTTTGAACGTGTATCAGGGGCAGTGGACCTACTTTTCCACCCGTGTGCATCATTCCTTGTGAATTGCGGGCACATGCAAGGGGGTGAAGGCGAGAGCAGGACTCAGGATCCAGCCAGGGAGCAGGTAAGTGCCTCACCCTCACCCCAAAAAGTCTCAGTTGCTCCCCTCACTCCCCATGCAGAGCATCTACCCCATGTCCCTTCCAATCCCTGACACCCCAATTTCCCCGCTCTGCCCCTTTGCCCCGAAATCCACCTGCTCCCCATGCAGGGTGAGCTTCCTTTGCCTCTCACTTCCATAGTACCTTCTATCTGAGGATCTCAAAGCACTTTACTCCAAAGAGATCAAGGCCAATTAAAGCAATGGAGTGGAACTCAGGAAAACTTGATTAAATGTCTAGCACTGCTACAGACTGCGTATGTGACTGTAGGCATTTGACGATCTCTCTGCCTCCATTCCCCATCTGTGAAATAGGGATAAGAAGACATCCTTTGCCTTTTTTGTCTACTACCATTGTAAGCTCTTTGGGAAAGGAGTGTCTCTTACTATGTCTTTGTACAGTGCCTACTGCATTGGAGGCCCCCATCTCAGGTGAGGTCTTCAGGTACTAGTATGCTAAATAATTTTATAGGCCTCACATCACAAAATCCCCATGGACTAAATCTGTATTATCCCTACTTTTTTGGAATGGAGAAACTGAGGCACAGAGACTCATAGATTTTAAGGCCAGAAGGGACGATTATAATGATCTAATCTGACTTCTTGCCTAGCACAGGTCAGAGAATTTCACCCAATGATTCCTGTATCGAGCCTATATCGTCCAGTGGAGCTAGAACACATCTGCGACTTGCCAATGGTCACACAGCAAATCGGCTGCAAACAACCAATTTTTACAAAAAGGTAAAAAAAGAAGTTTTTCAATAAGTTGTCATGCCTGATTCCAGACATGTCACCCAATGAGAAGATAATGATTGGAGCAGATCTAAAGGCACACGTTGGAATGGCAAAGGCTGGATCCGGCACAGTTCAAGGAGAGCCCAGCATTGGAACCAGAAACACTGAGGGAGAATGGTCGGACAGACTTGTCCAGCATTGCACACACTTTCAGAAGAGGGTAAGCCACCTCATAACTTTCCCCAGTGGAGGATACAAGTCTCAAATTGATTTCTTTTTAATAAGAAGAATTAATAGATCATGAATAATGAATTAACGGGTAATACCCAGCAAGTGCATTGTGAAGCAACACAGACATCTTCTTATGGACTTCACAATGCAGAGACCTCAGCAACATCTGGGCACAGGAAACGCCTAAATGGTGGAAACTTAAAAGATAGGAATGAAAAAATCTTTACATAAAAAGCAATGTGTCAATTTCCTGATAGCGCACAGGGGTGTTTGGAGGATAATTGGTACAAACTAAAGTTAATATCGCTGATAAACGGCACGTGAAGTCCTAGAAGTGATGACATCGGTATGAAAAAAGGGAGCCTTAAGGTAAAGAATCCACTGAGAAGAAAAAAAATAACTTTTTGAAAATGGCAGGCCAGTGGATTAAGCAGTGATAACACGGCTGCTATGGAGACAATGAGGAAGCCAAAAGAAGGGCCCAAGACAGCAAATTATTTTATAAACCTGTTCAATTATATTCTTATGCAAGAGGGTAAAAGCTTTGAGGTGCTTTAAACATGAAGGAGATATTACACTGCGGGCTGATTATAGACCAGTGACGCTGATGTCACAGGGTATTCAAATATGGGAGACGATTATTGAAAAGCGTCTGCATGGAAAAGTTGACATTTGGAAGGCTCAGTACAGATTTATGCTGGGAAGTCCAATTGATGCTATATCTGGTCTATGAATCCTCATGGAGAAATTCAGAGAAAAGAGATGGCATGGACTTGGTGGACTTGGAGAAAGTGTACAATTATGTACAAAGAGAATTTAGTGGGGTTTGCAATGTAGTGGTGTGCCAGCAGGATGCGTCCGTCTTATCCAGGATATGCATGATGGAGTGACTACTCTGGCCATAACCAAATGGGGCCACAACAGAGAATTTCCAATAAATGCTGGTCTGCACCAGGGGTCAGTGTTGAGCTCTTTTTTGTTGAGCATTGTCTTGGATGTAATATGTGAGAATATACAAAAGGAGCCCCCTTGGAACATGTTCTTCACTGATGACTTAGTGATAGGTGAAGAAGATTGTGAGACTCTGCAAGTGGCAACACAGTTCTGGGCAGGAGGGACTTAGTCTGACCATTGGTAAGACTTAGGCTATGAAAACTGAGGGAGGAAGACCCACCATTAAGGATATCACAGCCACAGACCTTATAGTGAAAGAATTGAAATACCCTACGGTCAATGGTCGCGGACAATGGTGCCCTCCTGATTCCTGCTGGGCATTGTACCAGCAAATGGCAGGAGCTGACTCCAGTTCTCTGTGATAAGGATGCCAAAGTTAAAAGGTAGAGTGTATAAAACTGTAAATCAACCCATCCTAATGTACAGAACAGAGACTTGGCCAGCAACAAGAAAAGAAATCAATATACTCTCCCCCACAGAAATAAAGATGGTGAGATGAAATGGTTGGATGGTTCATGAAAGGAAAGGAAATAAGGTTGTGAAGGGTCTAATGCATGTTGCTCCAGTTGAAGACAAGTTGAGGGAGACTAGGCTACATTGGTATGGACTTGTCTAGCTGAGACCTGAGAGTTATGTTGATAGGATGGCTCTTGTAATGCTCATGAATGGAAGATGACCAAGAGGGAGGCTTGGACTGGATATCAACAGACGTTAGAGAGACCAATTTGCACAACAGCCAGGCATACAATCATACGTTTTGGAAGTAGGCTACAAAAGTCGCTGACCCTAAATAGGGAAGTGGCAAGAAAGCAGAAGAGTTGGAAGCAGAACCCAGAAGTCAAGGCTCCCAGTCCTGTGATTTAGACACAAGACCAGGGATTTCCCTAGACCCCTCCTGAATTTCCCCAACACTCCCACCCCCCCCCCCCCCCGCCCAATTACATGCAGTATTACCAATTTAGTCATTGGTTGGACATTTGAATTGAAATTGAAACATTAATACACACTTTAAAAGCATATACAGTATATCAGAAAATATTTGTACCTGAGAAAGCAGAATGGGTTTGAAAAGTGTGAACAATGACTAGCTTCCTCATACAGCTGTTATTTACAACAATGTCGGCACATTTGTTTCAGCTATATTAGCCTACCTGATAATTTCAAATTATTATTTATAAGCAAGGTCTAACTGAGCTCTCCCCTGATAACAAGTAATGAGCCAGGGGTGGGTGGGAAGGCTTCAGGAACAGACTGTATTTACATAAACACACCTCCTCTGCCAAGGTATCCAGCAGACAGAGCTGTGCTGCCCAAGTGATCAGTTTTGGCTGGTGTTGGGTTACAAATCACTTAAGTATTAAATATGGGGGTCATGAAATGTTGTTCTCCTTATTGTCTGAGCAAAGGGCAGCAGAATTGTGTTCAGCCTGCCTGAATGAGGGGGGCTCCCTCACTGCTTAATTTGTGCCAGGGCTTGCCAGGGCTCAGCCCCGGCACCTCTAGGCTCAGCAGTTCATAGCCCAGGGACCTCTGGGCTTGTCACATCAGTTATGAAAGTAACAAACTGGCTTGAGCCCCAGCACCTCTTTCATTACAAATTAAGCCCTGGTCACCCGCAACTGAACTGCACTCGCTAAGCAGGTTTGGATGCCATATCCTAGGGCAGAGAGAGAGGGTGGGAACAGGTGTTTTGCTTGGTGGTGTGGGCTCTGCCTTAGCCCTGGTCTACACTACGAAGTTAGGTCGAATTTAGCCGCGTTAGGTCGAATTTATAAGCAATGCGTCTACACAAGCAACCCAGTTCCATCGACTTAAAGGGCTCATAAAATCGACTGCTGTACTCCTCCCCAATGAGGGGAGTAGCGCTAAAATCGACCTTGCTGGGTCGAATTTGGGGTAGTGCAGACGCAATTCAACGGTATTGGCCTTCAGGAGCTATCCCAGAGTGCTCCAATGTGACCGCTCTGGACAGCACTTTCAACTCCGATGCACTAGCCAGGTACACAGGAAAAGCCCCGGGAAATTTTGAATTTCATTTCCTGTTTGGTCAGCGTGGCAAGCTCAGCAGAACAGGTGACCATGCAGTCCAGGAATCGCAAACAGCATGGAGCGAACGGGAGACACTGGATCTGATCACTTTATGGGGAGAAGGATCTATGCAGGCCGAACTCCGATCAAAAAGAAGAAATGCTGATATATCTATGCCAAAATCTCACAGGGCATGGTGGAGAGAGGCTACACCAGGGACACACAGCAGTGCCGTGTGAAAGTTAAGGAGCTCAGGCAAGCCTACCACGAGACAAAGGAGGCAAACGGTTGCTCCAGGTCAGAGCCCCATACATGCCGCTTCTATGATCAGCTGCATGCCATTCTAGGGGGGGACCCCACCACTACCCCACCACTGTCCGTGGACACCTGCAAGGGGGGAGTCTCATGCAACAGGGAGGAGGATTTTGTGGAAGAGGAAGAGGAGGAGGAGGAGAACACACAGCAGGCAAGCGGAGAATCCGTTCTCCCCGGCAGCCAGGACCTTTTCATCACCCTGGAGCCAATACCCTCCCAAGGCGGGTTCCCGGACCCTGAAGCCGGAGAAGGCACCTCTGGTGAGTGCACATTTGTAACTACACTACAGGGGTTAAAAGCAATTGTGTTTAATGTTTCATTTGCCCTGAAGAATTGGGATGCATTTGCGGCCAGTACAGCTACTGGAAAAGTCTGTTAATGTGTCTGGGGATGGAGCGGGAATCCTCCAGGGACATCTCCATGAAGCTCTCCTGGCGGTACACTGAAAGCCTTTGCAGAAGGTTTCTGGGGAGGGCTGCCTTATTTCATCCTCTACGGTAGGACACTTTACCACGCCAAGCCAGTAGCAAGTAGTCTGGAATCATTGCAGCACAAAGCATGGGAGCGAATGGTCCTGGCTTTTGGTTGCATTCAAGCAACATTCAGTCTTTATCTTTCTGTGTTAGCCTTGGGAGAGTGATATCATTCATGGTCACCTGGTTGAAATAGGGGAATTTTTGTAAGGGAACAGTAAAAGGACCCCGTTCATACTAGGCTGTTTGCGCTTGGCTAAAAGGGATCATCCCTGAGAATAGCCACGCAGTAGCGGGAGGTGTGAAGGGATCATCCCAGAGAAAAGCCACGCGGTAGGGTGGGGAGAGGGGTGTGCTGCACCTCCTCCCCAAAACCGCAGCCCCTCCCTTTAAACAGCAAACCCAGCCAGCATTGCTTGCTATGGGAAAGGAGGGCACTGCAGTTTGAAACCATTCCCACATGTTATGAATGTGGAAGAAGCCAACCCCGCGTACCCTTTGGCTTACCATGGCTGCCTGGAAGCCAAATTCTGTTGCCCAGCCACGTGTGATGTGTCACCATATCGGCAGGCGCTCAATATAAAAGGCAAAATGCGACCTTGTACCTAAAGCACATGTGCTGTCTGCTGTGAATTGCTTGATTACTGTGAAAGAGTCTCCCTTTTGTTCTCAGAAATGTATCTTCTTAAATTCTACTCTCCTTTCTTATCCCTCCGCAGGTGCAAATGTTTCTACACTCCCCCTATCATCTCTGTCCCAGAGGTTATCGCAGATTAGAAGGTGAAAAAAATGCACTCGCGATGACATGTTTTCTGAGCTCATGCAGTCCTCCCGCACTGATCGGGCACAGCTGAATGCATGGAGGCATACAATGACAGAAGCCAGGAAAGCATTAAGTGAGCACGATGAGAAGAGGCAGGAGGCAATGCTGAGGCTAATAGGGGAGCAAAGGAACGTGCTCAGGCATCTGGTGGAGCTGCAGGAAAGGCAACAAGAGCACAGACCGCCGCTGCATCCACTGTATAACCACCTGCCCTCCTCCCCAAGTTCCATATCCTCCTCACCCAGACGCCCAAGAACGCGGGGGAGAGGGGGAGGGAGGCTCCGGGCACCCAGCCACTCCACTCCAGAGAATGGCCCAAGTAACAGAAGGCTGTCATTCAAACAGTTTTGATTTGTAGTGTGGCTACAAATCAAAAATGTGGCCTTGTCCTTCCCGCCTCTTCTCCTCCCCTACCTAACCCGGGCTACCTTATCAGTTATCTCACTTTCCCCCCCAATTAATAAAGAAAGAATGCATGGTTTCAAAACAATAGTGACTTTATTTCCTTTGCCAGCTGTGATCAAAGCAGGGACGGTGGTTGGCTTACAGGGAATTAAAATCAACAAAGGGGGTGGGTTTGCATCAAGGAGAAACACACACAGCTGTCACACCATAGCCTGGCCAGTCATGAAACTGGTTTTCAAAGCCTCTCTGATGCGCAGCGCGCCTTGCTGTGCTCTTCTAATCGCCCTGCTGTCTGGCTGCTCAAAATCAGCTGCCAGGCGATTTGCCTCAACCTCCCACCCGCCATAAACGTCTCCCCCTTGCTCTCACAGATATTATGGAGCACACAGCAAGCAGCAATAACAATGGGAATATTGGTTGCGCTGAGGTCTAACCTAGTCAGCAAACAGCGCCAGCAAGCTTTTAAATGGCTAAAGGCACATTCTATCACCATTCTGCATTTGCTCAGCCTATAGTTGAACTGCTCCTTACTACTGTCTAGACTGCCTGTGTACGGCTTCATGAGTCATGGGAGCAAGAGGTAGGCTGGGTCCCCAAGGATAACTATTGACATTTCAACATCCCCAATGGTAAT
Organism: Macrochelys suwanniensis; assembly: GCA_033296515.1. NCBI lineage: Eukaryota > Metazoa > Chordata > Testudines > Chelydridae > Macrochelys > Macrochelys suwanniensis. Next base: position 1,916,253 of record CM065797.1, read on the forward strand.
TTTCTGGTTTGGGAAGTAAGTCCCTTCTTGCAGCTGCTCGAACACCCTGGAGTTCCTAAAGATGCGAGCGTCATGCACCTTTCTTGGCCATCCCACATTGGTGTTGGTGAAACGTCCCTTGTGATTCACCAGTGCTTGCAACACCATTGAGAAGTACCCCTTGCAGTTTATGTACCGGTTGGAAAGGTGGTCCGGTGCCAAGATAGGGATATGCGTTCCTTCTATCGCCCCACCACAGTTAGGGAACCCCATTGCAGCAAAGCCATCCACTATGACCTGCACGTTTCCCAGAGTCACTACCCTTGTTAGCAGAAGGCAAGTGATTGCACTGGCTACTTGGATCACAGAAGCCCCCACGGTAGATTTGCCCACTCCGAACTGATTCCTGACTGACCGGTAGCAGTCAGGCATTGCAAGCTTCCACAGGGCTATCACCACTCACTTCTCAACGGTCAGGGCAGCTCTCATCTTGGTATTCCTGTGCTTCAGGGCGGGGGAAAGCAACTCATAAAGTTCCAGGAAAGTGCCCTTACACATGCAAAAGTTTCGCAGCCACTGGGAATCATCCCATACCTGCAACACTATGCAGTCCCACCAGTCTGTGCTTGTTTGCCGGGCCCAGAATCGGCGTTCCACTGTATCAACCTGCCCCACTGCCGCCATGACGTCCCAATTGCCACATCCCGTGCTTTCAGGAACATCTGTGTCCATGTCCTCCTCACAATCGTCCTCGTACTGGTGGCTCCTAGCCAGGTTCTGCACATACCACAGGATAATGCGTGAGGTGTTTACAATGCTCACAACAGCAGCGCTGACCTAAGCAGGCTCCATGCTTGCCGTGCTATGGCTTCTGCACAGGTATCCCAGGAAAAAAGGTGCGAAATGATTGTCTGCTGTTGCTTTCATGGAGGGAGGGCGGGAGGAAGGGAGGGGAGACTGACGACATGTACCCAAAACACCCGTGACAATGTTTTTGTCCCATCCGGCACTGGGAGCTTAACCCAGAATTGCAATGGGCAGTGGAGACTGCGAGGACTGTGGGATAGCTACTCACAGTGCACCGCTCCGTGAGTCGATGCTAGCAATAGTATTGAGGACGCACTCCACCAACTTAGTGCACTTAGTGGGGACATACACAATTGACTGTATAAAATCGCTTTCTAAAGATAGACTTCTATAAAATCAACCTAATTTCGTAGTGTAGACATACCCTAAGAATCACAGGCACTATTTGACCTGCCCGTCTCTCCTGTTTAGAGAGAGAGCTGATTTGGCTCCATAGAGAGTCTTTGGGTTTAAGTGACCACTAGAGCTGAAATTACTGATAATCAGGTCTAAGTGCTTAGACCTGCTGTGGGACAGTGTTTCTGTGGAAGAGAAAGCCCAGCCTGCACTAGCAGTGAGGTTCCCCCACTGAGAGCTGAAATCATCGAGAGCTGGGTGGAATCTTGAGAGATCGACTCGGAGAGATCACAGTGGCAGGTGGCAGCAGAAGGTGACAGTGCAGGGACACTGGGGACGGAGCGGTAGGGTGAACGGTGGCACGACAAACAACAGCGGCCAGAGCATTGGACTATGTTTTAGTGGCTTCGCTACAGAATGCTAGATTTGTGACTGGGAAACTTATATAAATATATGTTTCCTAGTAGGCCATGAATTTTAAAATGTATTATTTGCAAAGGTCATTATCTCACATCATCGCTATCTCAAGAGGTCATTATCTTGGGGAGTTTCTGTACTAAACTTTTTTATTATTATAATTATTTTTATGTAAGAACAGCCATATTGGGTCAGACCAATGGTCCATCTATCCCAGTATCCTGTCTTCCGACAGTGACTATTCCAGGTGCTTCAGAGGGAATGAACAGAACAGGGAATCATCAAGTGATCCATCCCCTGTCGCCCATTCCCAGCTTCTGACAAACAGGCAAGGGACACTCAGAGCATGGTATTGCATCCCTGTCCATCCTGGCTAATAGCCATTGATGGACCTGTCCTCCATGAACTTATCTAGTTCTTTTTTTTAATACTGTTATAATTTTGGCTTTTGCAACATCCCTGACAAAAAGTTCCATGGGTGACTGTGCGTGTTGTGAAGAAATACTTCCTTTTGTTTGTTTTAAACTTGCTGCCTATTAATTTCATTGGGTGACCCCTGGTTCTTGTGTTAAGTGAAGGGGTAAATAACACTTCCTTATTCATTTTCTCCCCACCAATCAAGATTTTATAAGCCTCTATCATATCCCCTCTTAGTCTCTCTTTTCCAAGATGAAAAGTCCCAGTCTTTTTAATCTCTCCTCCTATGGAATCTGTTCCATACCCCTAATCGTTTTTGTTGCCCTTCTCTGTACCATTTCCAATATATCTGTTTTTGAGTTGGGGTGACCAGAACTGCATGCACTATTCAAGATGCGGGCATACCATGGATTTATATAGTAAAAGGGGAGGAGCTTGGTTTGCCAGCCTGATCAGCTAAGCCAATACGGGCAACCTATATGAAAAGGCTGCAAAACACCATGCCTCTGGACTGCATCGACTTGCAGAAAGCCTTATAAGCCAGTCACTGTCAAAGTCAATTTTAGAAGAACTTAAGAATGCTGGAGACACAACTCAGTTTATGTGAACCAACATCAGGGGTAAAAGTAAGGCAGTATGGGCCGGTAAAAAGTGGCTGTCAGTACCGGCCCCTACCGCCTTACTTTAAAGCGCTGCCGCGGCAGTGCTTTAATGACGCTGCCGCTTTTGCACCCCCCTTCATGGCCCTGCTGGGTCCCTAGTGGCAGGGCTGCCAACGGGGGAGTGCAAAAGGGGCAGCGACATTAAAGCGTAAACAGGGTCCTTAAAGCGCTGCTGCAGAAAAGGACCCTGCTTTATCGTTGCTGCCCCTTTTGCTCCTGCCCCAGGCTGCCAACAGTGGGGAAGAAGGGGACAAAAGGAGCAGCTTCCCTGGGGCTGGCGATTTAAAAGGGCCCAGGCCTCCAGCCGCTGCTGCAGTAGCAGCAGCGGAGGCTGGAGCCCCGGGCCCTTTAAATCGCCGCTGGAGCCCTGGGTGGCACGGGCCAGGCAGCGTGGAAGGGCTGGCTGGGGGGACGCTGACCCCCAGTCCCACTCCTTGCGCTTGAGGCCCCGCCCCTTCTGGGGGGGGCGGAGTCTGCCCCTGTACCGGTAAGTTTTCAATTTTACTTTCACCCCTGACCAACATGCATCATACTTTCCCTTTAAGCAAGAGATACCACACACTGCAACCTGGAGGCCAATGTTAAGTTCATTGTCACTTGTTAATCCTGAAGTTGGACACTGGTTTTGAACAAGACTGGCAAATGCTCGCTATCTTTCTGAAAAAAATCAGCTGACTCTCTAGAAGCATGTGGTGCAACAGTGAAAGACAGCAGTTGAAAAAGTGAAGAACTCTCTCATATTCAAAATATGTGCATACATGGCTGATGAATGCACCAATGCAAATAGGCATCAAATATTAAGTTACTGTGTATGTTATCATGATGTTCATGGTAGGCCAGTAGATGCATTCTATAATAATATATGGAGATATGCCTATCTCACAGAACTGGAAGGACCTTGAAAGGTCATTGAGTTGAGTCCAGTCCCCTGCCTTCACTAGCAGGACCAAGTACTGTCCCCTGACAGATTTTTGCCCCAGATCCCTAAACGGCCCCCTCAAAGATTGAACTCACAACCCTGAGTTTAGCAGACCAATGTGCAGACCACTGAACTATCGCCCCTTTTCCTAAATATGTTCTCTATGTTAAGGTTATAGAAGACACATCAGCTGTGTCTGTGACATCTTAAAAGAGTTAAATGCTTGTAAATTGAACCCCAAATGGTTGCTTGTGCATTTGATGGAGCTACAAACTTCTCTGGAAGACATAGTACTCCACAAGCTTTGCTCAGAGAAAAGTGTAACCCTCATTTCTCCTATACACCCCGCAGAGGCCATCTACTCCAGCTAGCACTAGTACAAGCTGCAGAATCTTCAAACGACATTAAAAAGCCATACATTTAATGGCTTTTTTATACTCTTTTTTTCAGCAAGAGTCCAAAAGGACAAAATGTCTTGGAAACAAATAGAAGATACACTGGGACTGAAGTTCAAATGAGTCCAACCTGGGAAAACCCGCTGGCTTTCTCATGAGCGATTCTTGGCTGTTGTCTTAAAATTACTGCAACCAGTGAAGTAATTTGGAAAGTATCCACCACGATAGACAGATCTAAGTAGTGAGGCTGGTGGACTACTTTTATTTCTAAGTTCAGAGAAGACTATCGCCATTCTCCCTCTTGCAAGTCTACTGTTGAAACCACTTGGGTCATTAAACAATGTCATCCTGGCATCTGCTACAACAGTAGTATATCTTTGTCCAGCAATAGAAGCTACCCTTGGATCAATCAGAGACATCCATTGAAAATGTACTGGGAGAAGCAAATACTTCAGTCCAGAAGTTGACTAACGAAGGGACTTATATTGACTCCTTAAGTGAAGAGGACAAGAAGTGTTTGTTAAGCCAGCTGAAAAAGTATACAGACTTGATTTTTACAAATCTACAATAGCGATTTCTAGATTCTACTCAACCTCCACGTAGCTTTTACAGACACCTGTCTTATAAAACACCTACAGGCCCTGGTTCTCATGGGTGACTTTAATCACCGCAATATCTGCTGGGAGAGCAATACAGCGGTGCACAGACAATCCAGGAAGTTTCTGGAAAGTGTAGGGGACAATTTCCTGGTGCAAGTGCTGGAGGAACCAACTAGGGGAAAAGCTCTTCTTGACCTGCTGCTCACAAACAGGGAAGAAATAGTAGAGGAAGCAGTAGTGGATGGGAACCTGGGAGGCAGTGACCATCAGATGGTCGAGTTCAGGATCCTGACACAAGGAAGAAAGGAGAGCAGTAGAACAGAGACCCTGGACTTCAGAAAAGCAGACTTCGACTCCCTCAGGGAACTGATGGGCAAGGTCCCCTGGGAGAATAACATGAGGGGGAAAGGAGTCGAGGAAAGCTGGCTGTATTTTAAAGAATCCTTATTGAGGTTGCAGGAACAAACCATCCCGATGTGTAGGAAGAAAAGTAAATATGGCAGGCGACCAGCTTGGCTTAACAGTGAAATCCTTGCTCGTCTTAAACACAAAAAAGCAGCTTACAAGAAGTGGAAGATTGGACAAATAACCAGGGAGGAGTATAAAAGTATTGTTCAGGCATGCAGGAGTGAAATTAGGAAGGCCAAATCACACTTGGAGTTGCAGCTAGCCGGAGATGTTAGGAGTAACAAGAAGGGTTTCTTCAGGTATGTGAGCAACAAGAAAGTCAAGGAAAGTGTGGGCCCCTTGCTGAATGAGGGAGGGAACCTAGTGACAGAGGATGTGGAGAAAGCTAGTGTACTCAATGCTTTTTTTGCCTCTGTCTTCACAGACAAGGTCAGCTCCCAGGCGGCTGCACTCCACAGCACGGTATGGGGAGGAGGTGACCAGCCCGCTGTGGAGAAAGAAGTAGTTCAAGACTATTTAGAAAAGCTGGACGAGCACAAGTCCATGGGGCCGGATGCAGTGCATCCGAGGGTGCTAAAGGAGTTGGCCGATGAGATTGCAGAGCCATTGGCCATTATCTTTGACAAATCATGGCAATCGGGGGAGGTCCCGGATGACTGGAAAAAAGCTAATGTAGTGCCCATCTTTAAAAAAGGGAAGAAGGAAGATCCGGGGAACTACAGGCCCGTCAGTCTCACCTCAGTCCCTGGAAAAATCATGGAACAGGTCCTCAAGGAATCAATTCTGAACCACTTAAAGGAGGGGAAAGTGATCAGGAACTGTCAGCATGGATTCACCAAGGGCAAGTCATGCCTGACTAACCTAATTGCCTTCTATGATGAGATAACCGGCTCTGTGGATGAGGGGAAAGCAGTGGATGTGCTATTTCTTGACTTTAGCAAAGCTTTTGATACAGTCTCCCACAGTATTCTTGCCAGCAAGTTAAAGAAGTATGGGCTGGATGAATGGACGGTAAGGTGGATAGAAAACTGGCTAGATGGTCGGGCTCAACGGGTAGTGATCAATGGTTCCATGTCTAGTTGGCAGCTGGTATCAAGTGGAGTGCCCCAAGGGTCGGTGCTGGGGCCGGTTTTGTTCAATATCTTCATTACCGATCTGGAGGATGGTGTGGACTGCACCCTTAGCAAGTTTGCAGATGACACTAAACTGGGAGGAGTGGTTGATATGCTGGAGGGTAGGGATAGGATACAGAGGGACCTAGACAAATTAGAGGATTGGGCCAAAAGAAATATGATGAGGTTCAACAAGGACAAGTGCAGAGTCCTCCACTTAGGACAGAAGAATCCCATGCATTGCTACAGACTAGGGACTGAATGGCTGGGCAGCAGTTCTGCAGAAAAGGACCTAGGGGTTACGGTGGACGAAAAGCTGAATATGAGTCAACAGTGTGCCCTTGTTGCCAAGAAGGCTAACGGCATTTTGGGCTATATAAGTAGGGGCATTTCCAGCAGATCGAGGGACGTGATCATTCCCCTCTATTCGGCACTGGTGAGGCCTCATTTGGAGTACTGTGTCCAGTTTTGGGCCCCACACTACAAGAAGGATGTGGATAAATTGGAAAGAGTCCAGCGGAGGGCAACAAAAATGATTAGGGGGCTGGAGCACATGACTTATGAGGAGAGGCTGAGGGAACTGGGATTGTTTAGCCTGCAGAAGAGAAGAGTGAGGGGGGATTTGATAGCTGCTTTCAACTACCTGAAAGGGGGTTCCAAAGAGGATGGATCTAGACTGTTCTCAGTGGTAGAAGATGACAGAACAAGGAGTAATGGTCTCAAGTTGCAGAGGGGGAGGTTTAGGTTGGACATTAGGAAAAACTTTTTCACTAGTAGGGTGGTGAAGAACTGGAATGGGTTACCTAGGGAGGTGGTGGAATCTCCTTCCTTAGAGGTTTTTAAGGCCCGGCTTGACAAAGCCCTGGCTGGGATGATTTAGTTGGGTTTGGTCCTGCTTTGAGCAGGGGGTTGGACTAGATGACCTCCTGAGGTCCCTTCCAACCCTGAGATTCTATGATTCTATGATACAGTTGAGTGGAGTGTGGCACTACCAGCAATGGGGCTGCTATGTGATCAGGACAGAATAGAGAATTTTGAACGCAGAGTGGAATATCAGACGATGAGCAAATGAAGATTTAACTTCAGCTTCTTTATCATCACTAGTGGTTCAACCCAATCTTTGCACTATGTTTCCTGGGATGAAAGAAGTAGGAATTCATCTCTTGCTACTCCCAGTCACAACAGCTACAGTTGAACATTCTTTTTCCTCATTGAAGAGAATTTTATGTTCTGAAAGAAGTCGCCTTCTGCCTGATCAGGAGCATATCATGAAGGCAGGGCCGGCTCTACCCTTTTTGCCACCCCAAGCAGCGCGCCAAATTGCCACTGCGGGCGACTGAAGATAAAAGCTGCCGCCGAATGGCCACTGCAGGCGGGTGAAGAGAGAGGCTGCTGCAGAATTGCTACCGCCACAGAAACACGCATGCCACCCTAACGGCACATGGACTGCTGCCCCTTGCAGACTGCCGCCCCAAGCACCTGCTTGGAATGCTGGTGCCTGGAGCCGGCCCTGCATGAAGGACTGGAGGTAACGGATACACAAGAAGACACCAAAGAATGCAAAATTACAACAAGAAACCAAGATGGATGTAGATGTAGTGCTTCATAGTAGCCTTGAATAGCCAACTTTAATTTTTGTGCTGATTTTAAAACATGAGTTAAATCGAATAAAATGGTCATGAAACTTTTCTCAGTTTTTACTATGGTGCCATACAGTCCACCTTTGCCCTCATGGTCTCAACCCTCATCAGCCCTCACTCCCCCCCACCCCGAATATTAAAAAAACAACCCCTAATTTCAATTCAGAGAATCATAGAATATCAGGGTTGGAAGGGACCTCAGGAGGTCATCTAGTCCAACCCCCTGCTCAAAGCAGGACCAATCCCCAACTAAATCATCCCAGCCAGGGCTTTGTCAAGCCTGACCTTAAAAACCTCTAAGGAAGGAGATTCCACCACCTCCCTAGGTAACCCATTCCAGTTCTTCACCACCCTACTAGTGAAATAGTGTTTTCTAATATCCAACCTAAACCTCCCCCACTGCAACCTGAGACCATTGCTCCTTGTTCTGTCATCTGCCACCACTGAGAACAGTCTAGCTCCATCCTCTTTGGAACCCCCTTTCAGGTAGTTGAAAGCAGCTATCAAATCTCCCCTCACTCTTCTCTTCTGCAGACTAAACAATCCCAGTCCCCTCAGCCTCTCCTCATGAGTCATGTGCTCCAGCCCCCTAATCATTTTTGTTGCCCTCCACTGGAATCTCTCCAATTTATCCACATCCTTCTTGTAGTGTGGGGCCCAAACTGGACACAGTACTCCAGATGAGGCCTCACCAGTGCCGAATAGAGGGGAATAATCACATCCCTCGATCTGCTGGCTATGCTCCTACTTGTACAGCCCAAAATGCTGTTAGCCTTCTTGGCAACAAGGGCACACTGTTGACTCATATCCAGCTTCTCGTCCACGGTAACCCCTAGGTCTCTTTCCTGGGGAAAACACTGCACAAGACCACCCTTCTCATGAATAACAGGAATATCCAAGACTAGGTTTTGTGGGCTTTTTATGACATAAGAAATACAGCGTTCCATCCACCCTTACTTAGGAATAAAAAAAGAGGGAAGGAAAAAAATCAAAAAGTATTAGACAGAAGCAGAACTGGATCTAGTAGCATGGGCCTGATTCTGATCTAACTTAGACCAGCTTTACACAGGTGTAAATCTTTTGATTTCACTGGAGTTACTCCTGATTCACACTAGTATGAAATCAGAGCCAGGCTCTTTGTGTTTCAAAGCTTTTCATTGGCTTTTTAAATACCAAAGAGAGTGCAATTAATCAGAGTTTGCCCCTGCAGGGAATATGCTTCTGTAAGGCTTCCTCTTATCTTCGCCAAATTATGATCAAATTAGTTGTCTTTCTGCACAAGTTCTGCTTTTGGCTCTGGTTTATTGTCAGGAAACATATGTAATCATTTTAACAGCTGTGTGTCCTGTTCAAAGTGAACTCACAGTCTGAGTTGGGTGTGGGACAGGGCTAGGAGGGGTGCAAGCTTTCATTTCTGGTTAGTAGTCCCAAGTAAACAGCAACTACTCTTTGCCTTTCTGTTGCAGAGAACATCTGAGCATGCCAGTGTTTTGGAAACCAACCTTAGTAAAGCTGACACCTCCCCTTTGCCTTTTGAGGGAAGTGTCATTATCCCTGATACACAGAAGGAGACTGAGGCACGGCGTGGTTAAAGCCAGTATTTCTATGATTTTGGGTGCCCGTCTGAGACATGTTGGGCCCGATATTCACTTGTGGATCCCAATACTTCCGTTGGAGTTGTGTGTACTCAGCAGTTCTGAAAATCAGCCCAAAGGCTGTTCAAGTTGGGCCCCCAAATGCTGAGACTGTCAAAGTCAGTCGTGGTCTCGAAAGAGTCACCTTAGCGAGTTGTCCGAGGTCATTCAGCACATCCGAAGTAGAACCCGAGACCTCTAATCCCCTACCCTACAGAGCCTCCCTGTACCTAGTACTTCTATAGATGTGACAAAGTCAGATCTGAGAGAGGGCTGGAAGACAGGCCTATCAGCCCTAGAATGGTGAAGTCAGTTCATAGGAAACAGGGCCAAGACACTACCTTAGGGCCAGGGCCGGTGCAAGGAAGTTTTGCGCCCTAGGTGAAACTTCCTTGCACCAGCCCTGTGCCCCCCCCAGCCAACGCCGCCCCTCCCCATCCAGCTCCCCCACCCGCGGGCCACGGCAGCTCCCCACCCGCCCGCTCACAGCAGCTGAGTGTGGAGCTGGGAGGCAGGAGGGAGCCACCCGCTGCCCCCCAAATCCTGGCACCCTAGGCGACTGCCTAGGGTTGCCTAGTGATAGCGCAGGCCCTGCTTAGGTCAGCTAGAGACATCTGAGGCTAACGAAGGGCTGGCGGTGATCTTTACAAGCCCCTCTTCTGGCGAGACAGAGGGAGAAGAGATGAGACAAAAGGTGCAGCAGTGAGAAAAAGCTGCCTCTCCTCCCTATAGGGAAAACAACCAAGTTAGCTGCTGTTTGGGGCTGGCCAGGCGGCCAGGAGCCAGGCAACACCCCGGAGAGGGGCAGGCAAAGGTATTTCTGTATGTGTTGAGTTTGGTTCATTTCGTTTTGCTTAAGAGAACTAGTTGGGCCTGCCCTAGGCCTGTTGTGTAATATTGAAAAATAACCCAGAGTGAAGAATAAAAAGCCTCCGGAATTGGACTGATTTACTCCAGGTCCCACTGCCTGAGGGAGAAACACTGATGCGGTGAAGGAGGTGCCTTACCGCTCTATACACACAAACATACACCTAGCAAGATGCTTCTCATCTAAACCTTTCCACAATGCCAAATGCGATTGAAGACTAGGATAGAAAATAACTCCTAAAATGTTTCCTCAGGAATCTCAGAATATTTGGTGATTCTTGTAAAAAATGTCTAGCCCTCATCGTTGCAGATAAAAGTATGAGAATGTGTACCTTAAAACCAAAATGCAAATAAATAGCCAAGCAGTATATTTGAAATTTCCTTAATTTGAGGGACCTAGGCCACGATTTGAACTCCTGGGGGTGGTGACAGTGCAGTTGGACTTTGCCCTGCCTACTAGTAGCAATACCTCCTGAGGCTGAGATGTGAGTTCCCTAGAGAGAGTTTGCTGTCACACCAGCTGCATGCGGCTGTCAGATGCTTGTAACTGTACAGCTAAGATCAAACATCCCCGTTTGTCAGGTTTGGTCAGTACATTTTCACAGCTCCCCTGGGAAATGCAATTGGACCTTAGTCCAGGTCCTGGGAAGAACAGTCCTTGCAACTCCACCGTAACTACTGACTTCGCTACTGAAAGTGCCACAAAGAGGCCAAGGACTGACGAGTCCAAGCATACCGAGCTCTTGTTCTCTCCTCTCAAAATGAGTTTGCAGGGCAGGGTTGAGGCACGGGGAGGAGTTGGAACTGCTATTGTCTATGCTGGTTTTGCTTTGCAAATAAAGACACTGGTCTCCCTCAGACTGTCAGTCTAGCTTCTTTCCTCAGTAACTTCAGGTCATTATGCAACACTGAGGAGTTTTTAACCGTTTTTGATACATGGGGATTGTTGTTCCACAGGTATCTAAGTCAAGAAGTGAGGGGCAGGCAGAGTCTTTGCACTTCATTAAGTACAGCCAGTGGCAGCTGGAGGCCAGGATTTCCACTAGGACACACCGTAGCTTCCCATAGTTACAATGGTCCTCAGTTTTGAAAATACTCCCATTACCCTGCTGTAGCTACTAGCTGCTTATTCATAGATTCATAGATTCTAGGGCTGGAAGGGACCTCGAGAGGTCATCGAGTCCAGCCCCCTGCCCTCATGGCAGGACCAAATACTGTCTAGACCATCCCTGATAGACATTTATCTAACCTACTCTTAAATAGCTCCAGAGATGGAGATTCCACAACCTCCCTGGGCAGTTTATTCCAGTGTTTAACCACCCTGACAGTTAGGAACTTTTTCCTAATGTCCAACCTAAACCTCCCTTGCTGCAGTTTAAGCCCATTGCTTCTTGTTCTATCCTCAGATGCTAAGATGAACAAGTTTTCTCCCTCCTCCTTATGACACCCTTTTAGATACCTGAAGACTGTTATCATGTCCCCTCTCAGTCCTCTCTTTTCCAAACTAAACATAGAATCATAGAATCATAGAATCTCAGGGTTGGAAGGGACCTCAGGAGGTCATCTAGTCCAACCCCCTGCTCAAAGCAGGACCAAACCCAACTAAATCATCCCAGCCAGGGCTTTGTCAAGCCAGGCCTTAAAAACCTCTAAGGAAGGAGATTCCACCACCTCCCTAGGTAACCCATTCCAGTGCTTCACCACCCTACTAGTGAAAAAGTTTTTCCTAATGTCCAACCTAAACCTCCCCCTCTGCAACTTGAGACCATTACTCCTTGTTCTGTCATCTTCTACCACTGAGAACAGTCTAGATCCATCCTCTTTGGAACCCCCTTTCAGGTAGTTGAAAGCAGCTATCAAATCCCCCCTCACTCTTCTCTTCTGCAGGCTAAACAATCCCAGTTCCCTCAGCCTCTCCTCATAAGTCATGTGCTCCAGCCCCCTAATCATTTTTGTTGCCCTCCGTTGGACTCTTTCCAATTTATCCACATCCTTCTTGTAGTGTGGGGCCCAAAACTGGACACAGTACTCCAAATGAGGCCTCACCAGTGCCGAATAGAGGGGAATAATCACATCCCTCGATCTGCTGGAAATGCCCCTACTTATACAGCCCAAAATGCCGTTAGCCTTCTTGGCAACAAGGGCACACTGTTGACTCATATTCAGCTTTTCGTCCACCGTAACCCCTAGGTCCTTTTCAAACAAACCCAATTCCTTCAGCCTTCCTTCATAGGTCATGTTCTCTAGACCCTTAATCATTCTTGTTGCTCTTCTCTGGACCCTCTCCAATTTCTCCACACCTTTCTTGAAATGCGGTGCCCAGAACTGGACACAATACTCCAGTTGAGGCCTAACCAGTGCAGAGTAGAGCGGAAGAATGACTTCTCGTGTCTTGCTCACAACACACCTGTTAATGCAGCCCAGAATCATGTTTGCTTTTTTTGCAACAGCATCACACTGTTGACTCATATTTAGCTTGTGGTCCACTATAACCCCTAGATCCCTTTCTGCCGTACTCCTTCCTAGACAGTCTCCTCCCATTCTGTATGTGTGAAACTGATTGTTCCTACCTAAGTGGAGCACTTTGCATTTGTCCTTATTAAACTTCATCCTGTTTACCTCTGACCATTTCTCCAATTTGTCCAGATCATTTTGAATAATGACCCTATCCTCCGAAGCAGTTGCAATCCCTCCCAGTTTGGTATCATCTGCAAACTTAATAAGCGTACTTTCTATGCCAATATCCAAGTCGTTGATGAAGATATTGAACAGAGCCGGTCCCAAAACAGACCCTTGCGGAACCCCACTCGTTATACCTTTCCAGCAGGATTGGGAACCATTAATAACTACTCTCTGAGTACGGTTATCCAGCCAGTTGTGCACCCACCTTATAGTAGCCCCATCTAAGTTGTATTTCCCTAGTTTATTGATAAGAATATCATGCGAGACCGTATCAAATGCCTTACTAAAGTCTAGGTATACCACATGCACCGCTTCTCCCTTATCCACAAGACTCGTTATCCTATCAAAGAAAGCTATCAGATTGGTTTGACATGATTTGTTCTTTACAAATCCATGCTGGCTATTCCCTATCACCTTACCACCTTCCAAGTGTTTGCAGATGATTTCCTTAATTACTTGCTCCATTATTTTCCCTGGCACAGAAGTTAAACTAACTGGTCTGTAGTTTCCTGGGTTGTTTTTATTTCCCTTTTTATAGATGGGCACTATATTTGCCCTTTTCCAGTCTTCTGGCATCTCTCCTGTCTCCCATGATTTACCAAAGATAACAGCTAGAGGCTCAGATACCTCCTCTATTAGCTCCTTGAGTATTCTAGGATGCATTTCATCAGGTCCTGGTGACTTGCAGGCATCTAACTTATCTAAGTGATTTTTAACTTGTTCTTTTTGTATTTTATCTTCTAAACTTTCCCCCTTCCCATTTGCACTCACTATGTTAGGCATTCTTTCAGACTTCTCGGTGAAGACCGAAACAAAGAAGTCATTAAGCATCTCTGCCATTTCCAAGTTTCCTGTTACTGTTTCTCCCTCCTCACTGAGTAGTGGGCCTACCCTGTCCTTGGTCTTCCTCTTGCTTCTAATGTATTGATAAAAAGATTGAGGGAAGTGATTATTCCCCTCTATTCAGCACTGGTGAGGCCAAATCTGGAGTATTGCGTCCACTTTTGGGCCCCCCACCAGAAAGGATGTGGACAAATTGGAGAGAGTCCAGCGGAGGGCAACAAAAATGATCAGGGGACTGGGGCACATGACTTACGAGGAGAGGCTGAGGGAACTGGGCTTGTTTACTCTGCAGAAGAGAAGAGTAAGGTGGGATTTGATTGCAGCCTTCAACTGCAGTGGGGTTCCAAAGAGGATGGAGCTCGGCTGTTCTCAGTGGTGGCAGATGACTGAACAAGGAGCAATGATCCAAGTTGCAGTGGGGGAGGTCTAGGTTGGATATTAGAAAACGCTATTTCACTAGGAGGGTGGTGAAGCACTGGAATGGGCTACCTGGCGAGGTGGTGGAATCTCCACCCTTAGAGGTTTTTAAGGTCAGGCTTGACAAAGCCCTGGCTGGGATGATTTAGTTGGGGTTGGTCCTCCTTTGAGCAGGGGGTTGGACTAGATGACCTCCTGAGGCAGGGCAGGCTCCAGGCACCAGCTAAAGAAGCAGGTGCTTAGGGCAGCCAATACCAAGGAGCAGCATTCCGTCTGCTATTGGGGCAGCATGTCTGGGTCTTCGACGGCAATTTGGTGGCGGGTCCCCCAGTCCCTCTCGGAGAGAAGGACCTGCCGCCGAATTGCTGCCAAAGAGTGGAGCGGCACGATCGCGCTGCCACGGATTTTTTTTTTCCGCTTGGGGCGGCAGAAATCCTGGAGCCGGCCCTGTCCTGAGGTCTCATCCAACCCTAATCGTCTATGATTCTATGATTCAATAAGGAATTACAGAGTTGATACAGGAATCCTTGGTTGAAATGGATGATGAAACTTTGACACAAAATATGATATTGCACTAAAAGGCAAACTCCTTGTTATTTTGTACACCCCCAGGGCCGGCACTAGCACTAGGCGATCCTAGGCAGTCATCTAGGGCGCCAGGATTTGGGGGGCGGCGGGTGGCTGAGCGGGGAGTTGGGAGGCAGCTGCAGCGAGCCGCCCCCCTGCCTCCCGGTTCCATGCTCAGCTCCCGCGGCCCGCAGGCAGGGGGGCTGAGCTCCCGCGGCCTGCGGGCGGGCTGGTTGGGGGGGGGGCAGCGTTAGCTGGGGGGGGGCACAGGGCTGGTGCAAGGAAGTTTCGCCTAGGGCGCAAAACTTCCTTGCACGGGCCCTGTACACCCCTGGTTGTTGCCTCTTGTCTTATACTTTCATTGTAATCTCCTTGGGGCAGGGACCACCTTTGTTCTGTGTCTGTACAGCACCTAGTGCCATGGGGCCCGGGTCCTGCACTGCCGCAATGCAAATAGTAGCGAAAGGATGTTTGTCCTGTGGCCAGACTTAGGTGGCAGCCCTAGTTCTATTCTCCACACGTGCGGGGTTAGCCAGTGACTGTGGTGTCTGTATCGGTTGAGGATCAGCTGTAGAGAACAGCAACACTCATATCAGATAGCAAGGAGGCAGTTTCCATTGTAAAGACTAGAAACAAATTTCCCCTCCAGGACACCAACAGACAGACTCTTGTCAAGCCAGCATGTCACTTTATTTTTTAAACAACATACAAGCATTTTTTCTTCACAACAAAATTAGCTTGAGGGAAAATCTAGACCAGAAACTGCAAAGGTGCATATTCCCAAACGTCTGCCCCATGCACACACCACGAGACTTGCTTAGGGAATGAGAGCTAATCTCTAAGCTAAAACAAAACTGTGTAGTGTAGGCACCAGGATGTTGCATCTTTTCCGCCCAGATGATACGAACACACAGGCTGTGTGTGTGTGTTAGGATTTGAATAAACAGCTCTCCCCAAAACTTGACTTTAAGTGGGTATGGGCAGTAGCGACGCCAGGGTTTTTGCCGCCCTAGGCGGCAGCGCTCCTCCACCGTAATCGGCAGCAGCTCCTCTGAAGCTGCGTTCTTGGCGGCGTTTCGGCGGCCACTTTTCTTGCTGCCAAATCGCCGCTGGGAAATGAGTCGCCACCGAAATGCCGCCCCCCAAATCCTGCTGCCCTAGGCGACTGCCTAGGGTCACCTAGTGGAAGCGCTGGCCCTGGGTATGGGACATGGAGTCTTTCACCTATGTGTTAACAATAGGAGTTTGGCATAGGCTGTTAATGACCGACACCATTTATAGCACCATTTATTACCATCAGGTGGCCTGCACCCCATGAGGTCACATCTCTTTTCTTAGCACACGGGTGTTCACGTTGCCTGATCATTGACACTAATTGGCCCCCTTGTTGGCAGCCTGTGCCAGACCATCCAAGGACTGATGAGGACTCCGTTCCCCCCTTCCTGTCAGAGGCAGGACCCTGACACAGGGTCTGTCTTCACTGCAGAGTGAGCTCGTGGGATCTGCACTCAAGTGACGCCTCTTGAGCACTGTTCCCTCTAAGCTGTGCGCGCGCACACAGATTCTAAACCCTGCGCACAGGGCGAAACACTGCGCGCACAAAAATTTGCACAGAAGCACAACAATTTGTATAGAAGACATTTTTTGCGCACACGGCCTGTCAAAAATTAGAGGGAACATTGCTCTCCAGTTAGCCCAGCTTCGGGGAGAGCCGCCACCCTGCAAGGAAGGCATTGGCACTGCACCCCCACTGGCGCTGCACTCGCACATGTGTGGAAGGAAGGCTTCTAGGGCCCATCCCAGGGCTCTTTGCACTGCAGCGAGCGGCTCTGCCCTATGAATTCTTTCCTAGTGAACTGTGGGAACACGTGCCTGTCCTTTCTGGGCACACGGTGGGAATTGTGGGAAGGCACTTGGAGGACTTGTGGCACGCAACTGGCACTAGCTTGCAGCTGTGCTACAGGGTGGTCATGTTAGCAGCTGGCAAATTGTGCTCACTTGAACGTCAGCCAATACCCCAACAGTCAAGCCAACTACCGTTAGAAGCGGCACCACACTCACACTAAGGGGTTTTGGATGTGGACAGGACTCAGGTTAGCAGCACCAGCGTGGTTATAACTCCAGTGAACTTACAGCGAAGAGAGGCCCTGAATCATAGAATCATAGAATATCAGGGTTGGAAGGGTCCTCAGGAGGTCATCTAGTCCAAGCCCCTGCTCAAAGCAGGACCAATCCCCAATTTTTGCCCCAGATCCCTAAATGGCCCCCTCAAGGATTGAACTCACAACCCTGGGTTTAGCAGGCCAGTGTTCAAACCACTGAGCTATCCCTCCCCCCACATTGGCAGCACAGCCTAGGGGGACAGCTGTACCTCTGCTCTTGATACATCGAAGCCGTCAGTCCCCAGAACAAAGCCAGCACTGTGCACCAGCGTTACAATCACCTAGGGACAAATTCAGCTCCCCTTGGACGGGGAAAGTTCTGAACACAGCAACGACAGCCCCCCAGGGAGATTGAAGGGTGGGCCATGAGAGGAGTGACCAGGTCGGTGACTGTGTGGATCCACAGCCTACTTCCTAGGCAGGGGTGGGGAGCTGCTGTGGGGTTTATTGCAGGCAGAAATTTACAGTAGCAGTCAGAGCTGGTGGGAGGATCTCTTCCCCTGACTCTCTTGCTAGAAGCACTCCTATGCCCAGTCTGTGTTCTCGTGCTGTGTACAGCATCCAGCACAGGTCCCTTAGAAATTCAAAACAAGCTCCACAAGAAATAAAAGCTACTTGGGAAAGTCTCCTTGGCTCACACCAGAGAGCAAGTGTGCCTGTTTTCATGCTCGATTCACTCCCAGCCGGCATCTCCAACCATAGAGGGCTCACCTGGCACTGCCAGGAAGCAGGTGTGTATGTGGGCGGGGGTGGGGACTGAGGTGGGGGTGGGGGCAGGGATGCCCACTGGCTAAGGTCATCTGTCCATCTCTCTCAGGGTCTGTGTATTTGGATGGGGGTTAGTTTAGTTTTAAAGTTGACCTCTCTGAAATTGCCTTTTTGAAGCTGCAGTTACATCAGTCTCTGAGCAGGCAAGCATGTGATTTCCCAGCCCCTGAAAATGAAAGTGGTGTGTGTTCTAGGCGGGGGAGGAGTCGGCTGCTTGGATTCAAGGGAAAAGGCTTGTCATTGCTTCTGCAAAGGCTTCTGTCCTCTGATCTGCACCTTCTCCTGGCAGACACTCTGGAGGTGGCAGAAAGTTCAGTGATTCCTTCCTGCAAGGGACAGAACTGCAATGCGTTCCCCTCTGGGACACTGCGAAGGGAACATCTCAGCCCCTCGACAAGGAAAACTCGAGTGCAGCTCTCTCTGCAGACTTGTCATGTGGCACCTGAGGGATCGGTTCAATTCTGGCTGAACCGTAGATTGTTATTAATACACGTTCTAAAGTGCCGGTCCCCAGAGGGAGCGTGAGCCTGAGCAGCGCAGAGTGCGTGCAGGAAGGGGAGTGCGGGGGCTCCAGTCCTGAGTCACCAAGAACACTGCTGTGTAGTCCCATCCCACACCAGTCTAATGTCAGGAAGGAGGCCTGTGACGGGAGGGTGTAGCTAAGTGCCTCCTTAGCCTGAGAGGATCTCACTTGAGTCCATGACATCTCCACCCAGGGCCAGCGCTATCACTAGGCAACCGTAGGTGGTCGTCTAGGGCACCAGGATTTGGGGGGGCGGCGGGCAGCTGCCTCCCAGCTCAGCCGCGGAGCAGGGAGCCGGGAGGCAGCCACGGTGAGCCGCCCCCTGCCTCCCGGCTCCATGCTCAGCTCCCGCGGCCCACAGGCGGGGGGGCTGAGCTCCCGCGGGCGGGGGGGCTGGCTGGGGAGGGGCTTACTGGGGGGGCGGCGTTAGCGGGGAGGGGCGCAGGGCTGGTGCAAGGAAGTTTCGCCTAGGGCGCGAAACTTCCTTGCACCGGCCCTGTCTCTACCCCATTATCCTGCACCTTTGTAAGTAAGGGAATGGGTGGGCAGGGAGCTTGTGACTCTCACACCTGTCCAGCAGAACCACCACCACCTTGTGCTGTTTGCTGCACACAGCAGAGGGTCCAAGCGCAGCATCAGCGCGCAAGGATCTAGGTGTGCACTTTATTTGCTGCATGTAGCAGGGGGTCCAAGGGCAGCATGCAGGGACCTAGGTGTGAATGCTGGCTTATGACAGAGATATGCCCCAAGGGTCTAATGATTCTGAATCCAGATATTTAATGTGATCCTCCATCCCCAGAGAAAAGCATTCGTCCCATGAGGTGCAGGGACATGCAGCGAGGCAAAGATCAGAGAGTTTGTAACTTGCAGACACTTCAGAACAGGATTTCCTGAAAACTCCATTCCAAGGATTTTGGGTAAGTCACAGCCCACTGCCAACACTTACTGTAAACACTGGGCAAGGCGAAGCTATTAAGGAAGCTACAGTTTGCTGCTTCTAATGGCAGTTTTGTTGTTTTCCTACAGATAAGTTTAATTTAAAACACAAGGTGAGGAGGAATCAATGTTCAGCAGATGCAATTACAGTACTGAAGAAATCCTCTCTCACACACCTGGGAATCCAGGACCCAAACCTTTCTCTCTTGAAACTCAGGCTCCTACCACACCACTCACTCTTAGCTGGCATTGGCAGTGGGGCACTTATCGTTTCTGTTGGCAGACACCTGCACAAAGCTAGTTCATTGCTGTGTGTCAGAGAGCAAAAGCAGTGAGATGTGCAAAGAGCCACCCCTCCTCCAAAACCCCCGTCTGTCCCCCACCCCACCAACATTGGAGGAGGGCAGCCCTGCCAGTTGCACTAGCATGGGGCAATGTCTCTGCTCCCCAGTCACACTATGGCAGCCTCCAGTGCAGGGGATCAAGGCGCCATCTGCCCAGGGCCAGACAGCAAAAGCAATGAGACCAACACTGGAAGCTGATGAAAATATAATCTTGGAGGCAAATGAACCAGCTTTTAAGTGTGAGTCTCTAATCCAGCCCCAGTGACACTGTATTAGGCAGCTGTGTAGTGTAAAATGAGCATCAGTCCAATTGCTGGCAACTAGGGGCCAGATTAGTAGAGGTGTTAGTCTGGGGGCTGGGTGAAACCTGATTGAAGCTGATAGGTGTAGCCACTGCCCTTCATTTTGGATAAGTGTAAGAAGCAATCAAGCTCCTTTATGGAACCAGACAGCTAAAACCACAGGAGCCACCACCCAAAACACAGGCCCTCAGTCAGGGTTGAGTAGAAGCTGAACCATGTGTCCCAAAGGGTTTTCCAGCAAAGACAGGGGCTGGGGCATTGATTGGTGGAGCTGTGTCTCAGGCACTTAACTGCAGCTTTAGGCACTGAAATATCTTTAAAAGTCTGGCTCTATATGTCTGCATCAGAAAACAGCCATAATACATGGCATGTTGGTTCCCTTATGAGCAGGAAAGAGGCTATGGGAGAACACGCCCTGGGAGTCAGCCGTAGGACATGTCCTGTTAAATTATGGGTGCAGTACACTTGGCAGGACAGCGTGAGGGAGAAGCTTGCACTGTCACTGCCCATATTGTCCCTTGTGGATTTCAGTCTACAGCACCTTTAATTACAGACACACAGCCACATTCTCCAGGTCCACCAGTGCCACCCCACTGAAACTGTAACTGAGACGGATTTGGTCCTAAAATTTGTGATTGAACAGACCCACCTAGTGGTCGTTCTCAGCTACTGCAGCAACAAGTCATGACACTCCTCAGACACAACGGATCACAAACGATGGGCCAACTACTCAGCAGGTTAAGCCAGTGTAGCGCCACTGAAGCCAATGATGCCATGCTGATTTACACCAGCTGAGGATCTAGCCCTGTGATTCTTAATCTAGGATTGGCGCTAACTGGCAAAACAATTCAAGTGTCATAGCTTCAAAAGAGCAAGTTAATGTGAGAGATCTTTGATCTGACACCCAACAGCCAGGAAATTGCTGCATTAAACCTCCCAGCTGTTAAAGTGGAGTTAAGGGTACAGGCCCTGTTCTCCTCATGCCTCTCCTACAGGGAGGGTGTCATTCGCCACACTCCGACATTGAGGAACCAGGAAATGCAGAACGACTCTGGGACCCCAGAAGCTTTTCTGCTGCAAAGAGCTTAGAGGCTTATAGACACGTGAGTGTAATTAATGACGGGAGGGAAAGTGAGGTGGGATGAAGATTGTTCTTTGTAGTAGGTCCCATTATGTGCTGGGTGCTTTCCAAACACTTAAGGATGTTTCTGCTCTGGCGAGCTCCCAATCTACGGCCGAATAACAAGATCACAGTGTCGAAGGTAATTTGAGTACAGGTTATACACACCTTGGTTAGAATCACTACATGCAGCGAGGCAGAAGAATACCCTGTCTCATTGTAACTATCCTTTATGTGGTCAGTAACACCGATGATGATCTACACCAGGGGTCTCAAACTCAAATTACCACGAGGGCCGCATGAGGACTAGTGCATTGGCCCGAGGGCCGCGTCACTGACCCCGCCCCTTTGCTGCCCCTGGCCCCGCCGCCAGTCCACCCCTTCCATTTGGCCCCACCCCTTCTCCACCCCTTCTCCGCCTCCCCCCCGGTGCGCACGGCTTCCCGCTGCTCCCTCCTCCCTCCCAGAAACCGCGGCCAGTGGAGCTCTTCCCTGCAGCCCGCTGGGCTCCCCAGCGCCCTGCCCCCCCTCCCCGGCGGCGCTGAGGACGTTAGGGAGATTCCCAAACCTGAGCCGTCTTTTGTAGGTGACAAATCTGAGGAATTGTCACAGATTGAAGTGTCACTAGAGGAGGTTTTGGAATTAATTGATAAACTTAACTGTAACAAGTCACTGGGACCAGATGGCATTCACCCAAGAGTTCTGAAAGAACTCAAATGTGAAATGGTGGAACTATTAACTAGAGTTTGTAACCTGTCCTTTAAATCGGCATCTGTACCCAATGACTGGAAGATAGCTAATGTAACGCCAATATTTAAAAAGGGCTCTAGAGGTGATCCCGGCAATTACAGACCGGTAAGTCTAATATCCGTACCGGGCAAATTAGTTGAAACAATAGTAAAGAATAAAATTGTTAGGCACATAGAAGAACATAAATTGTTGGGCAAAAGTCAACATGGTTTCTGTAAAGGGAAGTCATGTCTTACTAATCTATTAGAGTTCTTTGAACGGGTCAACAAACATGTGGACAAGGGCAATCCAGTAGACATAGTGTACTTAGATTTCCAGAAAGCCTTTCACAAGGTCCCTCACCAAAGGCTCTTACGTAAATTAAGTTGCCATGGGATAAGAGGGAAGATCCTTTCATGGATTGAGAACTGGTTAAAAGATAGGGAATAAAGGGTAGGAATAAATGGTACATTTTCAGAATGGAAAGGGGTAACTAGTGGTGTTCCCCAAGGGTCAGTCCTAGGACCAATCCTATTCAACTTATTCATAAATGATTTGGAAGAAGGGGTAAACAGTGAGGTGGCAAAGTTTGCAGATGATACTAAACTGCTCAAGATAGTTAAGACCAAAGCAGACTGCAAAGAACTTCAAAAAGATCTCACAAAACTAAATGATTGGGCAACAAAATGGCAAATGAAATTTAATGTGGATAAATGTAAAGTAATGCACATTGGAAAAAATAACCCCAACTATACATACAATATGATGGGGGCTAATTTAGCCACAACTAATCAGGAAAAAGATCTTGGAGTCATCATGGATAGTTCTCTGAAGACATCCATGCAGTGTGCAGCGGCAGTCAAAAAAGCAAACAGGATGTTAGGAATCATTAAAAAATTGATAGAGAATAAGACAGAGAATATCTTATTGCCCTTATACAAATCCATGGTGCGCCCACATCTTGAATACTGCGTACAAATGTGGTCTCCTCATCTCAAAAAGGATATACTGGCATTAGAAAAGGTTCAGAGAAGGGCAACTAAAATGATTAGGGGTTTGGAACGGGTCCCATATGAGGAGAGATTAAAGAGGCTAGGACTTTTTAGCTTGGAAAAGAGGAGACTAAGGGGGGATATGATAGAGATATATAAAATTGAGTGGTGTGGAGGAAGTGAACAAGGAAAAGTTATTTACTTGTTCCCATAATAGAAGAACTAGGGGCCACCAAATGAAATTAGTGGGCAGCAGGTTTAAAATAAATAAAAGGAAGTTCTTCTTCACACAGCGTACAGTCAACCTGTGGAACTCCTTGCCTGAGGAGGCTGTGAAGGCTAGAACTATAACAGGGTTAAAAGAGAACTGGATAAATTCATGGTGATGAAGTCCATTAATGTCTATTAACCAGGATGGGTAAGGAATGGTGTCCTTAGCCTCTGTTTGTCAGAGGGGGGTGATGGATGGCAAGAGAGAGATCGCTTAATCATTACCTGTTAGGTCCACTCACTCTGGGGCACCTGGCATTGGCCACTGTCGGTGGACAGGATACTGGGCTGGATGGACCTTTGGTCTGACCCAGTACGGCCATTCTTATGTTCTTATATATAAAAGGAATATTATGAAGAAAATGCTTAAATGTATTTGTGATTTTTATAAAGCTTAGAGTAAACGTTTTCTTTTTCAAAGTGTCATAACTAATTAGGATGTTTTCATTTCAGTAACTGCTAGTCAGTAATGGCGAGATTGTCAGCAGTTATCAATCTGGCCTGAGTAAGGGGCAGCATGTAGTTGCATTGTCCAAAAGTAGAGCAGGGATGTTATTGTGACTCAGCCTCCTGGAGGCTGCTCTCTGCCCCACTCCCATTCTCTCATCTGCAATACAGGTAGGCCACACAGGGAAGTAAGGGGCACCTTGTGCCCCCTTATATCCCTGCACTGGCACAGACAGTGACAATCTTGCCCTCATACTCTACTCTTACACAGGGCTGGCGCTACCATTAGGTGATCCTAGGCGGTCGCCTAGGGCGCTAGGATTTGTGGGGGCGGCATTTCAGGTCCCTCGGCGCCTGCCGGGTCCTTCTTCGGTGGCTGCTTCTTCGGCCGGTGGCACTTCGGCGACAGCCTCTCCCACCACCAGGGTCCTCGACAGCAGCTTCTTCGGCCGCCGGGGTCCTTGGCGGCACTTCGGCGGCAGCCTCTCCCACCGCCGCCGCCTAGAGCAGCAAAAAAGCTGGCGCCGCTCCTGCTCTTACAATAACTATTTTGGGACTAATTCAGATTTGAGTCTAAAGATGGCATAATCCATACCTCCGTCTGGGTCTCAGTGTTCATGTTTCCTTTGGGAGAAGCAGCTGCGGCAGGGAATCGCCCTGCCCGGGGTCCAGGGGGCGGCGGCTGCTGCTCCCTCCCCGGCAAACAGCTGATCGGGAGCAGGGAGAGAAAGCGAGAGGAGGAGGGGCGAACGCACAACACGCTGGGGGAAGAGGCGGGGGAGGGGGAGCTTTGCTGCTGTGCAACAGCAGGACAGATTCCCGGGCAAAGCAGCAGAGAAGAGGCCGGGCCGGGGCCCCTTCGGAGCGTGGGCCCGGTGCCACTGGACCCAGTGGCTCCATGGTAAATCTGCCACTGGGGGGGGGGGGGGGAGGAGGGAAACTGAGGCTATCTCAGGGGAAAACTTGAATCCCATGCACATCCCTTGGACTGGGATGTGCTCCTAAGGGCAGGCTGAACTATCTCCTCTGAGCAGGCACCTCTGTTTTATATGATTTATATGTGAAATTCCATGTACTCTGGCAAACACAACCAGGCACCATGGGGGGGGGGGGAGGGGGAGGGAAACTGAGGCTATCTCAGGGGAAACCTTGAATCCCATGTACGCCAAAGCTTGGCCGGGACTTTTAAAAAGAGACTGGACAAAACATGCAGTAAGGGTCAGCCCTACATTGGCAGGGAGATGGACTGTGCCAGGATGATCACAGAGGGGGGAGGGATAGCTCAGTGGTTTGAGCATTGGCCTGCTAAACCCAGGGTTGTGAGTTCAATCAATGGGGCCATTTAGGGATCTGGGGCAAAAATCTGTCAGGGGACAGTACTTGGTCCTGCTAGTGAAGGCAGGGGACTGGACTCAAAGATCTTTCAAAGTCCTTCCAGTTCTATGAGATAGGCATATCTCCCAATATATATTAATATATTTTTAATATAGGGCTTTTGCCCTTTAACTTCTGTAATTCTATCCCACTCCCCTGGGAGTACAAATTCTGGTACTAAAGACCTGGTGCCTGCATCCCATATTGCCTTGCACTGGAATTGGGAATTAATGCCCTGACATGCAACTCCTCCTATTGTGCCAGTGTAGATACTGCTGTTAGTACAGCTATTTGCAGGTGCCCTTGTGTTCTTCTGAACCTTTGGACTCAGTCCCTGAGTGTATCCCCACTAAACAGAGCTAAATTGACACTACTATCCTTCTGTGTGGATCCCAGTGCACTTGTACTGTGAATTTTTGGCATGCACATGTGGCTATATTTATCTCATTGTGCTGGTAGTGCTTCTTCCTTGGTGTGGTGATGACATTATGCTAAGAGGGCAGGAAGATAACCTGTCCTGCTGCTGCAGGAGGAGGGGCAGCTCAGTGCAGAGAGAGAAGAAGAGAATTGGCTAGAGAGCCACCAGGTAGATACACACTCTATGGGGGGCAGGGGGGGTTCTTGTTTACCCTCTCCCCAGCCCTGCTGCCCTTCCTTGCAGTTTACTCCCAGCCCCTCCCTTGCTCCAGTCAGCAGGGACTAATCCTCTCCCCATGCCCATGTGCTCATTTTGCCCTGCCTCTCTTCAGCTGGGGACCAGTCCTCACCCCCATGCCCCGTTGTGCTCTTGCCCCTTGCCCCTGCTTCACTCTGGGGACCAACCTGGGCAGCCTCCTACAGGCTGAGCTCTGGACTCCTCCCCACACTCTGCCAGTGCCCCTCATTCCTGATCTGCAGCCCTGAGCCCTCTACCCACACAACCCATTCATTTTCACATTTAAAAAGGATAAAAAGTGCTTTACGTGCTACAATGGGTCAAGAAAGACTTAACAGTCTTACTCTGTTATCCATTGAATCGGAGATGGTAAACTCTATAGACTTCTCTAGTTTAATTGAAATGTTTGCTGCAGCAAAGGCACGTCGAAAAATCTGAATAAAACTTTCATACATTTTATTTACAGCATCATTCTTCATACTAGTCTTGCTTCAGATAAGTAATTTGTATGTTACATAGCAAGTATTAATGTGAGAACTTACTCAACCAAACCACTTCGTGTAGCTATTGTTAATAAAACCTGTGCAGCTATGTGCTGTGTCAAAGACAATTTCTGTGTTGATCTCCTGTCTTTTACAATCATTCCCCGGAGGGGCCCACAAATATGTTTGGCACTGGGCCCACAAAAAGTTAATCCGGCTCTGCCCCCACCCCCATGGTGCCTGGTTGTGTTTGCCAGAGTACATGGAATTTCACATATAAAACAGATGTGCCCCCAGCCACCATCACCCCAAACAAGACCCCCTTTTAAATACACTTTTACCTGTTGCTGCTGGTACTACTAGACTCTGAGGCTGGAGCAACATTTAGAACTACAAAGAAAAGCAGCTTGTTGCTGATAAGAAAGTGCCTCTGGAAGAGACAACGTGGCGCGGGGGGGGGGGAGGGGTCACCAGCCCCTCCCCCAGGAGCAGAGTTCCCCCTCATTGGCTGCTGGCCAAAAAAACAGCAGAAACACAGCAAGACAGTCTATGACTCAGAGCCTGGAGCTGCACACAGCAGGAGGGAGCTCCCAGGCTCCTGGTCTCAAAGAAACTGCTCATCGCGGCCCCCCCGCAGCCCCGCTGATGGGGGCCCCGGGCCCCACCACAAGCCCCTTAAACTCTTGTCTGGTGCCACCAGTGGGCAGCACGCTGTGGGGAGGGGGAAGGAGCTTGGCTGCCGGCCAAGAGCGGCTAGCTTACCTTGCTGGAGGAGCTCAGCTCTTTCCCTCCTCTCCCTCCCAGCTGGGAGACAGCTGAGGGGCGGGGCACTAGGCAACACGCTGTGGGGAGGAGGCGGGGGAGGAGCTTTGCTGCAGCCGGCAGGAGCCCAGCGCCGGCAGCGTCCAGCTTCTGACTCTGAGGGTACGTCTATACTACAGAATTAGGTCGAATTTATAGAAGTCGATATTTTAAAACCCGAATTTATGGAATCGATTGTGTGTGTCCCCACTAAAGAGCGTTAAGACCATGAGGTCGATTGACTGTGTCCACAGTAGCGGGGCTAGCATCGACTTTCGGAGCATTGCATTGCGGGTAGCTATCCCACAGTTCCCGCAGTCTCCGCCGCCCATTGGGATTCTGGGTTGCGATCCCAAAGCCTGATGGGGCAGAAAACATTGTCGCTGGTGGTTCTGGGTACATGTCATCCCTCCCTCCGTGAAAGCAATATTTCTCGCGCCTTTTTTCCGGGGTTTCCGTGTTTGCTACGGAAGCCTGCTCAGCTCACAATTACCGTACATCTCCAGCGTACGCCTGGACATTAGGTCTAGTGGGGATTCAGTCACACTATAATACGGGCAGAGGGATAGCTCAGCGTTCTGAGCGTTGGCCCGCTAAACCCGGGGTTGCGAGTTCAATCCTTGAGGGGGCCAGGAGCTGATGATGGATATCAAGCATATTGTACCATCTGCTGCTAGAAGGGAAGGCGCCTCCTTGCTCACCGCATATTGTACCATCTGCAGCTAGAAGGAAATGAGCCTAACCCTTGCTCCCCCCTCCCTCCGTGAAAGCAACTGAGGGGGGAGCAAAAAATCCTTTTGATGGGACTCCATCATGGTCACCTCTGCTGATGAGATCTGCGCTCACCTGCAGCTCACCACGCTGGCCAAACAGGAAATGAAATTCAAAAGTTCGCGGGGCTTTTCCTGTCTACCTGGGCGGAGCATTGGAGCTCAGACTGCTGTCCAGAGCGGTCAAATGTTGCACTGTGGGATAGATCCAGGAGGCCAATACTGTCGAATTGCGTCCTCACTAGCCTACATCGATTCGGCAATATCGATTTAAGCGCTAATCCCCTCGTTGGGGGTGGAGTGGCGAGATCGATTTTAAGAGCCCTAGAAGTCGATGTTAAGGGCTTCGTCGTGTGGACGGGTGCACGGATCAATCGAAATAACGCTAATAAATTCGACCTAAACTCGTAGTGTAGACCAGGGCTGAGACAGGGAGCGAGCAGGGAGCAGCAGAGACGAGCAGCAGCCTGCCCAGGCCCCTAACGATCGTGGGCCCGGTTCCATTGGAGCCAGTGGCTCCATTGTAAATCTGCTACTGCCGACACCACGGGACCGGCGGACCTCCCGCAGAAACGCCGCCGAATCCACGGGACCAGGCACCGCGCGCAGGCGTGCCACCGAAAGCCGCCTGAGTACCGTGCTTGGGGCGGCAAAATTCATAGAGCCGCCCCTGATCTGGACAATGGGATGGATTGCACCCTCAGAAAGTTCTCAGATTCCACTAAGCTGCGGGGAGAGGTTAGGGTGACCAGATGTCCCAATTTTATAGGGACAGTCCCTATTTTGGGGTCTTTTTCTTATATAGGCTACTATTGCCCCCCACCCCCTGTTCCAATTTTTCAAACTTGCTGTCTGGTCACCCTAGGAGAGGTAGATATGATGGAGAGTAGGGATAGGGTCCAGGGTGACCTAGACAAATTGGAAGATTGGGCCAAAAGAAATCTGATGAGGTTCAACAAAGACAAGTGCAGAGTCCTGCACTTAGGACGGAAGAATTCCATGCACTGCTAGAGACTAGGAACTGACTGGCTAAGCAGAAGTTCTGCAGAAAAGGACCTGGGGATTAGAAGGATGAGAAGCTGGATATGAGTCAACAGTGTGTCCTTGTTGCCAAGAAGGCTAACGGCATATTGGGCTGCATTAGTAGGAGCATTGCCAGCAGATCGAGGGAAGTGATTATTCCTCTCTATTTGGCACTGGTGAGGCCACATCTGGAGTATTGCATCCAGTTTTGCACCCCCCCCCCCCCCGAAGGAATGTGGACAAATTGGAGAGAGTCCAGTGAAAGGCAACAAAAATGATCAGGGGGCTGGGGTACATGACTTACGAGGAGCGGCTGAGGGAACTGGGCTTGTTTACTCTGCAGAAGAGAAGAGTGAGGGGGGATTTGATAACAGCCTGCAACTACCTGAAGGGGGCTTCCAAAGAGGATGGAGCTCGGCTGTTCGCAGTGGTGGCAGATG
The DNA here is from genome assembly GCA_033296515.1 of Macrochelys suwanniensis. Classification (NCBI taxonomy): domain Eukaryota; kingdom Metazoa; phylum Chordata; order Testudines; family Chelydridae; genus Macrochelys; species Macrochelys suwanniensis. Next base: position 1,945,152 of record CM065797.1, read on the forward strand.
ACAGAACAAGGAGTAATGTTCTCAAGTTGCAGTGGGGGAGGTCGAGGTTGAATATTGGGAAACACTATTTCACTAGTAGGGTGGTGAAGCACTGGAATGGGTTACCTAGGATGGTGGTGGAATCTCCATCCTTAGAGGTTTTTAAGGTCAGGCTTGACAAAGCCCTGGCTGGGATGATTTCGTTGGGGTTGGTCCTGCTTTGAGCAGGGGGTTGGACTAGATGACCTCTTGAGGTCCCTTCCAACCCTGAGATTCTATGATTCTATGAATGATCAACACCTCCCACAACACACCTTTCAGGATCCATGGTCCCACATGTGCCAATCACAACATGTGCACTAAATGCTCCAATAACAACGATGTGGGTGAAAGCAGACAATCACCTCACACCGGAATGAACTGACAGAAACATGATAAAAGACAAAAAATACCCTATCACCCTGTAGGCAGAGAGGTCAGATATGGAGTGACTGTTTTGTGACATATCTGAAAGGCAGACTTAAAGTCATAATTTTGCTGGATATGAAAAATCATGGACAGAATAGAAACTAGATTTGTGGTTTATTTAGGATTACTGTACTTCAGGCCCCCTAAAAGAGGGGGGAGCTGGGGGGAGGGAAAAGGGATGGCAGAGCTGCACAGGTACTCACTGGAGCAGCGGGGGGGAGGGGGAGGGGGCTCCCTATCGTGGTGGAAAGGTGGCTGGCTCAAGCCCAGGACTCAGCGACAGCTGTCAATCAGTGCCTCTGTGCGGGATTCCCTCCCCAGGGCTGGGAGGCCTAGGTGGGCAGGGTCCACCAGCTGGGACTGCAGGGGAATGCACCAATCAGTGGTGGATGCAGGGGAGGGACCAATTGGGAAGCAGACCAATGGGGGCTCTTTCTGAACAGCAATGTCTGCTCTGCAAAAAATCCTGGACATTGCCTGTTATTTGAAAAATCCACCCAGACGGCACCTCAAAAAAGAAGCAATGTCCAGGAAAACCCAGATGTATAGTAACCCTAGCTTCTTACAACAATCCATACCACACTAACACTACCCCTCATGCCTTTCTCCCCTCTTGTCCTTTCCAATACTACTTATGTAAACAATCCACTCCACCTTGTATGTAACTGACACTGGGAGTATCTTTCCCAGACCTGAAGAGCTCTGTGTAAGCTCCAAAGCTTGTCTCTCTCACTAACAGAAGTTGGTCCAATAAAAGATACTATCTAACCCACCTTCTGTCTAATATCCTGGATCCAACACGGCTACAACAACACTGCATACAAAAAAATATTTCAGTATTCCAATTCAAAATGACTGTTTCAAAATTTCTTTCAACTGTATTTGATTGCTTAAATGTTAAAAAAAGCACACAAAAAAAATTTATTTAACCTGAAGCAATTTTATTTGTTTCATTTTTTAGTGCAGATTTAAAAATTAAAATAAATAAATAGTTATTCACCCAACTCTAGGGGTGATAGCTTAGCTATAAAGGTATACTTAAAATTGTGCTAGAATTTCCATTTTAATAGGAGTAGGGAAAAGCCATTAAAAGTTTGTTTTGAGTCAGAGGATCAATTCCAAATGATTGTTGTAATTGTTCTGAATTGCTTAATTTTCTATAGCAGTTTGTGGTGAAAAATAATGTTAATTATGATTCTTTAAAAAGTGCCATCTTATTTTTATTTCAGCTCCCTTTTTAAAATGTACCAGTGAAGTCTGAGGTATGAAATTTAACACGTGTGATTCTTTGTTTAGAGTAGATTGGAAAAATGTTTGTTAAAAGGGCCCCATGTTTTGTATAAATAGCTATTTAAGGTTTCAAGGCTTCCTGTTTGGAATGCTGACATTAATGCACTGTTACTGCTCAGGCAATGCTGTTATTGAGGACAACAGCGGCTTCAAATTTATGGCAATGATGTAGCTGAAGACACAGGCTATAATGAGAGCATTTAAGTTATCTTGACATAGTGACTGAGGGTTTAATTATCTATCAGACATGCTGCTTGCTGCCTCCACAGCAGGACTTCAGAAGATGCCACTGTACTCCACCCTTTATCCTAGTGGGGCTCGGTCCCTTGAAGGGGCAGACCATCGATAATGATTTATAAATCTGTTCCTGCCTTTGAGGTAGTTATTGAGCTCAAGCAGTAATAACTTCTGCTTTTAGAGCCAGCAGCTTGGGGTTCAGTCCCTGCAGAGGTACCTGGAACTGTGAACTGCTCTGAATCTCTGCAGTTTAGGGTGAGCGGCCATGGCTTGTGCCTGGCAGTGTGCCCAGTGTGGCCCTTGCTAGGGGCTAGCTGATTAATAGATTTTAAGGCCAGGAGGGACTGTTGTTATAATCTTGAATGAAACAGACCAGAGAAGCTCCTTGAGGAATTTCTACATCAAGCTCATAACTTCTAAACGAGCTTTAGCATCGTTTGTAGTGCAGGTAATGATGCCCCGGCCTAGTGGATTATCCACAGGGGAACGAACCCTGGATTTAAATGCACGAGCTGCTCCTGTTTGAGTGAAAAGAGGAACATTGGGGCAATGGCAGGAGCAGACTCCAGAACCTCACTATGGACTCTTGGAGTAGCGGTGCCACAAAGAGCCAAACCAGGCTAGTGTCAGTTACACCGTGTGTACAACTAGAGGTGATGGTCCAGGGCATGTTAGAGGCACCATATTGTACAATGGTGGAGTACAATAGGCAGGGTGTGTGTGTGTGAGTGTATTAAACATGAGCATTAACAGCCATCATCTTGGACATCATTAATGGGTAGCCCTGATTGGTGGCAGAGCAGAAGGGCACTCCCTCTCCAGCCCCATTAACACCTCCCTCAAACTTCACTTCTGGTCCCTTTTGCCCCAACCATTGCATCCTGCAGCAGATTGTGTGTTTAATGAAACTTACCCATGAGAGCTGGGTGAAGAACTGATATTACAGCTGCTGGCAGTTCTAGGGAAAATGCTAGTTTGACCTGAATGAAATTCTCTGGAATTTTTGGCAAATCAAAACTTCCATATTTAGGTCAAACAATGTTTCAATCTGGGTGTTTTGATAAAAGCAAAGGAAATTGAGGGTTACATTCACAAAAGTAGGAGGAGAAGGCAGCAATGCCCTCTTATACTTAATAGACCAGTAGTTAGGGCACTCCCGTGGGATGTGGGAGACCCAGACTTCCCCACAGCGTGCCCCGAGCACCAGGCTAGGGCAGATTCTGGGCTGGGTTTCTCCTGTTGAAGCTGTTCCACTTTGTGGAATACACTCAAATATTCACTGAGCCAGAGAGAGTGAAAATGACTATAGCCTGGTGGTTAATGTCCTCAGCTGGGTGGACCTGGCTCCCAGTCTCACTCCCATTAATATTTAATTGTTTATACAAAGTGGAATAGCTTCCCTAGGAGGGATTTAAAGACCCCACCCCAGAAAGCAGAGGGGGGAGGACCCTAGCCACCAAGCTATGAAAGGTGAAACCTAGATTCCAGGCCCTGCTCCACAGCACTCATTTGAACCTGGGTTTCCCACGTCTTAGGTGAGTGCCCTAACCCCTGAAATATTGGGCATAAGGGGGCAGGGCAGCTCCCTCTCCTGTAGTTTTGTGAAAGGCACTTAAATCCCACAGTGAATCTAGCCCCTCAAAATTATTCTTTTTGACACCTTCAGGTTTAGTTTTGGTCACCCCCAAATTGCATTTTCAGCAAATAAGCTGCTCCTCTGAACCATGTCAGTCACCCAGCTCTGCTCCTAGGATAGGGTAGTGATCCAAGGCAAGGACACCTGCCGGAATGTGGCATTGGGAGAAGGGGGTAGAATTAGGACTGTCACAGGAATAAAAAGGCCTAGTAATAGCATTTAAATTATAATAGCACATTGAGGCCACAAGCAGGTGCTATGCCCCATCTAAACAGTGAAAAATATAACATCTCAGGCATTGTCATCCAGAGGCAAGCTTGGAGGCGGAGAGGGTGCTTCTCTGTTCCTTGCCTCTCTGATCCCTGTCAGCATGAAGGGAGGCACAGCTGCTGGTGCATCTAATTTCCACCCAAGGCTATGGCTCATTCCAGGAGCCAAGTGATGACAGATTCAGTGGTGGAAGCTCCCACCAGCTGACAGGTTGTCATCACTCCTAAGTACAGCAAGCGGCTCTTGGCAGAGTTACTGTCAGTAACTTCTCACCACTGAAAGTGTGGAAAGGCAGAGAGCCTCCAACTCTAGGAGGGTTGTTAGAACTAGGAGCAGCTTCAGCAGCACAAGTTCTCCCTCTGGAATGTCCCCATCCCAATCTCCCCTAGCTCCTGGGAGTTAGAGTTTTTAAACACAGCAACTACAAGCTCAACAAACAGATTTGTTTACTGGCAGCTAAGGCTGCATGTGGACATCAAATCCTTCAAAGAACAGAAGGAAGTTTGGGGAAGCCTCCACCATCCTGTGCCTACAACATTGTCGATAATACTACATAAGACTTTCACTTCCCTTTCCAACCCATACTGAAAAGCCATGCTTATCCCAGCTTCACCGCAAAGCCTTGACAGGTGATCTCAACATTAAGGCAGAGAAACTTCTCCATGAATGGATATGTGTTGACACACGTGCCTGTCAGAGTATGAGTTTTGAGCAAGGTTCTGCACGGCAAAGCAAGTTGGATGAAGTCAGGATTCTTAGGTCAGAAGTGATCAGTGGACAGTGAAACGACAGATAACTTGAAGAGTAAGTTACGAGTCTCAGGCTGGTTTCCAGTAGCCACACCATAAAGCTACCATTAGGCCTGGCAGTCAGTGAAGTCCATGTGCTCCAGAAATGGATCTCTCCTCATCCCTCAAGCTGGCCACAGCATGGGTTGAGCAGGCATCAGATAGGAAGCAAGCTGTGCAACCTAGTAAGCTAGCCCCATTCATCACCACTGATGTCTTGATTGCTGGGCAAAGCCATTTGAATGTCAACTTTATTAATTTGAATTACTGTAGCACTTGAGTGTACTGAGGCTTGGGACCAGGGTGCTAGGTACTACACAAACAGAACAAGACACATTGGAACCTTTCTGGAGCAGGGACTGAGTATGGGTTGACAGACTCCTCTGGGTATTTGCAGCAGCTGCTCTGGCAGGACAGACTCAGGGAGTCATTCTGTTAGGGAGCAGAATCACATGCTACAAAACCTTGTCTACAGAGCTTAATTGTCCAGAACAGCTATTGCAGATTAATGCCATGTGATACTTTTATTCTGGAAGAAGTGTCCACAGAGGCAGTTATTCCAGTATAGCTTGAGCACTTTAAATCCACATACACCTTATTCTGGAAAGGCTTCCTGGTGCCAGTATTTTTTAAAATGCACCTTAGCACTTCTCAGTCATAGCAATGCGTGCTAGTATAATTCTTCCTATTTATGGGAGAATGGCAGCATAAGGGGTTAAATAGCTGTTTAACCTTGTCCAAAGCAACTCAGTGGGAGAGCAGTCCTAACTGCAAATCCCCTACTCTAAGCACTAGATCACATTAGGAACTAGGCAACGCCTGTCTCCTTTCAGTGGTGACTAAGCTATTCAGACTGATTTTTTCCCCAAGAATGCTTGGAAAGTCAGCTGCTAGACTGAGTGGGACTCAAATTTCCCCTTTCTGCTGCTGACTCACCCTCCAGGTCCTACACCCTGTTTAGAGCCACTGTCAAACCGTGGTAGTTGGATATTTCCTCACGATTTAGGTTGCTTGAATGGCAAGGGGCTGGCCCATCCCAAGCACCCCACTATCAAAGCCAATTCTCCTGGATAGGGGAGCACAAGTGGCCTCTCAAGAGCAGCACCGATTTGGTTAGCATACCAGCAGCAGATCCCTGCAAAGAGGTGGAAGGTGTACATGGCACCTCTGCAGCCTCTTCTGGTTCAGGAGAGGAGCCCTAAAATTTGCATGACTTGGGGCCTCCTGTACTTTACAACCAGAGTACCAACCCAGAGGTGTGTTTTCCTGGGAGCCTGTGGATATGTATAGGGCTATAGATGCAGTGCGCTAGGATGCTTCCTGCCTAAACTAAAGAGGCATTTAAGTAACTGATCCTCACAAAGCAGCAATAGTTACAAATACTTTATTATACATTAAACCTTCACAAGCATTAAAACCAAAACATAGTAATAAGAGTTCATTTACAGCCAGTGGACTTTGTCACAGCTTTGATGGTCTCACACCTATCTTGCTTGGAGAGCTCATGCAGAAGCACTAACTTCATTGCAGCATGGACCTCCCTGCAGGTAATGAGGCTTCTCTTGTTGTAGAGGGACAACCTGGCAGCTTCTAATGCTACTTTCCCAAACAACTGTGGTTTATCCAGAGAATTTATGACATCAGCAACCCAGCAGGAGACCCCCGAGACTTGATGAGTCTGCCAGAGAAGGAACATTAATTTCAGGTAACTTTCTTAGAAGAGCACTTCTTCTAAGATCTTCTTGAGAACTTCTAAGTTCAGCAACCCACCACTAGTCCTAAAAAAGCCTATTAGTTAAATCAGGGACTGTTAATGCATAGAGGCCAGCTTCCATACAGGTGAGTTAAGGTTGCTTACCACTGGCTTATACCCTTCCAGAGTGTGAAACCAAGACTTAAGCTCATGAAAGCCTACACCACACGTTGCCATTCCCCCACCTCCTGTCACTGCCCTCAAGATCATCTTAACACCATAATTCTCCAAGACACATCAGCCCTGTCAGGGAAACAAGTTTCAAGAACTTTCATAGCTTTTAGTAGCCATGGGGGACCACTGCAGTCACAGTCTGGCCTCCCGCATGACATGGAACTTGGGGCGTTGTAGTTGCAAGTCTCACAGCCTGCCATGTTGAGCACACAGAAAGTGGAACGTTTTCTAAGCTATGTGTAAGGGGTTGTTGCATTTCCCATGCCTGGTGCCACCTCCACAGGAGCAGAGTTAGGGTTTTATGGGAGGAGTTAGGCCAGGAAACGGAAAGTTAAGGTGTGAGGTTTATATTTGATTTCCTTGTTCTGGGTAAGAAGCAAAGTTCAGCAACCTCTATTTAGGGTGACCAGATGAGAGGGGAAAAAACAAACAAACATCTGGACACTGACCAGGCACGGCCCTGTCTTCGGCAGGAGGTCCTTCATTCACTGACGGTTGATGGCGGGTAATGCATCTTTCCACCGAAGAACAAAGTACCCGCCGCCGAAGTGCCACTGAAGACAGTCAGCGAGTGAAGAACCTGCCACTGAAATGCCGCCGAATGTCGGAACGGGGAAAGGAGTCGAGGAAAGCTGGCTGTATTTTAAAGAATCCTTATTGAGGTTGCAGGAACAAACCATCCCAATGTGTAGAAAGAAAAGTAAATATGGCAGGCGACCAGCTTGGCTTAACAGTGAAATCCTTGCTCGTCTTAAACACAAAAAAGCAACTTACAAGAAGTGGAAGATGGGACAAATGACCAGGGAGGAGTATATAAATATTGTTCAGGCATGCAGGAGTGAAATTAGGAAGGCCAAATCACACTTGGAGTTGCAGCTAGCCGGAGATGTTAGGAGTAACAAGAAGGGTTTCTTCAGGTATGTGAGCAACAAGAAGAAAGTCAAGGAAAGTGTGGGCCCCTTGCTGAATGAGGGAGGGAACCTAGTGACAGAGGACGTGGAGAAAGCTAGTGTACTCAATGCTTTTTTTGCCTCTGTCTTCACAGACAAGGTCAGCTCCCAGGTGGCTGCACTCCGCAGCACGGTATGGGGAGGAGATGACCAACCCTCTGTGGAGAAAGAAGTAGTTCGGGACTATTTAGAAAAGCTGGACGAACACAAGTCCATGGGGCCGGATGCACTGCATCCGAGGGTGCTAAAGGAGTTGGCCGATGTGATTGCAGAGCCATTGGCCATTATCTTTGACAAATCATGGCAATTGGGGGAGGTCCCGGATGACTGGAAAAAAGCTAATGTAGTGCCCATCTTTAAAAAAGGGAAGAAGGAAGATCCGGGGAACTACAGGCCAGTCAGTGTCACCTCAGTCCCTGGAAAAATCATGGAACAGGTCCTCAAGGAATCAATTCTGAACCACTTAAAGGAAGGGAAAGTGATCAGGAACAGTCAGCATGGATTCACCAAGGGCAAGTCATGCCTGACTAACCTAACTGCCTTCTATGATGAGATAACTGGCTCTGTGGATGAGGGGAAAGCAGTGGATGTGCTATTTCTTGACTTTAGCAAAGCTTTTGATACAGTCTCCCACAGTATTCTTGCCAGCAAGTTAAGGAAGTATGGGCTGGATGAATGGACGGTAAGGTGGATAGAAAACTGGCTGGATGGTTGTGCTCAACGGGTAGTAATCAATGGCTCCATGTCTAGTTGGCAGCCGGTATCAAGTGGAGTGCCCCAAGGGTCGGTGCTGGGGCCGGTTTTGTTCAATATCTTCATCAATGATCTGGAGGATGGTGTGGACTGCACCCTTAGCAAGTTTGCAGATGACACTAAATTGGGAGGAGTGGTTGATACACTGGAGAGTAGGGATAGGATACAGAGGGACCTAGACAAATTAGAGGATTGGGCCAAAAGAAATCTGATGAGGTTCAACAAGGACAAGTGCAGAGTCCTGCACTTAGGACGGAAGAATCCCATGCACTGCTACAGACTAGGGACCGAATGGCTGGGCAGCAGTTCTGCAGAAAAGGACCTAGGGGTTACGGTGGACGAAAAGCTGAATATGAGTCAACAGTGTGCCCTTGTTGCCAAGAAGGCTAACGGCATTTTGGGCTGTATAAGTAGGGGCATTTCCAGCAGATCGAGGGACGTGATTATTCCCCTCTATTCAGCACTGGTGAGGCCTCATTTGGAGTACTGTGTCCAGTTTTGGGCCCCACACTACAAGAAGGATGTGGATAAATTGGAAAGAGTCCAACGGCGGGCAACAAAAATGATTAGGGGGCTGGAGCACATGACTTATGAGGAGAGGCTGAGGGAACTGGGATTGTTTAGCCTGCAGAAGAGAAGAATGAGGGGGGATTTGATAGCTGCTTTCAACTACCTGAAAGGGGGTTCCAAAGAGGATGGATCTAGACTGTTCTCAGTGGTAGAAGATGACAGAACAAGGAGTAATGGTCTCAAGTTGCAGAGGGGGAGGTTTAGGTTGGATATTAGGAAAAACTTTTTCACTAGTAGGGTGGTGAAGCACTGGAATGGGTTACCTAGGGAGGTGGTGGAATCTCCTTCCTTAGAGGTTTTTAAGGTCAGGCTTGACAAAGCCCTTGCTGGGATGATCTAGTTGGGGTTGGTCCTGCTTTGAGCAGGGGGTTGGACTAGATGACCTCCTGAGGTCCCTTCCAACCCTGAGATTCTATGATTCTATGAACGTGCTGGGTGAGTTTAAGGGGAAAACAAACAAAAAAGTCCCGAAAAACAAAGTATCAGGACAAATGGCATCCTGACCATACTTTGGGTGGGACAAATCACTCAAAATCGGGACAATCCCAATAAAATTGGGATGTCTGGTCACCCTACCTCTACTTACCTTTGACAAAGCAGCTCTTGAAGGAGCTGAAAAGCAAGTCACAGAATAGTCCAGTAGCTCAGGTGATCCACCCAAACTGGTGTTCTCACCTTGAAGTCAGGCAAACCTCTCAACTCCTCCCACTCTCCTCCCCAAAGCAGGGGATGCCATTATACAAGTCTGGCTAACAGCTGTGCAGGCAATGAAACTTCTAAGCCAGGCTTGTTAGAAAAGTGCAGCCATGAGTATCTCCTACATTGTGGGTAGAGTACTCACTGTAGTAATACATCAAAGCTTATGTTACGGCTCCAGAAGCCTGGTAGTATTCACCAAATCCCAGCCCAGGTTGCTTAACAAAATGGGGAGGAGCAGAGTCTAGATATGCAAGTACAAACCTGGTCTTAGAGTAGTCTAGCGGGACAGCAGGCTGCAACAAGGTTGTACAGGACTCACTACAAGTGAGACCATAGGTGCTTTATACTGAACAGGAGTCATTAACAGGGCCAGTCCCAGGTAATTTACCATCAAGAGCAGAAGGCATTTTCAGAGCCTCCCTGCCCTCTGAGCAGCTAAGTAAAAAAAGAGGCCAACCAATAAAGTATCCTCTCCACTCCCAGGTGTTGAATGGGTGCCTCCAGAAGTAAGTAGGCACTGCTCAGCAACATCAAATCCACAGACACAAGGGTTAAGATCTTTAAGGGAAAGCAGCAGCACAAGTGCCTGGTAATAGCCTCCTGCTCCTATAGAAAGAGGGACTCAGGTGTGTCATAGGTAGGATAATTAATACAGCCAGGCAAACATGACAGTCACGCCTACATTTCTCCAGCTGGCTGCTGCTTAGCCTATAAGAGGCTCTCTTCCTAACCAACCGTAGTCAGGGGCATAAGTTTATATTAGCAGTACCCCAGACAGGAGCCAGAACAGATTTATTTTTAAGTCCAAAGAAGTCCTAGCCAAAAAACCTTGCTTACACCACAGCAATTTAAGACTTTCACCGTAAGCTACATTTGGAGCCCTAATAAAGACAAGGCTCCTTCAGCTTGTTAGAAACAAAAAGGTTAGCTAATGCTGCTCTGAACAAGCCTCCCCCACACAGCATTAAGAGTGGCTTATGTAAACCAGCAATACTTTTTAAGAAGTGTGGGGCAGGAAAAGCTCTCCCTCCCCCTTTAGTTATTAATCTAAGCTCAAATATAACATGTTCATATTTAAGGTCTTATTGCAGCACTTGTAGAACCAAGACTTACTTGCTTTAGGACTTTATATATATAGGTAGAGTAGCCCTCCTTTCTCTTGTTACTGTAGAGCCTGAGACACAGAGGATCTCCCCTGGCATAGTCTATCTTCTTCTTTAAAAAGGGAACTGAAGAAAGCTGCATCTCTGCTATCCAGGCAGACATCAACACAAAAAGGAAGACTGGAATTTACAAGTTGTTACATACAGACAGACTAGTTCAAAATATCTCCATCCTCCTCAGAGAGTGCAGATTGTACAGCTGGAAGAGGGGAGGGGAGCACTCAATAAATACATATGTTTTTATAATTCATCCTACAGATTAAAGTATTTATTAATGAGACAACAAATGCTAGTCACATTACTGAATGCACTCTGGGAAGACACTCAGATACTACATACAAGAACCATCAAACAACCATAAAATAATTGCAAATAGGACATTGTGCACAACTACCACTCCTTACCAGAAAGGACCATAGCTACTATAAGGTAGAACTAGTATCACTACCAGACCACCTATGCAACTGCACTGCTTATAATAAAACTGCAGAGAAAAAATACATCTACAGACACCAATGAGAGCGGTTAGCTTGTTTTAGTGACTCATTGACTTCACCTGCAGATTACATTCCATCCTAAATACCCTGATTTCAATTAAAGAGATGGTAGCTCCAATATCAGATTTACAGACGTTTAACTTTTCACATGAATAGTCACACTGAAGTCAATGGGACAACTCGTGAAAAATCTTAAGTAGGTAAATAAATCTTTGCAGGCTTGGGAGAGTTTCCAAGCATAGAAAACCATGTCTCTCACAAAATGCTGGGGATGGGGTCCTCCAAGGCTGTGGGATCCAGCCCCCAACCCAATGTGGGACTGTAGTGGGACCCACTGGGGATGGGGTCTCCCCGCACTGTGGGATCCAATACCCAAATGTGGGGCCCTGGGGATGGGGTCCACCGGGGATGTGGGATCCAGCCCCCCAGTGTGGGCCTTGGAGATAGGGTTCTGGGGGATGCAAAAGCCAGCCCCTGCAATGTGGGGCATTGGGGATGGGGTCCCCAGGAGCTGTGGGATCCAGCCCCCCAATGTGGGGCCTATGGGGATGGGGTCCCCAGGGGCTGTGGGATCCAGTCCCCCAATGCAGGGTGCTGGGGATGGGGTTTCCCCAGTCCTGTGGGATCCAGCCCCCCCGATGCAGGGTTCTGGGGATGGGGTCCCCGAGGCGGTGGCATCCAGCCCCCCAATGTGGCTCTGGGATCCGCCCCCTCCCCCCATGCAGGGTGCTGGAGATGGGGTCCCCCGGGGCTGTGGTATCCTGCCCCCCCCGCCCCGATGCAGGGTGCTGGGGGCGGGCCTGCGGGATCCAGCCCCCGAGCTGGATGGGGTCCCCCGGGGATCCAGTGTGGGCGCTAGTCAGGCGCCCAGGAGCCGGGGAGGAGCCGCGGCCGGCAGGGGGCGCTGCCGGCCCTTGGCGGAGAAGGCGGGGCGGGGCCGCGCGCCCGGCTCCACCCCGGGCAGGCCCGCCCGCTCCTGGCGGGCTCCGCGCGCCCAGGTGAGGCGGGGCGGGCGCTCGGCGGGGCTGAGGCGACGCTCGGGAGCCGACCGCGTAGAGACCCCGGCGCCATGGCGGAGCTGGAGAGCCTGGAGTTCGGCAAGGCGGACTTCGTGCTGCTGGACGCGGTCTCCATGCCCGAGTTCATGGCCAACCTGCGGCTGCGGTGAGTGGGGCGGGCCCCTCGGGGCGCTGTGGGGGCGGCTCGGCTCGGCTCCCGGGGAGCGGCCCGTGGGTCTCCCGCCTGCAGCTGCCGCCCGCGCCGCGCTGTCCCGAGGAGGGGAGCGGAGCTGGGGCCCGGCTGCCCCGTGACCCCCGCGCGCAGGGTCTGGGGATGCCCCCGAAGGCCGCCGGCAGAAGCGCCTCTGGGCGGGGGGGACCCGGTGTGTCTTCCCCCCCCCCCGCCGTGCGGACCCGGTGTGTCTTCCCCCCCCCCCGCCGTGCGGACCCGGTGTGTCTTCTTCCCCCCCCCCCCCCCCCCCGCCGTGCGGACCCGGTGTGTCTTCTCCCCCCCCCCCCCCCCCCCCCGCCGGCGGCCCGTCGACCCGGTGTGTCTTCTTCCCCCCCCCCCCCCCCCCCCCGCCGTGCGGACCCGGTGTGTCTTCTTCCCCCCCCCCCCCCCCCGCCGTGCGGACCCGGTGTGTCTTCTCCCCCCCCCCCCCCCCGCCGTGCGGACCCGGTGTGTCTTCCCCCCCCCCCCCCCCCGCCGGTGCGGACCCGGTGTGTCTTCTTCCCCCCCCCCCCCGCCGTGCGGACCCGGTGTGTCTTCTTCCCCCCCCCCCCCGCCGTGCGGACCCGGTGTGTCTTCTCCCCCCCCCCCCCCCCCCCCCCCGCCGTGCGGACCCGGTGTGTCTTCTTCCCCCCCCCCCCGCCGTGCGGACCCGGTGTGTCTCCCCCCCCCCCCCCCCCGCCGTGCGGACCCGGTGTGTCTTCTTCCCCCCCCCCCCCCCCCAGCCGTGCGGACCCGGTGTGTCTTCTTCCCCCCCCCCCCCCCCGCCGTGCGGACCCGGTGTGTCTTCTTCCCCCCCCCCCCCCCAGCCGTGCGGACCCGGTGTGTCTTCTTCCCCCCCCCCCCCACCCAGCCGTGCGGACCCGGTGTGTCTTCTTCCCCCCCCCCCCCCCCCCCCCCCGCCGTGCGGACCCGGTGTGTCTTCTTCCCCCCCCCCCCGCCGTGCGGACCCGGTGTGTCTTCTTCCCCCCCCCCCCCGCCGTGCGGACCCGGTGTGTCTTCTTCCCCCCCCCCCCCCGCCGTGCGGACCCGGTGTGTCTTCTCCCCCCCCCCCCCCCCCCCCGCCGTGCGGACCCGGTGTGTCTTCTTCCCCCCCCCCCCGCCGTGCGGACCCGGTGTGTCTCCCCCCCCCCCCCCGCCGTGCGGACCCGGTGTGTCTTCTTCCCCCCCCCCCCCCCAGCCGTGCGGACCCGGTGTGTCTTCTTCCCCCCCCCCCCCCCCCGCCGTGCGGACCCGGTGTGTCTTCTTCCCCCCCCCCCCCCCAGCCGTGCGGACCCGGTGTGTCTTCTTCCCCCCCCCCCCCCCCCAGCCGTGCGGACCCGGTGTGTCTTCTTCCCCCCCCCCCCCCCCAGCCGTGCGGACCGGTGTGTCTTCTTCCCCCCCCCCCCCCCGCCGTGCGGACCCGGTGTGTCTTCTTCCCCCCCCCCCCCCCCCCGCCGTGCGGACCCGGTGTGTCTTCTTCCCCCCCCCCCCCCCCCGCCGTGCGGACCCGGTGTGTCTTCTTCCCCCCCCCCCCCCCCCGCCGTGCGGACCCGGTGTGTCTTCTTCCCCCCCCCCCCCCCCCCCCCGCCGTGCGGACCCGGTGTGTCTTCTTCCCCCCCCCCGCCGTGCGGACCCGGTGTGTCTTCTTCCCCCCCCCCCCCCCGCCGTGCGGACCGGTGTGTCTTCTTTCCCCCCCCCCCCCGCCGTGCGGACCCGGTGTGTCTCCCCCCCCCCCCCCCCCCAGCCGTGCGACCCGGTGTGTCTTCCACCCCCCCCCAGCCGTGCGGACCCGGTGTGTCTTCCCACCCCCCTCCCCAGCCGTGCGGACCGGTGTGTCTTCTTCCCCCCCCCCCCCCCACAGCCGTGCGGACCCGGTGTGTCTTCTTCCCCCCCCCCCCCCCCCAGCCGTGCGGACCCGGTGTGTCTTCTTCCCCCCCCCCCCCCCCCCCGCCGTGCGGACCCGGTGTGTCTTCTCCCCCCCCCCCCCCCCGCCGTGCGGACCCGGTGTGTCTTCTCCCCCCCCCCCCCCAGCCGTGCGGACCCGGTGTGTCTTCTCCCCCCCCCCCCCCCCCCCCAGCCGTGCGGACCCGGTGTGTCTTCTCCCCCCCCCCCCCCCCCCCCCCAGCCGTGCGGACCCGGTGTGTCTTCTCCCCCCCCCCCCCCCCCCTCCAGCCGTGCGGACCCGGTGTGTCTTCTCCCCCCCCCCCCCCCCCCCCCCCCCAGCCGTGCGGACCCGGTGTGTCTTCTCCCCCCCCCCCCCCCCCAGCCGTGCGGACCCGGTGTCCGCGGGGGCTGCCCCGTGTCGGTGCCAGCAGTTCCCCGCCTCGCGTGTAAAGGCGCAGAGACCTGTCGGGCCGGTAAAGTCCCACCTCGGTCCCTCCGCTGCTGGCGGGCGAGCAGCGCCCGGTGCTGTAGCTTCTCGCGCACACACAAGGCTGTCTGGGCAAGTGCGCGGTCTGGAATGGGTAGACGGTATGTCATGGTGCTTGACTGTCTTGGCAAATGCCTTGCATCTAAGTTTATTTTACCTCTGGGTTTGTGAATTGAACTTCTTACTGGTTTTCCTTAGCATTTACAAATGCAACCTACTTTTTAATAATCTATATGGTAGGGAGAGATGATCCCATTCTGCAGATGGCCACAATTGAGGTGGAGAGCACTTGTGACTTGCTCGTGGTCACAGCAAGCCAGTGTCAGAGCCATGATTAAAACAAGGAAATTCCTGACTCCCCAGCTAGTACACCACTGCCTTTCTGTGGGTGAATAGTATCAAACTAAAGTCCTCTGCTTGCTGGTATTAAACTCACATTTGTTGCTGCTCACAATTTTCCTCAAGCAGCAGCTGAATGAATTGACAGGACCTTTGATGTTAATACAGCTGTTAAGAATCCTGCTGGCAGCAGTGAACCTGATCAATGTCGGCTTTCCCAAGCAATAACAGAATTAACTGCAGAACCACTGGGTTTATTGAAGTAGAGGAGGATCCAAAATTAGACTGTGGGAGGAGCAGGGTAGTAAAGACCTCCTAAGAATATGTGGAAGTTAGAGAGAGCTCCTTTTGGCAGCCAGGGGGATAGTGGGAGACATTTCAGATTTGTCACACCTTCTAACCAGAAGGTGATATGAAAGAGAGCCCCTGAATGGAGTCCAGAGACAGCATCTCGGTAGGAATGCACCTTACCCCTGCCCATCAGTTTGAGGGAGATTTGCTTCTGACCCGGTTGTTGTCTCTGGAACTTGTTGGTGAGACTCATGGGACCACCTTAGCCCTCCCTTCGGGACCCTGGGACATGGTGGTCCTCCATATGCACCTACCACCCTGTAGCCCACCTGCTCTGTCAGCTAACAGTAAGTGCTGGAGCACAAGTGGTAGCTGTCTGTAATGTCATGCTGAAAGTTCAGAATTCCAACCTTGTGAACACCTGATGTAGTGGTGGTTACAATTATACATATTTATTTTTTACTTTAAAAAAATCCTAGAATTTACATACAAAAACTATATTAAAAGAACTTTATTTAAATTGAAAAATCCAGCACTCAAAAGTTAGGAAATGTCAGATTTGAGTTTGCCTTTGCAACCATAAATCTGTATGTGTCATAGTCATTAATACATGATCCCTGAGAAAGAAACATTATAAAAGACATTGAGGTTAAGTAATTTTAGTTAAGCTATTATCTCTGTGAAGTTTCTCACAATTCTTGAGGTCCAATCACTGTTCCTTAGCTAAAGTACAGACTAGAGAAAAAAATTTTAATTTATAACTTTTATTAGAAAAAGTAGAATTTAAAGCAAATAAGAGGCCAAAGACGACAAAATAAAGGTGGTTAGATAATAGTATTTCAAAGCGCTTCACAAAGGAGGTAAAAGAGAGGTGAAGTGATTTGCTGAAGGTCACCCAGAAAGTCAGTAGCAGAGCTGGGAATAGAAACCAACATAACCTGAGACCCAGTGCAGCGCTCTGTCTACTAGGGCATTTTACTGTTTAGTAACTATTAGTGAAACACAAAACAGTTGTACATTCTTCTGTATCAGAACTTGGTTATTCCCTTCCCCTTAGTTGTAAGTTAGTAGATTGCTTCGTATGTTACGCTGGATATCTTCAAATACAAATAAAGAGTGGATCAGGCCCATTGGTCATTTGGGCCTTTTAATATTTTGGTAGGCCTCACCTTGGAATAAATAGAGTATTTCATTCTCAAAACATTGACTTTTATTGCACAAACATGAAAAAACTGAAAGAACAAGAAAATAATTTAACCTGGGTCAAATGATATGATAAAATTGGGAGGGGAGAAACCAAGTCAGCTTTTCTGTGAAAGCACAGAAGACTTGTCCATCAAAGGTCTTCAAATGGCTTTGTTCTTAGTACCCTCCCCTGGTGTTGAGTGGAAGGGATACTGCATCTTCGCCCCCACCTCTGGGAATGTTTGGGGGAAGGGGATTGGGAATAGGGCGATGATTGCAGGCCATTCTGTGGTGCAGGCCATTCTGTGGGGGCTGCAGAGGGAGTCTAGCAAGCTGTTTTTCTTGAAGTTCAACCAGATGCCTCAACATGTCTGTCTGGTCCTTTATAATCTGGAGGATGGTGTGGACTGCACCCTTAGCAAGTTTGCAGATGACACTAAACTGGGAGGAGTGGTTGATACGTTGGAGGGTAGGGACAGGATACAGAGGGACCTAGACAAATTAGAGGATTGGGCCAAAAGAAATCTGATGAGGTTCAACAAGGACAAGTGCAGAGTCCTGCACTTAGGACGGAAGAATCCCATGCGCTGCTACAGACTAGGGACCGAATGGCTGGGCAGCAGTTCTGCAGAAAAGGACCTAGGGGTTACGGTGGACGAAAAGCTGAATATGAGTCAACAGTGTGCCCTTGTTGCCAAGAAGGCTAACGGCATTTTGGGCTGTATAAGTAGGGGCATTTCCAGCAGATCGAGGGCGTGATTATTCCCCTCTATTCGGCACTGGTGAGGCCTCATTTGGAGTACTGTGTCCAGTTTTGGGCCCCACGCTACAAGAAGGATGTGGATAAATTGGAAAGAGTCCAACGGCGGGCAACAAAAATGATTAGGGGGCTGGAGCACATGACTTATGAGGAGAGGCTGAGGGAACTGGGATTGTTTAGCCTGCAGAAGAGAAGAATGAGGGGGGATTTGATAGCTGCTTTCAACTACCTAAAAGGGGGTTCCAAAGAGGATGGATCTAGACCGTTCTCAGTGGTCGAAGATGACAGAACAAGGAGTAATGGTCTCAAGTTGCAGAGGGGGAGGTTTAGGTTGGGTATTAGGAAAAACTTTTTCACTAGTAGGGTGGTGAAGCACTGGAATGGGTTACCTAGGGAGGTGGTGGAATCTCCTTCCTTAGAGGTTTTTAAGGTCAGGCTTGACAAAGCCCTGGCTGGGATGATCTAATTGGGTTTGGTCCTGCTTTGAGCAGGGGGTTGGACTAGATGACCTCCTGAGGTCCCTTCCAACCCTGAGATTCTATGATTCTATGATCTCATCCTGCATGGTACAGTTGTGCTCTTGAGATGCTCTCCTGCTCTCTATGTCCAGTTTTTCAGACAATGAAATCCTCCAGGCTCTGAGCTCCATATCAACTGTCCCAGAGGTGTTTATTATCTCGTTGAACATGTCATCATGCGGTCTTTTTCCATCTTCTAATCTGCGGCAGCCTGTCCGCCAATGTGGAGGATGTGCTGAAAGCCAAGCTGTCCCCTGTAAAGCATGCATAGCACAAGGCAACCATTGTCAGTGTATACCCGGGGTCTAGGACAAGGTTGCTATTTAAAAATTCCTCCCCTTATTACACTCAAGTGCAAGCCAGAACATAATCAGAACTTCTAGCCATTCAATGAACTGGTTTGCTGTTCCAGCTATGGTGAGTATGGCGCAGAGGCATGGGAAACAGGCCTTGTGCTGCAACCAGTGTTCCCTCTAATTTTTCCCACCCATGTGTGGAATGAATTTTGTTACGTGCACCAATGTGGAGGCATATCGGTGCACATAAAATTCATGTGGTGGGGATGCAGGACTAAGGGCTGGGACAGAGGGTTGGGGTGGGGAGGAGGGCTTCGGTTGGAGGTGTGGGCTTTGGGGTGGGGCCGGGGATGCGGGGTTTGGGGTGCAGGAGGGTCCTCTGGGTTTACGGCAGGGAGAGAGGACTCCTCCCAGCTCTTTCTCCCCAGCTCTCTCTCCCCGCAGCAGCACCTTGGCTTAGGGGGAGAGGTGCCTCTCCCTGCTGCAGCAGCTCCAGGGCTGGGGCTGGGGGATAGGCGTCCAGGGAGGGACGCTGCATCGGGGTCCAGGCTGGCAGGGTCCGGGGCTGGCCGCCCACGGCAGCCCTAGTTGCGACTGGATCCAGGCTGCAGCATAGTGAGGAGCTGTCCCGGCTGTGACAGGTTAGGGGCCGGGCTAGGTTGGGGCCTGGGGAGGGGCGCCCCTCCCCCGGCTGCAGCAGGTCCCTGGGCGGGTTCCTTGAGCATCTGCATGCCACTAAATAGGCTGCTGTATGGCCGCGCTGCTTGCAGGGAACTTGGGCTGCAACTTGTGGGAGACCAGTGTCGAGAGCAGAGGTTGGCAGGTGGACAATGTCTCTTCCCCTCAGCAACATGGACGGTGCTTTGAGGCCAGGGACCAGTGCTAAGCCTCCCAAATTGCATTTTTTGTCAGAGATGGCTCCAGGAGAAAGGGTGTTTGCGGCCATGAGAAAACACAGGAAGCCCACCCCGCCCTTACCGTACCGATGCTGGTAATAGTTGCCCTGGGCTCGCAGATTCTGAGGTCAATGCCGACACCTGTCACCCAAACCACCGGCATGTTAGGGAAACCATGGTTGAGGGACCCGGAAATCACCATAGGAAATCACGCTCTATTATTTGCGTTACATAGAATCATAGAATCATAGAATCTCAGGGTTGGAAGGGACCTCAGGAGGTCATCTAGTCCAACCCCCTGCTCAAAGCAGGACCAAACCCAATTAGATCATCCCAGCCAGGGCTTTGTCAAGCCTGACCTTAAAAACCTCTAAGGAAGGAGATTCCACCACCTCCCTAGGTAACCCATTCCAGTGCTTCACCACCCTACTAGTGAAAAAGTTTTTCCTAATACCCAACCTAAACCTCCCCCTCTGCAACTTGAGACCATTACTCCTTGTTCTGTCATCTTCGACCACTGAGAACGGTCTAGATCCATCCTCTTTGGAACCCCCTTTTAGGTAGTTGAAAGCAGCTATCAAATCCCCCCTCATTCTTCTCTTCTGCAGGCTAAACAATCCCAGTTCCCTCAGCCTCTCCTCATAAGTCATGTGCTCGAGCCCCCTAATCATTTTTGTTGCCCTCCGTTGGACTCTTTCCAATTTATCCACATCCTTCTTGTAGCGTGGGGCCCAAAACTGGACACAGTACTCCAAATGAGGCCTCACCAGTGCCGAATAGAGGGGAATAATCACGTCCCTCCATCTGCTGGAAATGCCCCTACTTATACAGCCCAAAATGCCGTTAGCCTTCTTGGCAACAAGGGCACACTGTTGACTCATATTCAGCTTTTCGTCCACCGTAACCCCTAGGTCCTTTTCTGCAGAACTGCTGCCCAGCCATTCGGTCCCTAGTCTGTAGCAGTGCATGGGATTCTTGCGTCCTAAGTGCAGGACTCTGCACTTGTCCTTGTTGAACCTCATCAGATTTCTTTTGGCCCAATCCTCTAATTTGTCTAGGTCCCTCTGTATCCTGTCCCTACCCTCCAGCGTATCAACCACTCCCTTGGGGCACTCCACTTGATACCGGCTGCCAACTAGACATGGAGCCATTGATCACTACCCGTTGAGCACGACCATCCAGCCAGTTTTCTATCCACCTTACCGTCCATTCATCCAGCCCATACTTCCTTAACTTGCTGGCAAGAACACTGTGGGAGACTGTATCAAAAGCTTTGCTAAAGTCAAGAAATAGCACATCCACTGCTTTCCCCTCATCCACAGAGCCAGTTATCTCATCATAGAAGGCAATTAGGTTAGTCAGGCATGACTTGCCCTTGGTGAATCCATGCTGACTGTTCCTGATCACTTTCCCCTCCTTTAAGTGGTTCAGAATTGATTCCTTGAGGACCTGTTCCGTGATTTTTCCAGGGACTGAGGTGAGACTGACTGGCCTGTAGTTCCCCGGATCTTCCTTCTTCCCTTTTTTAAAGATGGGCACTACATTAGCTTTTTTCCAGTCATCCGGGACCTCCCCCGATTGCCATGATTTGTCAAAGATAATGGCCAATGGCTCTGCAATCACATCGGCCAACTCCTTTAGCACCCTCGGATGCAGTGCATCCGGCCCCATGGACATTACGAGCGCTTGCAATTAAAACTTCAACCTGGAAGCGCAAGCATTTTGAACTTATAAGCATAAAGCATATAACACAAAGGCATTAACTTCATCACACTTAACAAAAGTTTGTACAGAGAGAGGATGGATGCATGTGGAGGCAGAATTAATATATATAGTGTTGCACAGGCAGCCTTAAATCTGGCATTTCCTAATTTTTGAGTGCTTGACTTTGCAATCTACATGTTTTACATAGTTTTTTGTATGTAATACTAACACAGACTCCTGCTAATGTGGTCTGTATTTAATATGGCCACAGTAAAAACATTAATTTAGGTAATACTGAACATAGAGAAAATATGTATTGAATATTTAGTTTGTATATTTTATACATTAAACACAATTTTTCCTTTGGTCCTGTAAATATCCTTTATCATAAACTAAGGACTGATAGCTTCTTCTCTGGCTTTTATCCTTTGTCTGATTCCTCCAGTAGTGAGATCAACAGCCATATAGCTAAGTTTATGGTATGATCAGCTCTAACTGAGCTCTCAAGATGATCCAGTGGTAAGTTTTGAAAGTTGCAGTATCCTTCCAGCTGCTGTGTGTATCTTCTTTTCATAGGTGTCAGTGTAGTAGCCGTGTTAGTCTGTGTCAGCAAAATGAAAATAAGAAAGAAAAACTTGTAGCACCTTAGAGACTAACAAATTTAGTCTCTAAGGTGCTACAAGTTTTTCTTTCTTCTTTTCATAGTCTTTGCAGAAGGGTATTTAGATAGCAGTAGAGTTGTCTTTGTGGCGCATATGCTTATCTCAAACTGGGCATAGTTTTTCAATTTCGTCTGGTTACACTCACAGTAACTTGAAATGGTGGGTTTGTTCAGAGCTTATATTTGGACTGGTTCCACTCTGTGCTGTAATTCTGGCTTCTGCCGGGACTATTTCTGTTCAGGGTCACTGGTTAACGCAGACAGGTTGTGCTTGATTTAGTTCCCAAGAAATCTAGATGTGGGTGGAATGGAAACCATATCAGCTTCAGTGCATACAAGGACATTTCCCAAAGGATGTCTTCAGTGGGAGAAAGACAAATGCATTGCACTGTTCAGCTTTTAGTATGTGAATTATCTGTATGTGTAAAACTGGTACTAGCCTGGGTAGCTGCAGTGTAAACGTGCCAATGTGCTTTATTTCTGACCTGGTGGGACTGTTTCTAGGAATTAGTTTAGACTCCATGTCATTTCACTTCTTGGTTATTCTGTTGAGACAATCAGAATTCCAATGCATGATATTTTTGTGATGTGGACATCTCTCCATTAGGTATAGAAACAATAATTTCACTTAGGCCATCAAGCAGCTACTGGATGTTCACTTCTAATTACTTCTATCTTAGGCTGTGTTTGAACCCCTTAATACTGAATATTTTTATGTACTACTTACAATCCATCAGTCATTCATTTCTCCAACATTTTAGATTAATACTTATTCCAGAGAGTTCGCATGTGCAGTTCAGTCTCTTGATCAGTTATATTTGCTTGTTTCTTTTAAAATTCTTTGGATTTTTGTACTCTAAACAATTGCAAAGAAAGCAACATAATCACAGCCACCTTAATTCCGATGAATTTCACTTTAGCAGAGATTGTCTCATTACTTAGTAAATTCTTTGGTAGACATTTTAGGCTTAAGTATTGTCAGGCTGCATAGAGATTGATATACCAACTAATGCTCTTTCAGTGGGGCTTGCAATAGATTGAATTCAAAGGACTTTTTAAAACAGTTATTCTTTTTTTTTTAAATGTCAAATAATAAAACCTTTTCAAACCCTCTTCTTTATTAATACTAGTACTTTGCTGTGTTTAGATAAATACCTGGATAAGCTACACAGGCAAATTCCTGACCCTGCATTGATGGTGACGATGTATTTTCATTAACTTCAGTGGTTGAAGATGACTAATTTGCCTGAATAATGGACTTTGACATCAGTCAGTGGACAGACTTAACAGATATTAGAGGTCACATGATGGAGCTGGTCATGACAGCATAGTTAAGGTTGGGGAAAAGATCTCGATTTAATAGGAGTTTAAAACCTTTATTTTGCAACAGTCATAAAAATGGCAAAAGAAATTTGTTCTAGGCTTCATTTTTTAAGTGGCAGGTTTTGGTGGTTTGGTGAAAAATTGGTTGATACAGAGAATAACAATGCCATTTTTGAAATTCACTGTAGTATCTTACCTTTTTTTGGACTCCTTTTGCTATAAATCTGAAAGTGTTTGTTTCATTCATTGCCCTGTACAATAGAACCTCAGAGTCATGAACATCTCAGGAATGGAGGTTGTCCATAATGCTGAACAAATGGTTATGGTTGTATTTTCAAAAGTTTACAACTGAACATTGACTTAATACAGCTTTGAATACAGCTATTCAGAAGAGAAATGCTGCTTTTTACCATATTAATTTAAATGAAACAAGCACAGAAAAAATTTCCTTACCTTGTAAAATCTTTTTTAATCTTTCTTTTTTAGTAGTTTAAAACAGTACTGTACTGTATTTGTTTTTTTTGGCTCTGCTGCTGCCTGATTGCATACTTTGGTTTCCAAATGAGGTGTGTGGTTGACTGGTCAGGTCATAAGTCTGGTATTAAATACAAAAAAACTGTTCATAACTCTGAGGTTCTACTGTATGTGACAATTGCTGCTGCAATGTCATTTATACATAGTTAGCATTTGTCTGGTTAATGATTCATTTTTATAAGTAATACCTAGCTCTTATATAGTGCTTTTATCAATAGATCTTAGTGTTTCACAAAGAAGGTAAGCATCTCTATCCACATTTTTACTCCTGGGGGAATTCTGTGCCACTGCGCAATGCAGAATTTTGTAGAAATCAATGTTTTGAGTGCAGAATTTCCTTTCCCCCACAGAAATGGGCTGCAGTGCTTCTGGCTGCCCCTAGGGGCCACTGGACCCAGCAGAGCCCCTCTTGCATATAGAAGACACTGCCAGGGGAACCGGGAGAGTTCCTGGCAGCTGCAGTTTCCCCGCATGCCCTGAGGGAAAGAGACGGTAGCATGCAGGAAACTCCACACAATCCTGGGACCCAGCAACAAGCTGTTTCTCCCTCTGGATCCCTGGGCTTGGAGGGGTGGCTGTCTAGGCAGGGGGACATGGCTGGGCTCTGGGGGAGGGGAGGGGACGCAGGTATCTGGGCTGGGCTCTGAGGGGTAGCGGGTTTGGATGTATTGGCTGGGGGAGTGGGGGGCCTGTGACTGGGGTCCAGAAGAAGGGATTGTGGGTGTCTGCCCTCCCCCCCAACTGGGCTCTGGGATGGGGCAGAGAAACAGGAACTGGGTTGTCATAGGGGTTTCTTTAACGCTCTACTCCTGGGGGAATTTTTGTGTCTCTCTATATTGTTACAGACATACTTGCTGACAGGCATTTTGAAATAAATTACCAAAATAACTGAAACTGGCGTGATTATGTAGTGTTATTTTGATAAAATCTGCAGAATTTTAAAATGTATGCATAATTTTTATTATTTTGGTGCAGAATTCCCCTATTAGTAACATCTTGAAGGAGAAACTGAGATACAAGGAGGTGAAGTGACTTGCCCAAAGTTCCCCAGCAGGCCAGTGGTCAAGCTGGGAATAGAAGCCACATCTCCTGAGTCCCAGTCCAGTGCGCTCTCCGCTTGGCAACACTGTCAGACTAGATAAAAAAAAAATGCATCAAATGGGTAACCTGATATATTTTGCAGTGACAATATAACATTCATCTGGTCAGTCCACCCAGGAGCAGCCTCAGCAGCCAGTTTCTTCCTCTAATTCTCAGGCAGGTGCAACTCCTCTAACTACCCATCCTAGGTACACCAACCCTGTATAAAAAGACTAGGAACTTCATTTAGTGACAGCAAATGTTGCATCAGGACAGAGCCCACCTGTCCAAAAACTTGAAAACATGTAAATAAGAGAAAACTGTACTGTATTCCGTGCTGCTTTCATGTTACATGCAGTGTTCTTACTGTGCTCCATACAGCATTCATTTTAATCTCCAACAGGTACTGAAAAGCGATATACCTCTTAGCTTCATCAAACTCACACTTTTATACAAAACCGGAATGGTGATCTCAGGAATGTTAAGGTAGATTCACTTTCCAAGTGAATGGTTTGTGTGACCATCATTTGGCTAATATGTTGATATAAGAGTACGAGGTAGCTGTTAAGGTTTTGTGGTGGAGTGCGAGTTTAAAGTTGGGCCATCTATTGCTTTTCGGTAACTGAAGATGGAAGTGAGTCTAGTATTCCATAAGCTTGTGTTATCAATAGTATGGTAGTCAGTGTCAAAATGGCAGGGAATGCAGAAGAGTTTAAACTTCAAAGATTTTTGCGGGGGTGGGGCATGTCCTGATCCAAACTTAATCACCAAATGAAATTTTAGTTTTTCTAGTTCCAGCTTCTAACTAGAGTCAAAATGCTCTACACAGGCCATGTCTACACTGCCACTTATGTTGGCAAAATTTATGTCACTCTGGGGTGTGAAAAAAACTCCTCTGAGTGACACAAATTTCGCGTCATAAGTGGTAGTGTGCACAGTGCTATGTCGACAGAGGAGCTTCTTCCGCCAACACAGCTACCGCTGCTCTTTGAGGTGGTTTTATTATGTCCACAGGAGAGCTCTCTGCTGTCGGCACAGAGCAGCTACATCGGTACAGCTGTGACACTGTAAGCTTGCTAGTGTAGACATGGCCTCAGTGATGCAAGGTGGGTGAGGTAATATGTTTTATTGGACCAACTTCTATTGGCGACAGAGACAAGCTTTTGAGCTACACAGAGCTCTTCAGGTCTGGGAAAGGCACTCCCAATGTCACAGCAAAATGTAAGGTGGAACAGATTGTTTAGCGTACAGAGTTAGCACATATTATATGGGACTATTCAAGGTAGAGTGGTCCATTAACACTTGTACAATTGTGCAGGTTTTCTTTGAGGAATGGAAACCTGCACAACACTTTAAAGAGATGAATTAAGGGAGCTTAATTTCATTACTCTGCTAGACACCAAAAAGCATGGACTGAAGAGAGAGATTGGATTTATGGCTTATTTACAACAATCTGTAACACACTAAACCCCTCTTGTCCTATGACAGCAGATATTACTTCACCCACGTTCTCTCTCTAATATCCTGGGACTGACATGTTTACAACTATACTACGTACTACTCAGTGATGAACTACTTGTCCTGTTGAAGCGACAAAGAGTCCTGTGGCACCTTATAGACTAACAGACGTATTGGAGCATAAGCTTTCGTGGGTGGAAATGCTTGTCCTGTTGTGATGGACTACTATTTTCCCCTTTGTCAGAAAGAAAGTATAGCATACATTAGCTTCAGGGAGGTGAAAGATTCTGAATAAAGTGATGTCCAGGAGTGGGGGGATGGTGCTCTTCACAAGAGTGCTAATTTACATTTGTTTTGTTGCCCCTAGCCACGTACTTGAGTTCACAGACCTTGTTTGCAAAGGGTGTTTCCAGTTGCTCAGTGGTGTATCTGTAATACAATTCCACGTTGTAAGTGTTTCCTTGTAGGACACATGAGGTGTAAATTCCCACTATGTTGGCTGAAAGGATCAGCTTAAAACCCTTTGGGTTATTTCAATTAGAGGCAAATTTTGAGCTAACATTATCCTTTTTTTGGTATAAAAATGGTAAATTCATACGAAACCACCTTAATATTAAATTGGTATTTGAGATCCTGTTTCGCTGCTGTTCAGTTGTATTAATATCTGACACTTTTAGTACACTAAAAGGAAGCACAACAGTAGTTAAGTGTAAGAACAGGCATATAACACCAGGAATGGAGCTGCTTTCAAGCTCTTCAGTTTAGTTTGCACTTACTGTGATTTTTGTAAGTTGCCTGCTCAAATGCTAATTTCTAATTTCTTAAAGCAACACTCAGGGGTAGTCTACACTAGAAGCAGGGCCGGCTCCAGGCACCAGACAGCCAAGTGTGTGCCTGGGGCGGCGCCTTGTAGGGGGCGGCAGTCCGGGGATTCTGGGGTGGCGTGGTGTGTTTTTGTTTGTTTGTTTGTTTGTTTTTGGGGCTTCAGCTGGGTGGTTTGTTTGGTTTTTTTGCTTTGGCACTTCGGCGGTGGGCCATTTTTTTTTTTTTTGCTTGGGGCGGCCGAAAAGCGGGAGTTGACCCTGACTAGAAGCACTAGAATCATAGAATATCAGGGTTGGAAGGGACCTTAGGAGGTCATCTAGTCAAACCCCTTGCTCAAAGCAGGACTAAACTCCAATTTTTGCCCCAGATCCCTGAATGGCCCCCCTCAAGGATTGAACTCACAACCCCGGGTTTAGCAGGCCAATGCTCAAACCACTGAGCTATTCCTCCCCCCCTCCCAATACAAAATCCCCCACTACATCAGTGCAGCTCACCATGTTTGGTGAAGATGCTCTATGCTGACGGAGGAGAGCTCTCCTGTCGGCATAGCTCCATATCTGAGAGAGGCAGTAGCTATGTTGGTGGGAGAAGCTCTCCTGCTGACATAGCGCTGTCCACACTGGTTAGGTCAGTATAATTAAATGGCTCATTAATTTAGGGGTATGGATTATTCACACCCCTGAGCAATGTAGTAATTCCGAAGTAATTTTCTAGTGTAGACCAGGGCAGAGTCTATTAGCTATACACACAGTTTTTTTTACTGAGTGCTAGCAACTTCTAGTAGTGCAAGGGCATCACTCTTATAAAGATGTGCTAAATTAAGGCATTGGTTCTGAACTGATGTTGATTTTACGTATGTTTTCTGAAAGACTGGTAATATTGGTTAAAATTCATTTGTCTCTGTGTTGCTGGAGTCTGGAAAAAAATCTAGCTTGTCCTTTGAGAATTCTCTTTATGCATTCTTGCTCGCTCTCTCTCTCTCTCTCTCTCTCTGTGTGTGTGTGTGTGTGTGTGTGTGTACTTGGCAGTAGGGATTGGAATGATCTAGAAAGCAGTGGTCTCTTGGCCTATGTATAGGATTTCTTGCAGACCCAAACAGTGGTGTAAAAGTATACAAAGAACTGCTACTCTGCCTGTTTTGGGTTCCTTTCCTCTGCTGAAGGCAATAGGTCAGAGCCAGCTTTGTGCCTTGTTTATTTTTAGTTGATAGTTTTAATAGTGTATTTTAGAAACTTTGTTAAAACTAGAATAAACAGTTATTGGCTTGGCTAGCCTGCTTGGACCCATCATACTGATTATTTTATTTATATCCAAGTGTCTGTGGCAGGGGTTCCAAAATCATTTTGTGCAGAGGGCCAAATTCTGTGTTTATGCCCTGTGGGCCTGGTTTTACATTTAGGACCAGATATTCCCTCAATCCACAGTGATTGCCCACTGATATCACCAGGAGATTGCCAGAGAGATCAAGGGGGAGAACTTTCCTGTTAGGTACTAAACTTTTAGATATTGTTTATTCAGTACCTTACTGTTACATTCTCTTTCTTCCTCCTTCTCCTTTCCTTTTTCTTTCCCTCTTCCCTGCCTGTTTGCTTGCAGCAACTCTCAATTCCTATCTGGTCTGTTTCATTCAATCTGCAGAAATGATCAGCAATGTAATAATAATGTTGATGCTGAGAGTGAAGCATAAGCATGATCTGGACATGAAGCCACCAGCCCTTATGAAACTCCAAGTAGTGCAGAATTCGTAGCACTACTCCCTTGTCAACATGGACTACCACGAGTACATCATACTTATCTTCTGTCTATACTGGCTTCCCTTACACTATTGAATCAAGTTCAAGGTTTTGTTTTTCATCTTCAGGGTGCTCAATGACCTGGGCCCAGAATATCTAAAAGATCACCTACAGTGCCAGGATAAAGACTGCGATCAACAATTTGCTCCTCAGGCACTGTTGAACTTACTGTTGAACTTACAGAGGGAGACAGACTATATTTGCTATTTGGACCGTGTCCGTGTGATGTAGGTTGAGGTTGTGGCTGATCAAGACAAAATATTGGGCTTCGAATGCAGAAATAAGATGTTTTAAGGGCTCTAGGAGGTGCTCTGTATATATGCTATACTACTTGGGCCTGTCTCCAGTGAGAACAGACTCTTGCTTCTCCTCCTGGATGAAGTGTTGAAGGCTCAGGCCAAGGATGTTTTCTCCTTCTTGGTGCAGAGTGCCTCAAACTGACCTACTCTGCATCTAGGCTGTATTGGAGCTGAGGAACTCTGAGCCTAAATAGTCTATCACAGTTATTCCACTTCCTTATATATCTTTTGCACAAGGCGGGAATCCTTTGTTCCTCTCTGGGTTCCCACCCCTCCTTCTAAATGGAAAAACACCAGGTTAAAGATGGATTCCAGTTCAGGTGACATGATCATATGGCACTGTAAAACTCCATTCCTCCCAGCCTGACTCACAGGAAGGCCTGCAAGCAAACAGAGCCATCCACAATCAATTGTCCTGGTTGATGGGAGCCATCAAGATTCCAAACCACCATTAATGGCCCACACTTTGCATAACTACAATAGGACCTCAGTTATATTTCATATTTCTAGTTTCAGATATGAGAGTAATACATTTATACAAATAGGATGACCACATTCAGTAAATTATAAGCTTTGTAATGATACCTTACAAGAGATCTTTTGCATGAAGCATATTTCAGTTATATTATATTCACACTCATTAGCATATTTTCATAAAATCATATAGAGTGCAACATCACACACACCTCCATTCAAAATTCTGTAGTGATCTGCAAATGAAAGAAGGTTTCAAACCACTGGTCTATCAGACCCAATAGCCTTGTTGAAGCACTCTTGGATCCAACAAGCTGTAAGAACGGAGGGTTTAGAGGATGCTTGCATTCCACAGCTGGTTACCCTGAAAGGAAGGAATAAGCGTGGTTTCCAGAGGATGGAGGTGATGTCTTGAAAATACTGTAGGAGCCATGGATCCAAGCAGATATCAGTGCAGAGTGATCAGTTAGATCTGAAAAACTGTGCTGTTGTTCCCTTCAATTTGGTGTCCTCTAGGTCTGGTGGGTGATGCCCTTAACCCTTCTGCCTTCTCTGTGCCTGAATGAAACCAAGAATCTGATTTCAATGATCTTGTCCCTTCCTACCTTCAGAGAATTGGATGCTTATTTATTCACAGTGTGTTAGAAAAACAGCCTTAGCAGTAGTTTGGGCCCTCGTACATGACATATGTACATGACATGTACATGGTGTGGACTGCACCCTTAGCAAGTTTGCAGATGACACTAAACTGGGAGGAGTGGTTGATACGCTGGAGGGTAGGGACAGGATACAGAGGGACCTAGACAAATTAGAGGATTGGGCCAAAAGAAATCTGATGAGGTTCAACAAGGACAAGTGCAGAGTCCTGCACTTAGGACGGAAGAATCCCATGCACTGCTACAGACTAGGGACCGAATGGCTGGGCAGCAGTTCTGCAGAAAAGGACCTAGGGGTTACGGTGGACGAAAAGCTGAATATGAGTCAACAGTGTGCCCTTGTTGCCAAGAAGGCTAACGGCATTTTGGGCTGTATAAGTAGGGGCATTTCCAGCAGATGGAGGGACGTGATTATTCCCCTCTATTCGGCACTGGTGAGGCCTCATTTGGAGTACTGTGTCCAGTTTTGGGCCCCACGCTACAAGAAGGATGTGGATAAATTGGAAAGAGTCCAACGGCGGGCAACAAAAATGATTAGGGGGCTGGAGCACATGACTTATGAGGAGAGGCTGAGGGAACTGGGATTGTTTAGCCTGCAGAAGAGAAGAATGAGGGGGGATTTGATAGCTGCTTTCAACTACCTGAAAGGGGGTTCCAAAGAGGATGGATCTAGACTGTTCTCAGTGGTAGAAGATGACAGAACAAGGAGTAATGGTCTCAAGTTGCAGAGGGGGAGGTTTAGGTTGGATATTAGGAAAAACTTTTTCACTAGTAGGGTGGTGAAGCACTGGAATGGGTTACCTAGGGAGGTGGTGGAATCTCCTTCCTTAGATGTTTTTAAGGTCAGGCTTGACAAAGCCCTGGCTGGGATGATCTAATTGGGTTTGGTCCTGCTTTGAGCAGGGGGTTGGACTAGATGACCTCCTGAGGTCCCTTCCAACCCTGAGATTCTATGATTCTATGACATTCTTTATCCTTCCAGTATGTCAAATGTAAACTACTGGTTCTCCTGTTGACTTCTCTAAAATAACCTCCTTTATAGTGAGTGCACATATTGTATTTTACACTGAGTGGTAGGTCTCCTTTTAGCGCCCATCTTCTTTTTAGCCAAAAACACACAACTCACAGTCAACCTTTGGAACTCCTTGCCAGAGGATGTTGTGAAGGTGAAGACTATAATAGGGTTAAAAAAAGAACTAGATAAATTAATGGGGGATCGATCCATCAATGGCTATTAGCCAGGATGAGCAGGGATGGTATTCCTAGCCTCTGTTTGCCAGAAGCTGGGAATGGGTGACAGGGGATGGATCACTTGAAGATTCCCTGTTCTGTTCATTCTCTCTGGGGCACCTGGCATTGGCCACTGTTGGAAGACTGGATACTGGGCTAGATGGACCTTTGGTCTGACTCAGTAAGGCCATTCTTATGTTCTTAAAAGAATGATGGCTCTGACTTCCATGTTGAAGGAGTAAAGTGTGGAAAAATGAGATCCTCTGGCTTTCAGGAGACTTTAAAATATCCTTTCTCTACCCCTATAGAGGACATAATACAAAAGCTACCACTGCATTTATCTGTGCATTCAGTAACAAATATTCATACTTTTATGAGCAAGCTTTTCTTTTTTTACCTATAGACAGACTATTCTAATGTAATTGTAAGTGGGGATTTGAATGCTTGTTTGCTTGCAATGGGGAATGGTGTGTTGTTTATATACAATCTTGAAGGGCTGAAAGGGTGCTGGTATAGGCATTTCTTCCTCCTGGAGAGTGATTGTCTTATCGGTTTCTTTTAGCTTCCTTAGAATAATTCAGTTTCTGAAGAGCCGTCTTGTGTCAGCATTTGGAATGAATGGAATGAAAACTCCTTCCAGTCAGTCAAAATGTGGCTTATGAGCTTGGGCAGGTTCCAACTGGATCTGTTCTAGTGGAAAGTGGCATAAATCTCACTTTAAATGGAAATGTCTATTGGACAAGTAGCAGATAGGAGTCTGATTTTTTTTTTTTTTTTTTTAATCTTCCTGGGAAGTTTATTTTAGCTTAGTTTTTGGAAATAGCTGTGACAGGTGGGCTTTGAGCATCTCTGCAAAATCAGCAAGAACAAACCATTAGATGAGAAGATGTTTAAAGTAAAACTTGCCTGAGTGAGTGCATGCTTAGCTTAAGGGTAACCTCACTGAATCTTCCACACATCTGTCTTGCCTTTCCATTCCATGAATACCTCTTTTCTTTAGCGTAAAATTTTGCAGTAGTTTGTTTATAGTAGCATGAGTGAGGTGGTGATTAATGAAGTGTTCTAATGCTTGTAACATGAGGGAGTTGTATAACGTAAAAGGTTAGATTCTAAATTACACTATCATTTAAGGGTTAGCTTGCAGTTTTAAATTCTGAACGTACTAGTGCTAACTGTACCCCATCTCAAGCCTCCTGGTAGCTGATGCGTAGCCATGTATGTGATGTTTACTTTCAAGAGAGGGCAAAGAACAAAATTCAATAGTAGACAGCAAGCAACAAATTAGGGAGTGACACTGTTGTAAATTGTTTAATGAGACATGAAAGATAAATCCCACGCAGAAAAATATTTCTGTAATCTCAGGGTTATTTTGTGCTAATCCATCATGGTAGCCTGAGCATATACATCCTTTCTTAAGGTTCATTTCTTTTGCTATACCTACAAGTAAGTCTGAATTTTAAAAAAAACAACCAAAAACCAATCACTGAGACGGAAATGTGTATAAACTTGGAATCTCATCGCTCTAATCCTTGACTGTCCTTCACATCCTTATATTTATAAAATGGGAGACTCTATTCTGGGAAGCAGTAACTCTGAAAAAGATTTGGGGTCGTGTTGGATAAATAGTTGAACGAGAGCTCCCATGTTTGGCTGTGGCTGAAAGGGCTAATCCATGGATGTATAAATAGGGGAATCTCAAATAGGAGGAGAGAAGTTATTTTATCTCTGTATTTGGCACTGGTGTGACTACTGCTGGAATCCTGTGTCCAGTTCTGGTGTCTGCAATTCCAGAAGGATGTTGGTAAATTGGAGAGCATTCAGAGAAGAGCCATGAGACTGAGTAAGGGATTAAAACAATATGCCTTATAATGATTTAACTCCTTGAGTCTGTTTCATTTAGAGAAGGTTTATGGGTGACTTGATTACAGTCTATAATTACCTACACAGGGAACAAATATTTGATAGTGGGCTCTTTAATCTAGTAGAGAAAAGTATAACACAATCCATTGGTTATTCAGACTGGAAACAAGGTGTACATTTTTAACAGCGAGTAATTAGCCATTGGAACAACTTAACAAGGGTTATGGTTAAAGCTGCGAGTTTGTCACGGAGGTCACTGAAGTCTCGGATTCTGTGACTTTCCAGGGTCTCGGTGATTTCTGCAGCAGGTGGTCTGGGGGCCACCTGAGTAGCT
Organism: Macrochelys suwanniensis; assembly: GCA_033296515.1. Classification (NCBI taxonomy): domain Eukaryota; kingdom Metazoa; phylum Chordata; order Testudines; family Chelydridae; genus Macrochelys; species Macrochelys suwanniensis. The sequence continues at coordinate 1,978,475 of CM065797.1, forward strand.
CGGACAGCCCTGTGCCAGCTGCACTGGCTGCTGCTGGGGCAGTCTTGGGCCATCGCCCCCTCCCCACCCCCAAGCAGCAGGAGTTTGGGTGTGAGAGGGGGCTCAGGGCTGGGGGCTGGGGCGTGGGTGGGGGTGAGGGCTCCAAGCTGCACTTACTTCAGGGGGGCTCCCCAGAAGCAGTGACATGTCCCTCCTTCAGCTCCTAGGCGGAGGCGCAGCCAGTGGGGCTCCACGCGCTGCTTCCGCTCCGAACACTGGCTCCGCAGCTCCCATTGGCCGGGAACCGCAGGAGCCTGCGGGCGGAGGCAGCACACAGAGCTACCTGGCTGCACTTTGACCTAGGAGCTGAGGGAGGGACATGTCGCCACTTCTGGGGAGCCATGCGCAGCTGAGTAATGAGCCTGCTACCCCCCCAGCACCAGCGGGGGTCCCAGGCCGCCACCCTGAGCACCTGCAGTTCCCCATACCCCCTGAGACCTGATCACACAATATTTAGGGGTATATAGTATGTCAGCTCATGACCTGTCCATGTGAATTTTTGTTTACAGCCCGAGACCTGTCCATGGCTTTTTTACTGAAAATACCCATGACTAAAACGTAGCCTTAGTTATGGTGGATTCTCCATCTGTGACTCATTTTAAATCAAGAGTGGGTATTTTTTCTAAAAGATGTGCTCTAGGCTGTGTGGCCTATGTTATCAGGCTAGATGATTGCAACAGTTGTCCCTTCTGACCTCAAAATCTATGAATTTAACTTGCAACCCTGGATCAATTTTCCTACTCAGCAAAATGGCTGTTTATGTGACCTGGTCTTTACCAAACACTGATTTCTCTGTTGCTGAGTTCCCCTTGTGATCATCAGCTTGTCTTTTAGCATTGCCCATCTGGTCCTTCCCCCATGCCCAGTCACCTGGCCCTTCTGTGACTCTGTCCATCAATGCTGAAGACTTCTCTTCTGCTCTCAGCTCTCTCCTCCCTGCCATCTCTTCCCTTTTTTCCATTGACCAGAGTGGCTGATTCTCTCCATGCTTCAGTGTCCTCCACTCTTGATGTCTCTGCTCCTCTCCCATCACATGGTCTGTCTTGACAATCCTCAACCCTGGTTCAACCCCCAAATCCACTTCCTGCTCTCGTGCAGTGGAGCATCTCTGGACATTCAGACCAGGCTGACTTCCATTACAAGTTAATTCTCTTTTCCAGTTCTACCATTTCCCTAGCTAAGTGGCTTTACTTTTCCATCCAGATTGAATCCCATACCCACCGCAGACACGTGCCAGCTTCTCCCACCCCTTCTTCACATAAATGTTACTGACTTTAACAAAGAGATAACAGACAAGATCCAGTGTGACCTCCCCCTTCCAGCCTCTCCCCCCTTCTTCCTGTCACTGACTCTCTTCTGCTCTTCCTTTGCCATCTCAGTGACTCCATCCCATCTCCTCCCCTCCCCTCAGGTACCTTTCCCTCCCAATACAAGGATGTCTTAGTCTCTTCCATACTAATACACCCATCCTTGACTCCCCTGTCTCTCCTCTTCTCTCCTCTCCCTTCTTCCCTTCATCTAAGTTCGTTGATACCAAATACTTCCTCTGTTCTGAAAAATATGTCCATCTTGATTGCCCATTTGTAACTTTCTAACAAGCACTTCTGCACTTTCTCCAATGCTGTCCCGCATGGAAGAGGCTCCCCATAAACATCAACAAAGCAACTGCACAGTCCTCCCCTTTAAATCCATCCTTAAACTTCTCCTCATCTGAGGGTTACAAAAGCTTGACAGTGGTTAGGCGGTTAGTGTACGGTGACTACTCCTTATTGTGCTGATCAGTATTTTCGTTGCTTCCTCGTGCTCCCCATCTGTCTGTATCCACCTGTTCTCTCATTTTACGCTTAGCCCATGCCCAGAAGAACTTTATATCTTTTGTTTAGTGCCTAGCATAATGGGACCTTATATTCTAAGCACTACTGCAATACAAATAAAGAATAACAGCTTCATATACGAATACATTTTTGGGGCCCCCCCTATTTGAAATATTTTTGTTACTGTGATTAGCTATGTGTGTGTCTCTGCAAGCGTGACTACATCTTACTGCAAAGTAAAATGTTTGGGTCAAAGCTTTATAATATGACTCAGTGGCTTCCATAATACAGTAGTGATTAGTTTACAATATTGCATGAGTGCACCTAAACTAAGTCTTAAAAATGATCACTATCGCTTTGTCTCCACATACATGCATACGGAATGTTTTAAATTTGCATGTATAAAGTGTGCGTAAACGAAGATACAGGATTAATGTTTGAATGTTTTAAAATGTCAGCATCCTTATTTGATGGACTGATAAAAGAAACTTTTGCTATTTCAAAGTTAATATACTGGAATTTCTGCTGTGCCATTGATCAGCCCTCTGAGATTCCTGATGATGAAAAGATTGTCTTCAGTTATATACCGTAAATATATTGAAGTTGATATTGCTAATCTTCAGTGAACTGAGATGGTTTGTTTGTTTTGCATAAAGTTTCAGCTGTTTTCCCAAAGATTCATTTGTAATACCTGTCTCATACTGTAAACATGCCTTATTCTGGCTACTAAGCTAGCATGGCCTTTACCAGTAACTCTTCTGTTCTATCTGTAGCCGTTAGAATGAGCTCAAAACCTGGAGGTTTAAAAATAACTTGAGCAATCCAATTTACTGTGACATTTCTGAGTAGCAGGACAAGACTGTTTTGTTAACTAGTTGAGAGAAATTACATGCCTTACTCCTGGGGGAATTCTGCGCACAATATTTTAAAATTCTGCATATTTTATTTGTCAAAATAATGCAATATAATCATGCTGATTTCAATTATTTAGGTAATTTATTTAAACTATAATACAATGGATGAAGAATGGGAGTGAGGAGCATTGGAGGAAATCCCCAAACCCTCTTGCCTAATAGTAATGTAGCTAGTTTTGACCTTTATTCTAGTTTAGTCAACAAATATATACAGCCATATGCTCAGTGTTAAATCATAGGCAACTGAAGAGCAAGTCAGGGCTGGGGAATCAAACTTACAATTTATATTGGCTACTGACCATCTCCAGAAAGGTCAGTAGCAAACAGTTCATGGAGCACATTTTGATAGGAAATTTTTTCATGTCCAAAAATTTAGACCAGTTCTAATCACTAAAGCACCATAAGCATTTATAAGGCCATACTGTTCTTTACACCACTCTGGCAATGTAAAGGAGCCTTAAAACTTTTACACCTGTTTTATACTCCTGGGGGGATTCACAAAGACAATGGGAACAATTCACTAAGCAGGTAGGCTGCTACATTCTGCTCTGCCTGAGGAGACAGAGCCTGCCCCATGCCTGCCTCTTCAGAAACATCCCGAAGCCTTGCCCCTCCATGTTGAGCCTTCCGCAATAGCGAGCGAAAGGGACAGAGTCTCTCCCTTACATATACAACTCCTCTCTCCCCTTCCCCCCCCACCCCCCCCGCGGTGATTTATGTCTCTACTGGCTGTTCCAGGTGCCTGAACAGACCTGTCTGTGCTGCTGGGACGGGGCGTGTGACTGCTCTTGCGGCTTCCCTTTGCTTCCCTGTCAGAAGTTATTTTTCTGCAGGGAAGCAAAGAAATCTGCGGGGATATGAATTCTGCACATGCGCAGTGACACAAAATTCCTCCAAGAATAGTGCTGTAACAACCTGTAAACATAAGAGGAGCTGGGGCTTCTTTCACTCTTCCAGTAGCTAATAAATCACTTTCCCCTCCCACTGTGTAGTCACCATAGCCTTCTTTGCTGGAGAACTCCTCTGTACTATACTGACACAGTGAAATCTGGCATCAGCCTATGGAAATCCTGATAGTTGTACAAGCTGATAGTGGCTATCCTTATCTCAATAAAAATGGGGCTTGGATCTGGATTTTTCACTTTTAGATACTACAGTGATATAAATAATAAAGTGAAAATTATTTTTGTTTAAATAATCCCCCCCTTACAAGAAATAAAAACAAAAGATTGTCATCTCTTTCTAAAGAGACAGATTAGATCTGACAACCTTTGTCCCTCAAGCATAGCAAAACACACTTTAACTGGGCTTTCTAGATTATGAATAGTTTATGGATAGGTTATGAGCCTCTGAAGCTAGGAAACAGTATCTCAAAGCTAATGTCTGCATTAGCTCGTTTGAGATTTGTTCCTTCTTGAATCTAGATGTAAAGACTAAAGGAACCCACCAAAGAGGTATGAAGCAGTTTTAGATACAATTTATTTTGTTAGGGTCCTATAACATTGTAGCATGAACACAGACACAGTTTTGGCCCAGCTTACTTAGAAAAATCTTATTGTAGTCGCTGACTTGTGTGGAAGGCTCACTCATCTCAGTTTACTTCAAAAAATATTGAGAAGAAATGAGTGCTTTGTTCTGTCAAGATCAACTAACACTTACATTCTTGTTGCCCGCAAAGGCAGAAATAGCACTGGTATTCTTCTAAAGCTGGATGTAAACAGCTCAGTGGGACAGTAGCTATTAACCTTCACTGAAAATTGTTCAGCAATGATGAAAAAAATGTTCTTTCTAAAAGGGTTTCTTAGCAGTGAGGTTTTTCTTTGCAAATGAAAGCCCAAATTCACCACAAAAATGTCCTTGTAACCTCTCGTAATTCAAAACATGTTACTTGCTTTTCCAAAGCACAGGCAAATTAGCAGGGAGACTTTCTAAAATAAGATCCAAGTGTTATAATTTGTGGACAATAGGCCTTGATAGTAAAGTTTTTCTCTTTTAGTTTGATCTGCATCATATCAAGATAACAGTGTTTAATGTAGCCTGTGTACAGATGTTTTACAAATGAGCAGAGCATGTAAATTACTGACGTATGTCCATATCTATGCATGTATAAGTGTGTAGAGGGAATAAGTCCTCTCTTCTCTTCCACGTCCCCCTACTCATAGCATGATGACCTCTAGCCATACATAAATGTTAGGGATCATTACTCCATTTCTTCTGTGTGTGTTTTTTAGTGTGGTAATATGGAATTTCTTTCAAGGAAACATTCTCTTCATAAGTAAGAGACATTTCAGGCATCTCTTGACTGTTGATAGGTAATTCTTTGATTCTTCTTCAAGAGACGTCCCTGTGAGTGCTCCACTCCAGGTGTTGGTGTGCCCCTGCGCCTTTGCTTGGAGAGTTTTACAGCAGTGCCCGTACGGGTCGTGCATACCATTGTCTGTTGAAGCATCGCGTGTGCAACCTGGACCCCTCAGTTCCTTCTCAACCGTCCTCGGCCTGAGATGGAGCTCTGCAGTCCTGTTCATACCTAGTTTTTCAGTCAGATTGGTTAAGTTATTTAGTGTTAGCCAGATTAGACAGTTAGTTCTTTTTAGTACTAAGTTTCATTTCTTTCTTTCTTCCAAAAAAAAAATATTTTTTTCTTTCAGTCCGTAGTTAGATACTAGCCCCGTTATACCGAGCTCACTGGGTTTCAAACAGTGCACCTCGTGTAGAGAGGTGATGCCAGTGTCAGACGGACGCTCACAATGTGTCCGCTATCTGAGTGAATCCCATGTTCCCCAGAAGCGTGCCCATTGTAGCAAACTTAAAGCAAGGGCACGAAGAGACAGGGACCTGAGGCTCAAACTCATTCTCATGGAGAAGTCCCTGAGACCGGCCTCTGACCCAGGACAACAGCCCCCTGGGTCACCGGCTCCTTCACCTCCTAGGTCCCCAAAATCGACCAGACCAACAAAAAAACCCAGACCTTCTACGTTGTCTCAGAGAGTGCAGATCAGTAAAAAATGGTCACCAACAAGATTGCTCTTATCTGTGCAGACGGCACTGTGCCTCAGCACGTACGATACCCTGGGCACTTCTGGCACCGTCCGCAAGACTGTCACCACCGGCACCCACCACCCCGGTACCGAGGCGAATGGTTCCAAGTTGCTGGCCTTCACCACGACACTGCCAGCGCCTCCGACGGAGACTGCACCAGTGACTGCTCCTGCCTCGGTGCAGATTCCAAACACCTCCAGAACCATGGTGCCAACACCAACGGCATTGGCACCCTCACAGCCCTCTGCACCAACAGTGGAGATAACACCATTTCCCACGGCACCCACACCATTGGTGCCGCGTCCTTTCCTGCGCCATAGGGATTTGCTTGTCTCATCCACCCCACAGTCTCCTCTCTTCGGTACCAATGTTTCCCCGAGACCTTCAGCTCCACATCAGCATCTTATCTCCAATTCCATTGCGATTCTCCAGGGGGACTGGTTTTCAGCCCTCGACCTCCAAGATGCCTATTTTCATGTGACGATACACCCTGCTCACAGGCGGTTTCTCAGGTTTACGTTAGGCACAGACCACTATCAGTACAAGGTGCTAGCTACCCTTCAGCCTGTCAACAGCATCCAGTGTCTTTTCCAAGATCCTCGCAGTGGCAACGGCGCATCTGAGAAAGCAAGGAGTAATTCTATTCTCTTACTTGGATGATTGTCTCCTCAAGGCTCACACTCAATCCGAAGCCGTTCACTCCACGCAAATGACAATAAACTGCTTCCACAGCCTCGGCCTACAAATAAACACAAGGAAATCGACGATAGAACCTACCCAACAGCTTGTATTCATTGGCGCCTATCTTGACTCCACGACAGCAAGGGCATCCCTCCCACGGGACAGTTTCGACTCCATACAAACAATCATAGCCACAGTGCGTAGCAGCCCACGAACCACGGCCCATGAATGCCTACAACTTTTGGGCCACATGGCAGCATGCACATTTGTGGTCAGACTGCAGGGATGTGCGCTGTGCGCTGCCTGCAGGGATGGCTAACAGTGTACAAACCAAACAAGCACAACATGAACATCCGCTTAACAATGCCCCACAAGATCAAAGACTCATTAACCTGGTGGACTCACCCGCACAACCTGTGCTCGGGGATTCCGTTCACACAGGAAGCCCCTTCACAATTACTCACAACCGATGCCTCCCTCGTGGGGTGGTGAGCACACATGCAACATCGCACAGCTCAGGGGCTGTGGTCCACTACAGAGACCAGGCTACACACAAACCTCTTGGAACTTCGCGTTGTGTGCAATGCCTGCCTCCACTTCCTACCGTTCATACAAAACCAACACATACGAGTCATGACTGACAACATTGCTTGCGTGTTTTATATAAACCGGCAAGGGGGAGCCAGATCCCATTCACTCTACACCAAGGCTATCAAGCTTTGGAATCTATGCATAGAATCATAGAATCTCAGGGTTGGAAGGGCCCTCAGGAGGTCATCTAGTCCAACCCCCTGCTCAAAGCAGGACCAAACCCAACTAAATCATCCCAGCCAGGGCTGTCAAGCCTGACCTTAAAAACCTCTAAGGAAGGAGATTCCACCACCTCCCTAGGTAACCCATTCCAGTTCTTCACCACCCTACTAGTGAAAAAGTTTTTCCTAATATCCAACCTAAACCTCCCCCTCTGCAACTTGAGACCATTACTCCTTGTTCTGTCATCTTCTACCACTGAGAACAGTCTAGCTCCATCCTCTTTGGAACCCCCTTTCAGGTAGTTGAAAGCAGCTATCAAATCCCCCCTCATTCTTCTCTTCTGCAGGCTAAACAATCCCAGTTCCCTCAGCCTCTCCTCATAAGTCATGTGCTCCAGCCCCCTAATCACTTTTGTTGCCTTCCGCTGGACTCTTTCCAATTTATCCACATCCTTCTTGTAGTGTGGGGCCCAAAACTGGACACAGTACTCCAAATGAGGCCTTACCAGTGCCGAATAGAGGGGAATGATCATGTCCCTCGATCTGCTGGAAATGCCCCTACTTATACAATCCATAATGCCGTTAGCCTTCTTGTCAACAAGGGCACACTCTTTTCGTCCACTGTAACCCCTAGGTCCTTTTCTGCAGAACTGCTGCCCAGCCATTCGGTCCCTAGTCTGTAGCAGTGCATGGGATTCTTCCGTCCTAAGTGCAGGACTCTGCACTTGTCCTTGTTGAACCTCATCAGATTTCTTTTGGCCCAATCCTCTAATTTGTCTAGGTCCCTCTGTATCCTATCCCTACCCTCTAGCGTATCAACCACTCCTCCCAGTTTGGTGTCATCTGCAAACTTGCTAAGGGTGCAGTCCACACCATCCTCCAGATCATTAATGAAGATATTGAACAAAACCGGCCCCAGCACCGACCCTTGGGGCACTCCACTTGATACCGGCTGCCAACTAGACATGGAGCCATTGATCACTACCCGTTGAGCACGACCATCCAGCCAGTTTTCTATCCACCTTACCGTCCATTCATCCAGCCCATACTTCTTTAACTTGCTGGCAAGAATACTGTGGGAGACTGTATCAAAAGCTTTGCTAAAGTCAAGAAATAGCACATCCACTGCTTTCCCCTCATCCACAGAGCCGGTTATCTCATCATAGAAGGCAATTAGGTTAGTCAGGCATGACTTGCCCTTGGTGAATCCATGCTGACTGTTCCTGATCACGTTCCCCTCCTTTAAGTGGTTCAGAATTGATTCCTTGAGGACCTGTTCCATGATTTTTCCAGGGACTGAGGTGAGACTGACTGGCCTGTAGTTCCCCGGATCTTCCTTCTTCCCTTTTTTAAAGATGGGCACTACATTAGCTTTTTTCCAGTCATCCGGGACCTCCCCCGATTGCCATGATTTGTCAAAGATAATGGCCAATGGCTCTGCAATCACATCGGCCAACTCCTTTAGCACCCTCGGATGCAGTGCATCCGGCCCCATGGACTTGTGCTCGTCCAGCTTTTCTAAATTGTCCCGAACTACTACTTTCTCCACAGAGGGCTGGTCACCTTCTCCCCATACCGTGCTGCCGAGTGCAGCCGCCTGGGAGCTGACCTTGTCTGTGAAGACAGAGGCAAAAAAAGCATTGAGTACACTAGCTTTCTCCACATCCTCTGTCACTAGGTTCCCTCCCTCATTCAGCAAGGGGCCCACACTTTCCTATGCATCTGTCACAACATCCAAATTTCAGCTGCATATTTACCTGGCTGCCAGAGCACCACGGCAGACAAACTCAGTAGAAGGTTTCCTCAGGATCATGAATGGGAACTGAGCAACCCAGTACTTCAACATGTATTTCAACAGTGGGGTCACCCACGCATAGACCTTTTAGCCACGGCCCGCAATACCAAATGTCCCCTATTCCATTCTAGAGCGAGCCTGGGGAAACACTGTCAGGGAGATGCGTTCCTAATCAGCTGGAGCGCAGACCTTCTATATGCGTTTCCATTGATACCACTGCTCCCTAGGGTGATACAGAAAATAAGTTACAGTGTAGTAGCCATGTTAGTCTGTGTCAGCAAAAAGAAAAGAAGAAAGAAATACTTGTGGCACCTTAGAGACTTTCTTCTTTTCTTTTTAGAGAAAATAAGGACTGACAGAGCCAGTATCATCCTAATAGTCCCTACATGGCCGAGACAACCGTGGTACCATTCGACACGCAGGTCAGCATAACCCCCGATCACTCTTCCCCTTCACCCAGACCTATCTACACAATGGAAGGGACAACTACAACACCCCAACCTGCAAATGCTACAGCTCAAGGCGTGGCTGCTTTATGGTTCTCTCGTGAGGAGTTAATCTGCTCAGAACAGGTGCAACAGGTACTCCTCCACAGTAGGAAGCTATCCACGTGCTCCACTTACATACACAAGTGGAAGAGATGCACGATATGGTGCACCACAAAGCAAGCATGCTTCTGCTCCTCTCCTGATGATACTAGACCAGGGGTGGGCAAACTTTTTGGCCCGAGGGCCACGTCGGGGTTGCAAAATTGTATGGAGGGCCAGGTAGGGAAGGCTGTGCCTCCCCAAACAGCCTGGCCCCGCCCCCTATCTGACCCCCACCCACTTCCCGCTCCCTGCCGGCCCCCTCAGAACTCCCAACCCATCCAACCCCCTCTGCTCCTTGTCCCCTGACCGTCCCCTCCTGAGACCCCCCCACCCTAACTGCCCCCCAGGACCACCCCCAACCCCCCCAATCCCTGTCCCCTGACTGCCCCGACCCCTATCCACATCCCCACTCCCTGACAGACCCCCGGGACTCCCACACCTATCCACTCCCCTCCCTGTTCCCCGTCCCCTGACCGCCCCCCCAGAGCCTCCGCCCCATCCAACCACCCCCTGGCTGCCCCTCGGGATTCCCTGCCCCTTATCCAATGCCCCGGCCCCCTTACCATGTCGCTCAGAGCAGCGTATCTCGCAGCCCTGCCCCCCTTACCATGTCACTCAGAGCAGCGTGTCTGGCAACCGTGCGGCCTGCGGGAGCTTGCAGCCCCGCCCCCCCTTACCATGCAGTTCAGAGCAGTAGGAGCTCAGGCCCCACCGGAGCCAGCCATGCCTCTGCAGCCCAGGAGCGACGGGCCAGAGCGCTGGCGACGCAGTGCTCTGAGGCTGCAGGGGAGGGGGATAGAGGGGGGCTAGCCTCCCACAGCTGACAGCTCAGGGGCCGGGCAGGCCGGGCCCGCGGGCCGTAGTTTGCCCACCCCTGTACTAGACTGTCTCCTAAAACTCAGTCGGGCCTTTCTATCAGCTCACTCAAGGTCCACCTAATGGCAGTCACCGCTTTCCATCAAAAGATTGATGACACCTCAGTCTTCACTTATCATATCAAACGATTTTTAAAAAGCATCCAAACCCTCTCTCTGGAAGTGAGGCCACCTACTATACCTTGGGACTTAAATCTCATACTTCTGTCGTAACTCGTCAACTGTTCGAACCCTTGACAACTTGCTCCTTGTTGGACCGGTCCATGAAAGTATCCTTCCTCGTTGCCATCACATCCACGAGATGTGTGGGGAGATGGGGTGCTTATGGCTGAACCCTATATACCATCTTTCTTAAGGACAAAGTTATGTTATGCACCCATCCCAAATTCTTACCCAAGGTGCACTCGTCCTTCCACATTAATGAACCATTGCAGCTCCCAACTTTCTTCCCCAAGCCACACGCAAATTCGTTTGAGGCGACCATGTACACAGTGGACGTTAGAAGGGCTCTGGCTTTTTATCTGGACAGAACAAAACCATTTCGGGCTACTCCTAAACTCTTTGTATCCATAGCAGACCTGTCCAAGGGAGCGCCCATATCCACACACAGGCTCTCTAAATGGATATCTGGCTGTATTGGACTATGCTATCAGCTAAAGGGCTTTCAGCCTCCAGAAACCGTCAGGGCACATTCTGCGAGGTCCATCTCCACTTCCACGGCATTTCTAAACAATGCCCCATTGACAGACATTTGCAAGGCTGCTACCTGGGCAGCTGAATACACTTTTGCCAAACATTATGCCACCGGCTGCTTTATTTCCTACTCCGAAGCCCCAACCATCCTAAAGGGCACTGCTTTACAGTCACCTGGCGTGGAGCACCCACCGGGACATCTCTCGAAGAACCTCAGTTGCTACACAAGGTGAGTAATCTTCTCATCTTAATCAGCTGTACTAAATGGAAACCCCTCTGAAGAAATTCCAAGGAGTACTATAGATTTGAGTATCAGAAGGGTAGCCATGTTAGTCTGGATCTGTAGAAGCGACAAAGGGTCCTGTGGCACCTTATAGACTAACAGAGGTATTGAAGCATAAGCTTTCATGGGTGAATACCCACTTCTTCGGATGCAAGCAGTGGACATTTCCACTGCTTGCATCCGAAGAAGTGGGTATTCACCCACGAAAGCTTATGCTTCAATACCTCTGTTAGTATATAGATTTGAGTTACCCATCAAGAACTTATGTACAGATTAAAATTGATTGGGGACATTTTTTGTTGTTGTTGTAGCATTTCATTCCTGGAGTAGGTGCTGCAAAACCAATACAGTCACCTGGGAGAGGAGAGAAGTTGCTTACTTCATTTATCAGCCACCCTTTGTGATGGTTAAAGAAAATGGGAATTCAAAGGGAATGTTGCTGTATGTTTTCCTTGGACAAGAGAATGGTGCGTACAACATACCATTTCCTAGGTGGGGGTATAAAAACTAGGAAGAAGGTGTGGGAATCCTTGTGTCTCCAATACATATGTGTAACATCTGTGACAAAGTTCCTCCTCTGCCTCGGTGGGTCCTGCGCTTATTGGCGGATTCTGCTTGCCTCAGAGATCTTCCCCTCTAGTAGAATCCACAGTCCAGGTTAACTCCTCCTGTGTCTGATAAGGAGTTAGGAGTTTTGGGGGGAACCCGGGCCCGCCCTCTACTCCGGGTTCCAGCCCAGGGCCCTGTGGATTGCAGCTGTTTAGAGTGCCTCCTGGAACAACTGCACGACAGCTACAACTCCCTGGGCTACTTCCCCATGGACTCCTCCCAACACCTTCTTTATCCTCACCACAGGATCTTCCAGCAGTACGCCCTCTTACTCTCAGCTCCTAGTGCCTCTTGCTCCCAGCTCCTCACACGCAACCTCCTTCCACAGCTCCTGACATGTGCACCTCACTGGCTCACTGGGAGGCTTTTGACTAGTTTCAGCCAGCCCCTGATTGGCTGCAGGTGTCTCAATCAACCTCCCTGCCTTCTGGAAAGTTCTTAATTGGCCCCAGGTGTCTTGATTAACCTGGAGCAACTGCCATAAGGTATCAGGGATTTGTTTAGCCTGGGGCTAACATACTGGTTCCTTACCACTTTCCTATAGCCCTCTGGCCTTGCCCCGTCACACATCATAGTCACCAAGGCAGAAGAGAAGGAAACTAACTGTTGCTGAGAAGGAATGGGGAGGCGAGGGCGACAAGTTTTTAAATACCATAAACAGCATATGATATTTTCCATTCTCCTTCCAGTGTATTGGACCTGTAGTTCTTTCACCTAGTATCTGACTTGGCACCAGCAGCTTGTAGTACGAACCAACTAAAGCGAGACTTACCTTAGTGCTATGTTAGGAGTAGTGGCACTAAAGCACCACCTTTTACAATTTCCTTGACCTATTTACATTTTCCCCTTTCAACACTGTTGCCAAATTATGGCCAGTGACAAGTTTTAGTAATGGCAGCTGCTCATATTTTTTTTTTTTTGAACTGCTGCTATATGTTGGGAAATGTTCATGGCTCAGATCTTGATATCTTACATCTTTAGATGTAAACTATTGTGTGAAGCTTTTTCTAGATGGACTTACATAAAACACTGGTAATCCAGCAGCTCTCCCGAAAGCATTTCTGCTAAGACTATCCCAACTGCACCATGGCCTGTTGCTATTTTCACTTCTTTTATTATAAGAGCTGTAACTAAGGAGCTGTAAAATTATATTGCAGAGCAAAAAAGATAAGAGTTTATGTGGAAGCTGTTGAATTATGGCCCTAGGATATTTGTTTGAATTCTGTTATCACTTGAAACATCAGTGAATGCAATATTTGCTCTTGATCTCTGCCCTTCCTCTGCTGCACCCATCTCTAGAAAGTTTAACTTGAAATTTTGCTTCAAGTAACTTCTCTCTCTCTTTATTCAATTTTAAAGGTAAATTCCTGTGATCTGACTCTTACATTAGAACAGAAATTTTCAGGCATGAGCACTTTCAGGAATGCTACATCAGTGCAAGTCAATAGGCAAAAATAAATTGCAGGATAGAAAACAGACAGGAACAACAGTGGGTACACGACAATGTAGGTGCTAAGGTTTAGAAGAAGGAAGGGAAAACTCTTTAGAGATCTCGGATAGTCTGCCCTAATATCCAGGAGTGGTAAGCATAACAGCCCTGTTAGGAAATCAGCACCTATGAATGCCTCTGCTGGTATCTTAGTATATTGGATTTGGAAAAGGTTCAGAAAAGGGCAACAAAAATGGTTAGGGGTATGGAACGGCTTCCATATGAGGAGAGATTAATAAGACTGGGACTTTTCATCTAGGAAAAGACACGGCTAGGGGGAGATATGATTGAGGTCTACAAAATGATTGGTGTAGAGAAAGTAGATAAGGAAGTGTTTACTACTACTTATAACACAAGAACTAGGGGTCACCAAAATGAAATTAATAGGCAGCAGGTTTAAAACAAATACTTCCTTTTATTTTTTCACACAACACACAATCAACCTGTGGAACTCCTTGCCAGAGGATGTTGTGAAGGCCAAGACCATAACAGGGTTCAAAAAAGAACTAGATACATTCATGGAGGATAGGTCCATCAATGGCTATTAGCCAGGAAGGGCAGGAATGGTGTTCCTAGCCTCTGTTTGCCAGAAACTGGGAATGAGTGATAGGGGATGGATCACTTTGATTACCTGTTCTGTTCATTTCCTCTGAGGCACCCAACACTGGCCACTATTGGAAGACAGGATACTGGGCTAGATGGTCTGACCCAGTAGGGCCATTCTTACGTTCTTGTCTTAGAGGCTAGTTAGCATGTGATAGCATTGATTTAAAAAAAAACAACTTGGCTGTGCTTTGCTTGTGTGAAAGTTATTTCTATAGCACGACTGTCAAAACAGTTTTCCATGGTAACTTTTCTTTCTACACCCCGTCTCTCCCCTTTGAGTGGTGTCACGGGGTACATCTACACTGCAGTTAAAAACCTGTTGCTGACTCAATCCAACTGATTTGGGCTTGGACTAAGGGGCTGTTTAATTGTGGTGTCGGAGGAGCTCGGGCTGTGGCCTGAGCCCGAACATCTACACTGCAGTTAAACAGCCCCTTAGCTTGAGCCCCATGAGCCTGAGTCAGCTGGCGGTAGGTCAGCACAGGTGTCTAATTACAATGTAGACATACCCACAAAATGTTTTTCTACATCCAGAGAGTCAACTCCTGTCCACTTTGCTATGGGGACTAGATAAAATACACTCATTTGGACAGCTTTCATTTAAAAAAAAAATTTCACTTAACTTTCCGTATATAAACACATCTGTCTTACCCTGAAAGAGCTCTAAAGTAAGTGAACTGTCTCAACCTATCATAATGGGATGCCTGATTCAAGAGCCTATTGATGACACTAATGGCTTTTTTAAAATAACTTAGGTGTTTAACTTGTGTGCCCACATAATTACCATAAGCATGCCCACCAAGCTAGTTACACATGCTGATGGACAAAGACAAATACAGTAGCGGTGTTTAGTATACCCTGCATCATTTTTTATCCTTCACTGAGTAATACAGAATGCAACAGAAATTTTACTAACAACTGAGTTACTGCATAAGATTGTAAACTGTTTTCCTGTATATGTGAGCAATGCCAGGCACATTGTGGGGATTAAAGTGCCAAGTACATCAGAATAATAATAAATAAAAAGAACCCTCTTGATTTTTGTGGAAACCTCCCCTTTGTCAGAAGCAGCATCCACTTGTGGATTGAGGGGGAATATGCAGTATTGCAGGCCCCATGCTTTCAAAAGTCAAAAAGCATGGTGGTTGTTTTTGTTTGTTTGTTTGTTTTTAAAAAGGCTGCTTTTTCTTTGCCTTTTGGTTTCGAAGCTTGTAGGGTACGCTGGAGTTACACTTTCGAGATCTTCTCCATAACCAGGAGACTAGAAACCTTTTTAAAAGAAAAGATGAGATTCTCATATGATTGCATTATACTAGGAGCTAGGTCTTTAAGAACACCAAACACTCTGAGACTCATGATAAAATAACTACAGCTGGCAACACGGATGTGAGAGTCTAGCTTTGTAGTCCTGCGCTGCAGATCAGAATCAAACTCATAGACTTTAAGGTCAGAAGGGACCATTATGATCATCTAGTCTGACCTCCTGCACAATGCAGGCCACAGAATCTCACCCACCCACTCCTGGAATAATCCTCTCACCTATGTCTCAGCTATTGAAGTCCTCAAATCATGGTTTAAAGACTTCAAGATGCAGAGAATCCTCTGGTAAGTGACCCGTGCCCCATGCTGCAGAGGAAGGCAAAAAACCTCCAGGGCCTCTGCCAATCTACCCTGGAGGAAAATTCCTTCCCGACCCCAAATATGGCGATCAGCTGAACCCCGAGCATGTGGGCAAGACTCACCAGCCAGACACCCAGGAAAAAGTTCTCTGTAGTAACTTCTAACATCCCATCATTGACCATTGGTCCTATTTACCACTGATAGCAATTAATTGACCTTTGACTAAGATCATGTTATCCCATCAAACCATCCCCTCCATAAACGTATCTAGCTTAATCTTGAAGGCAGATAGGTCTTTTGCCCCCACTGCTTCCCTTGGAAGGCTGTTCCAGAACTTCACTCCTCTGATGGTTAGAAACCTTCGTCTAATTTCAAGTCTAAACTTCCTGATGGCCAGTTTATATCCATTTGTTCTTGTGTTCACATTGGTACTGAGCTGAAATAATTCCTCTCCCTCCCTGGTATTTATCCCTCTGATATATTTAAAGAGAGCAATCATATCTCCCCTCAGCCTTCTTTTGGTTAAGGTAAACAAACCAAGCTCCTTGAGTCTCCTTTCATACGACAGGTTTTCCATTCCTCGGATCATCCTAGTGGCCCTTCTTTGTACCTGTTCCAGTTTGAATTCATCCTTCTTAAACATGGGAGACCAGAACTGCACCCAGTATTTCAAATGAGGTCTCACCAATGCCTTGTATAACGGTACTAACACCTCCTTATCTCTACTAGAAATGCCTCGCCTAATGCATCCCAAGACCGCATTAGCTTTTTTCACGGCCACATCACATTGGCAACTCATAGTCATCCTGTGATCAACCAGGACTCCGAGGTCCTTCTCCTCTTCCGTTACTTCCAACTGATGCGTCCCCAGCTTATAACTAAAATTCTTGTTATTAATCCCTAAATGCATAACCTTACACTTCTCACTATTAAATTTCATCCTATTACTATTACTCCAGTTTACAAGGTCATCCAGATCTTCCTGTAGGATATCCCGATCCTTTTCTGAATTGGTAATACCTCCCAACTTTGTGTCATCCGCAAACTTTATTAGCACACTCCCACTTTTGGTGCCGAGGTCAGTAATAAAAAGATTAAATAAAATTGGTCCCAAAACTGAACCTTGAGGAACTCCACTAGTAACCTCCCTCCAACCTGACAGTTCACCTTTCAGTATGACCCGCTTTAGTCTCCCCTTTAACCAGTTCCTTATCCACCTCTCAATTTTCATATTGATCCCCATCTTTTCCAATTCAACCGATAATTCCTCATGTGGTACTGTATCAAATGCCTTACTGAAATTGAGGTAGATTAGATCCACTGCATTTCCTTTATCTAAAAAATCTGTTACTTTCTCAAAGGAGATCAAGTTGGTTTGGCACGATCTACCTTTTGTAAAACCATGTTGTAATTTGTCCCAATTGCCATTGACCTCAAGGTCCTTAACTACTTTCTCCTTCAAAATTTTTTCCAAGACCTTGCATACTACAGATGTCAAACTAACAGGCCTGTAGTTACCCGGGTCACTTTTTTTCCCCTTTCTTAAAAATAGGAACTATATTAGCTATTCTCCAGTCAAACGGTACAACCCCTGAGTTTAGAGATTCATTAAAATTTTTTGCTAATGGGCTTGCAATTTCACGTGCCAGTTCCTTTAATATTCTTGGATGAAGATTATCTGGGCCGCCTGATTTACTCTCATTAAGCTGTTCAAGTTTGGCTTCTACCTCGGATATGGTAATATCTACCCCCACATCCTTATTCCCATTTGTCATGCTGCCACTATTCCTAAGCTCCTCATTAGCCTCATTAAAGACTGAGGCAAAGTATTTGTTTAGATATTGAGCCATGCCTAGATTATCCTTAACCTCCACTCCATCCTCAGTGTTTAGCGGTCCCACTTCTTCTTTCTTTCTTTTCTTCCTATTTATATGGCTATAAAACTTTTTACTATTGGTTTTAATTCCCTTTGCAAGGTCCAATTCTACATGCCTTTTAGCCTGTCTCACTTTATCCCTACATGCTCTGACCTCAATAAGGTAGGTTTCTTTGCTGATCCCTCCCATCTTCCACTCCTTGTATGCTTTCTGTTTTTTCTTAATCACCTCTCTGAGATGCTTGCTCATCCAGCTTGGTCTAAAACCCCTGCCTATGAATTGTTTCCCCTTTCTTGGGATACAGGCTTCTGATAGCTTCTGCAACTTTAACTTGAAATAATCCCAGGCCTCCTCCGCCTTTAGGTCCATAAATTCTTTAGTCCAATCCACTTCCCTAACTAATTTCCTTAATTTATTAAAGTTAGCCCTTTTGAAATCAAAAACCCTAGTCTCAGATTTATTTTTGTTTATCCTTCCATTTAGTTTGAACTGAATTAGCTCATGATCACTCGAGCCAAGGTTGTCCCCTACAACCATTTCTTCAATGAGGTCCTCACTACTCACCAAAACCAAATCTAAAATGGCATCCCCCCTTGTTGGTTCAGCAACTGCCTGATGAAGGAATTCATCAGCTATCACATCTAGGAAAATCTGAGCCCTATTATTATTACTAGCACTTGTTCTCCAATCTATATCTGGGAAGTTGAAGTCTCCCATGATCACGCAGTTCCCATTAGTATTTACATCCTTAAAAACATTAAAGAGGTCTCTATCCATATCCAAATTAGATCCCGGTGGTCTATAGCACACCCCAAGCACTATCCCAGGGGAGGCTCTAGTAGTTTATCCCAGGGGAGGCTCTAGTAAACTCAGTTTACTCCTAACCTTGGTACTGTATTAGTGATACCTTTGCTGTTTCTTGTCCAGTCACTGTTACATTGAGCTAGTTGTCATGTTGTTTAAGCACTACATATTTGGGAAGGGACTAATTCCATGTGAATGAGATCACCTTGAACCTGAAGGGCATAGTTGCTCAGTTGATACGTTTATGGAGGGGATGGTTTGATGGGATAACATGATCTTAGTCAAAGGTCAATTAATTGCTATCAGTGGTAAATAGGACCAATGGTCAATGATGGGATGTTAGAAGTTACTACAGAGAACTTTTTCCTGGGTGTCTGGCTGGTGAGTCTTGCCCACATGCTCGGGGTTCAGCTGATTGCCATATTTGGGGTCGGGAAGGAATTTTCCTCCAGGGTAGATTGGCAGAGGCCCTGGAGGTTTTTTGCCTTCCTCTGCAGCATGGGGCACGGGTCACTTACCGGAGGATTCTCTGCATCTTGAAGTCTTTAAACCATGATTTGAGGACTTCAATAGCTGAGACATAGGTGAGAGGATTATTCCAGGAGTGGGTGGGTGAGATTCTGTGGCCTGCATTGTGCAGGAGGTCAGACTAGATGATCATAATGGTCCCTTCTGACCTTAAAGTCTATGAGTCTATGAGTTGCAGTATTGTAAAGAATATTCGGAGAGTAGTGGGGATAGCAGAACTTAGATGACCAGGTAGCATCCGTTTCCAAAAAGGCCTTTTTTTTGGCTTGCTAGGAGACTCTCCTCTTTGATGAGGACCTGTCCATGGCAACCCATGCATTTGTCACCTCCAGGCTGTTACTGTAATTCACTGTATCTGAAGCTGAATGTGAAGAACTGCACAAGCAGAATGTTGCTGCATGCCTTCTACATAGTTTAAGCCACTGTGAGAACATCAGGCCCATGCTCATGTCCCTCCACTGGCTTCTGATCAGCTTCCGATGCCAGTTTAAGGCATTGGTCCTAATTTTCAAAGCAATTAATAGATCACACCCCAGCTGTCATAGATCAAAGACTGAATTTTGATCTATGAACCACTGGGGTGGCTCTGCTCCTTTGGGGCAATACAGATCACAAAACCCAGGATGAAGAATGCAAGAATGGGGGACAAAGCATTCTTAATCAAGGGGACTTGACTATGGAACAAACTTCCAGAGGCCAGGTGAATAGTCTTTTCATATTTAGGAAATGTTGCAAAATCTTTCTTTTTGAAAGCCTTTCCACCATGAGAGTGACATTCGCAATAATGACATCCCCTTATGCTCCTAAGCCCCTGCCAATCCATCCAAAACAAAAAATAAAATGTAAAAAAACAAAACACAAACCTCTACCCTAAGCAGAGTTTTGGTCCCCAAAAGGGAGGAGTGCCAGAGTCTCCACTAAGTCCATTAGTGATTTTGTTATCACTTTATTTTTGGTGGAAGGTACTCCGATACTGTGTGTGGAAGTATAAAATCCTAAAACAGAAGTTCTAAAGATTTGTAAGTAGGATTCCTGTTGCTTTTTTTGCCAGTAAACGTGAAGTATTCCTTCCTTTCTCCTAACTTTGTTGCAAATGTCCTTTTTTCCCTCTGCAGCTTTTCTTGCTGAATGTAGATTGTAGGCTTGTCTCATTTGCTTAACATAAAGCACAATATACAAATGTTAATAAAGTCACTGTCTCCCTTGAAGTTGCCGCAGCATTGAACAGAAGGCTATTTACCTGTGAGGTCACCATATAAACTAAACTGGTGATGATGCTGAGGCATCGGGGACTGAGGAAGTGACTTTGAAAACTGCACTTTTAGGCAGGAAGGTCCATAACCTAGGTTAGCATCTTAGGGACTCCAGTAATTCTATTAAAAGGTTGCTCCCTAAAGAAACTCCCATAAAGACTATAGGCACAATTTAAGCCTCGTTTAATCTGGAATAAGATAGAGTGTGAATTTAAAGTGGATTAACTGTTCCTGATTAACTTCATGTGTGGCTGCGCTTATTCTGAATTAGCTCATTTGGAATAAGACTCTCTTACTCTGGAATAAAAATGTTCACACATGAAGTTATCAGGAATAACGCCCTGTGTAGATAAACCTATAGTCCCCTAGAAGGGGTTCTCTATTAAATCCTATTGGTGCTATCCAGTGGCTTCTGTGACAGGGTGCCCAGTAGTAGACACCACCTTAAGACAGGGGGAATGAGTACATGTTAACTTTCTTTTGTTGGAATGGGAGTAGTTTTTGGGTAGAACAATGTTTTTAGCATTATGTCATTTGCTAAATTATAGGTCATGTGGATGGTTTCACAATGGTTATGTCATGGGGATGGGTGCTGCTTTTTAGCCCTATTATTACTAGCTGTGCTCCGCCCTTAAAAGGTCCAACTTTTTCTACCACTGCTGCTTTACCCTGTGTGGTTGGCATATGCTTGTGTAACTGTAGTGTGTCTGAATGGCCTGTGGTTGCATAACATAATGCAGTGGGCTAGTCAGCTTCAGCAAAGCAGTCATCTTGGGCAGATGTTTCAGTAAAGAGCAATGATTAGCTAGGGAAGAATTTTAACAACCTTAAATGGCAGTAATTTCATGTTAGCAGATGGAGAAACTATGTAAAAGTCATTGCTACTGTTTAATGCATAAACACTCTGAAGAGTCATAAGAATAAAATTTTACTTCCGATATTTTTATATACTGTCTTATTATTTAAGAAACTTTTCCCAAAATATGTGCTGCAGCATTCAAACTTCCTTTTATACAAACCTCTGTCATTTCTTTGAGTGTGTGTGTGTATTGTGCTCTGTCCATTTGGGCATGCAGGAGATGGAAAGTGAGGGTCTGAAAAATATCAGAGCACTGGAGAGGGCATTTTGCCTGCTCCCAGAAATGCAGTGCATAGGTTTGTGGACAAGGGGTAATATGTGTGAATGTTCTTTCTTCTGAACAGAAATATTGCTGGTATGCTCTAATGGCCTTCAGTGTCCTCCTTCCTCAGTGTGAATGCATATGACACTCAGTGAGTTATACCCTGTTCTCAATAACTCCTATAGCCCCACTGCATGGGCAGTGGGTATAATAGGCTGGCGAGGCTAGGCCTTCCCTGGCGCAGCTGCTGCCGCCGGACACCTGCCGCCTGTGCCACTGATGCTAATGGAGCTACACAGGATGTCAGGGTAACATGAGGTGCACTGTGCCGTTACATACAAAAAGGGAAAAATCAGAATGTAAGAAGTGTCTTTTTGAAGGTAAAACTTTGACCAAAAAATTCTAAAATGTAGTGACACCTGGCAACACCTCATCATGTGACTGTATTTTGACATTTCCCTTGTAAAGTCTGCTTTGAGGTAAATTTTTGTAACAGATGCAGAGCTGATGTTTAATAGTTACAAATGATAAAGTGTAACAATTTTATTAACCCTGTATGAGAGCTGGGCAGTGCGAGAAAGTTTGTTGGTTATGAAAATTTCCTGTATGGATGTATTGGCCGCCTTACTCGTATAGGGACTGTGGGAAGAAGATAACATAACAGCTTCCCAGATAAGAACTTGTGGTATGAACTGAAAGATGATGGGGCAGCATCAGAAATCCTGTATCTTGTCTCAGAGTAGTTGTAAAACTTCGTGTTGCCTGATCGGTCAAAGGGCAAAGTGTCTTGATTCCTGTGAAAGGGGAGTGGGTTGCCCAGAGGTTACTCAGAGGGTCAGAGCTCTGACATGGTGAGAAGGTGCCACAGTGCGAGGCTCTGCAGAAGTGCCTCTAGGGTGTTAGTTCTTCCAGGGTCCCCATGAGAAAAATGGTTAGACACTGGGTAAGCAGGCGTGCATGTAGGATGCTTTGTGTTTAAGATGTTTTCTCAGAAACAACAATTTTGTTCTAAAACAAATGATCCTTTGCTTTGAGGAGGCGGGTTGCGCTGTCATTGCCCTGGAGCAGTGGTTCCCAAACTGGGGTTCGTGAAAAATGTTACAGGGGGTTCTCGGGGAAAAAAATTCCCCAATGGCGGATAGAGCTGTCCCTAGGGTGACCCCGGGCAGCACAGGGCCAGCAGCCTGAAGCCCCTGGACTTCCAAGAGCTAAGCAGATCAAAGCAAGCATATCTATCACATTGAGGAGATTTAAACTTCAAGACTCCTTATAAGAAATGGAAAGGGAGGTGAATATTTTTTACTGTTTTTAAAATTAAATAGGCAGCTAGTATTGTTTTTAAAATTATTACAAAGAACAAGTTTAAGCTTTGTGTAATGTGCGTTGTTTGCCTGGACTGCTCAAGTCCTGAATGCTTGTGTAAGAGGAACTCTTTGGCTTCTTAAATACTTTGATGCTGTTTCACATCTGATAGTCCTTGATGAAACATCAGAACCTTGTCTTATAACAGGCTTATTCAAAGTGATACAAGCTACGGGGCTGCAGCCTATCAACTGGCCTAAGAGTGGAAGAATTCTGTAATTCTATGCCAAGGAAGAAGTGATGGTTTGAGATTGTAGAGAGGGTGTGCTGGGAGAGAACAAGGGGTCAGAAGTGCAGTTTGCCTAGTAACTGACAATTAGAGTAAATAAGTAACATCTGAGATGTTTTCCATAGTTCCTTCAGATTAAAGAAATCCAAACCCTTAAGAACCCCATGGTGATATTTCAAATTGAATATGGGTACAAGTTAAGTCTTGATTTTAGCAGGAAGCAGTTAATATGCATTCCTTGCATTTCTTCATATTCTGTTCTTGATGGTCAAAAGGATAATAGTTTACTGATATGCATCTTCGCTACATAACAGGACTCTGAACAAACTAACTTTATGTAAATGTAGTGTAATTACAAACCTAGGTCCCCAGCCTGCAGTGAGCTCTACCTGGGGTTGATCTCCTTGTACCTTCATGTAATCCTATTGACTTCACTGGGGCTTCATCTGGGTACAAGAGTTTACTTGCACGGAACTCCTTGCAGCATCATGGCCTAGATTTGTATGTCTTATTATTTTTTTTAAAATAAAATTAAATATGGAGAAATGGATTTAAATAAGTTTTTAGATAAGTTTTCAACTAGTCGTTTAAATGTAAGAGGAGGAAAATTTGACATGATTGAATGATACTCTAGTTCAAAGAGGAATTAGTATGGAGAAGTCCTGTGGCCTTTGTTATACAGGAGGTCAGACAGCATGTTCACAGTGTTCCTTTCTGGCCTTCTAATCTATGAATCTATGCTGGTGAAATGCTATTCATTGTATTTGTCTTGTCAGCACTCTACTGCTAAATTTGTATTCTTACTTTGTGATTTTTTTTGTACTCTTACTACAAAGGTTATTTTCTTACATACCATCTAAAAGAGAAAGCAGGGGGATAAAGTAGAATGCAAGCAGTGTAGGTTGAGTTACTTGAATATATATTTACAGTATCAGAGGGGTAGCTGTGTTAGTCTGGATCTGTAGAAGCGACAAAGGGTCCTGTGGCACCTTATAGACTAACACCTCTGTTAGTCTATAAGGTGCCACAGGACCCTTTGTCGCTTCTGTAAATATATATTGTAACAGTTATATCAGTGGTTTTAATTTCATCCCACTTGGGCCATCATTTCTTAAACAGCAGAGTTATTAATATGATATAGGGCTAGGGTTCTCAAACTTCATTGCACTGTGACCCCTTTCTGACACTGAAAATTACTACATGACCCCTGGAGGGGAGAACCAAAGCTTAAGCCCACCTGAGTCATGCCAGCTCGGGTGGGAGGGGTGGGGTGGGCAAAGCCCAAGCCCCACCACCCCGGGGCAGGAAAGCCAAAATCCAAGGGCTTTAGCCCCAGGTGGGGGACCTGTAACCTGATCCCTGCCACCCAGGGCTGAAGTCCTCTGGTTTTGGCTTTGGCCCCAGGTGGTGGGGCTTGGGCTTCACCTTCAATTCAGAATAACTACAGTAACTCCTCACTTAATGTCATCCGGATTAACATTGTTATGTTGCTGATCAATTAGAGAACATGCTTGTTTAAAGTTGCGCAATGTGTCCTTATAACATTGTTTGGCCCACCTGATTTGTCCACTGCTTGCAGAAGGAGCAGCCTGTTGGAGCTAGCTGGTGGGGGCTTGGAACCAGGGTGGACCGGGCAGCCCCCCATCAGCTCCGCTAAGTTCCCTGTGCGGCAGCCGCCCAGCAGGCAATCAGTTGCTGGGCAGTTCAGCTGTCCCTCCCCCCACTGCTGTGTGCTGCTCCTGCCTTCTGCCTTGGAGCTGCTCTTGGGAGCTTCTTGCTGTGCATGGGGGGTAGGAGAGGAGGGGTGCTAATGTCAGGTGTCCCCTTCCCCGCTCCTGCCCCCCGCCAGACTTTTAGCGGACGGAGATTGCAATCGACTGTCAGAGGCTCCAGGATCAACCAGTCAATCACAATCTGCCAGTTGGTGACCGCTGCTTTAGTCAGTGAAGTAATGTGTAAACTGTTTTTCCTCACCTTGTTTCCTTAGCAGAATAGATTGTCAGTCTCTGAACAGCAGTGGTCTAGTCTTCATAAGGCAAAAGCCGTGACATATTAAGCTTTCAGGAAGGAGACAGCTGACTGATATGTGCGCTAAGAAAGGACTATCCAGCTTGTATCCCCTGTTGGCCAAGATAGAGGGCAAGAGTAGCATGGAGCATTGAAGGAAATGTTAGGATAAACTTCCAATGCCAAGCGTCCTTTGAAAAAAGTACATTACATACATCAGATTTTTCTTCAGGTGACCACTGCTTATTCTGACTCTTGGGGGACTCGTCAATTGGAAAGTCCCTCCAGTACCCTAAACCAAAGGTCCAATCTGCTACAGCATCTTTCAGAGACGACTCATGTTGGTTCATGGGCAAATGTTTATTTTCTCTCTCCATTAAGACTTCATTTATTATAGCTATAACATTGGCTAGTGAAGTGAGCTACAAGACATTATGGCTGACCCTCCCTATATAATCTCTAGCAAAGGTTGTTTTTCTTATGCTCTCACCCTAACATTTTGTCTAAAGTAGGGACTGATTTGCACCTGACCCAAACAGTTACTCTGTCAGTCTTTTTTCCCAGACCTCACTCCCACTCTGGAGAGGTGAGATTACATATGTTTGGCGCTTTAATAATTATATATATATTTTAAAAAAAGCCTCTTGCCTAAATAGATTTGGAAAGCTCCTAATCCATTTGTAGAATATGGGGATAGCCCTACCTTGGTTATCACTAGACAATGTCTGTCCAAATGGATCAGACTTTGTATTAAATGTTAAAGGAATGTCAACATCTATGAGAGTTTTGAGGCCACGTGCCCCCCCCTCCCAGGGGTCGCAGAGGCGCGTTGGCCCCTTTTGGGAGTGGCCTGCGGCTGGGGCAGGCGGGGAGCTGGCCTTAGCCTCGCTGTGCCGCAGACCGGGCGCCCACTGTGCTAAGTGCCACCTGGCGGGAGGCCACACCCCAACCCTAGCCTTGAGCCACCTCCTGGAGCCAGCACCACATACCCCCTCCTGCACCCCAAACCCGTTCCCCAGCCCTGACCCCCCCTCCCAGAGCCAGCATCCCCCTCCTGCACCTCAACACTGCCCTAGGCCGGAGTCCCCTCCTGCACTCAAACACCCTCCCAGAGCTTGCACCCCTCACCCCCCTCCTGCACCCCTGCCCCAGGCTCAGCCCAGTGCCTCCTCCCACACTGCAAACCCCTTGGCCCCAGGCAAAAGCCTGCACCCCCTCCCAAACCCCTGCCCCAGCCTGGCAAAAGTGAGGGTGGGGGAGAGCGAGCGATGGAGAGGGGGAAGGATGGAGTGAGTGGGGCGGGGCAGATCCTGGGTTGCCCTTCAATTCAAAAAGTGATCTTGGGCGTTAAAAGGTTGGAGACCACTGCCTTGGATATACCTCCAGACTGAGTGTATATTATGATAAAACCACTGTAGATCATCACAATACAATGATCACCTTGAATTGTAAATTATTATAGTGTCAATTCCTGCCATTCATTTGTACATAGCTCTTCATACCAATAGGAGTGTTTCATGTGCAATGGTGACAGGATTGGACCTTTGAACAAAAAAGTAATTACTCTGACCTGTAAAGTAGCAGCAGGTATATAAAACCCTGAATTCCAACATCCCTTTCAAGAAAGCAAATCACATAACTGTAGAAAGGGACTTTCTAGCCACAGGGCATGAATTCATTTGCCAAATGCTTTTCCTGTTTAGGGGTTTTTATGGTCCTAAGCTTGCTTTAATTAAGTTTCTTCTCAAACAATCTTCGTTCACAAAAGTCAGATTAGTATTGGAGATCAAAATGTTTGATGTATCTGTATTTCTTCATCAGCACATCAGAGGAACAGAAGGGACAGCACATTCTTGTGGTCCTGGCTGTACAAACTTTGGACTAGTTTGTCAAGATTCTGACTTTCAGAATTATGCAAATGTTATAGGAGATCTTATTTAAGTTCAGCTCTGTTTTGGTATGCCATTCTGTACAGGCTTTTCTGTTTTTGTGATCATCAGTCATTGGAACCAGTTCACTGGAAAGCTATTGGTTTGCAGCTATTTTTACTGCATTTGGCTTATTTCCTTCAGAGAACTACAAAGGACACTTGTTCTTTTCAATTCCTACTTTTTTACTATTATTATACACTTCCCAATGCCAGCTGTGAAGAAGGAAATGGCTAGTAATCCACTGCACCTCTGTATGAGAGTGCTATCTGGCACACAAATCTCTTTAGACTTCAGACTGTCTATTGAAATGTAACGGTGAGTTTGGATGCCTTGTTCAATAATTTTGGTACCATACCTTGGTACCATACCTTGATACCAAACTGTCATGCCAAAAATCCTGCTTCCTTAACTGTTTAGTTTCACAGTCACAGCTAATAAACTTCCAGTGTTGCCGCTTCTCACTCTGCCAGTGCGGTATGCTGGCCATTTTGTTCCTCTGAATATCTTCTTTAAGGGAAACATGAATTTGTTAGCCAAATACTATTGGTTTAGCGTTTTGTGGACTACATACAAACAATACTAAATCAACATTTGCTTTGCTGTTTTGTTCAGTGCACTCAAGATTTTCTCATCTTTCAACATTGCTTTTATACCTTTCCAGCCCCACTGGTGGTAGCAACAGTGGGGAATACTAGCATAGACTACCTCTTAGTAGTCTCACCACTGCATCAAGAAGATCTAGATCACAAGTACTTAAATAGCTAAGCCCTGTTTGCACTAGCACTGCCATCATTGCTAGCAAGGGTAGAGTACAAGAGTCAGAGGTCCTGAAAATTGCTACTAGACACTGTTAATGGCAGTCTTCTGCTGTTGTTTCTAAAGACGTGTGGGGAACATAAGAATGGCCATACTGGGTCAGACCAAAGGTCCATCCAGCCCAGTATCCTGTCTGCTGACAGTGGCCAATGCCAGGTGCCCCAGAGGGAGTGAACCTAACAGGTAATGATCAAGTGATCTCTCTCCTGCCATCCATCTGCACCCTCTGTCAAACAGAGGCTGAGGACACCATTCCTTACCCATCCTGGCTAATAGCCATTAATGGACTTAACCTCCATGAATTTATCTAGTTCTCTTTTAAACCCTGTTATGGTCCTAGCCTTCACAACCTCCTCAGGCAAGGAGTTCCGCAGGGGACCAAGAGAGATCATTGCCTGTTATACTAGGCATTGGTGAGACCTCATCTGGAATACTGTGTGCAGTTCTGGTCTCCCATGTTTAAGAAGGATGAATTCAAACTGGAACAGGTACAAAGAAGGGCCACTAGGATGATCCGAGGAATGGAAAACCTGTCTTATGAAATGAAACTCAAGGAGCTTGGTTTGTTTACCTTAACCAAAAGAAGGCTGAGGGGAGATATGATTGCTCTCTAAGTATATCAGAGGGATAAATACCAGGGAGGGAGAGGAATTATTACACAAGAACAAATAGATATAAACTGGCCATCAGGAAGTTTAGACTTGAAATTAGACGAAGGTTTCTAACCATCAGGAGTGAAGTTCTGGAACAGCCTTCCAAGGAAAGTAGTGGGGGAAAAAGACCTATCTGGCTTCAAGATTAAGCTAGATAGGTTTATGGAGGGGATAGTTTGATGGGATAACATGATCTTGGCAATTAATTGACCTTGGACTATCAGTGGTAAATAGGCCCAATGGTGGGATATTAGAAGTTACTACAGAGAGCTTTTTCCTGGTTGTCTGGTTGGTGAGTCTTGCCCACATGCTCAGGGTTCAGCTGATCGCCATATTTGGGGTCGGGAAGGAATTTTCCTCCAGGGTAGATTGGCAGAGGCCCTGGAGGTTTTTTGCCTTCCTCTGCAGCATGGGGCACGGGTCACTTACTGGAGGATTCTCTGCATCTTGAAGTCTTTAAACCATGCTTTGATGACTTCAATAGCTGAGACATAGGTAAGAGGATTATTCCAGGAGTAGGCTCTGACTGGGGGTGCAGGCTCTGGGGTGGGGTCAGGGATGAGGGGCTTGGAGTGCAGGAGAGTGCTCTGGGGCTATGGCAAGGAGAGAGGACTTCTCTGCAGCTCTCTCTCCCTGCAGCAGCACCTGGGTTGGGGTAGAGGTGCCTCTCCCCACCGGGGCAGCTCCAAGGCTGGGGCCACAGGATAGGTGTCCCTCCTCTGGCCCCCAAACGTCCAGCTGGGTCTGGGTTCGGGGACGGGCTGGGCCGCCCCACTTGCAGCTGGGTCTGGGCCACCTTGTGCTGTCCTGGCTGCGGCTGGGCCACCGGGGTTCGCATTGTGCTGTCCCGGCTGGGCCTGGGCTGGACCGCCATGGCTGGGTTCAGGCCAGGGTAGGGTTGACTTGGCCATGGCAGTTCTGGGCCCCAGTGTAGTTTGGGGCAGCAGGTTGGGGGCTAGGCTAGGTTGGGGCCGGGGGAGGGACGCCCCTTCTCCGGCTGCGGCAGGTCCCTGGGTGGGTTCCTTGCGCGCCTGCGTGGTGCTAAATTGTCTGCTGCATGGCCGCGCAGCTTACAGGGAATTTAGACGTACAGTGGTGCAGCTGCAAGCTCTCTAGTATAGCCATAGGCTGACCTAGCTACATTGCTCAGGGCTGTGAAAAATTTCACACCCTGTGTGTCTAATTAGGTCGATCTAACCCCCCACAGTAAACACTGCTTGGTTGATGGAAGAATTCTTCAGTTGGCCTAGCTAACACTTTTTGGTGGGGTGGTGTGGATTTACTACAGCGAAAGGAAAAACTGTGCCACTATCATACTTGTAGTGGAGACATACTCCTAAGGCAAATTTATACTACAAAATTGTCGACCTAAGTTTTGTCTGTGACGGGTTGGGATCACAGAAACTCCCTTGGTGCTGCTACCTGGTGTGCCAAGGCTACTTCTGCCCCTGCTTTCCTGCCTTTTCCAGCTTGGGACTCCGGAATCCTGTCTGTTTTGAGCCAGATCCACTGATCTGCTGCAAACACAGACCCAGGTCCGAACCACATCCCCCCACAACTGTAAGGCTCCTGAAAGCAGCTCAGGAAGTGCGCTTGCCTTTGACACCCAGGTGCCCAACTCCCAGTGAGGTTCAAACCCTTAATAAATCCGTTTAACCCTGTATAAAGCTTATACAGGGTAAACTCATAAATAGTTCGCCTTCTATTTCAAAGATAGAAAGATATGCACAGCTGTTTGCCCCCCCAGGTACTGACTCGTACATCCATGTAACTTAAGTAAAAAGTGATTTTAATTGTTGTAAGATGAGGCCCTGAGCATAAACCCTTGTATCAGAGGCTCGGTATGAGGCCTAAGGCCTGAGCTAAAGTAATGGTCAAGACTTTTTGCTAACAAAGCAAAGTTAAGCTGTGAGCCAAAGGCAGGCCCTGCTTACAGAAGTTGGCAAGGAAAGGGCTGATATTGCAAAAGTACACAAACCTAAAAGGTACCAGAACACTTGTACATTCCACACAGATAACAAGGAACAGGCTGGCCCATCCTAAAGACGGGGGCAAAAGGGTAATATGATGGATAGAGTTGTTTTCTTCAAACCAACATGTACAAGGTGAGAGGCGGCACCTTACTACGTAGAAGGGGTTGTACCTTGTTACGTAAAAGGGTTGCACCTCAATACGTCAGGAGTGATGTGTAACTTGTTTGTACCTGTGTGTAAGAATTCACCCCCGAGGAGTTGTCTTTGTCCGGCCTAGGGGGCAGTGGAAAGTCCCGCCACTGACTGAGCTGTGTCCATTGCCAGGGTGCACCTAGGGACTAGCAATAAACCGTAGAGTTGTAATTTATAATCCGGGGGGCTAGAGATTGTTTCTCTTCGACAATAAACCTGGCCGGGTGCCTTCGTACCTTATCAGAGTCTGTGGTCTTTGGGGGTTCTCTCGGGGTCTGCTGTGTCAGCTATCTGCGCAGAGCTGGGGCAGCACACAAAGGGAACACACGCACGCAGCCGACTGAGATCAACATTGAACAGAGCAGAGCACCACACCGGTAGCCGTCTGACATCACGTCGGGGTCACCAATGTTGTCAGATGGCTACCGGTGTGGTGCTCTGCTCTGTTCAATGTTGATCTGTCGGCTGCGTGCGTGTTCCCTCTTGCGGAGGTGGAGATATTAAGCCGGAGTAGTGGGCGAGTTACATTGGTGGAAGCTACATTTTAGTGTAGACGCTTACAGAGTTAGCTTGATGTAAGGCAGCTTAGGTTGACCTAACTCTGTAATGTAGACTAGGCCTAAATTGAGGTTGAGAATGGGAACTAATGGGTGGAATGGCCGGAGGTAGGCTATTAAATGATTTAACTGCTTATTTCTTTGCATTTGTTGGTTTGCATTGATGAGCTATAGATTGTAGCAACATTAGACCAAAGTTACTGAAGTACTTTGGGGGGGAATATTTCAATGAACCACCTATGCCAGCCTCCACTTCGCGTAATAGGACCAAGATGTGGTTGCTCAAGATAACTAGAGCCATTCTTAAGTGTCAAACTTCTTTGAAAAGGAGAACAAAAGATAAAGAAGCAAGCAGGAAATAATTAAATTTTGTCTCTTCCTGTAAGTAGCTATTGAATATTTAGGGGAGGAAAGGAGTCATTTAGTAAGCATATTCCATTCTCCTTTTGACAAAGCCAAGATTTCTAATGATTGGGTTGGCATTCTATGAAAGTGCTGTGAATGAAGCACTTAAATCCTCTTCATCTGTAAATCTGCATTCCTTTATATCAAGAGGCAGTAGACACACTTTCTCAGTGGTTCTATGACTGATCATCCAAGTATTCATCAGATTTTATGAAAAAGAGCAGTCTAATACAACGCAAGCAATAATTATGAGATGCCTGTATATATGTAAATATTAATAGTTAGATCTTCTTTTGCCACTCTAGGCAGGGAAAAGCCTTCTTATTTCAGTAGAACAATTAATAGTACATTTGAATATAGTAAATGTCTTGCCTCTCTGAATTGGGGCAATACATGATGATGTGGGAAAAATGTTTTGTCAGCATGAGTGGGAGATGGGCTTAAGTCTGAGCCAAAACTGAACAATTGTATATGATAAAGCAAAGGCACTTCTCTGGCTTCAGGGCTCCCTCCCTGTCAAATTTCAAATACCCCTGCTACAATGGAGGTGTAACAGATTATTTAAAAAGTCACAAGAATTTTTTATAATGGAAAGTATTAGGCAACCTAAATATATAGGGTGCTACCAGCTTCCCCTGTAACATACAAAAGAAAAAACTCTAACCGTATGTATGTGCGTACAATGGGATTTCAATTTTGTAACTCTACATAAAAGGTATGTGATGGGGCTTTGGGTGAGAGGAGGAGGGATAGTCTGTTCATTACTCTCTCCAATGTTACCATTTGTAGGACTCTGAGACTAGATGAGCTCTGAGGTAGCCAGGCCTCACATTTAAGGCTTTCTGGGTTATTTACATGTCATCATCAGAGGGGTTGAATAGAACTATCTGTTTTTTATATTAACCTGGCATCTTCTTTTAATACCATTTTCAGCAAAAACATTATCTGTCTTGCTGAATCCCAGTGGCAGGTGATCTGTGCTTTGGCTATGTCTTACAGCATTGGCAGGAAATGTAAATTATTGTCATTCTGTGATTATATCAATTTGGAAAACTCAGTACTGTACCAATAACTCTTCTAAATATCCCTCACCAAAACTTCTATTTTTGACATAGCTTATGCAGAACCACACTTACACAATTTTAAAACATTTTTCTAGTTTGAGCTGAGTTAGCCTGGTGGGGCAAGTTTCTTTCCACTTTGGCATGAAAACTCATGTATTGTGACAAAGTTCCTCCTCTACCTCGGTGGGTCCTGCGCTTATTGGCGGATTCTGCTTGCCTCAGAGATCTTCCCCTCTAGTAGAATCCACAGTCCAGGTTAACTCCTCCTGTGTCTGATCAGGAGTTGGGAGTTTTGGGGGGAACCCGGGCCCGCCCTCTACTCCGGGTTCCAGCCCAGGGCCCTGTGGATTGCAGCTGTTTAGAGTGCCTCCTGGAACAACTGCACAACAGCTACAACTCCCTAGGCTACTTCCCCATGGACTCCTCCCAACACCTTCTTTATCCTCACCACAGGATCTTCCAGCAGTATGCCCTCTTACTCTCAGCTCCTAGTGCCTCTTGCTCCCAGCTCCTCACACGCAACCTCCTTCCATAGCTCCTGACATGCGCACCTCACTAACTCACTGGGAGGCTTTTGACTAGTTTCAGCCAGCCCCTGATTGGCTGCAGGTGTCTCAATCAACCTCCCTGCCTTCTGGAAAGTTCTTAATTGGCCCCAGGTGTCTTGATTAACCTGGAGCAACTGCCATAAGGTATCAGGGATTTGTTTAGCCTGGGGCTAACATATTGGTTCCTTACCACTTTCCTATAGCCCTCTGGCCTTGCCCCATCACAATACTGTGGCAAATTGCCGGCACTACTATGATGGGTCCCGCACTTTCTCTTCTTGTGGGGGGGTTTCAGGGTGCCATTTCTTGCCCCTGAACTGGGGTAACAGCTATCCTACTAGTATCCCAGGGCAGGGGAGTGGAGAGGGAGGGACCCAGGCCCCGCCCTCTACTCCGGGTCCCAGCCCAGGGGCCCTATGATAGCAGGTGAACCACTTGTACCAGTGATTCTTTCCCCTGGGCTACTTCCCTCTCCTGACCTTCAGCTTGTGGGGCTTCCTGCCTTCCCTCTGCACAAGCCAGGTGTCCCTTTACCTAGGATCTTGGTCTTCTTAGCCCGCTGCAGCACTTCTCAAAACTCTCCTCCACTTTCCTTCGAACTGCTCTTTGTTCCACCACCAATCCACTCTGCTTCACTCCTCCAAACTGCTCTCTGCTCCACCACCAAACCACTCTGTTCCAGCTCCTCCTCACTCTGCTCCAGCTCCTCCTCTGGCTGATTGAAGCAGGGGGATTTTATCAGGTGACTGGTTTCAGGTGCTCTAATTGGTTTCAGGTGCTTTTAATTAATCTACAGGGAATAAGGCTTCTCCTCACCCTAGATCACTCTCCTGCTGCCTTCTGGCCATGCTGTATCACATATCCTCCCCCCTGGTCAACACCATGGGGTTGGGCAACTTGGGACGAGAGGCAATGCTTTCGTGACAAGCCATCTGCGTTGCCGTGTTGGCTTCCGGCCCTATGCTGTACTCGGAAATGAAAAGGTTGCAGAGATAGGAACCATCTAGTCACTCTTGCATTCTTCTCCTTGTTTCTGTGCATCCACTGGAGCGGGGCATGGTCTGTCACCAGGGTAAATTGCCGCCCCAGTAGGTAGTAATGGAGAGTTTCCATGGCCCATTTTATCGCCAGACATTCCTTTTCAACGATGGCGTACTTTTGTTCCCTGGGGAGGAGCTTCCGGCTGAGGTACAGGATCGGGTGTTCCTCCTCCCCTACCATCTGCGAAAGGACGGCTCCTAGGCCTACCTCCGAGGCATCTGTTTGTAGAACGAATTCTTTCTTGAAGTCTGGGGCTATAAGTACAGGATGGCAGCAAAGGGCTGTCCTTAAATCTGCGAATGCCCCTTCTGCTGCATCAGACCACTTTACTATCTCGGGGCCCCGAGCCTTTATCAGGTCAGTCAATGGCCCTGCTCTTGTGGCAAAATGAGGGATGAATCTCCGATAGTACCCTACTAACCCGAGAAATGCTCTGACCTGCTTTTTACGGATTGGCCGAGGCCAATCTTGTATTGCCTCCACTTTGTTCCATTGGGGTTTTACCAAACCTCTCCCTACTACATACCCAAGGTATCTGGCTTCAGCTAGTCCTATCACGCACTTGAGAGGGTTGGCAGTGAGGCCAGCCTTCCTCAGGGTGTCTAGTACCGCTTCTACTTTTACTAGGTGCGTTTCCCAGTCAGGGCTATGGATGACTATATCGTCTAAATAGGCGGCGGCATACCTGGCATGGGGTCGCAACAATTTATCCATAAGTCTTTGGAATGTTGCTGGGGCCCCATGGAGTCCGAAAGGGAGGACAGTGTATTGGAACAGGCCATCAGGTGTAGAGAAAGCGGTCTTCTCCTTGGCGTTCTTGGCCAGGGGAATTTGCCAATATCCTTTAGTCAGGTCCAGAGTGGTTAGGTATCGGGCCTTGCCTAACTGATCAACTAGCTCGTCGACACGTGGTATTGGATAGGCATCGAATTGGGATACTTCATTCAACTTCCGGAAGTCATTACAAAACCTCCAGGTGCCGTCCGGCTTGGGTACTAAGACGATAGGACTGGACCACTGGCTGTGGGATTCTTCAATAACCCCAAGTTCCAACATTTTCTTCACTTCTGTCCTAATTTCCTCTCTTTTAGCTTCCGGTATCCGGTATGGTCTTATTGTCACCCTTATTCCGGGCCTGGTGACAATATGATGTTGGACCAGTGTCGTACGGCCCGGCTGTGTACAGAACACATCTTGGTTCCGTTGGATCATATCAATGACCTCTGTTCGTTGTTCTGGGGCTAACTCGGGATATCCTCACCTGCCCCTCTCGGTCGTCCGTCTGAGATGGAGCTCTCTGAATGACCAGGCACGTCTCTCGGTCACACCAGGGCTTCAGCAAGTTTACATGGTAGTGTTCCCCTGGATCTCAATCCGTACTGGGATTGTGGGGTAGAAATGTACGGTGCCATGAACGCACGTTACCCCTGTGGTTTTGGCCCGGGTTAGTTGGTCTTGCCCCACCAACTTCCCCGAGACCAGCGTGACAGCACTCCCGGAATCTACTAATGCTGTGGTCACAATACCATTCTTTTTTACTGACCTTGTATACCCATGTGGGGTCATTGCGACCCCTACCAGGCCAATTAGGCCACATTGTTCCCCAGGATCCCCCAGATTGCACTGCATAGGCTCTTCCCTGTTGGGGCATTGGACTGCTATATGCCCCAATTCCCCACACTCGTAACACCGACCGACCCCTTATCCCGGTTGCCGCCCTCTGCCTGGGGCTATTTGATCAGCCCCCCCAGCCCTCTCTTCCCAAACCCCCAGGTCCCTTCTTGGACTACGGCCATTCCTCAATGTCTTTCCTCCCAGTTATAGTTCTCCTGTAGTTCTCGGCGGTCCGGGACCTTGGGTTTGGGGCTGGCTTCCTGGATTGCCATGTTTCACCCCCTGGGGTCTGGAACAGTTCACGGGCTGCTAGCTGTCTTTCCACAAGGGAGACCAACTCATCATAGGTGGAGGGGTCATTCTGGCCAACCCAAGCCCGGTGGCCTGGTGGTAGCCCCCTCATATACCGGTCCAGTACCAGGAGCTCCATCATCTTCTCAGAGCTGAGGGCCTCAGGGCGCAGCCATTTCCGGGTCAGGTGGATCAGGTCAAACAATTGCGATCTGGGTGTCTTGTCCTCTGTATACTGCCACTCATGGAACCTCTGGGCTCGCAATGCCATAGTTACTCCAGATCTGGCCAGGATCTCTGCCTTCAGCTGAGGGTAATCTGCTGCAGTCTCTGTGGCCATATTGTAGTATACCTTCTGGGCCTCCCCACACAGGAACAGGGCAAGGATACCGGACCACTGGTCTCGGGGCCAGGCCTCCCGCAGGGCTGCTCTCTCAAAAGCCAGGAGGTATGCCTCCACATCATCCTCCCATGTCATTTTCTGTAGGCAGTAGCTGGCCCGTATAGTCCGGGTCCCATCGCCGTTCTGGCTTCGCTCCATAAGGGCCTTCATCTGGTTCACCAGCTCCTGCAGCAGGGCTCAGTCCTGGGGAGCCTGACTCATCAACAGACGATGAGTCTCTTGCTGTACCCTAGTCGCCTCCTGTTGGGCGGTTGCTTGGACCCAGTAGCCTCCTGCTGGGCCGCGGTGGCTTGTATTAGGGCCTTGATTACGTCGTCCATCTTAAGGACTGGATTGTTTTGGCTAACCCTGGTTTAAGTCCCCAGTGCGGAGATCCCACCCCGACACCACGTGTGGCAAATTGCCGGCACTACTATGATGGGTCCTGCACTTTCTCTTCTTGTGGGGGGGTTTCAGGGTGCCATTTCTTGCCCCTGAGTGGGTAACAACCCACGAAAGCTTATGCTGAAATAAATTTGTTAGTCTCTAAGGTGCTACAAGTTTTTCTTTCTTATTTTCGTTTTGCTATCCTACTAGTATCACAGGGCAGGGGA
This sequence comes from Macrochelys suwanniensis, assembly GCA_033296515.1. Lineage (NCBI taxonomy): Eukaryota > Metazoa > Chordata > Testudines > Chelydridae > Macrochelys > Macrochelys suwanniensis. Next base: position 2,015,536 of record CM065797.1, read on the forward strand.
GTGGAGAGGGAGGGACCCAGGCCCGCTCTCTACTCCGGGTCCCAGCCCAGGGGCCCTATGATAGCAGGTGAACCACTTGTACCAGTGATTCTTTCCCCTGGGCTACTTCCCTCTCCTGACCTTCAGCTTGTGGGGCTTCCTGCCTTCCCTCTGCACAAGCCAGGTGTCCCTTTACCTAGGATCTTGGTCTTCATAGCCTGCTGCAGCACTTCTCAAAACTCTCCTCCGCTTTCCTTCGAACTGCTCTTTGTTCCACCACCAATCCACTCTGCTTCACTCCTCCAAACTGCTCTCTGCTCCACCACCAAACCACTCTGCTCCAGCTCCTCCTCACTCTGCTCCAGCTCCTCCTCTGGCTGATTGAAGCAGGGGGATTTTATCAGGTGACTGGTTTCAGGTGCTCTAATTGGTTTCAGGTGCTTTTAATTAATCTACAGGGAATAAGGCTTCTCCTCACCCTAGATCACTCTCCTGCTGCCTTCTGGCCATGCTGTATCACAATACATAAACATTTCACATGACCTGGTCACAAATAGTATTCATAAACTAATATGAATCAGCCTTTTGTCCTTCATACCTAATTCATTCCCTGAGCATCACTCCTCCTATGCACTGAATGAGGTTGGGGTCCTGCCTGTGGTAAAAACAGTATGTGATCACATAGTTAAAGACCAAATCATAACACATGCACACAATGTGTCTGAATTAAGGCTATATGGGCAACTTTAATTCAGCATTTCCTAACTTTTCAGTGTTTGACCTTGCAACCATAATGTTCTTTTAAAGTAGCTTTCTTGTATGTAATATTATATGGTATAGAAATTAATCTGCACAACATCCCTGCAGTGTTTTTCACCTTTAAGTTAATCATAGAATCATAGAATCTCAGGGTTGGAAGGGACCTCAGGAGGTCATCTAGTCCAACCCCCTGCTCAAAGCAGGACCAAACCCAATTAGATCATCCCAGCCTGGGCTTTGTCAAGCCTGACCTTAAAAACATCTAAGGAAGGAGATTCCACCACCTCCCTAGATAACCCATTCCAGTGCTTCACCACCCTACTAGTGAAAAAGTTTTTCCTAATATCCAACCTAAACCTCCCCCTCTGCAACTTGAGACCATTACTCCTTGTTCTGTCATCTTCTACCACTGAGAACAGTCTAGCTCCATCCTCTTTGGAACCCCCTTTCAGGTAGTTGAAAGCAGCTATCAAATCCCCCCTCATTCTTCTCTTCTGCAGGCTAAACAATCCCAGTTCCCTCAGCCTCTCCTCATAATGAAACATAACACTGAGCTTTAGCATAGTTTTTGTCAGGGAATATTTAATTAGTAAAAAAAAAAAAACACAACCAAAAAAAAAACCATACTGGTTCCTTACCACTTTCCTATAGCCCTCTGGCCTTGCCCCATCACAATAGCCAGAATAGGTCAAATCGAAGAGTGGAACCACTCGCTATGAAAACTAGGGGGAAGACTGGGTACAGTTATATGCAAGGTGTGGATCGCAGCATGGCCCCTAACAGTGTGTTGCCTTTGAGAAACTGTCATAAATGTGGGGAAAATAATCATTTTGCAAAATGCTGCAGATCCCAAATACAGAAAAGTCAAGTGCATTCAGTTAAAGACAACCTGGTTGAGGAGTTTTTAATAGACGTACTGGATCTAGCAAGCCTGATGTGAGGGACTGTGGATACTGCCTGTGACAGTGAATGGAACAATTATTCCACTGAAACTGGACACAGGAGCTCAGATTAATATTCTATCTGCACATTTAATACCCCATTTGGAAGATACAGATACTTACGCTTAGCCTTGGACGTAGCTTCAGCACCAGAAATGTACCACAAACCCATACAAAAAAACCCCAAACATTGGTTCCTTACCACTTTCCTATAGCCCTCTGGCCTTGCCCCGTCACAGTATGCTTTCACTGATTCTGTTTTGTGTGCTGTGATCATTTAAACTTCATGCTGATAGAGCTTGATGTGACTCTTTTTTCTGCTTTGCTGCACTGTCAACAAAATCAAAGCTATGTTTTACTGAAATAGTGATTATTTTAAAAGGAAGGGGTTGCTTTCAGGACTTGTAAGAAATTTGGTAATGTTTGTTTTTACAAAGATGTATTTTCCCTATTAGCATTGCATCAGTTTTGCTTAGCAGGAAACATTACATTTTTCCTCTGTCATGCTTTTAGTGAAGCCTGCAGTAAATATTTACTACTGTGGATGAAAGAAGGGTTTTAGTTCTAAACTACAGGTTTGACGAAATCACCTAACCAAAGGCATGTGATAGATGGCAGCGTAATGGTTGGTAACAAACTATGCAGAATATGTACAGAATTACTGTGCTGTTTTCATTAGTAAATATTTTATATTATGGTAGTGACCAAAGGCCCCAGTTGGGATTGGGACCCATCGTGAAATGTAGATAAGAGATCCCTGCCCCCAGAGGTCATACAATCTAAAAGACAAAATGGAGGAAGGTTAGGTGTTGGGTATATAATATAAAAGCAAACTAATATGGTGAAGAATTGGCACAGCTTTGTTAGCTGAAGTCATAGTCTTGAAGAGATTATGGTAATTTACGGGATTTCAGAGAAATGAGGCCCTGTTGAACTATGTTTTTAGGTTTTAATGATTGCAGGACAGGGTGGATTTGATTTAACTCAAATTGATTTAAATCACTAGTCAGGAAGACTAGTTTTAATTGTGGATTTCTACATAAAAGTGCATTCTTGTTGGTTGTTATAACCTTAATACATATTCTTCACAACTCAGAGGTAGATGTAGGTTTCATTTTTAGAAGGTACAAACTATACATTTTTAAAGTGATTTATTTTGAAAACTTTTCAGAGTAGTTTTACAGCTATATCAGAAAATGAATGATTGGTTATTTCATTTACCAAAGGTAATCAAAGCAGAGTTCACTCCCAATGATTTCATAAATATCTCCAATTCAACAGGTCAATCATTAATATTTGGAGGATTTTCTTGCCATGCTGTATTAGGAGGAGAACATCACCAGACAGACATTTTAAATTGTTTAACTAAAGCAACATTATGTATTCTGGATTCTTTTCTTCAACAGCAAACGTATAATATTTTAACAAAACAAGCATTTGAATTTAGTTAAACATTCAAGTTTTTTAAAGTCAGGTTTGTTTTTGTTAAAATTGTTCTTAACTAAAATAATCAAATGAAATATTAAAAAAACAAAAATTAAATCGACTGTGTCAGCTAGGTCAACATGAGAAACTTAAAATATTGGCTTCTGCAGCTAACTCGGTCGTCTTCACCTTCATTTTCCCATTTCTTTTCTAGATTATGAAATCTAGAAAAGAAAAACAAGCTTTCCTGCTTTTTTAGGTCCCAAACGATTTCTCAATTTGGAATGAATTAGTCCAAAGGAAGAAAATATTCTTTCTACACCAGCAGAAGAAGCTACTGCTGTTAAAAGTGAGATGATCACTTCAACAGTGTCTGAATCCAAGTGCTTAAGTGACTTCCACCAGTTCACTGGTGTGACTTTCTTTTAAACATCATCAGCACACACATTTCTTGAATGGCTCTTATTCCCAAACTGGGTCTCTTTTATGGCCCGCTGCCATTATAGGTTTTCCTTTCGAGTGAGAGAATGGCATGGTATCTCAAATCAATGAAGGCTACACTCAGACCTCAAGACTTCTAGAATATGGTGCTCAAACAGTTTCACGTTTGTTTCTACTGCCTGGCCCTCCCTTCTCACATTTATCTCCAGACTTCTTCTCCTTGTCCAGATCTATTCCGCCCCCAACAATCTTCTATTCATTGAACTTTTTGAAACTTTGCACTTTTAGAGAGAGGAAAGGAATTGACTCTGTCCCTTTGCAGAGGGACAATAGAGTTGAGGTCTGTTATTTCTCACCTCCATTTATTTATTTATTTATTTTATTTATTTACATTTTTGCTGTTAACAAGCATGCTATCTTTGGAGACACAAATCAACAGTTTGAGAACTGCAAAACTAAGCATCTTTGATGGTATCTTCTAGACCAGGCGTGGGCAAACTTTTTGGCCCGAGGGCGAAATCAGGGTTGCAAAATTGTATGGAGGGCCAGGCTGTGCCTCCCCAAACAGCCTGGCCCCGCCCCCTATCTGACCCCCACCCACTTCCCACCCTCTGACTGCCTCCCTCAGAACCGCCAACCCATCCACCCCCCCCGCTTCTTGTCCCCTGACTTCCCTGAACCCTATCCACACCCCCGCCCCCTGACAGACCCCTAGGACTCCCACGCCTATCCAACCCCCCCATTCCTCGTCCCATGACCGCCCCCCAGATCCTCCGCCCCCTGTCCCCTGACTGCCCCCCGGCCCCCTTACCGCGGCCCGCCGGAGCTGGACACGAGGCCCCTCAGGAGCACGCAGCCCCGCCCCCTTACCATGCCACTCAGCGCGGCAGGAGCTTGCAGCCCCGCCGCTGCAGCGCTGTCCAGGAGCGGCGAGCCAGAGCGCTGGCGGCACGGCATGCTGAGGCTGCGGGGGCTGGGAGACAGCGGGGGAGGGGAGGGAAGGGGGGAGCCTCCCCAACCGGGAGCTCAGGGGCCAGGCAGGACGGGCAGTTTGCCCACCCCTGTTCTAGACTGAGCACTGAGTCCCATTGGGTAGATAGAAAGATTAACCTAAATAATCTTTACAGAAGCCCCTGGAACCCCATACAATTGGGTCCCTAATCCATGAACTATTGGAACTCATTTACTAATTTTTTAAAAAAATTACATGAATATATTCTCATACTATAGAATTAGAATTTATAATCCCTATTCCATGATGAGACATTATAGCACAAAGATATATCTTAATTAAAACTATCGTTAGATGGATTTTTTTTGAGGAAAAAAGCTGTTTTAAATTTTAAAAAAATCCAATTTTAAAAAAAAATCATTGATTTTTATCCACCCTGTTACAGGTTATGGTAAATCAGAAGGTAAGGACTGGTCATTTGATTAGTCTGAACTAATAAGGCTTAGGGGAAAAAATCAACATTGCTAGGTGTTAAAGCATTGATTTAAAAAAAAAAACACTTCTCAAAAAGCCCATTAATAAGATTGAGGGTTTGTATAACTAATTTGAAAATTTGTACTGTTACAAGTTTAAAATAAATAATGAACTAAATTATAAATATTGTGGGTTTTTTTAAATACCACTACTGGTAGGTATCTTATTTGAATTTTATAAAACGGCTATAAGTAAATCTAGTAATGAAAATGAAGGCCGTAATCCTGGGAACACTGAAGCAGATATGTGATTTCGTTCACATGAATAACCCCATTGAATTCAAGCATGCAAACGGTCCTATTGAAGTTAAAGATGTGCATAAGAGTTTGCAGCATCTAGTGCTCAAATTGTAATTTTATTAACTTCTTAGTGGCATGAAACCTTTGTTGCATCAAAGCAATGTTCACTGTTAATGAAAAGTTATTCAGACTTTCAATACATTGATTTTGTGTGAACTGTGTATTACACAAGTTACACTTTTCAAAAATAGGAGCTCAGCTGAGCTCTTAAGTCTGTATTTATACACCTGAGAGGAGGATTTTCAAAAACATCTAAGTGACCGCAAACCCTGATGAAGTATGCAGCCTGGTTAAGGCATTTCAGCTTTCTTGGCTTGAGGACGTTTAGTATAGTAGAAGGTAGTATTGGTTGCAAATTATCAATTTTGCATTTGAATTTATGGTGTTCTCACAGTAAGTTTATTAATGAGGCCCCGAACTTGTCTTTTTCAACACAGATGAGCACTTTTAAATGTGAAAATTCTTAATAGAAAAATCTTAATAGAAAAATTAAAAGGTTTTTTTAATCTGCTATGTAAATTCTGTTAAACAATTGTTTGAGCACTTGATACAGTTGGGATTTGAAGATGCATCCCTCTTGGCCCATGTGTGAATGATGAATGAATCAGAAGCACAGATAAGGTGAGGGTCACCTCTTTCATCTGATAATCATTTTCCTTCATAGAGTTTGAGGTGAAGTGCTCCAAATACAAAGTGTTTTGAATACGGTTAAGTTTTCTAATTTGTTTTTTCTTCAGTTATTCCATTTTTAGACCTTACTTTGAGACAGTAATATCACTACATTAATTATAAAAAGGATAAGTGAAAAATATGGTATACAACTATTGTCCTGAAAACCAATTCAGGAATGGATATTTGAGTGTGGACTGTACTAGACTACTGCCCATCACTTATTTCCCACAATTCAGATAAACAAGCAGGTTTCCTGTTGTCATGTATGTTTGTATGCAAAAATGTTTAGTTTTAAGCGTTCTTTGGCTCTTTATTCCCTTCCAGGAGTCGTAATCCTCTTTGAACATTATAATCTCTTTCACAGCAGCAGTCTGTAAGGTCAGGTTTATTACTCTGAATGAAAACAAAGTACTTGTCTTGAAAAAGCAAAGTGAATTAAGGAAAATGATACTCTGTTTCTAAACTAAGGCTTCCTGTGAGGTATTAGCAGATCTTTAACTGGAAAACTAAATCTTAATTTGAGCAGGTTGAGTATTTACTAGGCCTTTTTAGCGCTTGTTCCAATGTTTTATTTTACTCCTATTGTCTTTGTACTTGAAGTTTGCTACCACTTTCTTCAGTCAGAGTGTTCTGATTCTGATTGCTGCTGCTAAATTACTGTTAATTCTGGAGATGGTAAATGAAATAGGTGGTGAAATGCATTTTCTTGAGACAGTCTTATTGCACTACCAGTTTGGTTTGCCTTTAACAAATATCATGAAGCTTTACTCCTAGGAGAATTCTGTGTGCCAAAACATTAAAAAATCTGTGTACAACATTTTAAAATTCTGCATTTTTTATTTGTCAAAATAAAACAATATATTCATTCCAGTTTCAGTTATTTTGGTAATTTATTTAAAAATACCTGTCAGCAAGTATATCTGTAACAATGCAGACAACAAAAAAGATTCAGGAAATGTTTTTGACAAATAGGTTCCTTGGTAGGCATATTAATACAGAACGTTGAGTAATTCATTTAAACTACAATACAAAAACATATTTCCCTCACCCCTCAAGCAGTGCAAAGGCTTGGGGGAATCAGGGGTAATGGAGAAGCTGAGGGAGAGGGAAGTAATTGCTGGGAAGAAGCCTGGGAGTGAACCTGGAAGGTTGTTGGGTGTGGGTGAGAAATATGGAACAGTTGTTTTTTGGGGTGGGGGAAGAGAAGAGAGATTGTTAGGGAGTTGAGGTGCCTTCCCCATGCAGACCCTGGCTGACTTCTAGTCCCTCTCATTCAGTCAGGCACATCTGCCCCTGTCCCCATGTGTCCCTGCACCTCCATCAGTCACTCCCAGTCCCCCTGTGTGCCTGAACCCTCACTCAGCCACTCCCCCCTTCCCTGTCCCCATGTGCTCCTGTACCCCCCTCCCCATTGTCCCCACGTGGCCCCCTAGTAGCCTCGTGCCCCATGCTGTCTGTCCCCCCCCCCCCCCCCCCATACCCTATACCCTCTCACCTGGCCCCACGTGCAGGGTGCTGTGATGAATGCAGCCTCTTCTCCTCACTCAATGCAGCTTGCTATTCCTGATAGAGCACTTGGTGATCACCTGGTGATTCGGACCTCGAATTGGTGTCTTAAATGGGGTCTCTCCATTGGTAGCCTAATGTGTTTGCTAGGCTAATTAACGCTGAGATCTTGTGGTTTTGGCTTGTAGGTCCCCACATACTGTGTATTTACAAAAAAAACACCACACACAACCAATCCCCCCTCCCCCACAACTGCAATTTTTAAAGCTATAATGTAATGTCTAATATCATGACTAAAAACAGGGCTGTAAATTATTTTCTCTCTCTCTCTCCCCTTCTCCTTAAAAGGAGGACATTATGCTGTAGACATTCATGCCTAGGTGAGCTGCTACGGCTGTTCATCAATGCGGTTGACAGTAATAAGTAATTCATGTGCCTGATTAAAAATAAACAAAATATACAAAATTAAAATGGTCATGTTGCACTGCTCCTGATTGACCTGCAGCAGTTTATAGAACACCTGCAAATTTCATTTTTGTAGTATGTTACTAAAAGTCTAAGTAAGTCTTTTGGAGTAGTCACAGAAAATGCATAGAATATTTCACCCCGGAAGATGATTCTTGTGTGTTTTGAACTAAACTAGATCTTGCATCCAAAAGCCCTGACTCAAAACAATGCTGTATTCAGGAGTTTCCAGCAATATCCACAGATCAGCACTGGGCCTGAGTTTAACACAGGCAGAATATTTCTTTATAACAGAACAACAAAGCATCAGAGTATCAGTAGCTAGTGCCCAGCTGAAAGCAAAAGGAGTCTTTAAATATCTACAACTAATTTCCCCCCTAATACTGTGATTATACCCTGGTCTTTGAGGGTAACATTGGTAAACAGAAGTTTTATTTTAACAGAAACATACCAGCTTGTCGTTTTAATGCTCCTGCAGTATAAATGTTTTTAAATTGGGAGGGTGATATACTACCTTATTTTATACATATTATAGAAAATGCTATTGGTCTTCAATGCCTTTTGTTAATACAGCAGTCCTTATGCTCCTGTTCCTTTGAACAAGGGCGCTAGTGAGTAGATATCACCAGCAATGATGATGTGAAAATTTTTTTTTTCATATTGCCCTGACCATATTTGGAGTGGGGTGAGAGATGAATAAAGGGCATGACCTCAGTTTCTTACTCATATGAGGATTACTTCTATTTTTCTGCTCACTTGACAGGCCTGCCTTAGTGGTTGCGTGTTGTAGGTACCATCTTTGGTAATGTGCAGTGATGATCTGGTAGCCAATCTGGTCAGCCTTGCTTTAGGGATGATACAGATTTCTTTGTATATATTTCAAGGCTATACGTTTTAAGAATCTGCCTGCTGACACTCTGACTGTTGAGTACTTTGAAATATTGACATTTCATCTCACTCACCACCACCGCCCATAATCAGAGCTTCCATGATTTGGGGCATACAGAATCAAGGCAGAAGGATTTTAATACGTGAAATATGTGTATTTAACATTTGCCATATCAGTCAGAAACCATACATATTTGAATAATAGGCGTACATGAGGAGGGGGGATTGGGTTATAGCATTAACTTCACTTTTCATTTGATACAGCGACTACTCTTTTTAATGTGAAACACATTCTACACATTAATTTTGTTAAATGAAAATAAGAAAGAAAAACTTGTAGCACCTTAGAGACTAACAAATTTATTTCAGCATAAGCTTTCGTGGGTTAGTACCCACTTCATCGGATGCATGGAATGAAACATACAGTAGACAGATATTTATACAGTCAGGTGCATTTATTTATATATGCACCTCCACCTTATCATGTTTCTCTGACTGTATAAATATCTGTCTACTGTATGTTTCATTCCATGCATCCGATGAAGTGGGTACTAACCCACGAAAGCTTATGCTGAAATAAATTTGTTAGTCTCTAAGGTGCTACAAGTTTTTCTTTCTTATTTTCATTTTGCTGACACAGACTAACACGGCTACTACACTGAAACCTATCATTAATTTTGTTGAATATATATTTATATAATACCTTTAACCCAATACTTCATTTGGAATAATTATAAATGATTCCAGTATTCTCTCATTCAAATTACAGTTTTGTCCTGATATGAGTAATACAAGTTACTTACTTAACGCTATTTTCATCTGCTAATACCAAAGCTGGTTTTGTTAGGTCATTGTAACACACCAGAATTTACAGAATTTATAACACAGGCCAGAGAATTTTCCTCAAAATAATTCCTAGATCATATATTTTAGAAAAACATCCAATCTTGATTTAAAAATTGTCAAGGATGGAAAATCCACCGTGACCCTTGGTAAATTGTTCCAATGATTAATTACCCTCACTGTTAAAAACTTATACCATATTTCCAGTCTGGATTTGTCAAGCTTCAACTTCCAGCCTTTGGATTATGTTACCTTTGTCTGCCAGATTGAAGAGACGGTTATCAAATATTTGTTCCCCATGTAGGTACTTACAGACTGTAATAGTCACCCCATAACCTTCTCTTTTATGCTCACTAGGTTGAGCTCCTTGAGTCTCTCTCTATAAGGCAGGGGTAGTCACTAGGTGGACCACGGTCCAAATCCGGACTGCCAGATGCTTTTGAATGGGCCACAAAATCTTTTTATTTACTTATCATTAATTTTATTTTTACCCTCTCATTCCCTCACAATGCAGTCTTCAATGCATTGTACTGTGAATTAATGATTGGTTTGCCTTAATTCCTTATTTGCTTAATTTGAGCTATCATCTTTCTTGGTTTAATTTTATTTTTCATTTAATGCACTAAAAATATAAGCAATGGGGTACATTACTGATGCACAACATTGTATCTGTTTGTTGAAAAGAGCACCTGCGGTGTGAAAAGTTTCTCTGGAGTCTGGACCTTGATTGTAACTTAACCAAGAAATTTGGACCTTGAGAAAAAAATAGACTACCCTTGCTATAAGGCAGGGGTGGCCAACCTGAGCCTGAGAAGGAGCCAGAATTTACCAATGTACATTGCCAAAGAGCCACAGTAATACATCAGCAACCCCGCATCAGCCCCCCCCCCCCCCCCCCCCCGGCTCCCAGTGTCTCCCGCCCACCAGCAGCCCCGCCGATCAGTGCCTTCCGCACCTCCTGAGCAGCTGTTTTGTGGCATGCAGGAGCCTCTGGGTGGGAGCAGGAGGAGCGAGGGCATGGCAGGCTCGGGAGGGGGTGGGAAGTTCATAGACTCATAGACTCATAGACTTTAAGGTCAGAAGGGACCATTATGATCATCTAGTCTGACCTCCTGCACAATGCAGGCCACAGAATCTCACCCACCCACTCCTGGAATAATTCTCTCACCTATGTCTCAGCTATTGAAGTCCTCAAATCATGGTTTAAAGACTTCAAGATGCAGAGTATCCTCCGGTAAGTGACCCGTGCCCCATGCTGCAGAGGAAGGCAAAAAACCTCCAGGGCCTCTGCCAATCTACCCTGGAGGAAAATTCCTTCCCGACCCCAAATATGGCGATCAGCTGAACCCCGAGCATGTGGGCAAGACTCACCAGCCAGACACCCAGGAAAAAGTTCTCTGTAGTAACTTCTAACATCCGATCATTGACCATTGGTCCTATTTACCACTGATGGCAATTAATTGACCCTTGACTAAGATCATGTTATCCCATCAAACCATCCCCTCCATAAACGTATCTAGCTTAATCTTGAAGCCAGTTAGGTCTTTTGCCCCCACTGCTTCCCTTGGAAGGCTGTTCCAGAACTTCACTCCTCTGATGGTTAGAAACCTTCGTCTAATTTCAAGTCTAAACTTCCTGCTGGCCAGTTTATATCCATTTGTTCTTGTGTCCACATTGGTACTGAGCTGAAATAATTCCTCTCCCTCCCTGGTATTTATCCCTCTGATATATTTAAAGAGAGCAATCATATCTCCCCTCAGCCTTCTTTTGGTTAGGGTAAACAAACCAAGCTCAGTTGGTGGAGTCGGTGCCTATACAACGAGCCACATTAACTTCTGAAGAGCCACATGTGGCTCCGGAGCCACACGTTGGCCACCCCAGCTATAAGGCTGGTTTTTAATTCCTTTAATCATTCTCATGGCAATTCTGTGAACACTCTGATTTATCAACATCCTTTTGGAGTTGTGGACACCAGAGCTGGACACAGTATTTCAGCAGCAGTCACACCAATGCCAGATCGAGAGGTAAAATAACCACTACTCCTACTGACAGGTTTCAGAGTAGCAGCCGTGTTAGTCTGTCAGCAAAAAGAAAAGGAGTACTTGTGGCACCTTAGAGACTAACAAATTTATTTCAGTATAAGCTTTCGTGGACTACAGTCCCTTTCTTTGGATGCATACTGTATGTTCCATTCTGTGCATCCGAAGAAGTGGACTGTAGTCCATGAAAGCTTATGTTGAAATAAATTTTAGTCTCTAAGGTGCCACAAGTACTCCTTTTCTTTTCACTACTCCTACTGAAGGTTCCCGTTTATGCATCCCAGGATCGCATTAGCTCTTTTGGCCAGAGTGTTACATTGGAAGCTCATGTTCAACTGATTATCCATCATGACCCTTGCATCTTTTTCAGAGTCACTGCTTCCCAGGACAGAGTCCTCCATCCTGTAATTGTGGTCTACATTCTTTATTCCTAGAAGTATACATTTAGCTGATCCCTGAGGGACCCCTCTGGAAATGTATTCACTCTGTGATGATTTCCCATTTACAGTTATGTTTTGAGACCTATCAGTTAGCAAGCCTTAATCTATTTAATGTGTGCCATGCTAACTTTATATCCATTCTAGCAAGGTATACTACTAATACAGGCATCACATATGTACCTCCTAGCTAATAACTAAATATTAATGTGAAGTTTTCATCAAAAATTTGAAATTCTGTAAAAGTGGCTTTACTGTCACCTGGCTTGTGAACCGGGAGGACGGTGGTAATAAGTACTCCTATTCCAGAAAGCTCAACAGTGACCAGGTGGCATCACACAGTTTCTTTTAATTTAGCATCTAGAAATTCAGAATCCACCAAAAAAAAAAAAAATTATATGGACACTAAAACCAAAGTACTGTGAAAAACTTGCATTTGGCTACTGGATTTTGAGAAGAACTTTTCAAAACTGCATCTTAATTAAGAGGACTTGTTACTGAGTAGTGCAAGCCAGTAATTGACTACCATGGGCTGTGGATAGAGCTACTAATGCAGAAATTGCTCTTTGGTGAGCCAGAGACTAGAGATCAACACCTATAAAGTATTTCCTGCCAAGTGACCAACCACTGGGCTGGGTTGTCTTTTATGCTGCTGCTTGCCTACCTGTAAGTTTGAGGATTAAATCATTTAAAATACAGTGCATCTTGTGGTGTATTGCTGCTGTTAATGCAGCAATCATAGTCAATACCAAAGGGATGTAGCCTCCTTCTAGATTGAGCACCACCTAAATTGGTCTCTAGCTAGGGTCCTTATGACTGGCTAGATGTTCAGTCTGTCATTGGTAAGGATAAGAAGGTTTTGTCAGTGAGGTCATGGATTTCCTGAATTTGAGACCTCTGACATTTTCTGTTTCAGCTTCAGCCCTGAGGCACGGGGCAGCAATATCCCTGAAGCTGCTGATGGCAGCAGGGACTCCCCCGTTATTTTTAATAAAAGTCACAGACGGGTCACAGGCTTCCATGAATTTTTGTTTATTGTCCGTGACCTTTCTGTGATTTTCACTAAAAATAACCATGACAAAAATCTTAACCTTAGTCATTGGTGATCTTATTGTGCCACCAAAGCTTTTGATTGCCGGCCATGTAGCAGCATTCCTTGGTAAACAGGCGGTGTACTTACTTGGTTTTCCACCCCAATAATGAGCCTATGCCATTACGATATACTGTTAGTGCCGTGTGAACAACAAAAATGGAAGGTCCGATAAAAATTGCTGTGGATGGTGAAGCTGATAATGGACATATACTGACGTGTGTGCGTGTGTGTGTGCGCATGCACGCGCAGGGTACTGGTGAAATAGATTCATGGAATTTTGGCCTGTTATCAGATCTATAGGTATCAAAATAAAAGTGCTGTGGCTGCCAAACAGAAGAGCCACTGAATTACATAAGAACGGCCATACTGGGTCAGATCAATGGTCCATCTAGCCCAGTAGCGTGTCTTCCCAACAGTGGCCAATGGCAGGTGCTTCAGAGGGAATGAACAGAACAGGTAATCAAGTGATCCATCCCCTGTCACCCATTCCCAGCTTCTGGCAAACAGAGGCTAGGGGCACTATCCCTGCCCATCCTGGCTCATAGCCATGGATGGACCTATCCTCCATAAATGTATCTAGTTTTTTTCTGAACCTTGTAATAGTTTTGGCCTTCACAACATCCTCTGGCAAAGAGTTCCACAGGTTGTGCATTGTGTGAGGAAATATTTCCTTTTGTTTGTTTTAAACTTGCTACTTATTTATTTTTGTTCGGTGACCCCTAGTTCTTGTGTTATGAGGAGTAAATAACACGTCCTTATTTACTTTCTCCACACCAGTCATAATTTTAGAGACTTCAAATATATCGCCTCTTAGTCGTCACTTTTCCAAGCTGAAAAGTCCCAGTCTTAATAATCTTTCCTAATATGGAAGCTGTTTCATGCCCCTAATTTTGTTGTCCCTTTCTGTACCTTTTCCAATTCCCATATATCTGTCTGAGATGGGATGACCAGATCTGCATGCAGTGTTCAAGATGGGGGGTATATCATGGATTTATATAGAGGCAGTATATTTTCTGTCTTCTGTTGCTGCATATTGAATTGATGTTTACAGAGAACTATCCACAGCGACACCAACTTTATAATGTGCTGGGGGGTGCTCGACCCCCCCCCCCCCACACTCTGCCCCAGACCTCGCCCCCCGCTCCACCCCTTCCCCCAAGTCCCCACCCCACCACGCTCCTGAGTGCATCCTGTTCCCTCTTCTCCACTCCCCCCGCCCCCCCAGTGCCTCCTGCATGCTACAGAACAGCTGATCTGCAGTGGGCTGGAGCCGCTGGGAGGATGGGAGAGGGGGAGGTGCTGATTGGCAGGGCAGCCGGGAGGCGTGGGAGGGAGGGCGATAGCTGCTGGTGGGTGTTCAGCACCCATCATTTTTTCCTGTGGTTGCTCCAGCTGTGGAGCACCCACGGAGTCAGCACCTATGACTATCCACAATGGCTCCAAGATCTTTCTTGAGTGATAAAAGCTAATTTAGACCTCATCATTTTATATGTATAGTTGGGATTATATTTTCCAATGTGCATTACTTTGCATTACTACTTCCTGAGGCACTTTCTATGGGATCTTGTTCTTAGGAATGCATTTTGACTGCTTTTGGAGGCATTACATGGACGTGTAATGGGCTGGAGTTTCTTATCTAAACTCATACCCTATCCATTCCATGCTCAGTGTAGTCATGGCGAATCTGCCTTTCAGAAGGGCTGACAACAATAGTTGTGGTTCATAGACTTTTTTTTAAGATAAGGAGGTGCCATGACCTGTATAACACAGGGTATAGGATTCCACCAAGTGGCTCTTGCATCAAGCCCATAATTTCTGGCTGAGCTAGAGCATATCACATAGAAAGACATTGTCTTGACTTAAAGTGATGGGGAATCTACCACATCTCTTTGTTCCAATGTGCTTCAATTCTAGTATGTATTTGTCAGTCTGTAGCTTCCAGCCTTTGCATTTTGTTGCTCAGGATGTCTAAAATTCAGGCCCTGGGTTCTTATTACAGTTTTTCTCTGAGTGGTAGAGAAACCTTTAAAAGTATAGCTACTCATAATCATATCATGATTAAGGCTAAGATTTTGTCATGCATATTTTTAGTGAAAGTCACAGACATGTCCCAGGCAATAAAGAAAAAATCACAGAAGCCTGTCCATGAGTTTTACTAAAACTATTCATGACAAAATGGGAAGCTGCCCCCACACCGCCCGCAGGCTGAAGTGGGGTACTGCCCGTGGACTGAAGTCATGGAGGTCTCTGGAAGTCACAGATTCTGTGACTTCTGCGACCTCCATGACAAAATTGTAGCCTTAAATCATGATTGATTTATGTAGTGCTCAGAAGTGTACTTAGTTGCTTTAGACATGTAAGAACCAAGTTTCCCTCCCTGTAGAGCAGTGGTTACCAACCGGTCGATCGTGATCGACTGGTCGATCCGAGAGGATCTCCCGGTCGATCGTGATCTCCGGTGGTGCAGCAGGGGTGCCGCTAAGACAGGCTCCCTTCCTACCTCAGCCCCACACCATTCCCGGAAGTGGCCAGCACAGCCCTGCGGCCCTGGGAGTCAGGGGTCTCCCTCCGCACGCTGCTCCTGCCGGCAAGCACCGCCCCTGCAGCTCCCTTTAGCTGGGAAAGCTGTGGGGCCGGTGCTTGCAGAGAGGGGCAGCGTGTGGAGCCACGTGCCCCCCGTCCCTCCTCCCCAAGGGCTGCAGGGGTGCGTTGGCCTCCAGGAGCGGTGTGAGGCCGGGTTAGGCAGGGAGCTTACCTTAGCCTTGCTGTGCCCGCCGCCAACCGGGAGCCACCAGAGGTAAGTGCTGCCCAGCTGGAGGCCACACCCCAACCCCCATCCCTGAGCCCCCTCCTGGATCCAGCACCCTATCCCCCTTCTTGCACCCCAAGCCTCATCCTAAGTCCCCTCCCAGAGCCAGCACCCCATTCCTCAGCCCTGAGTCCCATCCTAAAGCCTGCACCCCTGCCCCAGCTCTGACCCCCCCCCCACCAGAGCCAGCACCATGTACCCCTTCCTGTACCCCAACACTCTTCCCCAGCCCAGAGTCCCCTCCTGCACCCATACTCCCTTCTAGAGCTTGCACTTCTCACCCCCTCCCGAACCCCAACCCCCTGCCCCAGCTTGGTGAAAGTGAGTGAGGGTGGGGGAGAGCAAGCAAGGGAGAGGGAGGGGATGGAGTGAGCGGGGTGGGGCTTTGGGGAAGGTGTGGGGCCTCGTGGAAGGGGCGGGATAGATCCTGGGTTACCCTTAGATTCAAAAAGTGATCTTGGGTGTGTAAAGTTTGGAGACCACTGCTGCAGAGCTTTTTCTCTCAGTATTACCTACATACCTCCTTCTCCTGTCACCCCTCCCTGCACTTTGAGAAACGTGATAGTTACATTATGACTTGAGATTTTTAATAAACAGCCAATCATAGAAGATTAAGGTTGGAAGAGACCTCAGGAGGTCATCTAGCCAACCTCCTGCTCAAAGCAGGACCAACACCAACTAAATCATCCCAGCCAGGGCTTTGTCAAGCCGGGCCTTAAAAACCTCTAAGGCTGGAGATTTCACCACCTCCCTAGGTAACCCATTCCAGTTCTTCACCACCCTCCTAGTGAAATAGTGTTTCCTAATATCCAACCTAGACCTCCCCCACTGCAACTTGAGACCATTGCTCCTTGTTCTGTCATCTGCCACCACTGAGAACAGCCAAGCTCCATCCTCTTTGGAACCCCCCTTCAGGTAGTTGAAGGCTGCTATCAAATCCTCCCTCACTCTTCTCTTCTGCAGACTAAATAACCCCAGTTTCCTCAGCCTCTTCTCGTAAATCATGTGTCCCAACCCCCTAATCATTTTCGTTGCCCTCCGCTGGACTCTCTCCAATTTGTTCACATCCCTTCTGTAGTTGGGGGACCCAAAACTGGATGCAGTACTCCAGGTGTGGCCTCACCAGTGCCGAATAGAGGGGAATAATCACTTCCCTCAATCTGCTGGCAATGCTTCTAGTAATGCAGCCCAATATGCCGTTAGCCTTCTTGGCAATGAGGGCACACTGCTGACTCATATCCAGCTTCTCATCCACTGTAATCCCCAGGTCCTTTTCTGCCGAACTGCTGTTTAGGCAGTTGGTCCCCAGCCTGTGGTGCATGGGATTTTTCCGTCCTAAGTGCAGGACTGTGTACTTGTCCTTGATGAACCTCATCAGATTTCTTTTGGCCCAATCCTCCAATTTGTCTAGGTCCCTCTGGACCCTATCCCTACCCTCTAGAGTATCTACCTCTGCCCCCAGCTTAGTATCATCTGCGAACTTGCTGAGGGTGCAATCCATTCCGTCATCCAGATCATTAATAAAGATGTTGAACAAAACCGGCCCCTGGGGCACTCCACTTGATGCCAGCTGCCAACTAGACATCGAGCCATTTTACCACAGCAAATTTTAAAGGTGTCTCCCTGCCCCAAGCAACAAAACCTGCAGGAGTTTCTCTGTAGTGGAGTGGGTAACAGGTTGTCTAGGTGGTGTGGGCTCTCTCCCTGTCTCAAGAAGCTACACAGCATGTCCTTTCTCATGCTTTCTATTACCCCGTAGTTGTGCCTATGTAGCATCCATAGTTAAATGTGTTAAAAAAAGAAAAAACACAATTTGTACCAAAAAGATTTCTAGTGCTGCCCTAAATGTGGGGGAGGAACAGCGCGTGCTGCCCATTGACGCAAACAGAAATGAAAGTATTCAGTGTCTCCTGTGTTTAGTCCTTTAGCTCCTCGCCCTCCCCCGTGACAACGTTAGTAGTTTGTAGCTTATTTTTAAGGAAAGTAAATAAGTAAATGTTCCAGCTTCCGCTTTGACTGTCTTTGAAAGGGAATCGGTCCGTATTCTACGATGATTACTATATAGGTTTCAGAACTTCACTTTGCATTCAACCGGTGTGAAAACTGTAATTAGAGATAGAAGAGGCTCAATAGCTTGATACTTTCTCTTCTCTATTGCTAACCTTCTTACCATATCTGTATGGCTTTCAAAGTTGGCTCTATAAATCAAGAGTTGGTGGTGTGTAAGAACTGAGTCAGCCTTGTAAAAGGAGTCCTTGCTGTAATATGATTGGATTGATGATGATGATGTTGTGGAACTGCAGTTTAGTTTTTCCAATGGGAATCAGTGTTATTGTTTACTATGCTCCTTTGTAGCCTTTCCGGTGTGTGCCCTTCAAGGGAGACTTTACCCTGTTTCTTAACAGGTCATTGTGAAAGTTGCTGATGAATGAATTACTTATTCCTTGCCCTGCCCTTTCTGTTCCATCCCATACAGGAAAGGAGTGGTGCAGAATGCACAGGGAATGGCATTTCCTATTTTATTAAATTGGCAACATTTTAACTTAACTGTAACAGTTCAGAACCATGCAAAGGAAGACTTAATTTTTCTAGAGCACAGTCCACCAGCAAAACCTAGATTTGAAATTGATTTATGGCATGAATTAAAATATTTGGGGCATATTAAGAATCCTATCAGGACTTGGACTGTTTTTTCTAGGAGCAAAGATGGTAATAATGACTTGACTGGATTTTCTTTTTTCTAACTGTAGTAAGGAGAAAGTATTGTCTACACATTTCCCCTCCCTTTTTCAATTCTCTTGGTTTAGGGATTATTTGCATTAACATGATTTATGAACAATTTACTGTAAGACCAACTTAATTCCTCTGTGCCTGTTTGAGAGACAAGCATACATATTTTTTTTAGGTAAACCTTGAAATAGTGCTTAATATTAATGAAAGAAGACTGGAGTTGCATATGGAAAATTGCACTTGTACCGTAGCAGTATACAGGAGAAGGCCATTTAACCAGTCCAGTTAAATTTCTTCAAAAACATGAGGGGACTACCCGTTGCTGATTTGTGTCCCGATAGGAAGCTATACATGTCTAACTTATTAAAAATAGTGTGCATATGCTATTTCAGTGTCAAAATGGAGTTTAATAAATCAGGTTTCTCAACTGATAACATCCTAATCTGTCCTCAACTAGCTAATGTATTAACATGCAGCTTGCAAAATCAAAAGTAAAGTTTTAAACTGTTAATGTTTTAGCTAACATGTTTTAAAAAATACACTAAACTGCACAGATTCAGTTTGAGCTTAAGTATTTGAAAGATAATTTTATGAACAGAGTCATCGACAGACATCCTTTCTCTAACAATACATAGCACTTAAGAGTGCTTGATATGTTCAAACTCTATATGAAAACTAATTTTTCTAGCTTTGTTTGGGTTGTCCCAGCAAAGAGAAAATCCCTTATTTTCAGTGGACTTTTGTCAAACTACATGTGTATGCTGTAAGATGACTGCTGTGTTACTGCATGCTTCTAAAAATGCAAGGTCCTAATGGTTTAAAGATTGTGTGTGTGTGTGTGTGTGTGTGCGCAATTTTCCCTTTGCAAGCTAAGTATGACATTTATTGTGATTGTTGTGGTGAAAGTAATGCTCTGAAATGTGCGTATCTATAGCTACAGTTATCTGTCCCCATTATCATGGGGTCTCACACTTTATTAAATGTATTTATTTTTATAACCCCCCTCCTGTGCGGTTTGCAGGTACTGCTATCCCCTTTGTACAGATTGGGACATGAGGCATAGAGACTTTGTGTCGAAGCACAAAGTCATGCAGAAAGTCTGGCAGACCAAGGAATTGAACCTGGATCTCCTGAGTCCCATACTAGTGCCCTAATCTCTGGGGCCCTCTCTCCTCCTGTGCATATGGATAAGGAAAAAGGGGGAAATAAATTGATCACACATGTTAAATGTTCCATTTATTGTTTATAAAGGGTTAATGATTAATCTTTTAATAAATCAAATGAGAATACAACAGCTCAGAGTCTTTTTAACCTATAAGATCTTATACTGATATGCTTATGTGACAGGGTTGGGGGAGACCCCATCCAGTGCAGGACGAGTGCGCCTCGTCTCCCTTAGGGTGTAGGGGCAGGGTGTAAGTAGACCACGTTTATGCCTCTGTAGCCAAAATCAATATATTCGCCCCAAACAGCAAGGCCTAGTGGCCAGAGTCAATGGCTTCATCCCTGTTAGCAGGGCAGTAAAGCCTAGTGGTCAAAGTCAATGGATTTGCCCCAGTCAGCAGGGCAGTAAGGCCTAGGGGCCAAGTGGCCTCAGTCGGGGAAGAGGGCTGCCATGCACAAAAAGGCGTGCTGGCAGTTCAGATTGGGGGGCCCTTCCTCTCCACTGGGCCCCAGTCCAGAGCCCTGGTAGTGGCAAGAGCACTTGCCACTGAGTCAGTGGGGGTCTGACCAAAACACTGACTCAAAGTTCTGGGTCACTAACTGGGCCATTATCTAATTCCCCTGGACTGCTTCCTACCGTGGTTCCCGGTGCTGCGGTCTAGGCATCTCCAGGTTCCCCAGTCTGCGCTGTCCCCAGTGACTGCGGACTCTGTGGGGTCTCCTGGCATCTGCCTGGGGTTCGGCGTCTCCGGCTCCCATGGCTTTGGGCTTCAGCTGCTTCTCGGCTGGAACCTGGGACTTGCGTCCTTCTTCTCCAGCAGTCAGCCCCAACTGAGATGAGCTGCTCCCTTTTATACTAGTGCATTTGGCGCATGCCCAGTAGAGTTGAGTGGGCATGGCTTCCTCAGCCCAAAATGTAAGGTTAACCCTTCCTCGCCCAATGCGTGGCAAGTGCACCTCGTCACAGCTTATAACAATCTCTAGCACACACACTACTCATATCTGTAATGTGCTTATAACATCTATCATTTATTAGCCCTTTATAAACCATTGATGTATGGAACCTTACTATACAGCATTTAAGCACCGTTAAACTGAAATTAAATCTTCACTGGTGGTTTAAGAGGAGATTCATGTAGTGATAGTTGCTCTATTTCTGAAGTGATCTCTGGTGTGGTGGAGGAAAGGACAAAATTGAATAGATGCATTGGGTCCTGCGCTTTTGGAATAGCAGTTTAACTTTGTGTGTGTAAAACAAAACATTGTAGAAGACACTCAGTGCCCAGATGAGTAGTGAATGGATCCCAAACCAGACAGCCTTTTTCCCACAGACAAAATAGAAACTGATAGTAATGTCTATGCTTATTAGTTCTTTTAAGACATGGTCAGGTGACTTTATTCTGGAATGCTTTTCTTAGTCGTAAGAAGGCCCTACCCCAAACTACTGGACAGTTGGCTGGAAGGGGCTAACAAAATGATCTTTGATAAATGAAAATTTTAATATTTGTGTAATAACTAAAAAACAATCTAGCTCTGAAAAATCAGTAAGTTCATAATGTTATTCTTCATGTTAACTATCTCAGAAAGTAACCTGAATGTTATAAACAGCACTCCTACAGAGTGAGGTTATCACTTGATGGTCCCAGCTAAGCATGAATGGTCTACCTCACTTTCAGTGCAAGGGAGCAGTGTTGTAAATGGAAAAATTTTAAATCCCCTTTATAATTACTGTTTTAACTGGCACATTTAGAGTGGGGGTTGCATGGTAGGGTGCCTTTCTTTAACAGCCTGTATTCTGCAGATGTTTTGAAATATGGGTTCCAACTCTTGCCAACTAACTTTTTCTTTATTTGTACTGAGTGCGTTTGAAGTTGCATCATTTCCTCAATAAGAACAGTGTTTTATTTTTGACTGTAGCATTTGTCAGGTGGGAGGAATTCTAGCTTTCAACTACTGAGAGCTAAACATTAGCGCACTCTGGTGGTGGGTCCTTTATCAACAAGACCCTCAGCCGTTTTCTGATTTCTGTAGTGCCTCTTTCTGTGGCAGCTAGTCTCTTGGGTGTGTAATGGGTTTCACTGTTCTTTGGGAAAGGAGGTTACTTTGACTTATAAAATGTTGCCATGTACTAACCTGTAAAGTTTCCTTCCTTTGAGGTACTGGCTAAGGACCTCACAGAATACTGACTGCTAAAATAGCCTTACATGCACTCTGTGCGTCTGGTATTTAGGGGACTCTCTTCATTGTATTAAGGACACTATTGCATGTTTTTGTGAACTTGAACCAAAATAGTCAAACTAATGGGGAAGAGGCATATTTACCCTGAATAGTAATAGAATCCTGTATACAGGGCTTCTCTTCCCCCCTCCCTGTCACTCTTCTCTCCTACACCTTTGTTGTTTCTGTCCATTTAGATGGTGTTTTTGTGGCTTACCCGTTTGTATTCACTTCCTGTCTTTTGGTTACTTTGTACAAATTCTTAATGGTGTAAAGATTTAATTTAAAAAACAGACCCAGCATTCCTGATCCTTATGCAAAATATTTACACAAGAGTTAAATATTATGATTTCCCTTAATAGCTACTGGATCTTAAACCTCAAAGTAGCAAACTGAGAACCCAGGAAATATGCAGTATAAAGTAGTTGTGTTGGTCCCAGGATATTAGACACATCCAAAAAATAGTGAAGCAGATACTAAATGCAGTTAATCTTTATGGAAACATAACCTCTACAGGAAAATGCTACATCTTTTAGGCAAGAATGGAGCTTATTGTTATGGAAGTAATGTAAATCTACAGGAAAAGGCATGCTGTGGGAGTGTCACTTATATGCAGGTATGGACAGTGGTTTGTCTTCACAAAAATGCCATTCTGCTGGCTTTTAACAATGAAAAATCCACTACTGTGTTACACACAGCATTGAATTATTTAAGATAACATGTGTTGACGTGCATCCAGTTGGCAGAGGATCTTTCCCATTGTGAGCTTTGTAATAAAGTTTTTTGAATGGATCTGGAACCTGTATTTTGTGCAACCTGGCAGTACCGTGGATTAGGGAATCTCATGTTGCTTGAACCTTCCAGTTTGGACTGCAGTCATTAGGCTATTTTTTACTCTTTCACAAGTTCTTATTTTTCTTTGCCTAAGAAGAATCACAACCAAAGAAATGCAGCTAAAAAAACAGCCATTGCTGTTCTTGGCCTGCAGCAGCGCAGCACTCCACTGTTGTCTGAAAAGAAGCTTTATCAACAAGGAGGGGTGAGGAAGGAAAGCTCATAGTTTAGGAACATCTAAACACAGCTATGTGTAGTACTTAGTATAATTTTAACTCAAGTATTAAGAACTTCAAAACTTTGGACAGAAACATCCATGGTCCAGGAATTCAGATACCCTTAAAACAAAATTTGTTATGGTGAGACATGCATTTCCTTGTTAAAGCCCTGAGGGAGGTTCTCCTCCTGTGTCACCCCTACCTGTCTGATCCAGTACCCTGGGAGCTTTTGCAGCCTTGGGTTCACCTGGGAAATAGCAAATATGTTAATTTGTTGTACGACAAAGCATTACAATGTTCACAATTTAAAAATTGACACTTTCTTTATCAGCAGTGATGTTTCTGATTTGTTTAAACTTCCAGCTGAGAGGGAGGCTTCTGAAGCAGATCAGTTGATTGTTGGCTGTCATCTGCCTGTACCGAGTTGCTCCCTTATAGCTGGCTGTTTTGATTTTCTGCCCCTTCACTGGAGCACATGGAGAATACCTCTAGGCAGAGGCAGATGAAGATTTATTGGGGTCCTGGGCACAAAGAACATTTGGGCCCCCCACACCCTAGGGGCCTAGGGGTCCCAGAACTGGCAGAGGGCATGCCCTCCCACTTTTAAAACTAGGAGGGCCTTGCCTGCCCACTTTTTAACATGGGCGTTGTCCGTCCTCCCAATTTCTCGGGACACCTCTGATGCAGATGCCTAGTAGTGAGGAGACAGCACTCCCCTTGGCAGCAGCGCTCTCAGTGTGTCTGTCTGTGCAGCCTGGGGAGGGAAGAAGCAGCAGGGCGGCTGTGTGTATTATCATAGCGCCTGGGAGTCTCAATCATAGACCAGGACTGCATTGTGCTAGGCCAGGGGTATGCAACTTATGGCACGAGCTGATTTTCAGTGGCACTCACACTGCCCGGGTCCTGGCCACCGGTCTGGGGGGCTCTGCATTTTAATTTAATTTTAAATGAAGCTTCTTAAACATTTTAAAAACCTTATTTACTTTACGTACAACGATAGCTTATATATTATTATAATTATAAATATTATAGACTTGTAGAAAGAGACCTTCTAAAAACATTAAAATGTATTACTGGCACATGAAACCTTAAATGAGAGTGAATAAATGAAGACTCGGCACACCGCTTCTGAAAGGTTTCAGTGTAGTAGCGGTGTTAGTCTGTGTCAGCAAAAAGAAAACAAGAAAAATACCTGTGGCACCTTAGAGACTAACAAATTTATTTCAGCATAAGCTTTCGTGGGTTAAGAACCCACTTCATTGGATGCATGGAATGGAACATACAGTGATCAGATATTTATACATTCAGAGAAACATGAAAAGGTGGGAGTGTCTATATCAATGTTAAGAGGCTAATTAATTGAAAGGAACTGTTATCAGTAGAAACTTTTGAAGTGATAATCAACATGGCCCATTACATTACAGACAGTTGACACAAAGGTGTTAAGAGTTTTTTAAGGAGGGGAAATAAATTCAATTAACGTAATGACCGAGCCACCCACAGTCAATATTCAAGCCTAAGGTAATGGTATCCAGTTTGCATATTAATTCCAACTCAGCAGTTTCTCGTTGGAGCCTGTTTTTGAAGTTTATTTGTTGCAAAATAGCCACTTTAAAGTCTTTCATTGAGTGATTAGAGAGGTTGAAGTGTTCACCTACTGGCTTTTGAATGTGATGATTCTTGATGTCAGATTTGTGTCCGTTTATTCTTTTGCGTAGAGACTGTCCAGTTTGGCCAATGTACATGGCAGAGGGGCATTGCTGGCACATGATGGCATATATCACATTGGTAGATGTGCAGGTGAACGAGCCCCTGATGGTGTGGCTGATGTTATTAGGTCCTATGATGGTGTCTCTTGAATAGATATGTGGACAGAGTTGGCATCGGGCTTTGTTGCAAGGATAGGTTCCTGGGATAGTGTGTTTTTTGTATGGTGTGTGGTTGCTGGTGAGTATTTGCTTCAGGTTGGGGTGCTGTCTGTAAGCGAGGACTGCTCTGTCTCCCAAGATCTGAGAGTGAGGGATCATCTTTCAGGATAGGTTGTAGATCTTTGATGATGCGCTGGAGAGGATTTAGTTGGGGGCTGAAGGTGATGGCTAGTGGCGTTCTGTTATTTTCTTTGTTGGGCCTATCCTGTAGTAGGTGACTTCTGGGTACTCTTCTGGCTCTCTCAATCTGTTTTTTTACTTCAGCAGGTGGGTATTGTAGTTTTAAGAATGCTTGATAGAGATCTTGTAGGTGTTGGTCTCTGTCAGAGGGATTGGAGCAAATACGGTTGTATCTTAGAGCTTGGCTGTAGACAGTGGATCATGTGGTATGTTCAGGATGGAAGCTGGAAGGCATGTAGGTAAGTATAGCGGTCAGTAGGTTTCCGGTATAGGGTGGTGTTTATGTGACCATCGCTTATTTGCACAGTAGTGTCTAGGAAATGGACCGCTTGTGTGGACTGGTCTAGGCTAAGGTTGATGGTGGGATGGAAATTGTTGAAATCGTGGTGGAATTCATCAAGGGTTTCTTTTCTGTGGGTCCAGATGATGAAGATGTCATCAATGTAGCGCAAGTAGAGTAGGCATTAGGGAACGAGAGCTAAGGAAGCGTTGTTCTAAGTCAGCCATAAAAATGTTGGCATACTGTGGGGCCTCACTCTAGGACTGCACCTTCAGCAAGTTTGCAGATGACATTAAACTGGGAGGAGTGGTAGATATACTGGAGGGTAGGGAAAGGATACAGAGGGACCTAGACAAATTAATTGGGCCAAAAGAAATCTGATGAGGTTCAACAAGGACAAGTGCAGAGTCCTGCACTTAGGATGGAAGAATCCCATGCACTGCTACGGACTAGGAACCGAACGGCTAGGCAGCAGTTCTGCAGAAAAGGACCTAGGGGTTACAGTGGGCAAGAAAGCTGGATATGAGTCAACAGTGTGCCGTTGTTGCCAAGAAGGCTAACAGCATTTTGGGTTGTATAAGTAGGAGCATTGCCAGCAGATCGAGGGATGTGATCATTCCCCTCTGTTCGGCATTGGTGAGGCCTCATCTGGAGTACTGTGTCCAATTTTGGGCCCCACACTACAAGAAGGATGTGGAAAAATTGGAAGGAGTCCAGCGGAGGGCAACAAAAATGATTAGGGGGCTGGAGCACATGACTTGAGAGGAGAGGCTGAGGAAACTGGGATTATTTAGTCCGCAGAAGAGAAGAATGAGGGGGGATTTGATAGCTGCTTTCAGCTACCTGAAAGGGGGTTCCAAAGAGGAAGGAGCTAGACCAGGGGTTGGCAACCTTTCAGAAGTGATATGCCGAGTCTTCATTTATTCACTCTAATTTAAGGTTTCGCGTGATGGTAATACATTTTAACATTTTTAGAAGGTCTCTTTCTATAAGTCTTTAATATATAACTAAACTATTGTTGTATGTAAAGTAAATAAGGTTTTTAAAATGTTTAAGAAGCTTCACTTAAAATTTAAATTAAAATGGAAAGCCCCCCAAACTGGTGGCCAGGACCCAGGTAGTGAGAGTGCCACTGAAAATCAGCTTGCGTGCCGCCTTTGGCACCCGTGCCATAGGTTGCCTACCCGTGAGCTAGACTATTCTCAGTGGTAGCAGATGACAGAACAAGGAGTAATGGTCTCAAGTTGCAGTGGGGGAGGTTTAGGTTGGATATTAGGAAAAACTTTTTCACTAGGTGGGTGATGAAGCACTGGAATGGGTTACCTACGGAGGTGGTGAAATCTCCTTCCTTAGAGGTTTTTAAGATAAGGCTTGACAGAGCCCTTGCTGGGATGATTTAGTTGGGGATTGGTCCTGCTTAGAGCAGGGGGTTGGACTAGATGACCACCTGAGGTCCCTTCCAATCCTGATACAGTGAAACCCCCCTACAGCGCGCCCCGCGATAACGCGAATTCGGCTATTACACGATCATAAGGTAGCTCCTGCGGCCCTAAGCGCAAAAAAAAGTGTCCAGCGCGTGCTTCCTTGCCTGGAGCCGACCCTGGCTCCATCTCCTCCCCATCTCCCCCATTCCTTCCTCCCCTGCCTCTTCCCCTCTGCCCCCGCTATCCCTTTTGGCGAGAAGAGAGAGGCTTGAAACTCAAGCTAGTCAGTTTCAAGCCGGTCTCTTCTCTTCTCCCCAAAGCAGAGAAGTTTCAAGCTGGTCAAACTTCTCCACTTTGGCGAGAAGAGAAGAGACCGGCTTGAAACGGTAAATTTTCGTAAACCCCGCTATAACGCGACCCCGCATTTATCGCGATGGAATTTTTTGGACCTCAATTATTGCGTTATAGCAGGGTTTCACTGTGTTTTATGATTCTGTGATTCTAACTCGGTTGTCCTGGCATGACCATACACTTAGTGATGCAAGCTGAGCTTTTTAGAAACCGATCTGCTGAATCATGTACTCTATCAGGTGTGCAGCAAAACTGAAGGACGTAAATCCACCAACACTCTAGCTCAAGGTCTGATGCAGTGTGTGCACTGTAATAGCTACTGTACTCCAGTCAGTATTATTATTTTAAATAAGCAATGGAAAAATCTTTGTGGTAAAGATATGACAATGCGTTTTAAGAGAGAAATCTCAGAGCTGTGCTTTAGTCAATTGTCAATCCTGAAATCTCTTGCTTTGCTTCTTATAAAAGTGTTATGATGCCACCTAATGTTAGTCATATCACAAATTACATACTGCTACGTAATGCAGTGGTTCTCAACCAGGGGTCCGGGGCCTCTTGGGAGGCCGTGAGCAGGTTTCAGGGGTCCTCCAAGCAGCCAGCATTAGACTTTCTGGGGCCCAGGGCTGAAAGCCAAATCCCCACTGCATGGGGCTGAAGCCTGGGGCTCTGACCCCTGCCAACCGGGGTCTACAGCCGAAGCCTGAGCAATGTAGCTTTGCAGGGGTCCCTATGCCATGGGGTCCCAGGCAATTGCCCTGCTTTCTACCCCCTAACACCAGCCCTGGCTTTTATATGCGGAAAACAAACGTTTCAGGGCTCCTAGGAAAGTGAAACTAAAATCACTCCGGGTTGCCAATCACTCCACAACAGCCTAGGGAGCATCAAGAAATTCCTGCATCAGCAGGATAGCTCTGTGGTCCCTTAGCCTGACTCTCTGCTCCTAGACACAGCACTCACTGTTTGAACAGCAGCTCTCCCCACCTCACCTGATAGGGAGAACAATACAGCAGCAGGCAGAGTTCTCCCCGCCGAAGTCTCCCCCTCCACTGGAGCAGTACATTCCCCAGCTCCGTCAACATCTAGAGCTCCTGAAACCCTTCTTGAAGAGCTGGGCTATGAACCCTTTCCAGATTTACCGGCTCTTGCCTCGCCATCAGCTGCAGAAGACGCCCTCCACCTCCACAAAACGTGGACGACTTTAAGCAATTCCAGGAATTTTTTCAAGACTGACACTCAGCCAGCACATCCCTTTGAAGGAAGTCCAGGAGACACAACATAGACTCCTCAAATCCTCCAACCCTCTGCACCCTCAAAGATCATACTACCCATAAACGAAGCTCTCCTAGAACCAACTGATACTCTCGGGCAGACCCCCGCCTCCATCCCGCCAACAGGCAAGAAAGCTAAACGTAAATACTATGTGCCCGCAAGGGATGTCGATTTCTTAATTTCCCACCCACAACCCAATTCTCTTGAGGTGGATGCAGTGACGCAGAGAACAAAGCAGCCACACCACTGGCCCACTCCACAGGATGAGGACCTCAAACGTCTTGACCTCCTGTGCTGCAAGGTTTCCACCTCTTTTACTCTACAATTTAGAATTGCAAATTATTCTGCCCTCCTTGCAAGCTGTGATTATGACAACTACAACAAGCTCTTTGGTTTTGCCTACCACATACCGGAGGACAGGAGAGCGGACTTCGAGTCAGCCCTCGTCGAGGGTTAATTGGTGTCTAGGACGACACTACAAGTGTCCATAGACATGGCTGATACAGCAACCCTCACCATTGCCACTGCAGTAGTGATGCGCATGTCTTCCTGGCTCTCGGCATCCGGTATCCCCAAAGATTTGCAGACCAAAGTGCAGGATCTCCCCTTTGACAAAGATAAACTTTTTCCCCCCTCCCCAAAACCCCAATGAAGTCCTTCACACTATGAAAGACTCTAGAGCCACTTTGTGCACATTGGGCATATACCCATCCATCCCCAGGACACCATGGTACTTCCCACCCATCAGGTACCAAACAATAATTTTGAAGTGCTGGTCGGAGGTCTGTGCGACCACCCCTTGACTCCGCCTCATATTTACCCATTTGGCTACCGCTTCCATGTTTGGCAACAGATCATGCAGGACTGCTGGGTCCTGGAAATAGTTCAGTCAGGTTACTCCATCCCTTTCTTATCTTCCCTGCCCATCCTTCCCCGTCCCTCTTCAGGGACCCCTCTCACGAGCACCTTCTCCGTGTGGAGGTGGCTCATCTTCTCCACCTAGGTGGAGTGGAACATGTACTGACGCAACATCGGGGAAAAGGGTTCTACTCCCACTACTTTCTGACCCAAAAAAAAGGCGGGGGGTGAGACCTATTTTAGACCTGGGCTAGTTTGTACGTGTACAAAAATTCAAGATGGTCACATTGGGCACGATAATATCCGCGCTGGAACAAGGGGACGCTTCACAGCCCTCGACCTACCAGACCACTAATTTCCACATACCCATTCATCCAGCACACAGACGCTTCCTGCGATTTGAACTCAGACAGGACCACTTTTAATACAGAGTACTTCCATTTGGTCTCTCCACAGCACCTTGGGTATTCTCCAAGACCCTAGCTGTAGTTGTAGCCCACGTCCGCAAAAACAGAATTGCACTTTCCCCCTGCTTAGACAAGTGCCTTATCAAAGCCAGCTCCTACAACGAGACCTTAAAACTGACAAATTTACCGTCTCCCTTTTCCACAGTCTAGGCTTGTGAATAAATTTCCAAAAATCCACCCTAATACCTACATAGCAGATAGAGTTCATTGGAGCTCACCTGGACTTGATTCGAACCAGAGCCTCGCTTCCACACAACAGATTCCTCACTATTATGCATCTCATACGCACAATCTCTGTTCACCTCAGAATACAGGCACAGACCTGCCTTCAGCTTCTTGGTCACATGGCAGCCACCACCTTCGTGGTCAAATACACCAGGCTGTACATGAGATGCCTGCTGGTTGGCTCAACTCCACCTACAAACCCAACAGACACAGTTTCTGCATAACACTGACTCCGCCACCGAACGTATTGACCTCCCTACATTGGTGGACAAAACCAGAGAACCTATGCACAGGTGTTCCCTTCCATTCACACTCCCCAGTACTCATGCTTACCACGGACGTTTTCCTGATAGGTTGGGGAGCGCACCTAGGTAACTGCAAGGCACAGGACCGCTGGTCCCTATCAAGATGCGTCTGCACATCAATCTTACACTCAGCAGACACTTCTCCGAGGAGCACAAATGGGAATTACTCCAACAGTTCTTCTCCCATAGGGCACTCCGTGGATAGACCTGTTTGCCAGTCCTCAAAACCACAAGTGATGACAACTTTTGCTCCAGAGCGGGACTCAGAAATGCATCTCTAGGGGATGCATTCCTCATTCCTTGGAAAAACTCTCTCAGGTATGCTTTTCTACCTATTCCATTGATACGCAAGGTTCTATGCAAGCTCGCAGAGGACAGGGCCCGTGTCAGACTTATTGCCCCAACTTGGCCCAGACAGACATGTTATACTTACCTGCAATGCATGTCCATCTGTCCTCCCCGGTCTCTCCCCAGCAGACCAGATCTCCTCTCCCAGAACCGTGGTCGGCGTCTTCATCCGCAGCTCCGGAAACTCCCTCTGACGGCGTGGTTCCTTCATGGTTTCAATCCCATGAATTATCTTGCTTGGAACAGGTCCAGCACAACCTCCTTAGAGGTTTTTAAGGTCAGGCTTGACAAAGCCCTGGCTGGGATGATTTAGTTGGGGTTGGTCCTGCTTTGAGCAGGGAGTTGGACTAGATGACCTCCTGAGGTCCCTTCCAACCCTGAGATTCTATGATTCCTTAACAGTAGAAGGGACTCCACTCGTAAGGCTTACCTGCAAAAGTGGAAATGCTTCTCCATCTGGTGCTTCCACAGATGCCTGACACTCAGACTGCAACCCTCCCATACATCTTAGACTATTTTTCGAACTAAAACAGGATGGGCTTTCGCTCAGTTCTATCAGAGTACACCTCGCAGCCCTTACCACCTTCCATAACACTCTGGACGGCTATTCACTTTTCGCTCACCCCACCATGAAACGCTTCCTCACGGGCCTGTAACATCTCTACCCTGAGATTCATCACCAGTAGCCTCCTGGAGTCTCAACCTACTTCTTTGCGCTCTTATGAAATCCCCTTTTGAGCCCCTGGCTACCTCATCCCTGCTACACATGTGCATGTAAGTGGCTTCTTGGTCGCCATAATGTCAACGAGAAGGGTTGGTGAAATAAGCATCCTGATGGCCTACCCTCCCTACAGCATTTCTCTAAAGAGAAGGTTACTATGCAACCCCACCCCAATTCCTCCTGAAAGTGGTGTCTACCTCCCACCTTAACTAGCCAATACGCTTACCTGTATTCCATCTCAAGCCTCACACGACTCCACATACCCCTGACGTCCGATGGGCTCGTGCATTCTATCTTGACAGATCTAAACCATTTCATAAAGCCCCTAGGCTATTTGTTCCTACTATGAGAGATCAAAGAGTGAGGCTATCTCTAAGCAAAGACTCTCCAGGTGGATCTCTGACTGCATCAGCTCCTGTTATCAGACCCAGAATGTTCAACCACCATAGAGTGTTAGGACTCATTTTACTAGAGCAATGTCAACTTCCATTGCCTTCCTCCACAATGTACCTATTACAGACATATGTAAGGCTGCTACGTGGACATCTGACCACACATTTGCCAAACATTATGCCATCACACGGGATACCACGGCAGACACCATAGTCAGCCATACGGTACTGTCTACTGTTGTCCCTCACACAACTCCAAAATCCCACCAACCATAGTGGGTACTGCTTCACATTCACCTAGAGTGGAGCACCCACAGGGACAGCACTCGAAGAAGAAGAGAAAGTTACCCACCTTGCAGTAACTGAAGTTCTTCGAGAACTGTGTCCCTGTGGGTCTCACTCCCCGCCCTCCTCCCCTCTACTTTGGAGTAATAGTATTATTTCTCCACGGTAGCGAAGGAACTGAGGAGGGTGCAGGATGCTCAGGAAGATTCCAACGAAACTGGAGATACCAACTGGGCGCGTGCACCCCGACCAGGCACTGCTACCGAAGATCTCTGATCAACAGCGCTGGGACGCACCGTCACCTAGAGTGGAGCACCCACAGGGACACACATCTCAAAGAACTTCAGTTATTGCAAGATGAGTAACTTTCTCTTCTATGTCTGGTTTATTTAGGCAGGTGGATTAGAAACTCCAGTGTTTTTTATACATCTTTGCTCTATTGATTTCAAGCAGTGATTTAAAATTTACTCCAACCTGAGTAAAATAATGTCTACAGCTAATTCTGTTCCTTTGTAGATCACGAACTGTAATAGAAATATCTGAAATGAATGTTGAAAGGCTGGTTGGGTATGTATGCGGAACAAAGTGTAATCTGTGGTCCTAAACTTATGTTTGCAGTATTGCTGTAACCATGTTGGTCCCAGGATATAAGAGAAAACAAGGTAGGTGAAGTAATATCTTTTGTTGGACCCACTTCTGTTGGTGGAAGGGACCAGCTTTCGAGCTTCATAGAACTCTTCTTCAGGTCACCTATTAAGCTTGAAAGCTGGTCCCTTTCACAAACAGAAGTGGGTCTAATAAAAGATATATTATCTCACCTACCTTGTCATAAACTCAGTTGTGCAGTAGTACTCAGCAGGCAAATCTGTATCAAACATTTTTCAGGTGAAACACTAATGGTGGTAATTTCTGTAAGTAGCATTTGATTCAAATCAGTCTTGATTCATAGTCCTGTTACCTGAATACCTAGAATCACACCAAGTACCACGTGTGCTGAATAGGGAGCTTTTCCTTAGTAGTATTTTATATTTTTAAAAAGTGAAAAATATTTGGATCAAATGACTGGTATTATCAAATGGACAACTTGGATACAGAATACAAATTCTGATTTATTACATATGATTAACCTTCTCCTTCGGCTCTCCCTGGACAGGTTTGATAAAGGACGGATCTACACATTTATTGGTGAAGTGGTGGTTTCTGTAAACCCTTACAAAAACTTGAACATTTATGGTCGTGACATGATTGAGCAGTACAAAGGAAGGGAGTTATATGAGAGGCCCCCTCATCTCTTTGCAATTGCTGATGCTGCTTACAAGGCCATGAAGAGACGATCAAAAGATACCTGCATTGTAATATCAGGTAAGGTGGAAAAGCCTGAGGACTATTTGACCTTCCTTGTGAAACTCAAGGAAGGAAGTAGAACAGTTTGGCTAATGTTACATTTGCTAAAGGGAGAATTTCACTATGTTCAAGACTTTAATTTGAATATGAGCCTGCATCTATATAATTCAAATGCAATTGTCTAATTCAAGAATTTGTAGATTAAAGAAATTGTTGATGCATATTATACTCGTGAGGGAATTCTGCTCCAAAAATTACAAGTTCTGTGCCAAAAAGAAAAATTCTGCACACAATATGTTAAAATTCTGCAAATTTTATTTGTCAATAAATACATGTAGAGATTCTGGCATGGCAGTGCGGAGCACAGGCCACTGGCTGCCTGGAGGTGGGGTGAGGCTGCACCCGACCCTGATAAAGTGCAAGGGCTGGGCCTGCCCCAGAAACACCCTGGGACCCTGCCCCTCTCCACCTAGCGCACCAGGTGTGGGCTGACAGGCTCAGCCCGGCAGGATCCAAGTGTGGAGGAGCTTAGTGTGGGGGGAATCCATGTGTGGGGTGAGAGGGTTCTGTTTGGGGCAGTCTGGGTGTGAGCAGCTCAGTGGGGGGTCAGAGTGCAGGAGGGATGTGGATGCATCCAGGGGCTTGTTGGGAGGGTTCTGAGTGCAGTGGGGTTCAGGTTAAGGTGTTTAGGGCTCCATGGGGGGGGATCTGGGTGTGGGCGGTCTCAGCGAGGCTGATCTGGGTGCAGGGGGTGGGGGTCCAGATGCAGGGGAAGCAAAGTAATCTGCGAGTTCTGCACATGCACAGTGCCGCAGAATTCCACCAGGAGTAATGGTATTGTGTGGTGGTCACTTGAATATGAGTCCCTTCCTTGTTACACCCACAGTCTGGTTGAAGAATGGTTTTGGGAAAAGGACTGAATGCTACAGGCTTATCTTTTCTTTGAGAACTGTCTCCCACCTTAGATTACTTCAGTTAGTGTTTGTCTTCTGTTTTGATCATAGAATCATAGAATCTCAGGGTTGGAAGGGACCTTAGGAGGTCATCTAGTCCAGCCCCCTGCTCAAAGCAGGACCAATCCCCAATTTTTGCCCCAGATCCCCAAATGGCCCCCTCAAAGATTGAACTCACAACCCTGGGTTTAGCAGGCCAATGCTCAAACCACTGAGCTATCCCTCCCCCCCATGGCCAAAGCTAATTGTTTGACATGATTCTAAACAGTGTGGGAGATGCTTATAGAGTGAACTGTTGCCATTCAGATCCTGGCACGTAGTTCCCATGGTATCCCTATGCTCTGGCAGCCTGCGGAGCAGGAGACCCAAGATAGCTGCTGAACAGTAGTCTTACAGTTCACAGCATTGCTGCCAGCAAGCCACTGCATGCCAACCGTTTCCCTCTAACAATATCCGTTTGATCCTCTGCCTGCTAGGCCTTACAGACCTGTGAAATCTTTTATTTCCTTCCTGGTTTTAAGGTAGCATAGTAATGGCAGCCAGGCAAGGTTACATTGGTATCAAAAACACCCCGTCTCGCAAATAAATAAGAAAAGGTAGCGACACCATTGAAGCAGAATAACATAATTGCAATGATCAATGACTTACAGTATCTTGATTTTTTTAAAATCTCTTCTTGGCTCTTTGTGTCCCCAGGTGAGAGTGGGGCTGGGAAAACTGAGGCCAGTAAATACATTATGCAGTACATAGCAGCCATCACCAATCCCAGTCAGAGAGCTGAGGTTGAAAGGTAAGGGCTTAACAGAAACTTATGGGGGGGGGAAATAGCTTTATGTCCTGATATCATGATACTGGGAACTCTTGATATACCTGTCGTCTTTTCTTCTACTTTTATAATTGCATGAAGTTTTCATATCCATTCATCCTTTCCTGCAGGTAAAGTTTTGATTTAGGGAAAATTTTGAAATCGAGATAAATTGCTAACAGATAATTGGCTAGAAGTGTTGGGAGTATAGCTCAAGCCTTTGCACTTCCAAATTGTAAACAATGCCTGAAATTAAGTTTCTGCTGAGGTATCAGACAAACTTCATGGAACTAAATGTACTTGCACGTTCAATTCATGACAAATGGGATGTTGAACAGAAGCGATACACTCTAATTTTAGTCCAGCATTTCATGTTCATGAATTTCTAAATATGCCCATCAGGCATACTGAGTAAAAGTATAAAAGTCTTTAAATAAATGAACGTGGCATACTGACAGAGAAAATTAAACTCCCACCTTGGAACTAACTCTTGAACAACTTGCCCACCATGCAAGAAACTGAGAGATTAGATGAGTATTTCAGGGGGACAGACTCTAATTTAGACAGACTAACCGAGGAAGTAAATTTTACAACCAAAGGCTCTCCAATGAAAATGCTCCCTCTCCAGCTCCCCATTCATGTCTACGGATTGTTAGCAAAAGTTCCCAGCTGATTTTCCAGAGTACCATCTATGCATATTATCTGTCTAAAGTAGATTCCTGGTTACAGGGAATAAGTTTTATGTATTACAGTGTGTTAGAATGCAGCTAAATTTAAATTCATACATATAGGATTAAAGAATTTAGGCCATACTTACAGAATGGGGAACTCTACCCTGGTAAGCAATGACTCTGGAAAAGATTTCGGGGTCATAGTGGATAATCAACTGAACATGAGATCCCAGTGTAATCCTGTGGCCAAAACAGATGAGACAATCCTTGGGTGCATAAATATGGGAATCTCAAGTAGGAGTAGAGAGCAGTGGCGGCTCTAACAATTTTAGAGGAGCGGGGCCCCGCTACGTCTGCAGTCCCAGTCTGCGGCAGCAAGGGGAGAGTGGTGGACCTGCCACCTCATTGCTGCCGCGGTAGGCGAGCATGGGGCGGCAGTCCGAGTCCCGCGGCGGCAATTCAGCGGCAGGAAGAGCGGACCTGCCGCCGAATTGCTGCCGCGGGACTCGGACTGCCGCCCCATGCTCGCCTGCCGCCCCAAGCACCAGCTTGGAAAGCTGGTACCTGGAGCCGGCCCTGGTAGAGAGGTTATTTTACTTGGCGCTGATGTGACCACTGCTGGAATACTGTGTTCAGTTCTGGTGTCCACAATTCAAAGATGTTGGAAAAATTGGAGAGGGTTCAGAGAAGAGCCAAAAGAATGTCTGAAGGGTTAGAAAACCTGCCTTATAGAGATAGAGCTCTTTGTAAAATACATCTGGCTGTATTTTAAAGAAGCCTTATTGAGGGCGCAGGAACAAACCATCCCAAAGTGCAAAAAGAATAGCAAATATGGAAGGCGACCATCTTGGCTTAACAGTGAAATCTTCAGTGAGCTTAAACTAAAAAAGGAAACTTACAAGAAGTGGAAATTTGGACAGGTGACTAGAAAGGAGTATAAAAATATTGCTAGAGTATGCAGGGGTGTAATCAGGAAGGCCAAGGTACAATTGGAGTTGCAGCTAGCAAGGAATGTGAAGGGTAACAAGAAGGGTTTCTACACGTATGTTAGCAACAAGAAGGTGGTCAGGGAAAATATGGGACCCTTACTGAATGAGGGAGGCAACATAGGGACAGATTTGGAAAAAGCTGAAGTACTCAATGCTTTTTTTTTTTTTTTTTTGCCTCGGTCTTCACAGATAAGGTCAGCTCTCAGACAGCTGCACTGGACAACACAGTATGGGTGTGGGGGGGGGGAGGTGAGCAGTCCTCAGTGGTGAAAGAACAGGTTAAGGACTATTTAGAAAAGCTGGACATGCACAAGTCCATGGGTCGTGATCTAATGCATCCAAGGGTGCTGAGGGAGTTGGCTGATGTGATTGCAGAGCCATTGGCCATTATCTTTGAAAATTCATGGCGATCGGGGGAGGTCCTGGACGATTGGAAAAAGGCAAATAATAGTGCCCATATTAAAAAAAGGGAAGAAAGAGAACCTGGGAAACTACAGCCTCACTTCAGTCCCTGGCAAAATCATGGAGCAGGTCCTCAAGGTATCCATTTTGAAGTACTTGGAGGAGAGGAAGGTGATTAGGAACAGTCAACATGGATTCACCAAGGGCAAGTCATGCCTGACCAACCTGATTGTCTTCTATGATGAGATAACTTGCTCTGTGGATATGGGGAAAGCAGTGGATGTGATATATCTTGACTTTAGCAAAGCTTTTGATACGGTCTCCCACAGTATTCTTGCCAGCAAGTTAAAAAAGTATGGATTGGATGAATGGACTATAAGGTGGATAGAAAGCTGGCTAGATCGTCGGGCTCAGTGGGGAGTGATCAATGGCTCGATGTCTAGTTGGCAGCCAGTATCAAGTGGAGTGCCCCAAGGGTCGGTCCTGGAGCTGGTTTTGTTCAACATCTTTATCAGTGAGCTGGATGATGGGATTAATTGCACTCTCAGCAAGTTCGCATATGACAATAAGCTGGGGGGAGAGGTAGATATGCTGGAGGATAGGGATAGGGTCCAGAGTGACCTAGAGAAATTGGAGGATTGGGCCAAAAGAAATCTGATGAGGTTCAACTAGGACAAGTGCAGAGTCCCACTTAGGAAGGAAGAATCCCATGCACCGCTACAGGCTGGGGACCGACTGGCTAAGCAGCAGTTCTGCAGAAAAGGACCTGGGGATTACAGTGGACAAGAAGCTGGATATGAGTCAGCAGGTTGCCAAGAAGGCCAACAGCATATTGGGCTGTATTAGAAGGAGCATTGCCAGCAGATCGAGGGAAGTAATTATTCCCTTCTATTTGGCACTGGTGAGGCCACACCTGGAGTATTGTGTCCAGTTTTGGTCCCCCCAACTACAGAAGGGATGTGGACCAATTGGAGAGAGTCCAGCGGAGGGCAACCAAAATGATTA
Source organism: Macrochelys suwanniensis (assembly GCA_033296515.1). Lineage (NCBI taxonomy): Eukaryota > Metazoa > Chordata > Testudines > Chelydridae > Macrochelys > Macrochelys suwanniensis. The sequence goes on from CM065797.1 coordinate 2,053,983, forward strand.
GGGGGCTGGGGCACATGACTTACAAGGAGAGGCTCAGGGAACTGGGGTTAGTCTGCAGAAGAGAAGAGTGAGGGGGGATTTGATAGCAGCTTTCAACTACCTGAATGGGGGTTCCAAAGAGGATGGAGCTAGGCTGTTCTCAGTGGTGGCAGATGACAGAACAAGGAGCAATGGTCTCAAGTTGCAGTGGGGGAGGTCTAGGTTGGATATTAGAAAACACTATTTCACTAGGAGGGTGGTGAAGCACTGGAATGGGTTACCTAGGGACGTGGTGGAATCTCCATCCTTGGAGGTTTTTAAGGCCCAGCTTGACAAAGCCTTGGCTGGGATGATTTAGTTGGGAATTGGTCCTGCTTTGAGCAGGGGATTGGACTAGATGACCTCCTGAGGTCTCTTCCAACCCTAATATTCTATTCTATAATTCTTTGCATTTATTTAGCTTAACAAAGAGAAGGCTAAGGGGCAACTTGATTACTGTGTATAAGTATCTCTCTAGGGAACAAATATTCAATAATGGGCTATTCAATCTATTAGAGAGCGGTATAACAAAATCCAATGGCTGGAAGTTGAAGCTAGATAAATTCAGACTAGAAGTACGATGTAAATTTTTAACGGTGAGAGTAATTAATGATTGAAAAAATTTACCAAGGGTCCTGGTCTATTTTCCATCCTTGACCAATTTTAATCAAGATTGGATGTTTTTCGGCTTTAAGAATTATTATGGAAATGTTTTCTGGCCTGTGTTACACACGGGAGGTCAGACTAGATAGTCAGTGCTCTCTGGGAATCTATGAATCAGGACACATTTGAATCTTCTTGTAGAATACAACCTTCCTGTTACTAAAGCCCTCTGAAAAGCATGGTTTATGTCTGGAAAAAGAATGCGGTAGATATCTAGGAACACACTACCTACACTTGTGCTGTGTTCTCATCTTTTCTGCTTATCTGTACTAGAGTGAAGAACATGTTGTTGAAATCCAACTGTGTGTTAGAGGCCTTTGGCAATGCCAAAACCAACCGTAATGACAACTCCAGCAGATTTGGAAAATACATGGATATCAACTTTGATTTCAAAGGAGACCCGATAGGTGGACATATCAATAACTACTTACTAGAAAAGGTAAGCTGAGTTTGACTGTAAAGTACTAGGCTGTCTTCCCATGTATGATTATTTGTAGAACCTAGTATTTGCCATTTTAAATGTCTTCTGAACTTACTTCAGATAGTTCATTGAATATCCATCATAGGATGACTGTCACTTCAGATCTAGACCTTAATTCCCTACCCCCACAGAATCAATAAAGGTATGGTAGCTAAAATTAAGAAACTGTCAAAGCACTGCAACTAATTTGTTGCAACACAAACACCTTGAAACCATTCTTTTCAGAGCTCATTCCATCATAGAACTTGGGGGATAAATAAAAAGCTTTCAGAACGTTTTGTGTGTGCTTTGTACCGAGAATAAAATCTGAGATTAATTTAACATGTTTAAATTGCTTCCCACAGAAATTCTTGCTCTGAAATCTCACTGGTCAAGCATAAGTTATGAAGATTTCTGTGTCTACGAGTAGTGGTGGTGTGGTTTTAGAAATATTGCATTGAACTGATGCCATAGCTTTGCATGATCATCTGTTAACTTTTATTACATATTCCAGGAGAGTGATGGAAACAATGTCTTTCATGTCATTTTAGACTCTACAGATTTGACAGCATCTGGCAACATTTTTAAGCTTCTGTCTTTATTTCTCTGAAACCTAGTTCCAGAATAAACATTTTGTTGTGTTTAGTGTTTAATATGTACTGCTTTGACCCTAGTGACACACTAAGGGAAAATATTGTTTGCAACTGCAATGGCTTTAAATCATAAGGCTTTTTATAAAATGTGTTTGACTGCACTATGCTAAGTTCCTGTTTCTGTTAAAAAAAAAAATGTTATTTTGAGGGTTTAATGTTAGCCCAATTGGGTGATGAGGGCAGGCAATGATTTTCCATTGCTGCATATAGAGGTCTGATCTTAAGTCAGCTGACCTTGCATGATCATAAAAATCATCATATTTACAACAGCCACCTCACTAATTCTCACTGACTTTTTCCTAATCCACTATCCTGGTAATTCTCACAGGAAACCTAGTTGTTTCACTCTACTTCTCAGCAAAGATTTAATAGCAAAAGATGGTTCTGTAGTGAGCTTTTATTACTAAGACTTCATTTTTACAAAATATTCTATGCTTCACCAGCTAGTTAAGGATTTAAACAAAACTACATTATGCTATTCAAAGGCTTTGTCTACACTACAGGGGGAGATGGATCTAAGTTACACAACTTCAGCTACGTGAATAACATAGCTGAAGTCGACGTACTTAGATCTACTTACTGCGGGGTCCACACTACGCGATGTCAACTGGAGACACTCTCCAGTCAGCTCCCCTTGTGCTTCTTGTTCAGGTGGAGTACAGGAGTCGAGGGGAGAACGATCTGCGGTCAATTTAGCGGGTCTTCACTAGACTCGCTAAATTGAACGCCGATGAATCAATCGCTGTGCGTCGAGCCCCCAGTAAGTGTAGGCAAGGCCAAAGTATAAGTTTTGTCATGAGGTATCAGTGACTCATGGCTTTACTAACTAATTAGTTTGCAAAATTCTGTAGTTGGCAATGATTCTGAGTCACTGTTGTGAATGTGAAGTTCCACTGTAGTTAACAAGAATTCCCCTAAATTTTATACTGATCTGGGACTAAGATTCAGTGAAGATCTGAATGCCTCTTGCTCCTGCCAACATTGGTCGTGGATTAAAAGTGAAGCATAACTTGCCACTGCTTTACCTGTTCTGGTGTGTTAGCAGAAGAGTTTACCACAAGAATTCCCTAACTGTGAAGCACTTGCTGCTGGTGATCACGTAGTGGTGTTTCCTATTTCCTATTAGATGCTCAAAATAATTTCTTATAAGAGTTTTGCATGTAAGCAATTACCATGGTCACCACAGGGGTGTAGTCATCTTTAAAAATATCCTATTTGTGTAACTGAATGATCTGTGTATGCCTGCTGTACCCTCCATGGGAAAGGGACTGCCTTGTGTTATACAGAGCTAGTAATGATCAGTAGTACATTTGTAAGGTAAAAAGTACTAGAGGGATTTTGGTAATGATAGTGAATTATTGCATTGGCAGACTAAGGTAAGATATTTAAGAAGCACACTACTAGTGTCTAAAAATACATGTCTTTGTATCTTTCACCCCCCAGTCCCGAGTGATTGTGCAGCAGCCAGGAGAACGAAGCTTTCACTCTTTTTATCAGGTTAGTGTTTGCCTACTCAAACACATGGAAATTAGCTGACTCATTCCTCTGCTCACAGGACTACAGGCAAAGCAATTAACACATTCCCTCTTGCATGCATTTTGTAAAGGGGTGCTCTGTGTTATCACACTCTGGGCCAGTTTTCTGCTTTTAACATTTCTAGTTTGGCTGAAGATGCCTAATTTTGGAGAGGGGGCCATGGAAAGGTGAAATATTCCTCCTCATCCTCCTATTTATTAACACATTTGTAAACTTATTAGTACTTCTGAGCATATGGTTCTATACCTGGACTTTGGATTAGTACTTCATTAGCAGTACAACTAATGTCCTCTTTTCTCATGAGGCTTCTGTAATTTGGATGGAGCTAGTTTCATGGCACTGAGTATATTCATATTTTAACTTCATATTTTTACTTCAGTGCCTTCAGTATTGTTTGTGAGTAGGCTGATAGGCTCTGTGTAGGCTCTGCTGGGGAAGGAGATACCCCTCATCATACCTCTTTGTAAAGAAAATGATCAACATACCTTCCCGAGGATATTTGCCACCATGGTATATACAGGACTTTATTTCCAACATGTGGCAATTTGAAGATGTTTCCGTTGGGGGAAATTACATGTGTTTGGTCCTGCATGCTTGCCTGAAAACATCTGTATGATGTTGCCCCTGTGCAGAGGTTTTGACTTGTTTTCAAGATTGTTGCTTTAACAGCCTGAAAGCAACCACCCGGAAGGTGTGTTTGGCTCTGTAATGGTGGAGACTATATATCATAGCCACAATGCTTACACAGCCTTTCCCTGTGGCTGGAAAATTCACTGCATGATGCTTACTGGCTTCAGGTGCCAAGGTTGTTTGCATGTTAGTAATGGAAATAGAAAGTTGTGGTCATGCCTCCCCATGCTTGAGGAAGAAGGATTAGAATTTATTCAATGTAGCAATAAATGAGTAACTTATGACGTTACACCATGACTGTATTGGATGGTATTTTTTTGATTTATCGTTTTTTAAAATACTATTTGCACAGCTTCTCCAGGGAGGTTCTGATCAGATACTACGCTCTCTACATCTTCAGAAAAATTTCTCTGCATACAACTATATCCGGGCCGGAGGACAGTTAAAGGTGAGAGTGCAGTCAATTAGTTTCAGGTAACTTGTTCTAAAGTTGCAAATGCATGTGGAAGTGACTTCAGCTGTACATCCTTGCTCATAATAGTGGGAAGATATCCTAAGAGAAATGAAGAATTCCAGCCACAGTCTAAAAGCCTGGGCAACTATCAGACTGTCACCCCCAGCTGCCATGTTGGATTGCTGTGCCTTGTTGTTGCTTCCTCTCAGCAGCAGCTGCCAGCATGATGAGAGGGCAAAGAGCCTGGGCGTGGAGTACAGGCAGGCAGTAAAGGGGCTCTAAGAATCAACCTCAACAGCTCATGGTCTAAGTGGCTTCACATTAATTGGTTTCATATAGACATGTGGGACTTTGGTTATTGATAGCAGACCCCCAAACAAATTGGTTCCCGATGCAGGCACCATTATGACCTATTTTCTATCTTATGCCGTTCATGGAATCTCCTTTAGATCAGTGATACAATCCAATCTTCTTCAAATGGTTGCACGTGTCCATTCCACTTCAGGTTTGTGCATTCCCAGTGCACTGTTGGAGATTTTTCCCTCAGCAGTACCCATTAGGGCTGTGCATGGACCATCTGCTGCTGTGTGCTGCTGCACTATGTTATAAAGGGTAGAGCCAAACCCAGTCCCCTTCAGTTCCTTCTTACCGTCCATGACAGTTATTGAAGCATTCTATGGTGCTGCTGCAAATTTTCTTCATTTTGCATTTGTATCTAGTTGGTACTCGTTAACAGTTTTTGTTAGGATAATGTAGTGTTAGGTTTCCTTTATTGGTGTACTTTTTTAGTACTCTGATTCCTGCTGTATGGGTACTGGTACCTGGTAGTGGGGGCGTGCCTCGGTCCCCAGGCTTCAAGCCCTGTGATGCCTGCAAGAAACCGATGCTGGTTAGTGACCTGCACTTCAAGTGCCTAGAAGAAGCTCATGACCGAGATGGTGCCAGATCTACGGGGACTTTAAACCCAGAACTAAAAAGGAAGGGAGGTCTCACTAAAACACCTTCTTATGGAGGCAGCCCTGCACCCACACTCAGAGCCTCCCCATTCGGAGTGTGTACTGAGTACATCTGCTTCAGTTAAGAGCGCTCCTCCTGTTTTGGCAGACTCTTGATGCCAGTCTCCTTCTCCGGTATTGAGAGAGACACACCAGAAGATGGCATAGAAGGACTTGGTATCTGGGAGATCAAGGTCCCTGACGCCAAAGTCCAGCACATGTGCTGGTGGTGAGGATAGACTGCAATTGAGGCTGAAGCACTCCCTGGTGCAGATAACTGCTCAGGCAGGGTTGTTGACTTGGCACTGGTGCTGATCCCTAAAGCAGCACTATCCGTGTCAGCAGTGCAGTCTTGGTTGGCTTAGCAGTAGCAAGAGACCGTACCATTTGAAACATATGTTGTGTAATGCGACCTTTTGAGTCTCCTGATACTGTGGGCACTGCAGCACCTGCTTGTACGCCGCTGTCTAGAGGCAAACTGCAGTGATCTCACTAATGCCTTTTTCTCCAGACTACTGACACCAATCCCTGGCACTGATAGGAGTAGCTCCTCTTTGGTTGGATGAATCCAGTTCATCCTCTGAGTTGAAAGTTGGCTTGTACGTGTCACGGCTATGTCACATTAGTCACCATCCCTATCCCCAGCAGAAGCTTTGTCTTGGCTGACTGGCGAGGAATTGAGCACCATACCAGTGGCCATTTTTGAACTCTTGGAGATTTCTACCTGCCTCCAAGTTGTCTCCACACCCTTCTGTTCTTCTTCTCGAAGGCATCCAGATCCTTCTTGTAAAGAGTAGCAGGTAGCAGGCTCAGAACTGAACATGAATGGTCAGCTTTGGTGCCTCCCCTCCCGCCCCCCAATAATTGGGGGAAGCTACACTTCAGCAGGTCCTGTGGTGGTGGTCCTCATTGCCTGAGCAGACGGTAGTATCGGAGGATTCTTTACTTCCACTGAACGATTACATTGTCCACTAAGACTTGCTAAAGAGGGTGACTTTTGCCTTAAATATTCAGGTGGAAATGGTTCTAGAGAGGTCTCACAGATTGGTCAATATCTTGGCATCTGTGGAAACTTCAAGTGGCATTTCCAATTAACGAGGCTGTTTTGGTGCCCACTAAAGTGCTATGGCAAACTCTATCTTTCCTCCCTCCCAGAGTGCCAGGGCCAGAAAGCATCTACTCCAAAATCAAAAGATGCCAAAAAAAAGCTCAATCTCTTTGGCAGGAAACTTTATTCAACAGCTGAGCTACAGCTTAGGATTGTTAATCAGCAAGCACCGCTGATCATTGATTTTAACCTCAAGGACAATATTTTAAAATTAATGGATGCCAGAAAGGTGTTTCTTGCTATAGTGGACGAAGGAAAGTTGGCAGTCATCACTTTACTTCTGGCTGGTTTGGATGCTGCAGCTAGAGCCATGGCATTGGCTATTATGATGCAGCTCCAGTAATTGGGTCTTCCTCAGGAGGTCCAACAGACTATCCAGGGTTTTCCTTACAAGGGGCTATCACTTTTCTCGGAACAGACCAATAACAAGCTGCATAGACTTAAGGGTTCTAGGGGTGGCTCAAGTCATTGGGCATTTATACACGTGTCCCAAAGAAGAAGCAGTACTGTCCTCAGCAGCCACATTGGTATGTGTAGCAATAAAGACCAAGCTAGAAAGAAAGCAAAAGTTATAGGAGGGGACCACCTCCACCTACTTCTTCAGCAGCAGCCAGACAGCCTGGGAACTCCAAGTCGTTTTTTGTATGTGTGTGTTGAGGACGGGTGCCCAGTCTTCAGTTTGCCAGGTTCTCCTATCCTGATGTTTTCTAATAGGTTGTCCTACTTGCTAAGTGCTTGGACCTGCATCACTACAGACCAGTAGGGCCTAAGCATGGTGGAATTAGGATACACTCTTCAGTTTATTTCTACCCCCCAATTTCCACCCTCCTTCCCAATTCCTTTTCAGTGACCATTCTCACAAAGAGGTTCTCCTGTGGGAGGTTCATTCTCTCCTCCCGCTGGGAGCCTTAGAGGAGGTTCCTCCATTTCATAGAGGGATGAGGTTTGATTCTTGCTACTTCCTTATCCCCAAAGTGAAGGGAGCTTTCAGACCTATGCTAGACTTGCAGCAGCTCAACAAACACCTAAAGAAAATTAATGTTTCTCAGGATTACACTGGCTTCCATTATCTTCTCCCTGGATCCTGGTGACTGGTATGCTGCCCTTGACTTAAAGGACACATATTTCTGTGTGGTAATACATCAAAGCCACAGGAAATTCCCCAGGTTTTTGGACAGCCAATTCCACTCCCAGGTTACAGTCCTTGTCTGCAGCCCTGCGTGTTCAGAAAGTGCATTGCAGTGGTGGCGCTTTCCTGAGGAAATCAGGAGTTCAAATATTTCTCTACATGGACGACTGGTTGGTGAGAGGCTGGTCCACGGGTCAAGTGCTGTCCAGTATGGCTGTGATCCAATCTACCTTCAGCGTGCTAGGATTGCTCATAGAGGAAAAGTAGCCTTTGTGCAGGTGACAGAGTTCATAGGAGTGGTCTTGGACTCTGTGGAAGCCAAGGCCTTCCTCCCTTAGGCCAGGTTCCAGATGACGCTGGCCATTTCTTTAGACTTGAACGCCCATCCTACCACAACAGTATGGAATTGCCCTAGGCTGGTGGGGCATATGGCAGCATGTACTTATGAGGTTTGGTAAACCAGGCTTCATCTCCGGAAACTTCAAGAATGGCTGAGCTGAGTGTACTTCCTGTTCGTCTTCCTCTGGACATGATGGTTTGGATGCCTACATGAACCTTAGCCTCTCTGGACTGTTGGACAGACCTAACGTGTGGTTGCCAAAATAAAATCTATAAGCACGCAGTCTAAATATATATAAAATATATAAATATATAAGCACGCAGTCTAAACTCTCAACCCTATTAGACTGGGCAACATCTAGATCGGGGTGGGCAAACTCAGCCCAGGGGCCACATCCGGCTCTTTAGACATTTTAATCCAGCCCTTGAGCTCCTGCTGGGGAGTGGGGTCTGGGGCGTTTCCCGCTCTGCATGTGCTGTGGCTCTGCATGGCTCCCAGAAGCAGCGGCATGTCCCCCCTCCGGCTCCTATGCATAGGGTCAATCAATGGGGCTCTGCAGCTCCCATTGGCCAGGACCCATGGCCAATGGGAGCTGTTGGGTGGCGCCTGCAGATGGGGCAGTGCACTGAGCCGCCTGGCTGCGCCTCGCATAGGAGCCAGAGGGGGGGACATGCTGCTGCTTCTGGGAGCTGCTTGAGGTAAGTGCCGTCTGGAGCCTGCACCCCGATCCCCTCCTGCGCCCCAACTCCCTGCCCTGATCCCCCTTCTGCCCTCCGAACCCCTTGGTCCCAGCCTGGAGCACCCTCCTGTACCCTCAACCTCTCATTCCCAGCCCCACCCCAGAGCCTGTACCCCCTGCTGGAGCCCTCACCCCCCTCCGCACTCCAACTCCCAGCCCGGAGCCTCCTCCCGCACACTGAACTCTTTTTTGGCCCCACCCCAGAGCTCACACCCCCAGCCCGGAGCCCTCAGCCCCTCCCGCACACCAACCCCCAATTTCAGGAGCATTCATGGCCCGCCATACAATTTCCATATCCAGATGTGACCCTTGGGCCAAAAAGTTTGCCCACCCCTGATCTAGATTAAGCAGTTTTTCTCACCCCACTGGATATTGCAATTCATAGTACACAGGTTTCACCCTTGAAACCTGGGCCGGTCTCCTCTGTTGGAGTCTTCAGCATGTCCTTGTTGCTTGCAGCGTAGGAGGGGGAAGGAGAAAGGCCATGTATGGGGCCCTTGTGTTCTGTTTTATACCCTTAATCCCATGTGGTTGGAGAACACAAGTCCAGGGCATGTCTGGTGGGCATTGCTGAGTAACAAGGTGAAGCAATACCCCAGTGTCTCCCCTGTGAATGAGTTATTGAATTGTAACTCCTCTGCTGGACAATGGCTGGTGATGTCTGTTCAGCACCCACCCGGGCGTTGGTTACCTCCCATGTCATTGTCTCTGGAGAGCTTGTATCTAGGTGCCTCCCAAACCCAGCGCATATTTTAGTGAAAACTATACAACACATTTCATAATTTCACATGCATTAATGATATACATATTTAGATAGAACCGTGGGTTTCAGCAGATCATAACCTTTCCCCTGATACCTCTCACGACCTGCTTTATATGCAATATCACAATTATATATACATGAGGAATATGGGGGTTACAGGACACACCCCCAAGGTATAGAATGTGTCACAGAGGTCTGTAGAGAGAAAGCAAAAGCCAAGTGCCAAACCAACTTGATTTCCTTCTTTGAGAAAGTAACAGATTTTTTTAGATAAAGGAAACGCAGTGGATCTAATCTACCTCGATTTCAGTAAGGCATTTGATACAGTACCACATGAGGAATTAATTGGTTAAATTGGAAAAGATGGGGATCAATATGAAAATTGAGAGGTGGATAAGGAACTGGTTAAAGGGGAGACTACAGCGGGTCATACTGAAAGGTGAACTGTCAGGTTGGAGGGAGGTTACTAGTGGAGTTCCTCAAGGTTCAGTTTTGGGACCAATTTTATTTAATCTTTTTATTACTGACCTCGGCACCAAAAGTGGGAGTGTGCTAATAAAGTTTGTGAATGACACAAAGTTGGGAGGTATTGCCAATTCAGAAAAGGATCTGGATATCCTACAGGAAGATCTGGCTGACCTTGTAAACTGGAGTAATAGTAATATTACTATTAATAGTAATGGGGGGAGGGATAGCTCAGTGGTTTGAGCATTGGCCTGCTAAACCCAGGGTTGTGAGTTCAATCCTTGAGGGGGCCATTTGGGGATCTGGGGCAAAAATTGGGGATTGGTCCTGCTTTGAGCAGGGGGGTTGGATTAGATGACCTACTGAGGTCCCTTCCAACCCTGATATTCTATGATTCTACGATTAATAGGATGAAATTTAATAGTGAGAAGTGTAAGGTCATGCATTTAGGGATTAATAACAAGAATTTTAGTTATAAGCTGGGGACGCATCAGTTGGAAGTAACGGAAGAGGAGAAGGACCATGGAGTCCTGGTTGATCACAGGATGGCTGAGTCGCCAATGTGATGTGGCTGTGAAAAAAGCTAATGCGGTCTTGGGATGCATTAGGTGAGGTATTTCTAGTAGAGATAAGGAGGTGTTAGTACTGTTGTACAAGGCATTGGTGAGACCTCATTTGGAATACTGTGTGCAGTTCTGGTCTCCCATGTTTAAGAAGGATGAATTCAAACTGGAACAGGTACAAAGAAGGGCCACTAGGATGATCCGAGGAATGGAAAACCTGTCGTATGAAAGGAGACTCAAGGAGCTTGGTTTGTTTACCTTAACCAAAAGAAGGCTGAGGGGAGATATGATTGCTCTCTTTAAATATATCAGAGGGATAAATACCAGGGAGGGAGAGGAATTATTTCAGCTCAGTACCAATGTGGACACAAGAACAAATGGATATAAACTGGCCATCAGGAAGTTTAGACTTGAAATTAGACGAAGGTTTCTAACCATCAGAGGAAGAGTGAAGTTCTGGAACAGCCTTCCAAGGGAAGCAGTGGGGGCAAAAGACCTGTCTGCCTTCAAGATTAAGCTAGATACGTTTATGGAGGGGATGGTTTGATGGGATAACATGATCTTAGTCAAAGGTCAATTAATTGCCATCAGTGGTAAATAGGACCAATGGTCAATGATGGGATGTTAGAAGTTACTACAGAGAACTTTTTCCTGGGTGTTTGGCTGGTGAGTCTTGCCCACATGCTCGGGGTTCAGCTGATCGCCATATTTGGGGTCAGGAAGGAATTTTCCTCCAGGGTAGATTGGCAGAGGCCCTGGAGGTTTTTTGCCTTCCTCTACAGCATGGGGCACGGGTCACTTACTGGAGGATTCTCTGCATCTTGAAGTCTTTAAACCCTGATTTGAGGACTTCAATAGCTGAGACGTAGGTGAGAGGATTATTCCAGGAGTGGGTGGGTGAGATTTTGTGGCCTGCATTGTGCAGGAGGTCAGACTAGATGATCATAATGGTCCCTTCTGACCTTATAGTCTATGAGTCTGTTTCTGCATGCCACTACACACCAAGGCAGACTAGTTTACCAGGCAGAAGTTAAATTAAGCAGTGTGTCTTCACTCATTGTTATTCACTCAGTTTGGATCAGTGATTGATTACTCTGCATCTGGAAACCAAAAATCAAGTGCCCCATGGCCTCTCCAAATGTCAGGACTTGTGATTCAAGTAGATGAATGATTTCATATCAAGCAGGCCAAGATTTTTGTTATATGCTTTCCTACCATTCCACTGCTTCTTGGGACCATGCACAACCTGCATAGTGTGGCAATGATATCGTTTATGCCTTTCTGGCTGAAAAGGCTATGGTTTTCAGGCTGATTTAACTCAGTGGTGAATCTCCTGATCCTTCTGCATTGTATAGGACGTCTGCTATGACAAAGATCAGTCCTACATCTTTAGGACAAGACTAATTCAAAACAGTTACTCATATGAGGTGATTAACACCCTCGTGAACCCAGAAAGAAGTCAATGACCAGAGCTTATTCTATTAGCTCGTGCAGAATTCATGGTTTAAGGATGGAAAAACAGTTTTGAACGCACTCTGGTTCCTTCAGGAGGGTCTTAATGTGGTTATATAAAAACTTCCATGCTAAAGGTCAAGTCTCCCTAATATGATGTATACATTATGTTTAGGAACATAAAGTTCAGGGAAAATCCTGACATCAAATGCTTCCTGTGTGGCACTACCCCACAAGGTCATTGAACAAAACCTTGGGACCTCAGCATCCAACAGTTCATATCACTTTCTGGATAAGTGTTTCGCTGCTTCCAGCTAGTTTTGTAGCTCAAGTGGTAGCAGACTATGGTCCAGTACTGAAAGCTGAGATTAAACCCTGACTGATGCTTGATGGGAGAATTGTACCTACCTTTTTTTTTTTTTTTTTTTTAAAAGAAGAAAAAACAGCTTTTTGTAAGTAACTTCCTGTCTTGAGAGTGTTTTTAGGTTGCAGAGTCAAGAAGTTGGAATCTAGGAGCTGCACAACCATAATTTGGCTCTCTTGTGCGTATGCATTGTGATGGTCTTTAATTACATGATCACATACTATTTCCAAAGGTCCCCAGCTTCTTGCAGATTATAGGATTGATGTACAAAGGAAGCAGAATTAAATTGCATTGGTAACTGTAAAACTGGCATTTCTTAACTTTTGAGTGGTTGATTTTTGCAATCTAAATAACTCTGAAGGGTTTTTTGGTATGTGATAAATAGAATAGATATGACCTACTGTTCTGGGCAATATTCACTTTTTTTAGTAACATGTCCATAATGTCTGTGGTGGTTGCATAATGGCTGCCACATTATGTCTTTAAAGCTGTACCATGGTGATGCTTTATATTCTAGAGTGTTTGTCTAGAGTATCAGAGGGGTAGCCGTGTTAGTCTGGATCTGTAGAAGCAACAGAGAGTCCTGTGGCACCTTATAGACTAACGGATGAATTGGAGCATAAGCTTTTGTGGGTGAATGATGAGGCCCTCTTTTAGCAGTTGAGGTGTTTCTCCTCCCTTGGTGTTCACACCTCAACTGCTAAAAGAGGGCCTCATCCTCCCTGATTGAACTAACCTCGTTATCTCTAGCCTGACTCTTCCTGCATATTTATACCTGCCCCTGGACATTTCCACTGCATGCATCTGAAGAAGTGGGTATTCACCCATGAAAGCTTATGCGCCAATTCGTCTGTTAGTCTATAAGGTGCCACAGGACTCTTTGTTGTTTGTCTAGAGCATGAAAGGTACTAACTCAAATAAATCTCTATTTTCCTTAGTGTTCCATCAATGATGGTGCAGAGTTCAAAGCAGTGGCAGATGCTATGAAAGTGATAGGCTTCAAACCAGAGGAGGTTCAAACTGTCTACAAAATTTTGGCTGCCATTCTTCACTTGGTGAGTTTCCTGCATGTGGGTTTGTGCAAGCTGTTCTTCCAGGATTGCAATGGCAGGGCAGCCAAGCTGTGTTACTGTGTGACTTCAGTAGTCGTGTTGTTCTATCAGATGCAGTTGGAAGTGCTGTTTGGTTGAAAAGTCAACACTATTCCTGCCTGCCAGAAGTGGGTCAAATTTCCCTGTGGGATCATTGTGATCATCTAGTCTGACCTTCTGTATAACACAGGACTTAGAATTTCCCCACAATAATTCAGACTAATGGCTCATCAGTCTTCATGTCCGTTTTTCTGATGATGTCATTAAACTGGAAACTATATTCTAGGACTTTGTGGTGAGCTGTAGTGAAGATGGAAAGGATAAATATAAATAATCTGTAGGTTCTGCTTAGTGTCTTTTAATTTCAACTTCTCTCTAGACCCCTGGACTGTTGTCTTTGCCTGATTCAATTTTATTTGAATTAGTTTGTCATAACTTTGTTCCTTGAATCCTGTTAAATACTAAAGGCCAAATCCTTCTTTTGGTCACAGGCAAAGGTGAAGCCTGGGGTGGGGGGAGTCAAGAAGGGTCACATGCCTCTCCCCAGACGCCCTAGGGGGAGGCACATTCAGTAGGGAACCACAGTGGTGAAAGGAGCAGAACATGTGGCCGCCGGGCTGTACTGCCCCCAGCCCTTCCACGCAGCTGCGACTCCTGGGGTCTGTACAGCCCCACTGGAGGACAGGGCTGGGGTCTGGGGGCGGTACTGGGACAGCCGTGCCAGAGGAGCTGCCAGTGTGGGGCCTCCTTCCTTTCGCTGTGGGAGGACAGAGCCCCACCCCAGGTAACGTGGGATGGGGAGAGCAGGGGGCCCAGGCTGGGGGTGGGGAAGGGGAGGAGTCACGGGGCGGGTCACGTGGGGAAGCCACATGCCCCCCTTAGCTGGTGCCCCCCTTTGTGTCCCTCCCATGAGTTGCCCAGGAGTGGAGCATACAATACTGAGGATAATTTAGCCTGAATTTAGAAATGTGATAATGGTGTTTCATTTGTTGATGAACCAAACAGCAGATCACTTGATGTGCTTACTTCAGCTTTGCTGACAATATTATCAGCAGAGGCACATTGAGCAATCTTGTCTTTTACTACTTGCTACAGGGGAATTTGAAGTTTTCAGTGGATGGCGACACGCCTGTGATTGAAAATGGGAAGGGTGTGTCGGTCATTGCAGACTTGCTGTCAACAAAGTCTGACATGGTAGAGAAGGCCCTGCTTTTTCGAACTGTAGCTACAGGCCGGGATGTCATTGACAAGCAGCACACAGAGCAGGAAGCCACCTATGGCAGAGATGCTTTTGCAAAGGTGAGTCTGAGTTCTCTTTCTACAAGTCTGTGCTAGTTTGTCATGCAACAATTTCAAAAACCCCTGGCTCAGTTTTTGCTCTTTAATTTCACAAATGATAGGACCTGTGTGTGAATAAAAGTATTGCAGAGTCAGAAATCTGTGTAGCAAAAGGTTCAGCAAAGAGTGCAGGTGCTTAATGAAGTTGTAAGAGAAGATCACAAGGTTTTGGGGGCTGTTAGTCTGGATGTTTCATCTTCAGTATGTGTTTTTAGAATGTTCACATAGTGAAAGACTTATTCTTCTAAATTAATGGGTGCAGCAAAGTTAATTTTATCTGTGAGCTAGAGCAACCCACAACAATTTTAGCCGCAGGGTTTGCCAGGACATTGGAAATCTCTGCTCTGTTAGTTCATCTCTTGATACAATGAGAGAACAGATTATTGACAGTTCTAGCTGTCTGCTTTCTGTCAAGAGAGCAGTGGAATGGTATGACATCCTTAAACACACATTGAAGATCATGACAAATGCTACATCTTTGTTTGGCAACGACAGCAGCCTCATTTGGAAGGGTGATAGTGATGGACTATTGGGAGGACACTTAACTACTCAAATTTATTTTAATGGTGGGAAGGAGGAATGGAGGGAGTTAAATGGTGGTACTGGGCAAGGGCTAACATTTGGACCTGTCACCTAGAATGTCCTTTTAAGGTTTTAATACTTGCCAGAGCTGCTTAGCACAGGTGTCACTAATTTGAATGACTAGATTTTGAAGACAGAAAATTACCTTGCTTGTGACTACTTCTTGAAAAGTGAACGATAACACCGCAAAATATAGTACTATGAAATATTAAGTGCTCAGTTATGATGGGTGTGAGCACTGTATAAAAATCTTAATCCTGCATTCATCTGCTCACCTATATTTTCCATATTCATACAATTCTCTGATGTGGAGATAATTAAGTTGTTGCAGTGTTGACTATGACTTCGAATGGGGGAAGTAAGTAGCAGAATTGGTAGAGCTGTTTCTAAATTCGTTTATATGAGAATAGAATCAAAGAAATACAGCGATGTTATATGGAAAGAATAGAAGGTTTCTCAGATCAAGAAGTCTGTCTAATTTTAGCAGGAGTTTCACCAGTGAATATGGGTTTAATCTGAAAACCAGCTTGAACTAAACTACTATAGACAGTATAGAGACCTGACAGAAATACAGCTAAATCAGTTATGAGAGAGATCAGAAATTAAGCCTAATGTTTGTTATCCTTGTAGGCTATATATGAACGCCTTTTCTGTTGGATTGTCTCACATATCAATGACATCATTGAGGTGAAGAACTATGACACCACAATCCATGGGAAAAACACAGTTATTGGAGTCCTGGATATCTATGGCTTTGAGATCTTCGACAACAACAGGTAAGCTGCTAGAGAAGGAAACAGATGCTTCATTCTTGCCTCAAATGAAAAACTAATAAATTCTTTCTCAACTTTATTTTTGCAGTTTTGAACAGTTCTGCATTAATTACTGCAATGAAAAGCTGCAGCAGCTTTTTATTCAGCTAGTTCTAAAGCAAGAACAGGAGGAGTACCAGCGAGAGGGGATTCCTTGGAATCATGTGAGTGAATTTGCAGTGGGGGTCTGGTTGAATCCAGTGTACCATAATAGGGCCTGGTCCTGAAGTTGCTTCTCATGTAGACTCCCATCAAAGTCAGTGGGAACTCTGTATCAAGATCAGATAAAGCATCAGGCTTGTTATCCATAAATCAGACTCTGGAAGAAGCAAATTGAAAATATAGGACACCCTTTCTGTACATTTTGGGGCCTCTTTGACTACCATTGTAAACTGGGTGATACATATTTTGTTTAAACAGGTGTTCAAGTAGAAAGATTTTTTTGAAATTGATCCTTTCTAACTGGTAAGGTTTTGATTAGAAGATGCTGGTTCGGATTGTATACACATTACAATCCTGATCCTCTACTATAGAAAATCAGTGACAAAACTCGTTGATTTCGTTGGTGAAAAATCTGGCCTTATAATAGCATAGACCAGGCTTTATGAGCCAGTTGTGAAAATGCGATGGGGAAATCTATGATAGGAATGCATTTCAGGGGAAGGGTAGTTACACTTATTACCCACTTTCTTATATTGTTGGAAAGCATTTAGCCTTTGTGCACCTTACAATATGACTGCAGCTTGTGAATATCCAGTAAAATTACATGTCACATATACCACTACCTTGCTGTCACAACTTCCACTGCCATAAGTGTATTTGTGAATGTCTCACTAAGGTGACTCTTGAAAGGTACTGTAGTTGATTATGGGATTGGTGCAGTGGTAATCTGAAACATGTGAAAGGAGACCCTTCTCTGCTGTGCTTCTTAGTGCTGCAAATGTTTCTGCTATAGCTACGCACTTCTTGAAAAATAAAACTCTTCGGAGCTGTAAAGGAATGAAGAGGGCCAACTATAGACATGCATATGGGGGTATCATGTGGATCATGTTAAAGCTGCCTAGCCAAATAGACATCAGGTGAGCCTCTTCCACTAGATTTTCGTTTTTAGATTTGAATGTTGGTGATGAAAGTAATGTTTACAGAACTCCTGTGCCCTAAGAGGAAGAGCCGATACTGGGCCAGATTCTCCTCTGTTATGTTTGTCTTCCTACTGGAATCAATGGGGTTTCCACTGGGGTAACTGAATAAAGTTAAACGTACTTTTTAATGCTAATGACTAGGGGGTTTTTTTTTTGCTTGCTTTAGTAAAATCTAACCCTGATACAACAACTTTGCTTTCAGTCACCAGACTCCAAGTTAGGGATGAAGTTTGGACATGAGACTAAACACCTGTTACAAGTACACTTCTCTTAGAGTAGGAAGTCTGAATATATGATCTGCAGTCCACCATATTTTCAGATTGTCTATTTGGGAAGCAGTAATTTTCATTACAATTTATATGTATATTTTATTTCCACTACCTCAGTGGATCTCAAATTTTGGTCTATGGAGTATCAGTGAACCACAGAATGGCATGTTTTGCAAAGCAAGCAGTGGGATATTTTGGGGACGTAGAGGCCTGGGAGGAAAAAAATGCTCAAAGTGGTCTGTAGAATGAAATTGTTGAGCACTGAACCACTGCATAATGAGCCTAGTACTTCTCAGTTTAGTTTCATTATTACAGTTAATAATGCTGTATTGCATATAATTCTCCCTGTATGGTTACTGGTGTGTGCATAGATGTGGGTACTATATGTTCATCCATTTCCTTCTCACTCAATAGTGAGAGAAGATCTGCAAATACCTGTTTTGTGTTCTGCAGATTGATTATTTCAACAACCAAATCATTGTGGATCTGGTGGAACAGCAGCACAAAGGGATCATTGCCATTCTGGATGATGCCTGCATGAATGTTGGAAAAGTCACTGATGAGATGTTCCTCGAGGCACTGAATAAGAAACTGGGGAAACATGCTCATTTCTCCAGCAGAAAGGTAACCTGTTCATCTGTGTAATCAGAACCCACCTCTCTTCACATGCAGCAAATACTGTATCATTCTAAATGGGATAAGGAGAAGGACTCACACAGGGACTTGAATAGAGGAAGACCCTTCTCTAGAATAAAACTTAAATGACTGCTGCACATAGTATTTCTATACTTATACGGCCAATCAAGTTCTCTAGTTTAGAATTAGTTAAGGAATGGATGTTATAATGGTTTGTATCCAGAAGAGGGAGCTAAAGTATGATCAATGGAATAGATTTTATTTCAAGGGAAAAAGGGGAAAGCATGAACTTGTCTTGACATATGATGTCATTTATAACCAATAGGTGCACAGTTCCAGTTCATGTGACTGTTCCCTACTCAACCAGCTTTAATATGCTGTGGCAGTGAAAATGGCTCATTTCTGCTTTATTACAGCTATATAATCTTCATCCTCAGTGGCTACAAAATGTGCTCATCTTAAATTGTACCCATAATCCTCCAGACCCTTTGATTTGCTTTGTTTTTGGTATGACAACCAGTTAAAAGATTTTGTCACTTGGTAATATTTTTAAAATATGGGCACTGGTCTGATAAATTTGAGAACCACTCACATTGAATAATCCAATAATGTCCTTTAATTTACTGATGTCTTTTCATTGAGAAATAGTATTTGACATCTTTTCATTAGAATACTGTCTTCACCACTTCACAGCTTTGTATATAAGGTAGGAGTATCACCATAGCATACTTGTCTAAGAAATGTGCTAGAGACTGTCTCCAGAGATTCAGAATTCAAACAGTAGAAAGAGCTGGATCTGGCTTGTTTTACTGAAGAATGGAAATGGAAGTAAAATAAAAAGATTTTCATTCAGTTATGACTTATTCTTAAGCACACTTCACTTGGAGTGTAACCTGTCAGCTAAACTGCCATACACAATTTTTTGGTAAACCGTGAACAATATTCTCACTGTCAGCACTAAGCTGCGGGATTGCTGTGCAGTTAAGGTAGGGGCATATGTTATGAATACTTCAAATCTTATGAGTAAATGACAATGAATTTACTCAGTGTATTGAAGTGTTACGTCTGTCATGCATAATTGGGGCTAGTGAATGTGGAGACAAATTCTTTCCTTGTTAATAATTCTTTTGAATGGTGCCAGTCTCGGGCTTGGGGAATGAAGTCTTATGTTTTCAGAATAGGTATAGCAAGGGCAACAATAATCCAGATTCCCAGTGCTATCCTGCCAATATATTTATAAACCCAAGGGAAGATCATTCTCCATGACCTGTTCGTTCCTAGGTCTCTTTGCTGAGACCATAGCAAGTGGCTATGCATGGAGATGAGAGCTGTTGGTATTGTGTGCTGGTGTGAGGGGAAGTGAATTTGACAATGAAGTGAGGGGCTATGAATGGGAAAGCCACAACTGACTGAACCACCGGCTTCAGGAGTTTCTTCCGTGTATAGGAAACATTCAACAGTATGATGTAGTGCCAATACCAGTATTCCTCAGCAGGGAGCGGTATCTTCAGGAAATTCTATTTTAGCACAGACTGAAGGAGAAAACAAGGAATACAAAAATAAATGAGCACTTCCACATGTGTAGACAGTTATGATTGTGTTTCCATCAGTAATTAATATATCAGATAGTGTAAATCAATATTACCTTGAAGGCTTTGACCCATAAAATCCTCAGCATCTTGTTTCTTCTTCTGACCTCTTGCACCACTGCAAACAACATTCTTCTCACTGATACAGGAGACCCCCGCTATGCCGTGCACCACTACAGTGCGAATTCGGTATTACCGCGGGGGTGTGCATGGATCCCGAAATAAATTGTTTACATTGGGATCCATGGCAACACGATACCCCTCCCCGCGTTCACGTGCTACCGCACATGGCTCCCAAACCCTGTGTTTTAGCGGGGGCGCGGTGTACCTAAAATACCTTGTTCACTGGCTGTTGCTTCCTCCAGTTACCACCCAATAAAAGTGAGTTGTTTCCACCTTCATATTTTAAGTTACAAATAAAGACCTAGTTTCATTTTGCTCCCACTTATTTACTTGGCTTTGTGGACTGCAATTAAAATACTGTGGTGTCTGTCAGGTAAAATCTTAGCACAATTACTGTGTAAATTAAAGATGTTGAGGAAGATGTTCTTAGAGTTAAAGTACATGTGCTGATATGTTCTGGGAATAGCTCCTGTTTTCCAGCCTCACGGTTAATGCTTCACTGCCCCCCTCTACAGTATGTTGCACTCCACATCAGTGTGGATAAGCTCTAAGGGGCTGCTGTGCCCTAAATAGTCGTGTCCTAGTTTATGTAATGCATATCTAATCTATTGCTTTCTGCTTGGTTGTCCTTGTTATTCTGGTGAAACCAAGACAGACTAGAATAAATACAAGATTTTCACTGTGGCAGTAAATAGAGAGCAAAAATGTATTATCCACAGAGCAAAAAATGTAGATCTTTTTGAGGCTTTCTTCTCAGAATCACCTAATAACATAGTTCTGTATGAAAATTAACTATTGCTCACAACACCTGTGATGTAAGTATCAAAGTATTATCAATGAGCAAGGGTTTGTCTTACATTCAGTTTTATAATTGGTTCATCTTGTGGGTGTAAGAGGGTCAGGTGCACTGATGAGTAACCATCAGTGAATTCCTAAATAAACTTTAAATGTTGGGAGATTCTCAGAGGGCAGGTGAAGTGACTCACTAAAGGTCACAGTGAGTTGATGGCAGAGGAGCTAGTAGAACTTAGTACCGTGGTGGTCTTTGACCATGGTGCCTTTTATTCATTTCAGTTTTGGTTTGTGTTTAGAACTAGCAAGGTTTAGTATACTCAGATGTAAACATTCCCTATTTACATCTATCAGCTAATATACTAAAGCAGTAAAACTTAAATACGCACACATGCCATTAATACGTTCAGATGTACTTCCGCCATGAATCACTGAATGCAGTGATTCTCAGCATTAATATTAACAAGTGACTAATGCCATAGTCTTATAGCTGATTTGAGATGAAATTTACTCATTCCATAAATCCCATATACATCGGTATTGCTCTCAAACTCATGCTTGTTAGTCCACATCGAGAAAACTATAGCCAAGGTTAGCATATGAAACAACGTTCTTAGCGAACTGGTTACATCAGAATGTGGTGGAGACCTGTCCATTCCATAATCAAGAGCATTGACACTTTGCTATTCCTTTGCTGTATATGCCTATGCAGTGCGGGCATGATCTCCCCACACAAAGAAACTAGACCCTGTGCTTAATGCCTCCTTCCGCTATATTACAGGATGCCTTAAGCCTACTCACGTCAACAGCCTCTACGCCCTTGCAGGTATTGCTCTTCCTAATGTACACTGGGAAATTGCTAAGAGTGTAGAAGGCAATGCACAGATCCAAGACATCCGCTATATGATATAACACTGACGTTGAGTTGACCGAAGTCACAACAAAGTTTTCTTGCCACCATTAAACTCCTAACATTGTTGCCCAAACAGACAAGGTTTCAGTTATGGCAAAAGAGTAGAGAATGACCCTGTAGCCTCTGTACTCCAGCTCCCATCAGTGGAGCACCTGCCACCCAATGCAGATCAGCCCTGGGGTATATGGCATTGTGTTAATCAACTCCACGCTGCAGTCTGCCAGTCTAGAGGTGCAATGATAAAGTGGGGCTACGTTACTGGCCCCAATACCTGTGACTGTGTCAGAAAGACTCAGAATATGATAAAGCATCTCCTGCAGTGGCAGCTCCTTTACCAGGAATGCTCTTCCAGTGAGCTGGCAGAGTGCAATGATCAGGCAATCGCATGTGCGTGGATGTGGCGGAAAACAGTATGAGGACACAAGAAGAAGATCCAATAGTTAACCAGTTGAGCAGTTTATGGTGCTACCACAGCTATGCCGGTTCAAGGCTGTAACCTTCACATAGCTGATGCATTTAGTTTCCTAGGAGGATGGGTGCCGTTTGACATCTGTCAAACCATGATGTAGCATTAGCGCTACTTGTCTGAGGGTATGTCTACATTACAAAATTATGTTGACCTAAGTTACGTTGACGTACAGCCACCACAGGAATTAAATTGCTTTTGCACGTCCACACAACGCTCCTTGTGTTGGCAGTGTGCATCCTCAACCAGGAGCATGTGCACCAATTTAACTGTCTGTGTGGGGTATTGTGCAACGGCTTCTGAAAGGCAGCAACAATCGATGTCAGCAAAAAGTGTCTATGCTGAAACTGCATCGACCTAAGCGCTACGCCTCTCATGGAAGTGGAGTTAAGTCAGCATAGTGGCGAGTTACATCGGCAGGAGTGACGTTTTAGTGTAGACGCTTACAGAGTTAGGGCGACGTAAGTTGCCTTACATCAACCTAACTCTGTAGTGTAGATCAGGTCTGAGACAGGTAGCAGTTTACTTTTGAACTTGATATATATTTTGAAGGCCAAATAGCCAGCAAAAAAGGATAAGATGTGAACTGAGAGAGGTTTAAAAAAGAAGGAAACTGCTTTTCTGCTGCTACTCTGAAACCAGTCATTTCTCAGGTTTTCTTGGCCAGACTTGGCTTTCTAAATATTTCTGCTGGCAAGCACTATTAGATTGACAGGATGCAAAAAGCCAGGCTAGTGGTTCATAAAGAAATAGGAAAAAAAGATATAAAACCAACTAAGGGTTTGAGATGGACCTTATTAGGTCCTTCCACAAGAGACCAAACAAAACTGCCAAAAAGAACACCCTTAAAAATGAAGCCAGTGCACCATCTTAAAAGGTGTAGTCAGATTGGAGTATCCTTCATGTGTGCAGCATGGCTACTGGATGGTCTAGCCTTGTGGTCTTGTGCTTGTAACGAATGTGCAGTCACTTCCATTTCTTTGCTAGTTCCAGCTTTTCGAAAACTCTGCTAAAACTATTTGCATTTTCTTTTAGATGCTAGTGACTCCTATGTTGTGAGCTGTTTATATGTCTTCTTTGCAGCACAATACTGTAGTCTAACAGCATATTAAGAGCGTTCTATGGCAACAGGGATAGAGCAATAGCTTTAGCCGCTATTGAGCACCCTGGGGTTAATCACTGGCTAGTAGAGCTGTAGAAGTGACAAAGGGTCCTGTGTCTATAAGGTGCCACAGGACCCTTTGTTGCTTCTACAGATCCAGACTAACACGGCTACCCCTCTGATACTAGTAGAGCTGTGAAAGTTCTATCTTGTGTGTTTATTGGCTGCCAGTTATTCCTCATCCTCAAAGGAAACCTGCACAACACTTTCAAAAGATGAGCCTGAGACTTAAATTCATAACTTCGGTAGACACTGAAAATCATGGAATGAATAGACACTGGGTTTATGATTTATTACAATAATCTATAACCCACTAACACACACCCCGCTTACCAGTTTTTTTTCTCCCCTCCCTTCCTTTCCATCTATGACTGGAGGGGTGTTAATGGGCCACTTCACCTTGAATGGTCCCTTTAAATGTGTGTTAACTGCTTATGCTAAACAGTCTGTTCCACCTTGTATTTAGCTGTGATGTTCTGAGTATGTTTCCCAGACTTGAAGAAGAGCTCTGTGTACACTCGAAAGCTAGTCTCTTTCACCGACAGAAGTTAATCTAATAAAAGATATTACATCACCCACCTTATCTCTCTAAATATTGGTGGGACAGATTGACTGATGCTTTGTAAATACCTTACACTCCATTCAGTCATCCTGAGTTAGTGATACCATGTTATGTTGATGTGGAGGGGATTATGATACCATGAAGGAATAAATGGGAGCAGATGGGGGAACACAAGGCAAAGCAGTTCTGTTTCCATGCACATATTCTTCTTAATAAAAAAGGAACAGTTTTTGGAGGTGTCAGTGACAATTTTATTTTTTAAAAATCTGGATCTTGAAACATGGTTTATTTTTACGTCCCTGTGTTTTGTTTATCCAAAAAAATCTGGATAGAGTACGTGGTCATTTGTGTCTGTAGAAAATAGAATAATTGTACAATTCCAGTTTGTTGTAATACAAGGTGGAATCTAAAAGCTGCTCTGCCCTGAAATTTCAATGCTTACACTTAATGCCTTCCTTTTAATAAATGTGTGATTTATTTTAGCTTTGTGCGACAGACAAGATCCTGGAGTTTGATAGAGACTTTCGAATTAAGCACTATGCAGGAGACGTTATGTGAGTGTTTCCTCTCTGTATTAGAAGGTGCTCCTTCTACTTATTCTTGTCCAGCTTTAACCTACATTGTGTTCTCATTTCTGTGTGATAAATGCAACAGATTTAAAATAAAATTGTGTCACACTTGTTCTTGCTATATATACTGTCTTTGGAAGTTAGGGAATATGAAGGGTGGAGGAAGAAAAATGAAGTTTCCCAAGAGAAGCTTAAGTCTTGTCTACACAAGAAAGTTGTACTGACCTAAGAAATCTGTTTAGTGCCATATCAAATTAGCTTAAATGGATAAAGAATCAGTTTAAGATTAATTGAATTAAAATAGGGCACCCTTAAACTGAAACAAGAGTGTTCACACAAGGAGCATGCATCAATCTAACCAAATCTCCTTAGGGGTTTTTCTACACTTAAAATTTTTACCAAAGTAGCTATTTTGGAATAATTATTTTTGGATGTGGGTTAAATTAAATTGGACAAAGGAACTCTTATTCCAGAATAAGAGTGTTGACATGGAAAGTTACTCCAGAATAACTATTCTGGCATATTTCTTGGTGTAGACAAACCCTAAAAGAATCATTAAATCAGTCCAACTTTATTTTATAGACAATACCTGAAGCACGTTAATGAGGGAACAATTTGGGACTTTATAAAGGTGACCAATCCAGGCTTTATGGAGTCCATTAAGTGAAGGTGGATTTCTTGTGGAGTCTCTGTTGAATATAGCGTTATTGTTAGACACAGCTGACAGGCAGTAGCGTAGCTAGAGGGGGAGCAGGGGGAGCGGCCGCTCCCCCTGAGCACATTTTCCAAAAGTGGCGCCTTCTTAATTTTTGAAAGGGTGGAGACGGAGTGGACGGAGGTGGAGCGACAAAATAATGCAGGGGTCCCACTGGCCCCACCAAGAGCCCGCTGCTGGCCTGGGTGAAAGAACCCAGGCCAGCAGTGGGCTGAGACACCCCGGCTGGCAGGAGCCCGGGGGGAATCCCAGAGCGGGGTGGGCTGAGTGGCTCAGCCAGCCGCCGCTCTAGGATTCCCCCCGCGGGCTCCTGCCAGCAGGGGTCCCGCCGCTGGCCCCACCAAGAGCCCGCTGCTAGCCTGGGTGAAAGAACCCAGGCTGGCAGCGGGCTGAGACACACACAGGACTCATTTAAACTTGAGCACTTACACTCATCCCTTACAGGGATGGTGGCGCCTTTTTTTTATGTGTTCGCTCCCCCTGGTGTTAGCAGTGGCGTAGCCAGGTTCTGACAGGGGTTGGTCCTGCTTTGAGCAGAGGACTGGAGTAGATG
The DNA here is from genome assembly GCA_033296515.1 of Macrochelys suwanniensis. Classification (NCBI taxonomy): domain Eukaryota; kingdom Metazoa; phylum Chordata; order Testudines; family Chelydridae; genus Macrochelys; species Macrochelys suwanniensis. The sequence goes on from CM065797.1 coordinate 2,079,629, forward strand.
ACCTCCTGAGGTCTCTCCCAACCCTAAGCTTCTATGATTCTGAAACAGCCAAATTTCTCTGGTAGCTTAGGGAAAAATAACGAGGTGATACCTGTGTGGTTGAAACTTGTGCACTGCTAGCGACTGAGAGCTTGCAAATCTAAGAGGACAGAAGTGAATTGTGAAAGCACCTGCAGGCAGTACTAGAGCCCACAGTTTGCTGGATGAAATAATTCTTATTGCTTCTCATCTGTAGATTTAAAAGTGCAATCTCAAATTAGGGAGGCATTATTCCCATTTTAAAGAAGGAGAAACTTAGGCACATAAAGGAAGTGATGTTACCCAAAAGGTTATACAGCAAGTTAGTGGCAGATCTGAGAATGAGCTTGTCCCTTGTCTCCCAGTGCTACCCATTGACCACATTTCTTCCCTTGTATGTGATTCCACATTGGTGCGCATAGGCTTTTTCTACCAAATACCCAGAAGCTGGCTGTGGTGATATTTGACCTCTGTGCAACTGACTATTTTTCTCTTTCATAGATATTCAGTCACAGGATTTATTGACAAAAACAAGGACACTTTATTCCAAGACTTCAAACGCCTAATGTATAACAGGTAGGAACAAAGCTTTGATCAGCCAAACTGTTTTGTACACTATTTTATATTATACCAAAATAGTTTTAGTCTAGTTCATGGATTTTTAAGACTAGAAGGACCTTTATGATCTAGTATGACATCATGAATACCCAGGCTAGAGACTTTCACCCAGTAACTTCTTCATAAAGCCCGTCATTTCTGGATGAGCTAGAACATAACTTTTCTAGGATGATATCCAATCATAATTTAAAGGTGTCAAGTGATTGAAAATCCACCAGATTGCCTGGTAAACTGTTTCAGTGGTTAATTACCCTCACTATAAATAAATTGCACCTCATTTCTAGTCTGAATTTGTCTAATTTCAGCATCTAGACATTAGATCTTCTTATGCCTATGTCTTTTGGATTAAGGAGCCCTTTACAATAGGAAATCTTTCCCCCATGTAGACCCTGATCAAATTACCTCTTAACCGTCTCTTGGATGAACTGTGTATATTGAGTTTCTGTAGTCCCTTGCTGTAAGGCAGGTTTTCTAGACCTCACATCATTCTTGTAGCTCTTTTCTGAACCCTTTCCAGTTTGTCAGCATCCATTTTGAAGTGTGGGCACCAACAGAGAATAAGTATGCCAGTAATGGTCTCACTAATGTTTTCTACAGCAGTAATAGCTCCTCCTTACCTGTCAGTATTCCCCCTGCTTATACATCAAAGGATCACATTAGCTACCTCAACTTCCACGCTACAGTAGAAGTTCATGTTCAGTTGATTATCCACCATGATTCTAAGCCCCTTCCAGAGTTGCTGCTTTCCAGGATCCAGTCCCCCATCCCATCTATTCGGCTGTATTAAAATGCATGCTTGCACCCAACTTACCAGGTGATCCAGGTCACTCTGTACAGCGGACACGTTCTCATCATTCATCATTCCCCCAGTAAATGTCTTTTGCTAACTTGCCAGAAATTATTTAATATTGTCTTTTTAATCTCGAAATAACTAATAGCATTTAGCCAAAAACAGACCCCGGTGGGACTCTACTGGAAGCAGCCCCATTGATGAAGGGTTCCCCATTTATAATTTTTCTGGCATCTGCCATTTAGTTTTAATTAATTAAATGTGCTACATTGATTCTGTATAATGTCAGGTTTTAATCAGAATGTCATATATATGTCAACACAGTTACCTTTGTCCAGCCAAATTTATAATCTTATCAAACTGTGGTACCAAGTTAGTTTCACAAGACCCTTTTTCCATAAAACCATGTTGATGTGCATCAGTTACGCTGCCATTCTTCACTGAGTGCATCCCATATCCTCTGCCTTCCCATGATTTTACCCACAGTCGAAGTCAGGCTAACCAACCTGTGGTTATCTGGGTCATCTCATTTGCCTGTGTTAAATACTGCTACATTAGCTTTTTTCCAGTCCTCTGCAACTTTCCCAGTATTCCAAGATTTGTCAAATAACAAAAGTCGCTCAGAGAGCTCATCTGCCTTAAAGATGTGAGGAATAATGTTGTCAGACATATAGATGAACATAATCTGTTGAGTATCAGAGGGGTAGCCATGTTAGTCTGGATCTGTAGAAGCGACAGAGTCCTGTGGCACCTTATAGACAAACAGACGTATTGAAGCATAAGCTTTCGTGGGTGAATGCATCCGACGAAGTGAGTATTCACCCATGAAAGCTTATGCTCCAATATGTCTGTTAGTCCATAATCTGTTGAGGAATAGTCAACTTGGTTTTAGTAAAGGGAAATCATGCCTCACCAATCTACTAGAATTCTTTGAGGGGGTCAACAAGCATGTGGACCAAGGGGATCCAGTGACTATAGTGTACTTAGATTTTCAGAAAGCCGTTGATAAGGTCCCTCACCAAAGGCTCTTACGCAAAGTAAACTGCCACGGGATACGAGGGAAGGTGCTCTCATGGATTGGTAACTGGTTAAAAGATAGGAAACAAATGGTTTAAATGGTCAGTTTTCAGAATGGAGAGAGGTAAATAGTGGTGTCCCCCAGGGGTCTGTACTGGGACCAGTCCTATTCAACATATTCATAAATGATCTGGAAAAAGGGGTAAACAGTGAGGTGGCAAAATTTGCAGATACAAAATTATTAAAGAATGTTAAGACCCAGGCAGACTGTGAAGAACTTCAAAAGGATCTCTCAAAACATGGTAACTGGGCAACAAAATGGCAGATGAAATTTAATGTTGATAAATGCAAAGTAATGCACATTGGAAAGAATAATCCCACCTATACATATAAAACGATGGGGTCTAAATTAGCTGTTACCACTCAAGAAAGAGATCTTGGAGTCGTTGGGGATAGTTCTCTGAAAACATCCACTCAGTGTGCGGCAGTCAAAAAAGCAAACAGAATCTTGGGAATACACCAGACCCTCTCTATAACGCGGCACTTGGGATCCATGCCAAGTTCCGCGTTATAGCGGGGACTGCGTTTAAACGAAATTAACTGGTGTCCCGCTCAGAGCAGAGACAGGGAAGGAAGAGACAGGCAGGGAATTCCCCCAGGCATTTCACGGGTGCCCCTGGCTAACAAACCTGACCTCCACGGTCATTGAGTGAAAGGCTGTTTAGCTTTTTAGCAATGGATTTGAGCTCCATTTCAAAAATATAAATTTGGGATCCATGGCCGCGACCGCTTTATAACCGAATTTGCGTTCTATTGACGCACATTCTAGTGAGGGTCTGGTGTAATTAAGAAAGAGATAGATAATAGGACAGAAAATATCATGTTGCCTCTATATAAATCCATGGTACGCCCACATCTTGAATACTGTGTGCAGATGTGGTCGTCCCATCTCAAAAAAGATATTGAAATTAGAAAAGGTTCAGAAAAGGGCAACAAAAATTATTAGGGGTATGGAATGGCTTCCGTATGAGGAGAGATTAATAAGACTGGGACTTCTCAGCTTGGAAAAGAGACGGCTAAGGAGAGAGATGATTGAGGTCTATAAAATCATGACTGGTGTAGAGAAAGTAGATAAGGAAGTGTTGTTTACTACTTCTTATAACACAAGAACTAGGGGTAACCAAATGAAAATTAATAGCCCCCCGCAGCAGGTTTAAAACAAACAAAAGGAAGTATTTAACATAAGAATGGCTGTACTGAGTCAGACCAAAGGTCCATCCAGCCCAGTATCCTGTCCACCGACAGTGGCCAGTGCCAGGTGCCCCAGAGTGAGTGGACCTAACAGGTAATGATCAAGTGATCTCTCTCCTGCCATTCATCACCCCCCTCTGACAAACAGAGACTAAGGATACCATTCCTTACCCATCCTGGTTAATAGCCATTAATGGACTTCATCTCCATGAATTTATCCAGTTCTCTTTTAAACCCTGTTATAGTTCTAGCCTTCACAGCCTCCTCAGGCAAGGAGTTCCACAGGTTGACTGTGCGCTGTGTAGAGAAGAACTTCCTTTTATTTGTTTTAAACCTGCTGCCCACTAATTTCATTGGGTGGCCCCTGGTTCTTCTATTATGGGAACAAGTAAATAACTTTTCCTTTTTCACTTCCTCCACACCACTCATAATTTTATATACCTCTATCATATCCCCCCTTAGTCTCCTCTTTTCCAAGCTAAAAAGTCCTAGCCTCTTTAATCTCTCTTCATATGGGACCCGTTCCAAACCCCTAATCATTTTAGTTGCCCTTTTCTGAACCTTTTCTAATGCCAGTATATCTTTTTTGAGATGAGGAGACCACATTTGTATGCAGTATTCAAGATGTGGGCGCACCATGGATTTGTATAAGGGCAATAAGATATTCTCCATCCCTTTTTTAATGATTCCTAACATCCTGTTTGCTTTTTTGACTGCCGCTGCACACTGCATGGACGTCTTCAGAGAACTATCCATGATGACTCCAAGATCTTTTTCCTGATTAGTTGTAGCTAAATTAGCCCCCATCATATTGTATGTATAGTTGGGATTATTTTTTCCAATGTGCATTATTTTACATTTATCCACATTAAATTTCATTTGCCATTTTGTTGCCTAATCATTTAGTTTGTGAGATCTTTTTGAAGTTCTTTGCAGTCTGCTTTGGTCTTAACTATCTTGAGCAGTTTAGTATCATCTGCAAACTTTGCCACCTCACTGTTTACCCCTTCTTCCAAATCATTTATGAATAAGTTGAATAGGATTGGTCCTAGGACTGACCCTTGGGGAACACCACTAGTTACCCCTCTCCATTCTGAAAATTTACCATTTATTCCTACCCTTTGTTCCCTTTCTTTTAACCAGTTCTCAGTCCGTGAAAGGATCTTCCCTCTTATCCCATGGCAACTTAATTTACGCAAGAGCCTTTGGTGAGGGACCTTGTCAAAGGCTTTCTGGAAATCTAAGTACACTATGTTCCAGTGAACATCACCCTTGTTTGTTGACCCCTTCAAAGAACTCTAATAGATTAGTAAGACATGACTTCCCTTTACAGAAACCATGTTGACTTTTGCCCAACAATTTATGTTCTTCTATGTGTCTGACAATTTTATTCTTTACTATTGTTTCAACTAATTTGCCCGGTACGGACAAATTAGACTTACTGGTCTGTAATTGCCGGGATCATCTCTAGAGCCCTTTTTAAATATTGGCGTTACATTAGCTATTTTCCAGTCATTGGGTACAGACGCCGATTTAAAGGACAGGTTACAAACCCTAGTTAAAAGTTCTGCAATTTCACATTTGAGTTCTTTCAGAACTCTTGGGTGAATGCCATCTGGTCCCGGTGACTTGTTACAGTTTATCACTTAGTTCCAAAACCTCCTCTAGTGACACTTCAATCTGTGACAATTCCTCAGATTTGTCACCTACAAAAGACGGCTCAGGTTTGGGAATCTCCCTAACGTCCTCAGCTGTGAAGACCGAAGCATAGAATCATAGAATATCAGGGTTGGAAGGGACCTTAGGAGGTCATCTAGTCCAACCCCCTGCTCAAAGCAGGACCAATCCCCAATTTTTGCCCCAGATCCCTAAATGGCCCCCTCAAGGATTGAACTCACAACCCTGGGTTTAGCAGGCCAATGCTCAAACCACTGAGCTATCATCCCCGCCCCCCCCCCCCGGCAAAGAATTCATTTAGTTTCTCCGCAATGACTTTATCATCTTTAAGTGCTCCTTTTGTATCTCTATCGTCCAGGGGTCCCACTGGTTGTTTAGCAGGCTTCCTGCTTCTGACGTATTTTAAAAACATTTTGTTGTTACCTTTTGAGTTTTTGGCTTTTCTTTTTACATTTTTACTCTTAATTTGACAGTGTTTATGCTCCTCTCTAGTTACCTCACTAGGATTTGAAAAAGTTACCTCACTAGGTCTTCTTAAAAGATGCCTTTTTATCTCTCACTGCTTCTTTTACACGGTTGTTAAGCCATTGTGGCTCTTTTTTAGTTCTTCACACAACACACAGTCAACCTGTGGAACTCCTCGCCAGAGGATGTTGTGAAGGCCAAGACCATAACAGGGTTCAAAAAAGAACTAGATAAATTCATCGAGGATATGTCCATCAATGGCTATTAGCCAGGATGGGCAGGAATGGTGTCCCTAGACTCTGTTTGCCAAAAGCTGGGAATCGATGACGGGATGGATCACTTGATGATTCCCTGTTCTGTTCATTCCCTCTGAGGCACCTGGCACTGGCCACTGTCGGAAGGCAGGATACTGGGCTAGATGGACCTTTGGTCTGACCCAGTACGGCCATTCTTATGTTTAAGTTATCAGGCCTTGCAGATTTAAAATGTTTAACTTTGGTAGATGCTGTTTAACACCCTGCATATTTACTGTTAAAGTGATAATGAAATGCTTTCTATTCTAAGCCGTGACTCCACCTTCTAGCTTCTTTCCAAACGCAGGACAGAAATATTAATGAGCACTTCTGTTTTTTCTACCTCATTATTGACAACTTTATCATTCCTATCTAATAATGGACCTATACTATTGCTTGGATTTTTTTGTTGTTGTTCCTGATTTTTTAAATATAATTTCTTACTGTCCTTTGCCCTACTAGCCACAGATTTCTTTTCATTGGTACCTTTTCTTCCTTTATTAATTGTCTACATTTTACAATTAATTATTTATAGTCATTGCTCTCAGCTTCTCCTTTTCTGTTTTTATGAATATTTTAATAGGATTTTTTAACCGAAGAAGCCTTCCACGTATGGAATTGAGTGTTTTTGGCACCTAAGTCAGCAGTTGTCTAAGAATACTTTATTTTTGCTCAACTGTGTTTTTGTTTGTTTTTCTACCCACAGTTTTTCTTGTTTTCAAGCTTTGAGAGATTGGCCCTTTTTATAGTGTCGAATATATATCACTGGTTTGGGCTGTATTCTGTTGGCACATGAATGTAACCAATAATTCCATATAAGCAACAACTAATTTTTTCTTATCAGTCATCTTTATACATCAGAAAGAGGTTATAATATAGTTACCTTTAGATGTTATGTTAGATGGGATGTTAGAAGTTACTACAGAGAACTTTTCCTGGGTGTCTGGCTGGTGAGTCTTGCCCACATGCTCAGGGTTCAGCTGATCGCCATATTTGGGGTCGGGAAGGAATTTTCCTCCAGGGTAAATCGGCAGAGGCCCTGGAGTTTTTTCGCCTTCCTCTGCAGCATGGGGCACCGGTCACTTGCTGGAGGATTCTCTTCATCTTGAAGTCTTTAAACCATGATTTGAGGACTTCAATAGTTGAGACATAGGTGAGAGGATTATTGCAGGAGTGGGTGGGTGAGATTCTGTGGCCTGCATTGTGCAGGAGGTCAGACTAGATCAGGGGTCTCAAACACACGGCCCGCGGGCCACATGCATCCTGCAGAGTTATTTCCTGCGGCTCGCCATAGGCACCAACTCCACTGGCAGCCAACCTCCAAACATTCCTGAGTGTTTATATTTTATTATAACCCCTTCTGTTTATATTAAACCCCTTCTGTTTATCTTGTCTTGCTTGTGAGGCAGAAAAGATCTCTCCAAGACAACCACCTGTACTTTCCTCTCCCATAGCTCCCCTCTTTAGTGCCCCCGAGGGGTGGATTATGTGGTGTTTCATATTAATTTCTTAGGCTACTGATCTTAATTTTGGGCCCTCTTTTATGCACATATTTATGCTGGCTAGACTATGACTACAAAGAGGAAATCTCTCAAAACCACTTTCCATTCTACCATTATCTAGCTAGGAGAATGTGTGCTTGCCACACTACCAGTGTATTCAGTAATAACCTTGTACCGTAAATTAATTAACTAATAAACAGTAGAGTTTTGTAGCACCAAACTGATGTATTGGCTTAGCCAATCTGTCAAAAGAACTGGGATTGCCATCAGTCTCTGACCCAGAAGTTAATTGTCTAATTTAGAGAATAGTAAAATTAGTTACTGCCACTGACACCTTGTTAGAATCTTCATAAGTAAACAAACTGCTTCCTCTAACTCTGGCCTTGTAGCTCCAATCCTGTGTTGAAGATGATGTGGCCTGATGGTAAATTGAGTATCACAGAAGTGACCAAGCGACCCTTGACTGCTGCTACCCTTTTTAAGAACTCCATGATTGCACTAGTAGACAACCTGGCATCTAAGGTAATGATCTGACTGTCTCAAAATCAGTTCTGACTTTGGATTATAGAGATGTGTGGATCCTCTCTGCAGTGTGTCTATGCACTTCCTGGTTTAGAGTTCCAAGTTTATCTATCATATTATTTTTGCCTCCAGTTGAAGTCCCGTTATTGAGGACACCAGTCATAAGTAGTTCTTATTACACTAAGCAAATACTCCTTACCTTTAGCAAAGCTCTTGAAGTTTGTGGAGTGTAATGCTGTGGAGTGTAATGCTGCGAAGTAGCCTCTTTTTTTAATTTGTCTTTCAATACAAGGCATGACTTGTGTGGAAGCAAAGTGGGGAAAGGGGAGGTGGTTCTTATCTGAAATGTAGTTGGCTGGAAAATGCAGCCGTAAGTACAGACATTTAGGCTAGTGGCGGAAGTCAGAATGAGGACGCTGCAATGCAGCACACTTGAGCAGCAAGATAATGTTGAGTTGTGTGGTTACGAGAGCATTTAGAATTTATAGGTGTCTGGCAATTACTGATACCAGGTAGATTTATAGTATATTGATAGGAATAGTGAAAGGTGTTCTTAAATAAGGGGACAAGTGACTTTGGAAGCTGCTAAAATATATTAACACACTTAGACTCCATCTTCCATTATTCTAACTTTTAGGTTATCCTTTGAAATCCATCCCAAGTCAAAATTAATTAGCCTTTGAAGGCTAAAGTATGGTGCCCAGAATTGGACACAGTACTCAGCCGAGGCCTCACCAGTATGGAATAGAGCAGGTACTTCCTGTATCTTATGTATGACACTCGTGTTAATACACCCCAGAATATTAGCCTTTTTTCAACTGCATCACATCGTTCACTCATATTCAATTTGTGATCCACTATAACCCCCAGATCCTTTTCAGCAGTACTGCCACCTATCTAGTTATTCCTGTTTTGTAGATATGCATTTGACTTTTCCTTCCTAAGAGAAGTACTTTGCACTTTATTGAATTTCATCTTGTTGCATTCAGACCAATTCTCTAATTTGTCAAGGTTGTTTCGAATTCTAATCCCGTTCTCCAAAGTGCTTACAACCCCTCCCAGCTTGGTGTTATCTGCAAATTTTATAAGCACATTCTCCACTCCATTATCCAGGTCATTAATAAAAATATTGAATAGTCCTGGACCCAGGACTGACCTCCGTGGGACCCCACTCGATACCCTTTCCTGGTTTGACAGAGAAACATTGACAACTACTCTTTATGGATTTTCAGCCGGTTGTAATTTATAGTAATGTCATCTAGACCACATTTCATTTGTTTGTTTGAGAATGTCATGGGCCCTACTAAAATGAGGTTTGCAAACCTTTCATTTTTAATCCTACTAAGATCACATTAGGCTACTTTTTTAGGAGTGTCTCTGTGGCTTTATTGGCCTTTGAAACGCATGATAGCCTTGCTCCCCACCAATAAAAATGATTAGTTACACAACTAGAACGCAGCAATTAAAATACAATTCCTTAACAAGTCAGTTTGAGAACTGTAAAGTACCTATGAGTCTGACCCTCAGGAACCTATTAACAGCCCAAATTGCTGCTGCCAGAGTTTACTCCATCACTCTAGTCCTTCCTCATTACGGAAAAGGCTTGTCATAAAACTTAGCAGGATCAAGATAGTCTTTGCTCCATGTTACACAGCAAGCAGCCCTCATGGGACTGACTAATGGTTTTCAGTTGTATCACCTACTTGGATTTATTTGCTGTATTATATTTCAGTTTAAAATTTTTTTTTGGCTTCTCTATTTACCTTTGTTTGGTGAAGACTTAAACTGAAAGAATTACAGAATACAATATCATATCTAAGTGCAGTTGTACTATACCTTAATTAAATATTCAAGAGTCTTTGTTCCAGACCTTTCTTTTTAAACAGCTTTGGATTCTATATTATACCTGTCTTGTGCAAGCATTAACATTGTTTGTTAGGAGTAGCCTGTGTGCCATTTATTAGTCCCAAGTGGATTTGTATGGAGAGCGTTGCATAGATTTAGCTCAGTCATCTAAGGGCTTGTCCACACCGCGAGATAATACGCTCTCCAGGGGTGTGATTTCTAAACACGGGACATGTTTAGTCTTGAGAAAATGTTAAGCGCTGTTATAGAAGATGGTGATCAATTGTTCTGCGTGCCCCATGGAGGTAGGACAAGAAGTGAAATTAGGAAGGCCAAATCACACTTGAAGTTGCAGCTAGCCGGAGATGTTAGGAGTAACAAGAAGGGTTTCTTCAGGTATGTGAGCAACAAGAAGAAAGTCAAGGAAAGTGTGGGCCCCTTGCTGAATGAGGGGGGGAACCTAGTGACAGAGGATGTGGAGAAAGCTAGTGTACTCAATGCTTTTTTTGCCTCTGTCTTCACAGACAAGGTCAGCTCCCAGGCGGCTGCACTCGGCAGCACGGTATGGGGAGGAGGTGACCAGCCCTCTGTGGAGAAAGAAGTAGTTCGGGACTATTTAGAAAAGCTGGACGAACACAAGTCCATGGGGCCGGATGCACTGCATCCAAGGGTGCTAAAGGAGTTGGCCGATGTGATTGCAGAGCCATTAGCCACTATCTTTGAAAAATCATGGCAATCGGGGGAGGTCCCGGATGACTGGAAAAAAGCTAATGTAGTGCCCATCTTTAAAAAAGGGAAGAAGGAAGATCCGGGGAACTACAGGCCAGTCAGTGTCACCTCAGTCCCTGGAAAAATCATGGAACAGGTCCTCAAGGAATCAATTCTGAACCACTTAAAGGAGGGGAAAGTGATCAGGAACAGTCAGCATGGATTCACCAAGGGCAAGTCATGCCTGACTAACCTAATTGCCTTCTATGATGAGATAACTGGCTCTGTGGATGAGGGGAAAGCAGTGGATGTGCTATTTCTTGACTTTAGCAAAGCTTTTGATACAGTCTCCCACAGTGTTCTTGCCAGCAAGTTAAGGAAGTATGGGCTGGATGAATGGACGGTAAGGTGGATAGAAAACTGGCTGGATGGTCGTGCTCAACGGGTAGTGATCAATGGCTCCATGTCTAGTTGGCAGCCGGTATCAAGTGGAGTGCCCCAAGGGTCGGTGCTGGGGCCGGTTTTGTTCAATATCTTCATCAACGATCTGGAGGATGGTGTGGACTGCACCCTTAGCAAGTTTGCAGATGACACTAAACTGGGAGGAGTGGTTGATACGCTGGAGGGTAGGGACAGGATACAGAGGGACCTAGACAAATTAGAGGATTGGGCCAAAAGAAATCTGATGAGGTTCAACAAGGACAAGTGCAGAGTCCTGCACTTAGGACGGAAGAATCCCATGCACTGCTACAGACTAGGGACCGAATGGCTGGGCAGCAGTTCTGCAGAAAAGGACCTAGGGGTTACAGTGGACGAAAAGCTGAATATGAGTCAACAGTGTGCCCTTGTTGCCAAGAAGGCTAACGGCATTTTGGGCTGTATAAGTAGGGGCATTTCCAGCAGATCGAGGGACGTGATTATTCCCCTCTATTCGGCACTGGTGAGGCCTCATTTGGAGTAGTGTGTCCAGTTTTGGGCCCCACACTACAAGAAGGATGTGGATAAATTGGAAAGAGTCCAACGGAGGGCAACAAAAATGATTAGGGGGCTGGAGCACATGACTTATGAGGAGAGGCTGAGGGAACTGGGATTGTTTAGCCTGCAGAAGAGAAGAATGAGGGGGGATTTGATAGCTGCTTTCAACTACCTGAAAGGGGGTTCCAAAGAGGATGGATCTAGACTGTTCTCAGTGGTAGAAGATGACCGAACAAGGAGTAATAGTCTCAAGTTGCAGAGGGGGAGGTTTAGGTTGGATATTAGGAAAAACTTTTTCACTAGGAAGGTGGTGAAGCACTGGAATGGGTTACCTAGGGAGGTGGTGGAATCTCCTTCCTTAGATGTTTTTAAGGTCAGGCTTGACAAAGCCCTGGCTGGGATGATCTAGTTGGGGTTGGTCCTGCTTTGAGCAGGGGGTTGGACTAGATGACCTCCTGAGGTCCCTTCCAACCCTGAGATTCTATGATTCTAAGTACTGTAATGGATTTAATCTGCAGCAAGGAAGACTTAGATTAGATATTAGGAAACCCTTTCTAACTATTATAAGGGTAGTTAAGCTCTGGAATAGGCTTCTAAGGGAAGTTGTGGAATTGCCATAACTAGAGGTTTTTAAGAATAGGTTGGACAAACAGCTGTCAGGGATGGTCTAGTTCTTCGAGTGCTTGCTCATGTCTGTTCCATTGTAGGTGTGCGCGCGCGCGCCCACATGTGTGGCTGTCGGAGACTTTGGCCTTTGTGGTACCCGTAGGGCCAGCTGTGCACACCTCATGGTGAGGTGTATTTGGCGTCACCGGCCCTGCACCCTCTCAGTTCCTTCTTACTGCCCGTGGTGGTCAGTCGGAGCGTCTCTGTCCCTTGCTTTTCAAGTGGTCAGCGGTTTCTCGTCTAGCTTAGTCTTGTGCTTTACCTGTAAATAGTTTAATCGTTAGTTCTTAAGTACCCGTTTAGTGTTAGTTAGATAAAGTCCCAGCAGGACTTTGCCCCCAGCGGGGAATGCCCTGGTCTCCGGGTTTCAAGCCCTGCTCTTCGCGTAACAGACTTATGCCTGTTAGTGACCCGCAAGAGAGTTTTCTACAGTGCCTCAGGGAAACCCATATAAAGGAGTGCTATCGCATCTGCCAGAACTTTTGTCCACAAACACAGAGAACGCCCTCCTGATGCAGGCTGTCCTGTGCCCTGCTTCGGAGTCAGCTGTGGTTAGATGTTTGGCCCTATATGTGTGTTCTCCCTGTGTGCTGCCCCAGCTCTGTGCAGACAGCGAGCACAGCAGACCTCGAGTGAACTACCCAATGACCACAAAATCCGTTAAGGTACGAAGGTGCCAGGCCAGGTTTATTGTTGACAAAGCACGGTAATAGCACCTGGCAGACTCTACGAGGATTCTAAGACATGTATGCCTGTGACAATGGATGCAGCTCAGTGAATGGCAGGACTTTCCATTCCCCCCCCTCGGCTGGACAAAGAGACTCCCTCTGAAATACATCTTTATACCTTGATGCAAACAAGTTGGTACTGCCTCTTACATAGTTAGTCACTGCCCTCTGATACCGCATGGTATCCCTGGCCTCCATCATCCCTTCCCTGGATCCGGGGGACTGGTACGCCGTTCTAAATTTAAAGGACCCCTTCTGTCATGTCTCCATATTCCTGGCACATAGATGTTTCTTGCGTTTCATAGTGGTGGGGCACCACTTCCACTTTACAGTGCTACTCTTTGGCTTGTCCATCCTCTGCCCCCAGTATGTTTGCGAAATGCGTGGCACCAATGGTGGCTTACTTGAGGCGTTGAAGGGTCCAGATCTTCCCCTATCTCAATGATTGGCTTATCAAGGTCAGGTCTACAGAGCACGTCCAGAGGAGCCCCAATCTGGTGTGCTCCACCTCTGGCGATCTGGGTCTCCTAATAAATAGAAAAATCCATGTTAACACCCATTCAGCGCATAGAGTTCTTGACTCCCCAGGGGCCAGGGCTTTCTACTGGAAGCGTGCTTTCAAGCTATGTCGTACTTGATCAGCCACATAAAGAGCCAGCCGCTCATCACGGCCCACATGTGCCTGCGTCTGATGGGCCTCATGGTCATGTGCACCACATGGTAAGTCATGCCTGGCCTAACCTAAGGCCCCTGCAAGCATGGCTGGCCTCGGTGTACGTTCCAAGCAGGCACCCCCTGGACCGAATGTTCACGGTGCTGAATCACACCCTCTTCTCTCTGGACTGGTGGCGGGATCCCAAGTCGGTGCTGCAGGGAGTTCGCTTCGCGACCCCGTTATCCTTGCTCACCTTGGTCTTGGAAGCGTTGGACCTGGGCTGGGGGCCCATCTGGGTGAGCTTAACACCCAGGGCCGTTGGCTGCAACACAACCTGGCCCTCCATATCAATGTCAGGGAGCTCAGGGCGGTTTGCCTCATGTGCCAGGCCTTCTTTCCCCACCTGGAAGGAAGGTGCAGGTCCTGATGGACAATACTGCCGCAATGTACTATGTCAACAGGCAGGGCGGCACCAGGTCTTCGGCCCTCTGTCGGGAAGTGCTCCACCTCTGGGACTTTTGTGTGCAGCACACCACTCGTTAGGTAGCCACCCACCAGCCCGGAGCCAAGAATGTCCTAGCGGATCGTCTCAGCAGAACCTTCTTGTCTTGCCACGAATGGTCGCTCCATCTGGAGGTGGTCAGCCTAGTTTTCCGCAGGTGGGGGACTCCCCAAGTGGACCTGTTTGCCTCCAGACAGAACAGGAAGTGCCACGTGTTCTTCTCTCTGCTGGGCAGGGACAAGGGCTCCCTGTCGGATGCCTTCCAGATTCTGTGGTCGAGAGTGCTGATGTACGCCTTCCCGCGCGTGCCGTTAATCCACAGAGTCCTGCTCAAGGTGAAGCAAGACAGAGCAACGGTCATCCTCGTGGGCCTGGCATGACCTTGGCAGCACTTGTTCGCCATGCTCCTGAATCTTTCAGCAGCCACCCCGTTGCAGCTGCCTCTTCGGACGGATCTGCTGTCCCAGAACCATGGGAATCTGCTACATCTGAACCTGGCGGCGCAGCACTTGACGGCCTGGTGTCTGTGTGGCTGAGTGGGGAAGAACGGCAGTGTTCTGATGATGTCCAGCAGGTCCTGCTGGGCAGCAGGAAACCCTCCACAAGGGCGACCTATGTGACTAAGTGGAAGTGGTTCACGTGTTGGGCCTCAGATTGCCGCATCCGGGCGGAAGAGGCCCCCCTGCAGGACATCCTAGACTATTTGCTGCACCTTAAGCTTCAGGGCCTGTCACTGTCCTCCGTCAGGGTGCATCTGACAGGCATGTCCACTTTCCATCCTCTGTTTCACGGCAGGTCGGTCTTCGCCCATCCCATGATGGTGCGGGTCCTGAAAGATCTGGAAAAGCTTTACCCGCATGTTCAGGACCCGGTCCCTGCTTGGGACCTGAAGCTTGTGCTGTCCAGGATCATGGGGCCCCCCTTTGAGACCTTGGCATTCTGCTCCCTTCTGCTTCTCTCCAGGAAGGTCTCCTTTTTGATCGCTATAACTTCAGCCTGTAGGGTGTCTGAGATCAGGGCACTCACGTCAGAGCTGCCTTATATGATCCTTCTATAAGGACGAAGTCCATCTGTGTCCGCACCCGGCTTTTCTGCCTGAGGTCATCTCCCAGTTCCATATTGGTCAGGACATATACCTACTGGTCTTCTGCCCGAAGCCTCATACTATGGGTGAGGAATGCAGGCTGCATATTTTGGATGTCTGGCGGGCACTGGCTTTCTACACAAGAGAGGATAAAGCCGTTCTGATCAGCACATAGTGCGAGGCAAACGTGTGGACGGACGACCTACTTGCGGCACAGGAGATTTCCTGGATCGGCACCTGAGTGAGGAAGGCTGCCGATGACGCCTGTGCCCTAGTCGAGCGAGCCGTCATGATCGGTGGCGGGGTCACCTTCGTCAGCTCATAGCAGTAGCGGATGCACGCCGTGATCCAGGACGAGATTCTCAGGGTAGACACTGGTCTGTCTGGGTAGATCCGGTCTGCAACAGCAACAAACAATTGTGTAGACTTAGGCATATCTCCATATATCTATATCTATATCTATATATAGATATAGATATATAATCATAGAGCTGAAAGGACCTTGAAAGGTCATCGAGTCCAGCCCCCTGCCTTCACTAGCAGGACCAAGTTCTGTCCCCTGTCAGATTTTTGCCCCAGATCCCTAAATGGCCCCCTCAAGGATTGAACTCACAACCCTGGGTTTAGCAGGCCAGTGCTCAAATCACTGAGCTATCCCTCTGAGGCATGACTTCCCATGTCTTGGTCACTCATATGAGGACCTTTTGAGCCCTACATTTCTATGATTCTATGAAACTGGCTCTGCAGGTGCAGAAGTTTCTTGATTCAGGGTTTCAAACAAGATGATCACTGAGCGTAGTAACACATTGATAACATCAATCTTACCAAATTTTCTGCTGCTGCTGTTTGTGTTATCTTATAAATAGTCGGGTTATTGTTGGCACACAAGATACGGTCATATGAGATTACTTTGATCTGAATACGGAATGTATTCTGTGCAGTGATACACTGGCTAGAGCTCTCTAACCTTAGAAGTACTTGAACTGTGTGATTCATATACTGATGGTGCATAGGATTCCGCTCCAGCCAGGACACTTGCGGAAATAAGGGGAACTGCCACTAGAGACGGGCAGAACCAGTTCTGATCTGGGGAAAGGCTTGTTTCCGTGAGCCATTGACTCTCTAGAAGAACTTACATCTTTAAACCTTGGCTTCAGTTCATAAATTGCCATTTTTCTGATTTAAAGATGCTTCCTCCAGTACTATGGTTTGAAAGGTCTGCAAGCACTGTTGTGGTTGAAACAGTCCTGGGCTTCATGAGAAAAGCACCTTGGTGCACTCCATCACATGGCTTGCTGCCTACGTGGCACTCTAGTCACTATCAGTCAGTTTGAGTGAACAGAGGACAAAAAAGGAAGGAAGGAAAAAAAACAACAACCTGAACAACAACAATGAACAAAAGACCAGGGAAACTTTTAGAAAGCATTTAACTCTTCACCCAAAGAGTAATTGCTAATTAATGTGACAAACAACATGGACAGTTTTCTTGCAGCAGTGATGCTGGTGTCGTATAAGAAATTAGCTACTGCCAAGAGAAAAATAAGAGAACATAACTGAATGGGCAAAAGAGTGTTCAAATAAATTACGCTTGTTAGTAATTACTAACCTTGTGTGATTTTTTTTTTTGTTAATATGGTCATTTTGGAGACAACCTGTATTAACTCAAGCAAAACTCTTATAGATACTAGAACTTTTTAATATGCTTAAATGGACACTCATTTCAAAGATGAGTTTAATTGTTTCCCAGACATTCTAGTTGAATCCTGTTTTTTTCCTTAAAAACTGGAATTCTGAAATTTTTGGGAGGAAAGAGAAGGACTTGTGGCTTAAACACAGGGCGTGAAGTCAGGTGTTCAGACGACAGAAGAGTGAGCATGGAAAGAATAGACAATTTGAGTTCTGTTAGTGGCTTTGCAAGTCAATTAATTTCTCTGTGGCTTAGTTTACCTGTTTGTAAAATGGAGGTGGCAGACTGCTCAGTGGCAATGGGATTTAATTCATTGTTTATAAAATGCTTTTTGAGTATCAGATGGCAGTTGCTATAGGAATAAGTGTGTCTAGAAGTGTTTATCATGTACTATGTAAGAGCTATCTGTAAACACTGAATTAATTTTAACAGAAAATTCTGTCAAATCTACCATGATACATAAGACACATAGTCAATTTCGTTTTTCCCAATTGTAAAACGTACCTTTAAAACCTCACACCTACCTTTAGCAATCCAACCAGTAGACTTTTAGCAAAAACTCCTAATTCAAAAGGGTGTTCAGTTCTGCATGTTTGCCTAGTTAGTTGAGACTCGCGTAAACATATTTTTGGAGCACACTGAATCTTAAGTGATGGCTCTTCTTATTATGACAGATTAAATACTTAATCTACTGTCCCCTTCCAAACTTGTACTAAGAGAGTCCAGGGACAGAAACCTAGGATTGTTAAACATACTTTTATTGCACTAGCAAAAGGGAAATGAAAGATATGGAGAGGTGTCTTCAAATGCATCTTTTTAAAATGTCTATAGGCTGATTTATGTAGCTGCCACATAACATTTGTCAAGCACACACCTTTATCTTCCCATGCTTTCCTCTTGAGTATTTGGTCTTGTTTGACTGATCACTTGGGTTCCTTTTAAAAACACTAGAGCTTGTACTGCTCTGGCTGACATTACGATGAATGATGAGCTATTCTGGGGCTGACTACTCTTTTGAGACCCTTCCTTTATTCCAGCCTCTCCATCTCACCCTCTGAATTTTTTTCCTCCTCTCCACTCCTAGCTTTCCTTCTAATTCACTTTGACAGGCTTCCTCTCCAGTATGTTTATAATTCCATCACTGTGACTAATCTAGCACAAATGTTTCCCTTCTGCATCTTTTTCAGAGGGTCTAAGCATGTCTCAGGTAATTAGCTGCAAACCATAGAGGAGACACTTTCAAAACTAGAGGTGAAGAAAAATGAAGAAACTTTCATACAGAGAAAGGCTGATCCAGTGGTTAGAGTGCTAGACTTGAGGTTGTTTCAATTTCCTGCTCTGATGTAGACTACCTGTGCAAACTGGGCACATCACTTAGTGTCTGTGTCTCTTTTTCCCATCTGTAAAACAGAGAGAATAGTTCCTCCCTACTTCACAGAGGATAAATGCACTAAAGACAATGTGAGGAGCTCAGATATCACAGCAATGTACCCCTATAAAAATCAAGTTGGCAGTAATGTTAATGTTGAAGTATCTATTGAGGAGTTTACCCCAGTATCTATGGTACTGGGATGTTAATTACAGGCCACTATGAAGTACAAAAACTACTTTGAAAAAGCATTAAGCTTTAAAACAATTAAATACAAAAAATTAAAATGGAGGCTGTCAGGGTTCCCTCCCCACTCTAAACTCTAGGGTAAAGACGTGGGGACCCGCATGAAGAACCCCTAAACTTATTTTTACCAGCTTAGGTTAAAACCCCCAAGGTACAAAATTCCCTGCACCCTGAGAAATGCTTCTTCCACTGCCACCGTCAAGTGGGTCTGAGCAGGAATCCAGGAAAGGAATCACTTGAACTTCCTTTCCCCCCAAATACCCCCTCAAGCTCGGAGCCCCCTTTCCTGGGAAGCTTGAGAATAATCCCTTAACCAATTGGTTACACAGTGATCTAAAAAAACCCACCCCTGGGGTTTTAACACCATAGAAAACAGTCAGCTTCTTAAAAGAAGGATTTTATTAAAAATGAAGGTAAAATCATCTCTGTAAAATCAGGATGGTAACTATTTTACAGGATACTCAATTTCCAAACTCAGAGAGATTCCCCCCTCTGGACAAAACCTTAAAGTTACAGAAAAACAGGAATAACCCTTCCCTCTCCCACAGGGAATGTATCACCAAGCAAAATAAACAGAAATCTACTCGCAGTGCTGACTACACTTACTTTAGAAAAGTGAGGTTTGGTGAGGAGACTGGTTTTCTGTAGGTTCTTTCTGTCTTCCAAGATCACACTCTCAGACAAAGCCACACACCAAGCTTTTTCCCCCTCCCAAGATTTGAAAGTATCTTGTCCCCTTATTGGTCAGATGCCAGCCAGGTCAGGTGTCAGTCTGGCTACCTGCATTTCTTAACCCTTTACTGGTCAGAGGATCTTATAGCACTGCATCAGACCCTCTCCCCCTTCCCTTTATATTTATGACAGAGGCATTATCCTATTGCTATAAAGAGAGATCCCAAGACAGGTTTAGGAGTCTCTCTCATGTTGACCTTTCTGGATTTCTCCACTGTAGAACATTTAAATAGATGTAAGTTTAAGTGAGTTAAACTCCAATTGTGTGTAAGATCTCAAAATGCTGTGAAGGGTGTACTTGACAGCCAGGGCTGGTGCAAGGAAGTTTCGCGCCCTAGGCAAAACTTCCTTGCACCAGCCCTGTGCGCGCGGCCCCCCCCCTTCCCAAGCTAACACCGCCCCATCCCGCAGCAGCCAGTCCCCTCCCTCCCTCCCCACTCCCTGCGGGCCGGTAGCTCAGCCCCCTGCCCGCAGCCAGCCGCCCCCTGCTCCCGGCTGAGCTGCGGAGGCGGGCGGCAGCCGCGGCTCAGCTGGGGACGGCTGGCTGCGGAGCCGGGAGGGCGGGAGGCAACCGCGGCCAGCCGCCCCCCCCACTCCCAGCTGAGTTGCGGAGCTGGGCGGCAGCCGCGGCTCAGTGTGGGGAGGCTGGCTGCGGAGCCGGGAGGGCGGGAGGCAGCTGCGGCCAGCTGCCCCCCGGCTGAGCTACGAGGCAGGTGGCAGCTGCGGCTCAGCAGGGGGCGGCTGGCCACGGAGCCGGGAGGGCAGGAGGCAGCCGCGGCCAGCTGCCTCCCGGCACCCTAGGCAACTGCCTAGGGTCGCCTAGTGGGCGCACCGGCCCTGTTGACAGCACTGGAGACCAGTGTCCTTTTGTTCACAGACTTAGTAAAACAGGGCATGTTTCCCAGCAGTACCGTGCCAATGTGCTTCAACTTGGACCTGGAAGAGCCACTGTTGGTCTCCATGGCCCGTTCCATCCTTGATGCCTCTCATAACAAGCATGTTAGTTACTACCAGTCTTGACTTTTGGGTTGTGGAAGCCTGTGATGTTGGAACTGGATTTAAACCAACTCATTCTTCATTGTGCTCAGGTCCACAGATCCATCACAATGAGTACTTCAGCCTGTATGCACCTTCTGAGCCAACCCAGCCCTGGCAGTGACTGGCAGTAGGAGAATGCCTGACTCCTGAAAATCCTTCCAGTTTTTTCTGCCTGTTGGTGGCTTGGCCGAGTTTCCCTGCTGCAGAGCTGCCTTCAGGGAAATTCCAAACTTTATTTCAAGTTTTCAGGCTTACAATTCAGTAATGTGTCTTTCCAGTTCCCATCTGGGTCCTGTGGCTGTGTTTGAACTTTCGAAGGAAGTTATCCTCTCATCACTGCTCCTCCTTTAGAGGTGTTTGCTGTGGTTGATATCCCAGCAGTCTTCAGGGAAAGCTAGGTGAGAAAAGCCAGAGGTAAAAGGAGGGGTGTGTGTCCTGTTGGGGAGCTTGGCTGGCTCTGGGGGAGGTTGTAGCCCAGTTGCTTCAGGGTCACTTCAGCCACCCTCTCTTGTGCAGGAAGGGATGCAGGCAGGATTGGAGAGGGAGGCTCTTCTGGGCAGACAGTCTCCTTACCCATTTCCATGGACACCTTGACAGCAAGGATATATCCAATTCTAGAGAGGTTCCAGAAGATTCGGGACCTCCTTGCATTGTTTCGGAACTGCAAGAAGCCCACTATAGCATTGAGCCTTCACGTATTTGGCCTCCTAGTACTGTGCAATGGGATCACTCCATGGGTGCAGTCAGACAACAGGCACCTTTACAGCTTCATCTTTAAGGTCCATTCCCGGGAACACATCAAGTGAAGGTTCTGACACAGGTAATCAACTCTTTTAAATGGTGGTCAGCCCAAGGCCATGTCCATAAAAGGATACCCATATGCCTTCTAGATCTCCTTATCTTCACAACCAATGCCAGCTTCAAGGGATGGGGAGCACATTTGGGATCTCATGCAGCTCAAGACATCTGGAATCCAGAGGAAAGAGCCCACAGTGTAAACTTCCTATAACTAAGAGCAGTCAAGCTGATACGGCAAAAGTTCCAGTCCAGTCTAGAGGGGAACCACATCCTCAATCAGTCAGACAACATGACTGTAGTCGCATAAGTGAACAACCAGTAGTGAACAAGAAGCCCAGTGCTGTACGTTGAAGCGATGGAAATCATGAGGTGGGCATATGAACGGCCATGGTGGGTCAGACTATGATCCATCTAGCCCAGGATCTTGTCTTCCAACTGTGGCCAGTGCCAGGTGCTTCAGAGGGAATGAACAGAGCAGGGCAATTTACCAAGTGATCTATCCCGTTGTCCAGTCATAGCTTCTGGGTAGAGCATTATCTCCTCTTCCTCAGGGCAGTTCATGTAAAGGGAGACTGGCTCAGTAGGCATGAGGTGAAAAACTCTTGAGTGGTGTCTGAATAATCGTCCCTTGTTCAGCCTGCCTTCACCAACCTATCTGCAAACCACATGAACTTGAAAAGACCAAAATACTGCACCAGGGAGGTAGACTCCAGGTGCATGGGGACAGATGCCCAACCTTACAGATGGTCTCATGGCCTCCTCTTTGCGTTTCCATTATTAGGGAAAGTGGTCCAGAAGATAAAATGAGCAGGTGACAATAATATTGGTATTCCCACATAGGTCGAGGACAGCCTGGTGTTCAGAGCTGAAATTAGGACTGCCACTACAGCCCGGGTTAGACAGGACATCTTCTCACAAGGTCCTCTTTTTCATCTGACCTCTACCGGCTGCACCTAACAGTCTGGCTACTGAAAGAGAAGTGTCATTGGGTTTGTCCTCCAAAGTCAGGCCACTTCTTTCTTCTAGAAAATATACTTCTACCTGGACCAAGTTCTGTGGCTGGTGCCAGGAATATGAAGCAAATTGTAGAAATGCAGGAATTCCAACTATTTTGTATTTTCTTGAAGAAGGCTTCAACAAAGGTCTCCAGTGCAGCACCATTGCTCGTCAGGTGTCTGCCTATAGTAGCATGATGTTTGCAGAATCTCTAGGTTCTCTGACACAGAAACCCAAGGTAGCCAGATTCCTTAAGCAGTCCAGTTAGCCAAACAGGCAGGCAGTCCTCTGTTTCCCAAATGAGACCTGTCACTTGTGAGCTGAGCCCTGACCAAAAAAAACCCTGTGAACTACTGATGTCAGTATTTGTCCATCAAGGCTTGTTTTCTGATAGCCATCACGGCCTCCAGATGAGTGTTGGCGTTCGCAGAGCTTTCTATGCAGGAGCCCTACTGCACCTTTCATGAAGACAAGGTAGTACTCAGAACTCCGGAATTGTTTCACCCAAAGGTGAACTCTTTCTTCCATGCCTCCCAAGAAGTGATTCTCCCTTCATTGTGTCCAAGGCCACAGCATCCCACTGAGGAGAAGTGTCACACCTTAGATGTTAGAAGGGTTCTGAAAATTTGCATCAAACGTAGTCCAGGAGGAGATCGGGTGCTTTTTTGTATCCTTCCACCTGAAATGTCAAGGACTCAGAGATTCCAAGTCCTCTGGAGCTAGGTGGAGTAGACAATGTATTATGGAAGTGTACAAGGCATGGGAGATTCCAGTTCCAGAAAGGGTCAGGGCACACATGGCTGGTTCTGCCCCCAGGCTTCATGCTGGCTGAAGTACCCATTGTAATGAATCTGTGGACCTTATTTCTTAAGGAAGGTAACTTTCACATACGCATGGATTAAACTTTCCTATTTTCATAATTCACATAAAATGGTTTTTTCCAGACATTATCTTGGCTGAGGTTTCCCAAACCTGCTGTAAACATGAATAAAGATTACACTGACTTGTAATTAAAAAAAATTAAAATCCAGATAATAAATAACTGAATACTTTGTTGTTGACATGTGAGCTACATATTACGAAGACTGGGCATTTGCCAGCCATTTGTTTTCAGGCAAGGATTTTTTCCACAGTTACTCCTTGGCTACTTGACTCATTAAAAATATGAATGTTTTATCCTTTTGAAGAGGTGAAATGTTCAAAGTGTAGATGAATTTACATTCATTTTGCTAAGACATTCCAAACAAGAAAATCTTATGAAGTATGATGTAAGATGTGTGAACTGTTCATAGTACTGTCTCTTCCTTTGCACAGGGAGAACACTTGTTGCTCTTCTATGGAGAGAGGAAAATACATATCATAGTTCAGACTTAATGTTGATCCAGTGAATGAATGAATGGGTAAACATTTAACCTTTTGTTAACAATTCTCTTCAATCTCACATCATATATATGGATTATCTACATTTCCTTAATGAAGCTCTTAAATCTTGTTCACCCTGGCTGCTTCTTGTTTGTTTAGCACCAGTAATATGCTTGGTGCTGCACATACACAAATATGAAGATAATCCTTGCCCTGCCTACTTTGCAGATTTAAAGTTATGCTAAAGGAATACAAGACTCTCTATCTACAGCCCAGTGTAGTTCAGAGTTTCTATGGCACTCTATCCAGAGATTGAGATAATTTAGTTTTTATGTTTAATTATAAACTTGCTTCTTTTGGGACTTGCAGAAATGGGTTTTTAACAGTGAGAATTGTGGCTTGACATTCCTGGGATGGGGATTGCATTCCATGAGTAGGGGGGAACATGAGAAAAAAGGCACAGATTGGGGTGGCAGAAAGGAACTCATAAAAAATCAAAATTCATTGTTTGCAAAACAGAGGTCAAATGGGAACGTGATGGGAGGAACAGTCATCAATGTCTTAGGTTGCTTAGAAGGAATCAGTGGAGGGATTCTGAGTCAGGGAAAATGGTTTCTGTGTTGTGCCTTGCAGGTGAAGCAATACAGGACAACTGCTTGGGGTGGGCGTGGCAAAAATAGTTTAAAGCCACCTTCGTGCTGCTTCGATTCTTGGCATTCTGGAGACCAATGCAGCTACCAGTGTAACATGGAGCAGCCCCAGAAGCTTCTCTAATTGGCAACCTTATTCAAGAAGCCACCCATGGGCTATGCTACAGCCCAGTGTAGTTCAGCGTTTCTATGGCACTCAGCCCTACAGAGGCTCCCCTTCCAGTATGCCCTCTACCAGGCACTGGGTGGGGCAGCATAAGTTGACTTGTTATATCTTCTGTTCTAGAAGAATTCTTCCCTAGCCAGTTGTGGAACCTATATGGTCTCTATATGCTGCTTGAATGGCATATACGGGCCTGAGTTAGAATTGACCAAGAGTGCTTGAGATATGGTCCGGTCAGGTTATGGGTAAGCCAGGCTCAGGGCCTGTTAGAGAAAAGTTAGGGCTGTGCAAGGTGACCCCCTGAAAAGTGGGTGGTGAAGCAGCCTCGTTTGGTGGGGCTCATGGTGGCAACTATAGTTGTGCTCCCCTGGTGGAATCTTTGAATGTGAGTGGGGAAACATAACCCCCCTTGGGATAAAGTCCTTTGGAGTGCAGGTGGTCCATTTACACCTCTTTGAACCAGTTGGGGAATCTGACTCCATGCTTTTCAAGGACACAAGACATTGTGCCAGTTATTGTGCCGATATTGTACTGGGACCCCTTAATTTGTCTATACTTATGTCTTGCAAACATGTTCCCCTGTCCCCTGGCTCACCTTATCCCAAATGCTCCTTAATGACAGTAGCTTTGTCTTGTTTCCTTTCTGTAACTGAAGAGAAAATTTCAGTTAATATGTTATATCATGTTCATATTCAAAGGCAAACTGTTTAGGAGAATGTATACATACTTTAATGGTGCATTCGTGTGTTTTAATTCGTAAACTGCCTTCTTCATAAAGTTCTTAGCTCCGTGTAAGGCATTGTTTGATTTGTCCCCGTAGGAGCCATATTATGTCAGATGCATTAAGCCCAATGAAAAGAAGTCATCACAGCTGTTTGATGAAGAACGCTGCAGGCATCAGGTGGAATACCTTGGACTTCTGGAGAATGTCAGGGTCCGACGGGCAGGATTTGCGTACCGCCAAACATATGAAAAGTTTCTTCACAGGTGAGAAGGGAATTAGTGCGTGCTTTTTTTTGAGATGTTTGCTGGCTTTCTAGGCTATTGGTTGAGCTCTAGAATCTAATGATCTGCCTTCACTGTGATCTGTAAACACAGAATCCTTCAATCTGGTGATCTTTAGTCATGAATGGTGTACATATATTGTTTCTTTTTTGAGCACACACTAGTGGCTTGGATAAAACACTGTCGGTCACAGAAGGGTTCTGGCTGTCTCAGCCTCATATGGCAGCAGATGCACAGACTTGAGGAGTGCATTCTTTATGGCCTACCATTTTCAGCCCATTATAAACAGCAGGGATGAAAACCCCATGACCCCAATTAGACTGAACCAGTGTTCTGATACTGTCTTAGTATCGTTAGAGTTAATGCACAATGAGGATCCTCTCCACAAAAATTAACCCTAGACTCAGAATTAAATAATGTCTTGTGTTTTCTCTTCTAAATATTGTCTTATATTTTTGGAGAAGTATGGAAAGTTTCCTTTCCTGGGGGAGAAAAACACTTTCCAAATATAGAGTGACATTACATGGGTCAGAAAGGAAACCTTTGGACTCAGTTAATTTATAAATAGAAGGTGGGAGAATGGGAATGAGATGATCTGACATGACCCCATGAAAACATGATTTTTGATGCATGCTGCACTCTGTATTTATTAGGTAGAAATGTTGCTTAAGCTAAGGGCTTGTCTTCACTACCGGGGAGATTGACACTGCCACAATCGATGCAGCAGGTGTTGATTTAGCGGGTCTAATGAAGACCCGTTAAATTGATGGCAGTGCACTCTCCAATCAACACCGGTACTCTAGCTCTCTTAGCCCAGGGCTACACGGGGGGGGGGGGGGGTCGATCTATGATACGCAGCTTCAGCTACGTGAATAACGTAGCTGAAGTCGGCGTATCGTAATCGACTTACCTGGCCGTGAGCACGGCGGTGAGTCAATCGCTGCCGCTCCCACGTCGACTCCGCTTCCGCCTTTCGATGAGGTGGATTTCCGGAGCCGACGGGGAGCGCTTTTGGGGATCAATTAATCGCGTCTAAACAAGACATGAAAAATCGATCCCCGATAGATTGATTTGCTACCCGCCGATCCGGCGGGTAGTGAAGACAAGCCCTGAGAAGAGTAAGGTAAGTTGACGGGAGAGCATCTCCCATCGACGCAGTGGGGTGAAGATGAATAACGTAGCTGGAGTGAATAATGTAGTTTGAATAATGTAGCTGGAGTAGTGTAACTTGGGTCGACTTACCCTGGTAGTGAAGACAGGCCCTAAGGTTTCTTACTGCGTATGTAAAGTATTGTGCATATCTAGAATTTCATCATCTTGCTGGTGGATCATTGAATTGTTTTTGATTTTTGACTCATTTGAGCAAGTGAAAAACTGACCCTGAGTGTGGGAAGAATGAAAAACTGTACCTAAGCAAGTGTTGGAAAGAAAGAATTGGAAGAGCTCTGCTGTTCATAATGACTAATATGGCTTTGACCGGATTTTTCCAGTAACTGAAGGGTAATAGAAGGGTATGGTTCAACAAATAGTATTTACTGTACTTCATTTTTGTCATGAACTGTAACTCTTCAACATCATACAAGTTTAGGGCTTGATTCTGCCCTCAGTCACACACTTGCACATTATCAGGAATCCATTAAAATCCGCTCTTATGATTGCGCAAGAAGCTACTGTTTAGTGGCTATGTGATAAACTCTTGTATGTCTGAGAGCAAAATGAAGCTAATAGCTGGAAAATTAGATTCATGTATAGCAACTGGTACGACCTTTTAACCCCTTGTTGCATTGTTTAGCCCTAAAACACTCCAACACACTTGATATCTCACTTTATTAGCGGAAGTGAGAGAAACAATAATTAATATACTGTATCTTGACCTCCTTACTCTCTTTACTTAGAACTTATATTCAGGAAAGCTCCCACTGCAGTCATCATGAGTCTGATTATTTAAGAACTGAGTAGAGATCCTAGAACCTGGCCAAATATCACTTTACAGTAAAGTAAGATCAAGCATATTTAGATCCAGCCCACAGTCAATCTGTTTTCACTGGCATCCTTAGGGTAAAATGCATCTTGAAATCAATATGTTGTCATTAAATGCTTGTGTGTTGCAAAAAATCTTATGGCTTGGTATCTTTTGGGGAAGGTGGTGGCCGGGAAGCTTGGTTTCTTGAGGATATAATCGAACACTTTTCATTATTGACATTCCCATCTCTAATGCCTCTTCTAAAGTAACATTAAGTGTGGCATGAAAATAACAC
The DNA here is from genome assembly GCA_033296515.1 of Macrochelys suwanniensis. Lineage (NCBI taxonomy): Eukaryota > Metazoa > Chordata > Testudines > Chelydridae > Macrochelys > Macrochelys suwanniensis. Next base: position 2,107,249 of record CM065797.1, read on the forward strand.
TGGAAACCCCACCAACTGAATTGTGGTGATAGAAATCTCTTGCTTCATGTTCAAACCCAGAGTTTATCAGCAAATATTGTGTCTGAATTTCAGGAGACTTCCCTTGAGGATTGTAGGTTCTAAAAAGCAACCTTTCTTCTTTCAGTTTCCTTCTGTAGTTTAAAAATGAAGGGGAGAGAAAAACAAAGGCGTGCAGAGGATGTTTAGTGTATGGATGACCTTGAAGGCTGTTGAGATCCTTAGGCATGGGGGAGGGGAAGAGCTATTCTGTCAGGCAGCAGATTTATTCTGGATCCTTCTTCATTATAATTAGCAGTAAGGTTTTGGGATTTTGACTTGCTAGGGGATCGGGGTCATGCTCTTTGCCTCAGGGAAGGAATTAGTGAGCTTGCGCTGCACATGCTGCTGGAGAGATGGAAAGCCTGCAGCAGTATTCTGACAATGTTAATACTACCAGTTGTTGTATTGAGAGAGAATGAGCGTAAAACTGCCCTGCATTAAATTGATACCTGTAATGTTGTCTAAATGTTGGATCTTTTTTGTTGATGCAGCCTTGTCTCTTCTAGGGATTTTAATTTCTCTCCACCTCTTTCATAAAATGTTCCTCCACCTTGTTGTACAGGTTTTAGATCTGACATTTTATTCCTCTTGTCTGACCCCATCAGGTCTGCTTAATAAAAGGCGGATTTGCTCTGTCACCCTGATTGTCTCTCTTTTGTCTAATGTGAAATGTCTTGAGGTGAAAGATTTTTCCATTTCATATCCCAGTGAATTAATTATAGCAGAAACATTTTTCCACTGGGAACAGAGAGTAGAGATCTGAAACCAAACGAAAGTGTTTTGGTATGTGTGTGTAAAATATTTATGTACTGCATGTAGATTTATTTGAGAGTGAGAGCTCTGAGCCCTTCCAAATATAAACGCAAAAACTCTTAATCGTGAGACCATAAGGGATTTTTTAAAAATGTCAGCTTTTTTATACTTTAGCATACTCTTAATAAACAATCATGTTGTGCTTTCCATTACCCTCTGTCCCTGATATACTGGGGCCTGCTTCGAACCATGTGCTACAGCAAGTTTTTTGCTGTCAAGTTTGTTCAGAGGTTAATTTTAATAGAACAGTGATAGTATTGTATATATTTTGTATAGTGTTTTAGTCAGTTTAGTACCCTCTTTTTTGTGACAGAATGAATCCCAGCAACTTTATATTAGACCCTATTTCCTATAGAAAGGTTTTCTAAGGTTGTGACACCAGATTTGTGGTTGTCTAACATTTTGTTTCTGAATTAACTTGCCAACTGAAAAAAAAATCCATGCCTAGAAAATTGGGATTGAATTCTGACTTCTCAGTTCATGGGTTTTTAAATGGGCAAATAGTTAAAACTGCTGAATGTGTTTCCTTTAGAACATGAATATGGATAATGTTGCTATGGTGAAATTGCCTATCGCATTATTGATTAAGTCTGTAAATCATATGCAGAAAATTAATCGTTGCTCCCTTGCAAAAACCTATTTATCCAATCAGCACTTCTCAAATATAGCTTACGGTATGGCAGAGCAGAGTCAGATCTGATTATTTTCCCGTTTGATTCATAGTTGTTTAATGCTGAACTCCTTTTCTGTTTTTCTTTGTTTGTGTGTGGGGAGTTTGGAAAAGTGAATAATTAAATGTCTGATAAAGGAGGATAGTTCTTGCACCCACCTACTTGATGATCAGCTTGTGACGGGTTCCCTGGGGTGCAACCTGGAGCTGGGGTACCGCTGAGCCCTCTAGTTTACCAACCTGGGCGCTCTCACACTGTGATGCTGTTGCTAAGCCACAAACCTCTCCAGGTACTGCACTTACAGAGACATCCACAGTCAGGGACACACCCAACTGAGTTACATTAATGCTTTTGCCAGCCGCTCATGAACCAACAATTGAGAGGCTCCAGCCAATTCCCTCAGCTCCCTAGCCTAGGACCCTAGAGCAGTACCATCTTGCCCTGGTCAGAAGCCTGACCAGTGTAAGTGTTATTACCAGTCTGCCACTTTTGCAAAAGAAAGAGGATATGCACCAGCTTTTGTACACTGAGCAGATTCCCCAAGCATTTCAACAAATATGCACTGTTTTAGGTAAAATATAAAATAGATTTATTAACTGCAGAAAGATAGATTTTAAGTGATTATAAGTAATAAGCGTACAGATCAAAGTTAGCTACCTAAGAAATAAAAGTAAAATTGCAATCTGAGTTCTATAAACTAGACAGGATTTGAATCAAACAGTGTCTCACCCTAGTAGATGGTATAGAACCTGAATACACAGGCTGGGATTCTCCTTTCTAGCCTGGGACCACCTCCCCTGTTCAATCTTTGTTCTCCAGACATGTTTCAGATGTTGAGCTGTGTCTATGGGGGGGAGGGGAGCGGAGAGGCCAAGTGATGATGTCACTTCCCCTCTTTTGTAGTTTCTTTCAGCTTCCTGGAAAGAACCTTTGCTATGACATGAGTCAAGCATAGAATCATAGAAGATTAGAGTTGGAAGAGATCTCAGGAGGTCATCTAGTCTAACCCCCTGCACAAAGTAGGACCAACCCCAACTAAATCATCCCAGCCAGGACTTTGTCAAGCCAGGCCTTAAAAACCTCTAAGGATGGAGATTCCATCACCTCCCTAGGTAATCCATTCCAGTGCTTCACCACCCTCCTAGTGAAATAATTTTTCTTTATATCCAACCTAGACCTCCCCCACTGTCATCAGCCACCACTGAGAACAGCCTAGCTCCATCCTCTTTGGAACCCCCGTTCAGGTAGTTGAAGACTATCAAATCCCCCCCTCATTCTTCTCTTCTGCAGACTAAATAAGCCCAGTTCCCCCAGCCTCTCCTTGTAAGTCATGTGCCCCAGCCTCCTAATCATTTTGGTTGCCCTCCTCTGGACTCTCTCCAATTTGTCCACATCTTTTCTGTAGTGGGGGCCCCAAAACTGGATGCAATACTCCAGATGTTGCCTCACCAGTGCTGAATAGAGGGGAATAATCCCTTCCCTCGATCTGCCAGCAATGCTCCTACTAATGCAGCCCAATATGCCGTTAGCTTTCTTGGCAACAAGGGCACACTGTTGACTCATATTCAGCATCTCGTCCACTGTAATCCCCAGGTCCTTTTCTGCAATACTGCCGCTTAGCCAGTTGGTCCCTAGCCTGTAGCAGTGCATGGGATTCTTCCGTCCTAAGTGCAGGACACTGCACTTGTCTTTGTTGAACCTTATCAGATCTCTTTTGGCCCAATCCTCCAATTTGTCTAGGTCCCTCTGGACCCTATCCCTACCTTCCAGCATATCTACCTTCCAGGGGGAGGGATAGCTCAGTGGTTTGAGCATTGGCCTGCTAAACCCAGGGTTGTGAGTTCAATCCTTGAGGGGGCCATTTAGGGATCTGTGGCAAAAATTGGGGATTGGTCCTGCTTTGAGCAGGGGGTTGGACTAGATGACCTCCTAAGGTCCTTTCCAGCCCTGATATTCTATGATTCTATGATTCTATCTACCTCTCCCCCCAGCTTAGTGTCATTCACGAACTTGCTGAGGGTGAAATCCATCCCATCATCCAGATCATTAATAAAGATGTTGAACAAAACCGGCCACAGGAGCAACCCCTGTGGCACTCTGCTTGATACCGGCTGCCAACTAGCCATCTAGCCATTGATCACTACCCATTGAGCCCGATGATCTAGCCAGCTTTCTATCCACTTCATAGTCCATTCATCCAATCCATACTTCAACTTGCTGGCAAGAATACTGTGGGAGACCGTATCAAAAGCTTTGCTAAAGTCAAGGTATATCATGTGCACCACTTTCCCCAGATCCACAGAGCCAGTTATCTCATCATAGAAGGCAATCAGGTTGGTCAGGCATGACCTGCCCTTGGTGAATCCATGTTGACGGTTCCTGATCACCTTCCTCTCCTCCAAGTGCTTCAAAATGAATTCCTTGAGGACCTGCTCCATGATTTTTCCAGGGACTTAGGTGAGGCTGACCAGTCTGTAGTTCCCTGGATTCTCCTTTTTTAAAGAGGGGCACTATATTTGCCTTTTTCCAATCATCCGGGACCTCACCCGATCGCCACGAGTTTGCAGAGCTATCGGCCATTATCTTTGAAATCACATCAGCCAACTCCCTCAGCACCCTTGGATGCATTAGATATGGACCCATGGACTTGTGCATGTCCTGCTTTTCTAAGTAGTCCTTAACCTGTTCTTTCACCATTGAAGGCTGCTCACTTCCTCCCCACACTCTGCTGCCCAGTGCGGCAGTCTGGGAGCTAACCTTGTCTGTGAAGACGGAGGCAAAAAAAGCATTGAGTACTTCAGCTTTTTCTACATCATCTGTCACTAGGTTGCCTCCCCCATTCAGTAAGGGTCCCACACTTTCCCTGATCACCTTCTTGTTGCTAACATACCTGTTTAAAGCAGTCTCTATTGTCTAAGTGCTATCTCTGAGAAGTCTCCGTTGTATACAGTTTCTAGGATAGTTGTTGTGAGTGTGCACTCCCTTTAATCATCATCAGCTACTCCGTTGTTGTACCTGAAAGGCTTGTTGTGTGTGTTCCCAATTTTACAACATATTTCAGTAACACACACATAGCAAGACTTCATAACTTCCCATACAATGATAGCACATACAATCCCACAGGATATTAATGTTCGACAGATCAAGCCTTTTAAAATTATACCTCACAATTGTACCAAATGTATCATAATGATATCACCATGGTAAATATAGGGGTGCCAGGGTATTGCTTTGGAGCGTAGAGTGCCACACAGCTGCCTGCCACTTTCTAGCATAATGAAACTAGTCTGGGAGTGGTACAGAAATGATGGGCAGCAGATGAATGCAGGATTTTAAAAAGGTCCAGTTTTTCTGAATTAACATTAAGTTCATAGCTCAATTTCAGTTGACTTCTGCAAAGAAGTAAGTTGAAATAAAGGTTTTGTTCTTAGCATATGTTTAAAAACTGTTGAAGTGAAAAGTCTAGAAATACCTTGAGTTGAGTAGCGGATCTGCTCATCCTGCAAGGATCTAGGGGTGGGCTCTGCCATGTTGCATCTGTTATTGGGATATCTGTGATAGTTCTTACTGGTATGCCACAAATCATCCATCCTCAACTCTGCGGCTTGCATTCCTTTTTGGAATCCCATCACATCCACAGAATATCTAAATTCTTACAGCCATCAGTGAACAGAAATCTTAATCTAAAAGATAAACTCTAAAATGTGTTCAAGGGTGGGCTTGGGAGCACAGATGGGAAGTTGATGATGGATTTAATTTTTTGGTGTTAATCCAGGTACAAGATGGTCTCAGAATTTACTTGGCCAAACCATGACCTCTCTTCAGACAAAGAAGCTGTGAAGAAATTGATTGAGTGCTGTGGGTTTCAGCATGATGTAGCCTATGGGAAGACCAAGATTTTCATACGGACTCCACGGACGCTCTTCACCTTGGAGGATCTGTATGCCAAGATGCTTGTTAGAATTGTCCTCTTCCTACAGAAGGTAAAGTTAACTTTAGTGCACTGATAAACCTCATTTTAGTGTTCATAAAATACCATCTCTCCTTACCAGGCTTTCTCAAGGTAATCTCACAAAGGTGATGAGTCTGCACAAAACTTTAACAGTTGCAGTTTACTTGATTTCTGAAAAGCTCTAGTCAGCTCTTTCTATGCTTGTCTACATAAAATGGTGAGCTAGAGTCCAGTGAGACCTGATATTGTTATGATGTGTGCTCTGTTGAACCTATACCCTTGCAAAATGTATGATCTCCAACAAAAGTAGGTCTTTTTGAGACCTAGAGAATATTTATGGGTACATTAAAGCACTTTGCCCAGAGGTTCACATAGAACATGTGGTTTGACTTGGGGGCCTGGGTGTTTATCCTTAGGGTAAATAGTTTTGACATTCTGTTACTACTAAGTCAAAGCAGAATGGCTCTGGATATATCAGGGCACTACACTGGCTTGGTCTAAACAAGGAGGAACAGCCAGAGATACATGATACTCTTGCTTATGGAAGATGTTCCTCTAAGCAATAGAAATTTGTAATATTTTAATTTAAGATTTATCAGTCTACTGAATTATTTTCAGGAGTTTTTGGGACAGTTTCTGTTGGAGCAATCTGGCTTTGTAAAATAGGCAATGTGAATTACGAAAAAGAGCTCCGGTGCTTTATGGAAGATCTGGGTTGCAGTCACCGTCCTGGTTTCCTGCATCCCAGATGAGCATGTGCTGGCATGTGTATGGCATTCTCCCATGGCTAGCAGGGCCATTCCGTTTTAGTGGGGAAAAAATTTCTTCCTGCTTGAAAGTTCCGTGTCTCTCTCTCAATGTCTTGTTAATCTGAAAAATCAGGGACTGGTAAAATTATTTCAGCTTCCTTGCATTGCGTTGTTTAGTTCCTAGCTGGCCTTTATTATTTTGGGAGAGCCTGTCCAGGTGAAGCATCCTCTGTCTTCTGCAACTGTAGAGAAGCTAATAGAAAAAAATTCTTATGCTAATCTGAAAGGGTTGTTAAGCAATTTGCCTAAAAGGCAACATTTTGAAAGAAGTAGGTCTTGAAAATGAGACATTCCCATGGTTGGAGCTGGGGAGATATAAACAGGGCCTTTGATCCTTACTTGCCTAATTGAGGGTAGTAGCCGCTGATTCATATATATATAGTTAATATACATAGAATATATAGTATATATTCATATACTATAGTTAAATAGTAGCCGGGTGTTAGAAGTTACAATAGAGGTGTGTAAAACCCCATGGAATGGTACGCATTTGTTAGAGAGACTGCAAAAGCTTTGTAAACCATGTAGATGGATCACACCATTTTTATTAAATGGCCCATGAATTGAAAATTGTATTTCTCTATTGAGATCTTAAATAGGGTTTCCCTATAGTTAACAAATTACTGGGAGAACACATTACTGACAAATGATGTATAAATTTCCATTTCTGATTAAATGGCTGACGGAAGTGGGAGGTGAGCTTGGTCTGGATCAGAGGTCCCCAAACTGTGGGGCATGCCTGGGCCAGCCCCCACGGGCTGTCTCTGTTCCCGGCCCTGCCCCTGGCGGTAGCTCTGTTCCCGGGCTACGGGTGGGGGCAGAGCTGCACCAGGCTGCGGGCCCTGGCCCCACTGCAGCCCAGCTGTGGCCCAACCCCTGATTCTGCTCCCGGTTCCACCCCCAGCCTCGGCTGCGGTTTTGTTCTTGGCCTGGGGCTAAGGTTGGGGGTGGGACTAGGAATGGAGCTAAACCGGGCCCGGCTGCCGGCCCCCCCTGCAGCCTGGCTGTGGCTCCGTCCCAGCCCTGGCTGTGGCCCTGGCCTCAGACCCACCCCCAGCTGCAGCTCCAGCCTCAGCCCCCTCACCCCTGTCACATAAGAACAACCATACTGGGTTAGACCAAAGCCGATCTATCCCAGTATCCTGTCTTCCGACAGTGGCCAATGCCAAGTGCCCCAGAGGGAATGAACAGAACAGGTAGTCATCAAGTGATCCATCCCCTGCCGCCCATTCCCGGCTTCTGGCAAACAGAGGCTAGGGACACTATCCCTACCCTTCCTGGCTCATAGCCATTGATGGACCTATCCTCCATGAAGTTATCTAGTTCTTTTCTGAACCCTGTTATAGTCTTGGCCTTCACTCCCGTCTTCGGGGTGGGGCACGGACAGGGGTAAGTGGGGGTGTGACCCTGAAAAGTTTGCGGACTACTGGTCTGGATTTAAAGATTACAGGTATTGAAAGGTAATAAAAATCCTTACGCAGGTGTGTCAGTTAAAGCCTGTTAAAAAGCATGGGCCAAAACTTGATAGAAAAATGGATTGACAAACTGTTGAGATCGCTGTTGGCTTTCCTTATCAATGTACAGTAATGACCAAAATTGCAACCCTTCACTTAACCTGGACTGGCTCATATGGACCTGGAAGAGAGTAGAAGTAAATAAATTGTTCTTTGCCTGCAGAAGAAAAATAGCTGAATTTGGAACTGGGCTTACTTTTTGGCTGTATGAGAACTTGGTGGATTGGCAGAGTGTTGTTGTTGGGTGGCAGATATATGTTGTGCGTCAGACTATAAACTGGCTAATTCTGATTCTTCATTCTTAGTATCTTTTTATTGATTTTCCTTTTTGTTTTAAGTTGACTGAGGAAAAATGGTAAATGCTAGACCTACCAAGCATACCTTAAATAAAATGCATATTAGTCCTGGGTGAATTCTGTAGGAAAAAAAAAATTCTGTGCACAATATTTTTAAATTATGCAAAATTCTGCATTTTTTATTTGTAAAAATAACCCAATATAATCATGCCAGTTTCAGTTATTTTGGTCATGTATTTCAAAATATCTGTCAGCAAGTATGTTTGTAACAATACAGCCAAAAAAGATTCAGGAAATGTTTTTTGACAGATTCCTTACTAGATGTATTAATACAGAATTTTGAGTAATCATTTAAACTACAATACAGAAACTTATTTCCCGCATCCCTCAGAAGCAGTGCAAAGGCTTGGGGGAGTCAGGGGTAATGGAGGGGGCTGAGAGGGAGAGGGAAGGAGCCTGGTAGTGAACCTGGAGGGTTGTTGAGTGTGTGTGAGAGCAATATAGAACAGGTTTTTTTCCCCTGGGAGCGAGTGGGGAGGTATCGTTAGGGAGCCTCCCCGATGCAGACCCTGGCTGACCCCGGCACATCTGCCCCTGTCCCCATAGATTCATAGGACTGGAGGGGATCATGTGTCTCTGCACCTCCATTCAGCCCCCACCCCAGTCTGTCCCCCCCACTAGCCTTTCTGAAGCCCAGCAGTCCCGTGTGCCCCACTCTGCCTGTTTCTTCCCCCTCTCTCCCCCATGCCTCCTTGATCACTTGATGATGATCTGTTCTGTTCATTCCCTCTGAAGCACCTGGCATTGGCCACTGTCGGAAGACAGGATATTGGGCTAGATGGACCATTGGTCTGACCCAGTATGGCCATTCTTATGTTCCTCACCTGGCCCCATGGGCAGGGCACTGAGAGTAATGCAGCCTCCTCTTCCTTCCTCTGTAGCTCACTGCTACGGCTGGTGAGCTGGCTGCCCTCTGTTCTGGTGTCACAGCAGCCCCTAGTGGGTGAAAGACATAACTGCAGCGCCTCTCCGGTGGAATGTATTTTCTGTGGAGAAAAAAAATCTGTGAGGGATATGAATTCTGCACATGCCCAATGGCACACAATTCCCCCCAGGAGTAGCATATGAATCTCCTGAGAGTAGCCTGGTATGAGGGGGACTCTAGTAGGCTGTGTACAGAGAAGTAACATAGCCTTGAGCACGGGATTGGAGTCTGGATGTCCTGATTTCTAATCCTGTTTCTGCTGCTGATTTCCTGAGGTGTGGTGAGCAAGTCACTTAATAGCTGTCTATCTCCTCACCTATAAAATGGGGCTAATACTTATTTGTCTACCTGCATAGAGCGTTTTGTTCTATACAGTGCTTTCAGAATGAAAAGTGCTGTATGAGCAGAAAGTATTGCCATTATAGTCTCTTCAGATCATTAGTATGTACAATGCAAGCGGTTCATTAATTCTCCTTTGATAAAATATAATAAATGTCTAATTCCCGGAAAACCTCTGTATTCATTTGGGTTTGTGAAAGGGGAAAGCAGTGGACGTGTTATTCCTTGACTTTAGCAAAGCTTTTGATACGGTCTCCCACAGTATTCTTGCCAGGAAGTTATAGAAGTATGGGCTGGATGAATGGACTACAAGGTGGATAGAAAGCTGGCTAGATCATCGGGCTCAACGGCTAGTGATCAATGGCTCCATGTCTAGTTGGCAGCCGGTATCAAGCGGAGTACCCCAAGGGTCGTTCCTGTGGCCGGTTTTGTTCAATATCTTTATTCATGATCTGGAGGGTGGTGTGGACTGCAGATGACACTAAACTGGCTGGAGAGTAGGGATAGGAAACAGAGGGACCTAGACAAATTAGAGGATTGGGCCAACAAGGACAAGTGCAGAGTCCTGCACTTAGGACGGAAGAATCCCATGCACTGCTACAAACTAGGGACCAAGTGGCTAGGCAGCAGTTCTGCAGAAAAGGACGTAGGGGTTACAGTGAACGAGAAAGCTGGATATGAGTCAACAGTGTGCCCTTGTTGCCAAGAAGGCTAACGGCATTTTGGGCTGTATAAGTAGGAGCATTGCCAGCAGATCGAGGGACATGATCATTCCCCTCTATTCGGCATTGGTAAGGCCTCATCTGGAGTACTGTGTCCAGTTTTGGTCCCCACACTGCAAGAAGGATGTGGATAAATTGGAAAGAGTCCAGTGGAGGGCAACAAAAATGATTAGTGGGCTGGAGCACATGACTTATGAGGAGAGGCTGAGGGAACCGGGATTGTTTAGCCTTCAGAAGAGAAGAATGAGGGGGGATTTGATGGTTGCTTTCAACTACCTGAAAGGGGGTTCCAAAGAGGATGGATCTAGACTGTTCTCAGTGGTAGCAGATGACAGAACAAGAAGTAATGGTCTCAAGTTGCAGAGCGGGAGGTTTAGGTTGGATATTAGGAATAGCTTTTTCACTAGTAGGGTGGTGAAGCACTGGAATGGGTTACCTAGGGAGGTGGTGGAATCTCCTTCCTTAGAGGTTTTTAAGGCCCGGCTTGACAAAGCCCTGGCTGGGATGATTTAGTTGGGGATTGGTCCTGCTTTGAGCAGGGGGTTGGACTAGATGACCTCCTGAGGTCCCTTCCAACCCTGATATTCTGTGATTCTATGAAATTACCTGTCCATCTGAGTGAGATTTAAGAGTTTAGGTAGAGTGGCAGTGCATCTATGGAGGCCTTTTAAAAATGGATACCAGTAGCACATTCAGTCTCCCCTTTCCATTTTGTTTCCTGGGTGCGTGCTATCTGAACCTTCTTCCTCTTTCGGTGTCTCTGCCAGTGCCATGCTATGGCCAGTAAGTATGCCAGTATTCCAGATTGCCAGGATGATAGTTTTCCGGGCTAACCTCTTTAATTGCACTTGTCCAAAGTTGTGCCATAGCCCTCACTTATTTTCCACCACTCAGGTGGTGGCACTGTGTGTCGTTTCTAGAATACCCATTTATTTTCTTGATTAATATGAGGACTCAGAGTGTATGTCTACAGTGCAGCTAAACGTCTGCGGCTGGCCCATGTCAGATAACTTGGGCTTGCAGGGCTTAGGCTGTGGGTCCATAAAACTGCAGTGTAGATGTCCGGGCTCAGGGACCCCATGATGGGGATCTACACTGCAGTTTTATAGCCCTGTAGCCCAATCTCCAGAAGCCTGAGTCAGCTGACACCAGCCAGCCTCAAGTGTTCAACTGCAGTGTAGACATACCCATAATGTCAGTTTGTGGCAGACTTTTGTGGCCAACTGCCAACCTGACGCCAAATCTCCTCCTTTTTCAGCTGGGCTTGGGACTGGCTGTGTATTAAGATATAAAACGACATCCATTATAAACATCCTAATACAGTAATGTTTTTACCTCTGGAGCGTGCTTCTGAAACAGATAGGACTAGGAGCGGAGTATTTTTTGTTAGTTTATTCCACAACCCCATGAAAAAATTGTGGTGTGTAATTTTAATTTGCTTGATAAGTTACAAACATTTACCTGAGATCTGGGGAAAATACAAGCTTCTTTTAATTACCAGAGTACTCTACAAGCTGTCAAGTTATCCTTAAAAGTGTAAAGGAATCAGTGCAGTTGTATGTAATCCAAGTTCCATGTCTGTAACTCATCCCTTGCTGATTCACCCCCCTTTTTATTTGTTTGTTCAAATTGCCTCCGGAAGAGAGGAGATTTTTTTTTGCTTGCAGAGTGCTAAGGAGAAGCTGTTTTAGAATCCTGGTTCTTACAGCTAAAGGCAAGAAATGCTAATGAATCAATAATGCCTACTGTCAGCGCAATCAGTAAAAGAACAGATGTTGGCTTGATGTTTATTATAAGTAACATTTTATATATATATAGTATTAGTATAACTAAATACTTTGGACAACGTGAAATCTATCTAGAAAGTCCTTCTTTCTTATAACATGTTTCCTTTCTGTTTCCCCTTATTTTGATCTTCAACCTCATCCTCTTATGTTTACAATTCAAACAGCGTCATCTTCATGTGCCAGTCCTGTGTTCACCAGCAGATGGGGCACTTGCAGGTTGGCAGAGAAGAAGAAGGAATAATCAGCATAACAAACAGACTTAAAGATGCAGTGAAGCCTCATTGACAGCTTGGAAAAATAATGAGGCAGTTGTGCTTCTGTTACAATTCCTATATTTCTCCTCCAGCTTTTCATTGCGACTGACATTTTCATGAAGACTTGATTCTTGCTGCATATTCCTTACCTGAAATCATAATCTCTATTTTTGACGCATTAGGGAAAGAGTAAGCAGCAACAGCCAGTGAACACACACTGATTGTGTTTTCGGGGGGGGAGGGGCAGGGAGGAAACAAAGTTGGAGGGGAGGCTATAGGAACTAAATTGTTTCTAAATAGAATTTTGTTATTTAAGTAACCTCTTTTATTATACAAGAGTTTCAAAAGTTGGAATTATGTAAGTAAAAATGTTTCACCTTTATTCAAATTAGTCAATTATTAAAATTACACAAGAGCAAAACTCAAACTGAAAATAGAAACTTTAACCTTGCCATTATTATAGGCAGTTCTGAATAACTGAAAAAGCCAAAGTTGGTTTTAAATGAGCCAATTAGTCTGGAAATTTTAATGTGCACACTCATGCACTTGTAGTGAAACTTTTCATTCTGGTTTTAAGGCTACCACAAGTTGTGGTCTGTTTGTGATGCTTTATCTTTTTTAAAAGGAAGGGGCTTATTTGCAAAAACAAACTCCACATTGCATATAGTATTTTTGCTTCCAGGTTTCTTTAAATGTACATCATAGTCTCTTATCATTTATGCTAAATGGTTTGATGGTACAATAAACAGGATGCGCAACAGGGTGGTTGTCATTAGTACAGAAACCTCTGAAGTGCATGACTTCTCACTTAAAATAACAATGCTAATTTTTGCATTTGATAAATGGTTAAGAATGTGCTAGTTATGAATTCAGTTAAATTGGATAATGAAGACAATGTGACCAACAGTATGATGAATGGAATATTTTGCTTTCGTTGTCACCATCTAGTGTCTTCTACCCTTGAGAAACCTTTATTTTTGTCTTCATTGCTTAAAAAAAGCATGTTTAACATAGGATAACTAATGCAGATTAACCATCACATTATAAAATCCCAGTGGAGGTATGATACCTATAGTTTTTACTGAGATGTAGCTAGGCGAGATCACTTAAGACTAGGGGATATTTTGTTGACCTCATGGTAAAAACTACAGGTGTCTAATGTCCTTTAGGATCAGTGGTGTTGGAAGAGTTTTTATAGTAGGGGTGTTGAAAGCCATTGAACAAAACGGTACATCAAACAAGTACATAAAAGGTTGTTACAAGGAGGAAGGAGAAGAATTGTTGTTCTTAACCTCTGAGGATAGGACAAGAAGCAATGGGCTTAAATTGCAGCAAGGGAGATTTAGGTTGGACATTAGGAAAAACTTCCTAACTGTCAGGGTGGTTGAGCGCTGGAATAAATTGCCTTGGGAGGTTGTGGAATCTCCATCATTTGGGATTTTTAAGAGCAGGTTAGACAAATATCTGTCAGGAATGGTCTAGACAATACTTAGTCCTGCCATGAGTGCAGGGGACTGGACTAGATGACCTCTCGAGGTCCCTTTGTCCTATGATTCGAAACTCTGTATCTGATGGAAACCACTTCAAACCAGGAGGTGCTGCTGCACCCCCAGCACCCCTAGTTCCAGCTCCCCTGACTAGGATGTTATAGTGAGATACTTATTGCATGTTAGTCATCTCTATTTGAAAACAAAAAAAATCTTTTTGACAGTGAGTCTGTGACACAACTTGAATGGTGATTTTACACTCACTAGTTTGGAAGATCAGTACTTCTCAAGAAGTGCATGTTGAGGTTATTTACTGCAGTTGTGGTCTTTCTGTCACTATGATTAACCTTTTGGGAAACAAATGAGCTGTTCTACTGTAACAAGGACTGTTGTTAGAAGGACTCTATCTACCGTCAGCAGTATTTTCCCAGTGTGTTAGCTGGTGGAATTTTTTTCAGTAAATATAGATGCCTGTCTAGGAAGTATGTTTGGTACAGATTCATAGTTTCGAAGGCCAGTCTGACCACCTGTATAACACAAGCCAGAGAACGTCCCCAAAAGAATTCCTATAGTGTATCTTGATTTAAAAACGGTCAGTGATGGTGAATCTACAGCCACCCTCGGTAAGTTGTTTCAATGGTTAGTTACCCTCACTATCAAAAATGTATGGCTTGTTTCTGGGCTGAATTTGTCTAGCTTCAACTTCCAGCCATTGGTTCATGTTGTACCTTTCTCTGCTAGACTGAAGAGCCCATTATAAAATATTTGTTCCCCATGTAGGTAGCTATAGACTGTAATCAAGTCACCCCTTAACCTTCTCTTTGTTAAGATAAATAGATTGAGCTCTTTGAGTCTATGACTATAAGGCATGTTTTCTAATCCTTTGATCTTTCTTGGGGCTCTTCTCTGAACCCTCTCCAATTTATCAACATCCTTCTGGAATTGTGGACACTAGAACTGTATTTCAGCAGCAGTCACACCAGTGCCCAATACAGAGGTAAAATAACCTCTCTGATTCTCCTCAAGATCCCCCATTCATTCATGCATTCAGGGATCGCATTTGTTTTGGCCACAGCGTCACACTGGGAGCTCATGTTCAACTGTTTTTCCACCACAACCCCCAAATCTTTTTCAGAGTCACTGCTTCCCAGGATAGAGTCCCCCATTGTGGAAGTGTGGCCTATGTTCCTAGATGTATACATTTACATTTAACCATATTCAAATTCATATTGTTTGCTTGTGCCCAGGTTACCAAGTGATTTATTCTGTACCAGTGATTGGTGGTTCTTCGTTATTTGTCACTTCTCCAATTTTTGTGTCATTTGCAAACTTTATCAGTGATCTTATGTATTCTTCCAGGTCATTGATAAAAATGTTAAATAGTGTAGGACCAAGAACCCATCCCTGTGGCACCCTACTAAAAAACACATCTGTTCAATGATTCGCATTTACAATTACATGTTGAGACCTATCAGGTTTTAATCCATTTAATGTGTGCCATGTTAATTTTATATCATTCTAGTTTTTAATCAAAATGCATAATATTCATAGATCAGTACAATTTGTGCACTATTTCTGTGTAATTCTATCAAAGTATTACACCTGCACAGTTATCACTTCAGTATATCTTTCCAGTGTAATGCAGGGGAAGCAGGGGTTGGTCTTGCATTATAACCCAGCAACTACTTTTCCCAGTCAGTTCTTTAAAATTCTTATGCATAAGGTAGTCTTGCATAATTGTCAAGAAAATGTACCAGCCCAAGCACAAAATCTACTTACACTGCCTTTGACGTGATGGGAAAGAACTATGTGTTACTTGCCCATTTAAAAACAAAAAAATGGGGTAGGCAAGTAGAATCGAGCAAGGCTGGGATAATGCCAAGATGATAAATTATTCTAACCCTCAATCTGCTTTCCTGCTCATCCCACATCTTATCTCAATGCTGACAACTTGTATACTTGTGCTCTCTATCTGTCTGCTTGTCTGCATTTTTATTTTTTCCTCTTAAAAGCAGATCTAACTCTCTCATTTCTCTCCACTCCCAAGTCAAGCTGGGAGGCTGGTGATTTATGCTCTTGGAAGCAGCTCTTGGTTAGTTGCCCTGGTGATATGTGATTACCGAGGCAGTAAATTTGATACATCAATATGACAGCCATTGCGAAAATGAAATGGTTCCAGGTCCAAGACACCTACACTTAACCTTTGCTAAAGGAAGCCCCAGTACCTTGGGAAAGAATTTCTTCCTTTGCATGCCTTGGAAGCAGAGGTGTGTGTTAACACTTCTTCCTAATGCATAGAACTGCAGTCTTATCCTTGCTTTTGTATATTCTAACAGCTTGCACTGGCAGCATTTGTTTTTACTTGAGGCATTCTAGTTCCCAGACTGTCCTCTCAGGAGATCTGTCACTCACAACCCTGCAGCTGTTGTCACCATAGCAACATTCCCTGGGCTCAGTGGGGAAGAGTAGGAAAGAGAACCATGGCTGACTTGTCATAATTTAATGTTTCACCTTCCCTTTCTTTGGTCCCCATGAGTCCTTAAAGCAAAGCGTGCTAGGAAACATTAACCACATAGGGAAGCTTTCATTCTGACAAAGGCAGCATTTTCATGTCAGATTATGGATCAGCAGTGGTAATCTGACAAGGACTTCTGCTCAGTGACCCAAATAAAAGGTGATGTAATGGGTTTACCATCTACAGTCTCAACACAATTACCATCTTATGAGAGAGAATGTGTGTTCTTGAAGATTGGGTATAAATTGAATAATTATGTACATATTTCCTAGATTTATAGCATATGTCTAGGCCTTGGTACCGTGAGCTCTTAGACAGTGAGGAGCAGATTATGATGCAGGGTGGTCTTGCTTCAGCGCAAGTGCATGCAGATGCTGTGTGGGACCAAATAAGGTTAAGCTCAAAGGGTATCCTTGGTACTGAGAAGGGAACTAGTCTTAAGCCCCTCTGTATCTGTTTCCTCTCAATGGCACAGGGTAAACTGTGATGGAACGTTGGTAGAGAATAATAATAATGGAGATATGCCAATCTCCTAGAACTGGAAGGACCTTGAAAGGTCATCGATCCAGTCCCCTGCCTTCACTAGCAGGACCAAGTACTGTCCCCTGACAGATTTTTGCCCCAGATCCCTAAATGGCCCCCTCAAGGATTGAATTTACAACCCTGTGTTTAGTAGGGCAAATGCTCAAACCACTGAGCTATCCCTATGGGCATATCTGAGGAGACATGGGCTCAAGAACCATCCTCATCATTCTAATGTGGTCCTTAGCTACCTTACCAGGCCTCCCTTTTGCTGGTAAATCAGAGTAACTTGAGGCTCCACAGCAGCATGCTCAACAATGCAGGATTGGGATCTTCTGTACGTCGTCTGTCCAGCTGTGCTTATACACAATCCTCCACTAAAGACTCCCTAGTGCACTTCAGTGTACTGTTTCAAACAGAACTACATTAAAGCGCACCAGCTGGGTCTGCACTTATCAGTTAATGTGCAGCATGTTAGTGCACTTTAGAAATCACAACCCTGGAGACTTCTGGAGACTTCAGCCAGTGCTGAAGGCTTGTATTAGAGCCTTGTATTAGGGCTTATTAGATTTGCTCACTTTTTAAAATAGATTTTTTTGAAGGCCTAGCTCTCTGATCTTAACCTGGTGTCCAACAACTAAACTAGACCGTTTATGATTCATGTGGATCAGAAATAGATCTGAAGGCTAATTCTGCTCTGTTACATTCGTGCATCTCCATTGTCTTCACTGAAGACAGCAGTCTTCCTTAGTGCCCAGAGTTTTTCATTTCAAAACTATCACTTTCCTTTTATGTCTCAAAACCACTTTAAGTCTTGTGTAATGTATTAGAATTACTCATTGTAGACAACTGGTGCAGATGAATTGCTGTAGTTTAATTGAAGTGTGGCCAATGACAAACTTAACTTGAAAATCAGGCTTAATAAACATGGTGGTAAAAATACCAGGAGCTGCCAGAGCTTTGTCTATACTAAGGCTCCCACCATTTCAGCTGACCTAGTGAGAATAATTTTGTAAAATTCCCTAGTGTAAGCAAGACCCAGTAAACTCATAGAAAGACTCGTTGCAACTAATTCAGTGGCCTGGCGTCTTCTCTGTATGGTGTATATTAGCCAAAGTGAACTCTTTGTGCCTCATAATTCTCAGATGAAATCCTGTTTGGGGAAAAGTGGTAGCTGAGAACACAGACAAACTAGAGTTCTCATGTCACTGAATTCCAAGAAGACTGTAAGTCCACAAGGGCAATCTGAAGAGATGAGAAACATCGAACTGTTCTCAAGGAAAACTCACCTCCAAGAGCTGCTGGAAGCAGTTTGAGCCCCCATCCCTCAAGATTTAGTGTTCAGAGCTCAACTCCCTATTCTTAATTATAAGAATGAGGTCAGGAGGCATCCTCAAGAGGCTGAACAGGCTGATGAAAATGATGAAATTCAGGATGGCGACTCTAGTTTCTACTCTTGCTGCAGTCTCTCCAGATGGCTCAATGTTGGGGACTAGTCAAAAGCTTATTGGCATATACCAGTCATTGACAACTACTTCTGATTTGCTTAAGGAGACTGCCATGAGCAATATAAAATATATCACCCTTTGATCAATCCTCCACTCCCAGGGTTGCCATGGTATCGGTAGTGATAACAGCTTGAGTGAGGAGTTGGGGTACTTTTCTATGCCCGTATTTAGAAAATACAGTCATCAGAGCATCAGCAGAGGGTATCCAGTGAACATGCTCCATGCTTCAGGCTATGAATTTGTGATAAATGTATTGCTCCTTGGTTCTCACTCAAATGACAATCCATGTAGGATATGAGATAACAGGGACGCTATTTTCCTAATGCAGAAATGGTAGGATATGATCCAGGCACTGATTTCTAAGTTGTCATGAAACAGATTTGTCATTCATCTGTTCATCCTGTGTCTTCTAGGTTTTCTAGCTTTACACAGGTTATTCCATGGGTAACACTACGTATGTGTGTCAAGGATTCCTTAAAAAGATCTGGACCCATTCTTGATGAGATGAAAGGAAAGTAATTAGTCATTCCGTTGTTGGACATGGGAAGCCCACATCATAAGATCGTCAAAGGGATATGTCAGCATTAAAATGCCAACCATTCCTAACGGCCTCTCCGGATGGGCAGCATAACTCAGGCAGCATTGGATTCTCCCTTCCCCCACCCCTGTCCATTCTACCCATAGGCTTGTCTTGTAGTAGTAGATATTACATTTCAACAAAATATATGAAATTGAGTTAGCTGCTTTGATACTGGCCACTAGGGCTGGTCAAAAATTTTCTATCAAATCTGTTCTGATGGAAAATAGCATTTGCGACTAAACAACATTTTTCGAGTATAGTAAAACTTCAATTTTTTCATAAAAAATTACCAAACCCCCAAATACTTTGATTTAGATATGTTGCTGCCATTCTCTGTGGGAGTTATAGTTTGGTTGCTTCATGTCCCCATTTTCCTTCGTGGACTAGGCTTCCAAGCTGGACTACATTTCCCATGCTGCCCTACCTCCCCTCTCCAAGAGGAGAGACCATGGTGCATCATCGGAGACGTATTCTGACCAGGGCTTCTAGCCTATAGAGAAGAATAGAAACAGAAAACACCAAACTGCACTGTGGCAATATTTCTGAATCAAAACAATATGGTTTTCCAAATTATTTTGCCAAAAACTCAATTTTCCATGGCGGGGAAAAAACGTGTTCTGACCAGCTCTGCTGGCCGCTATTTACTGGTCAGTGTAAATGAGGACAATTAGTATTGATCATGGCCAGTGAACCAGGATTGAGTGTTGCTGGGACCAGGGTATAACCACAACCACCTGACAATGCTGACCTTTGTCCCTGGTAAAATTATCAAAAGTGCCTAAGTGATTTAGGCTCTTAAAGCCAGGTCTACCCTAAACACTTTTCCATGTATTATAATAATGGTAGGAGTGTGACATTTCTTCACTATCCAAGATCAGATGCTGTTATACTGGCATAAGTCCTTTTGTCTTTAGAGGTTATTTTGCTCAGGGAACCAGCATAAACTATGTCCGCAAAAGCATTTTATTGCCAGTATAAGCTGCATTTACATTAGGAGGGTTTGCTGGCATAGCTACACTGACAAACCTTTTCTAGTGTAGATCTGGCCTAAGTCTGTCACTTCTGAAAATGGGTGTTAGGTTCCTAAGTCACTAAGGCATTCTTAAAACGTTTACTTGTCTATACTGATCAGTTGAGCTGGCCAGAGAGTTCAGCTGGAAGGAGCAGAAGCAGCGAAAACAGGGACTGCTGCACTGTGGGGTTGGGGGATGTAAAAGAGGCCCAACCATGACCATCTCTCCCACCCTCCTCCCCTGTCTCCTGTCCACAGACCAGAACTGTGCAGGAGAGACCATGTCCCATTATGGAGACCATTAGGACCCATATAGTCGCCTCTCCTCTTCCATGTGGCCTTGAGGGAAAACTGTAGATAAGCAGCCAGAGACTCCAGCCGGTAGGAGCAGAAGTAGCCAAAGTAAGGACCTCTGGACATTCAAAGAACTTTCTACAGTTTTGACTGGACTTTCTCTGCTCTGAGCTGTTTGTTCCAACCCTCTCCCTCCCACTGCTTCACAGTCTCTACACTGCAGCGTCACTCCACATCTGCCTCCTTACCGTCGTCTCCCCAGCCCAGTTTCCTCCTCATTCCCTGGCTTTTCGTTCCATTTAGCTGATCCCCTTCCAACTTTTGAGATGAATGTGATGTGTTGCCATCGTTCACTTTGCTTGTGTTGTACCCCTTCCCCCACTCTGTCTCCTATCTGTTTAGATTGGTGGTTCTCAGGTCGCATATGGCCCAATTAGCACACAACTGCGGCCCAGCTGTGTACTAAAAAAAAGTCAAAATTTGCTGCTCTGGTCTGATAGGGGCTGGCTGAGCGGGAGACAGTGTCTGGCAGCCTGCAGGAGGGCTAATGCCAGCAGGGGGCAGGAGAGTGTGTCTCTGGGCGGGTTTATGCGGGGAGGGGCGCTGGGATCCAGAGGTTCCCAGGGTGCTAGGTTTTAGGTGAGGCTCCGTGCCTAGGGTCTTGGCTGCTAGCATGCGCCAGGCGCTCCACTCCTGGCCCAGCACAGGGGTTCTGACTGCCTGGCCCCGCGCAGTTGGGTCCCGGTCTGGCTGCCAGTGGCCCGGCTCAGTGCAGTGGGGTCCAGCTGCCTGGCCCCCCGCCCAGGGTTCCCCTCCTGGCCCTCTCTGTGGAGGCGTCTCTGGGTGGGAGGGCACTTGCCATAGGAGACTGTAGAGGGTTTTTTTGTGGGGGTGAGGTGCTGTGGTTCTTAACCTGTGGCCCACAATGATAGGTTGAGAACCACTGGTTTAGATTGTAAGTTCTTTGTGGCAGGAGCCGTCTACTGTGAGTTTGTCCACCTAGCAGCACAGTGGGGCCCCATTGTCGGTTGGACCTTAGACCCTACTGTAATAAACATGATTATTGATAATCATATTTGACTGCTTACAGTATAGCTTAATTCCACTAAGATTACCCAGTGAAGACAAACGCCACGAGAAACTGTTCAGAGACGTTTGCGATGGATTTTATTCAGTCTTGGCATGGAGTCAATACAAGATAACATATATTGATTCTTTTGGTGGAGTGGGGAGAGGAGTTCCTGGGGAGCAGTCTTGCATATGCAGAGTGATGCCTTTTTACAGCTGCTTGCTGAATAATATGCATTAGGCATCATGACTATTTGAGCTACAAGTGGTCAGGAACTACTTGTCAAAATATTTTTCACTGGAAAATGCAGATTCATCAAAACAAAACTTTTTGTGGTAAAGGGTCAGTTTTGACAAATTTTTCAACTTGAAAATTGTTGATGACAACTAACAATTCCAGTTTTCAGTTTGAAATGACTTTTTGTTGAGAAATTAAAGGTAATTATAATTAAATAAAATGATCAAAATTGAAACCAAACATTTTGACTGACCCGACTCTTTTTTCGAATTTTTGGTTAATAAAATTAAGATTTTTGACTTTCGTCTCAATTTGGGCATTTTTTGCTATCATGGAAATTTTGGCAGGATGGGAAAACAATTTCCCTCCCAGCTTTTTAAAACAAGAGCTGGGAGGGAAACTGTTAATTGACATGTTCTGAAGTTTGAAAATTCTGTGGTCACTTAATGTAGGTGACCTCGGTATGCTCTCTTCTCCTGGGGCTTGTCTTTTCTGACTAGCAGGGACAAAACATTCTGCAGAAACAGTACAAGAGGCAGTAATATGTAGGACTGTTTTTCACACCAGTGCTTCCATTGACAGGGTGATCCTAAGAGCACCAGCATGAATGTAGTAAACTCCTTGGGGTGGAATGACAAGACCTCTTTTGATTAAATATTACAGTGAAGGATCAGTCTGAATCTTGAAGATATATGCATGCATGCCCTATGCCATTCATTGAAACCTTGGCTTGTTTGCTAGATATATTAGCTGAGAAGCTGAACATTCATGTTGCCATGGAATTTAATGCTCTCAACTCCATATTTCACACACAGCATGATGGCTATTGTACATGAAACCAAACCAAATGATTTGCTCTGTGTTCAGTACTTGTAAGAGGGAACAGATTTATCATAGAATGCAGTATCTGAATATAACCAAATTAATCTTCAGTGTGTGACGCTTCCATTCACAGTTCTTTCTCTAGTGAAATTCTTTCTTTTCAGTAGAAATAAATATAGAATCTACAATGCCCACTTCTTGATGTCAGTTGAAGATGGCACATGTGTAAAGCAGGTGGTTTCCACTTGTTGCTTATAGGTCCTTGCCCTCTAATTGAGATGAGCTATTGGAATTGTGGACATTGAAACACATATATAAAAAATTAAATACCATATTGTACTTGCTTTCCTTATAAACTTGAACTGAGGGAATTTGTCACAAATCATGCGTGCAAGTGGCTCAGTATTGGAGTACTTATCCACTCCCCCCCCCATATCCCTTGTCTGCAAGGAGATGATGTCTTTGAAGAACAATTGGAAGTCACATAATTAAAACCTGGCTTCAGGTCTGAGCATTTATTCTCTAACACCTAGTGTTCAGAGGAGTTAAATGCAGCCCTGCATGCTATTTATGTGCTGCACTTTTGACTTAAATATTTAATAACATCTCCCATTTTGAGACCTTTCAGAAGCTGTGTAGCAAGGTTCACATCTATGTGAATTTTCTAGCTAGGGTGTTTTTTTTCTTCTTAGTTTGGATGCCTTGAGGGCAACTATATCAGGGCAGCATGAAATATTGATCATGAAACACTTCAGGCAAGTGTGAAGGAGGCCTAGTGGGGGGGGGGTGTGCGTTAGGTTATAGCAAGCATGCACTATTTTTTCAAGGTTATAGTGTAGTAGCCGTGTTAATCTGTGTCTTCTGAAGTGTTCACCTTTAAGTATAAAATATAGTATATTTCATGTGTTTTACTTTAATGCACAATCTACATCATATTTCTGTGTAAGATATGGACACGTGTTAAAATGCATGCTAATAGGCATGGTAGTCATGCATCCGATGAAGTGGGATCTAACCCACGAAAGCTTATGCTGAAATAAATTTGTTAGTCTCTAAGGTGCCACAAGTATTTCTTTCTTTCTTATTTTCTTTTTGTTTTTTCAAGGTTCACGTACCTTCAGCAGCATGAAACTGGTATTTAATTTACAAAGGCTTGGTTGTTTTTTTAAATTTAAACTGCACTTTGTGCTTGTTTGTGTGTTTGGATAGCATCATCTCATGGTCTTAATGAGTCATTTTATATTGTCTGAAATTATGCGGTGTCTGTACAAATACAGATCTTAGTTTCCTATGAAAGGTCCATGACTGAGATGCTGTTGCCGCCCTATATCCAAAATAGCTCAAATTTATGGCCTTATAGGCACTTGGCAAGGCCTATCTATTTTCCTGGGCTTTGGGGGGAAGATTGAGAAGTATGGGAAGGTTGGAGTCCCTAGAATAGAATATTTAATTTTGGTTTTTGCCTGGTTTGTTGGTGATTGTGAAGGTTGGGTTAATCTGGATTAGGTTTATTTTAGTTGTGCGAATTTTGGTAGAGTTTGGCTGAATTTCAGTTCAAACTTTGAAGAGTTACCTGCACACCCCTTCTGTTAACCTGCTGGCTAGACCTGAGAAGACTACCATGCCTATTAGCATGCATTTTAACACGTGTCCATATCTTACACAGAAATATGATGTAGATTGTGCATTAAAGTAAAACACATGAAATATACTATATTTTATACTTAAAGGTGAACACTTCATAAGATAGAGTACAAAAGATTCTTGTAGTTTTGTATGAATTGTACATTTTAATTTGTGTACAAGGCTTTTGTCCAAGTTCTTTAATTTAAAAAATCTAAAAAAGTGTAATTACATTTACCTAAAAATGTTTGCTTTGAGAGAGGAAAACCAGAAGGTGATAACTTTAGAATCATCAAAAATGTGACCGGGGAATACCTAGTAATGGCTGCTAGTAAGAACTGTAGCACATATCTTGATTTTTTCATACATATATGCTCTACATCCTCAAGTTGTGCTAGGGTGACCAGATAGCAAGTGTGAAAAATCAGGACAGGGAGTGGGGGGGTAATAGGAGCCTATATAAGAGAGACCCCAAAATTGGGACTGTCCCTATAAAATTGGGACATCTAGTCACCCTAAATTGTGCCAGACTCAGGTGTTGAAATTCCAGCTTGGTCAGGCAGAAGCTTGGACCCTGTACAAGATAAAAGCTGCTCAATAAATCATAGCAGTTTCAGAAAGAAGTTGCATTACTGAATCCTTTCTAAACCATACACACAGAATGAATTACAGCAGCTGTTGTGGCTTTGGAGTTGTATTTTTCTCTTGATTATGCTGGCAACATACAGTTGGAATATAAATGTGGAGTACCATGTATGTTAGATTATTCCTTTTCTGCACAGCACAACTGTCTGTACAAGATGACCTTGATGTATTCTTAGATTTAGTGCTGAATATACATGGGTAAGAAACAACTGCATGATTCAGTACACTTTTGGAGGACTCCTGACACACTATTTCATAGAAGGAAAATGACTCTCATTCCATGTCATAGCCAATGTACCTTAGATTGACAGATTCCAAGGCCAGAAGGGACCATCTAGCCTGACCTTATGCACAACACAGGGCAGAGAACTCCCCCAAAATAATTCCTAGAGCAGATCTTTTAGAAGAACATTAAATCTTGGTCAGTGATGAAGAATCTTGCACAAAAGTGGTAGGTAGTTTCAAGTGTTAATTACCTTAACTGTTAAAAATGTATGCCTTATTTGTAGTCTGAATCTGTCTACCTTCTGCTTGAACTTTTGGATCCTGTTATACCTTTGTCTGCTAGATTGAGGAGCCCATTATTAAATATTTGTTCCCCCTTGCCAGGTACTTAGTGTAATCAGCTCACCAGATAACCTTCTCTTTGTTAAGCTACATAAATTGAGCTCCTAGAATTATCACTATAAGGCAGGGTTCGGCAACGTTTCAGAAGCGGTGTGCCGAGTCTTCATTTATTCACTCTAATTTAAGGTTTCGCATGCCAGTAATACATTTTAACATTTTTAGAAGGTCTCTTTCTATAAGTCTTTAATATATAACTAAACTATTGTTGTATGTAAAGTAAATAAGGTTTTTAAAATGTTTAAGAAGCTTCACTTAAAATTAAATTAAAATGGAAAGCCGCCCCCCCCCCCCCCTCCGACTAGGACCCAGGTAGTGTGATTGCCACTGAAAATGAGCTTGCTTGCCACCTTTAGCACCTGTGCCATAGGTTGCCTACCCCTGCTATAAGGCATGTTTTCTAGTCCTTTAATCATTCTTGTTGCTCTTCTCTGTACCCTCTCCAACTTATCAACATCCTTCTTAAATTGTGGACACCAGAACTGGACACAAGATTCCAGCAGTAGTCACACCAGCACCAAATTCAAAGGTAAAATAACCTACTTGAAATTCCTCTGTTTGTGTATCCAAGGGTCTCATTAGCCCTTTTGGCTACATTATTGTACTGGGAGCTCATGTGTTCAGCTGATTATCCACCACGAACCCCCAAATCCTGTTCAGTCACTACTTCGCAGGATAGAGTTCTCCATCCTGTAAGTATGGCCTACATTCTATGTTCCTGTATGTATATATTTACATTTAGTCATATTCGGATGCATATTGTTTGCTGGTACCCAGCTTACTAAGAGATCCAGAATGCTCTGTATCAGTGATCTGTTCTTCATTATTTATCATTCTCCCAGTTTGTGTCATTGTCAAACTTTCAGTGATGACCTTTTTTCCCCCCTTCCAGGTCGTTGATAAAAATGTTAAGTAATGAACATAGGACCTGTGGGACCCCATTAGAAACACACCCAATCAATGAGGATTCCCTGTTTACAATTACATTTTGAGACCTGTCAGTTAGCCAGCTTTTAATCTGTACCATGTTAATTTTGTATTCTAGTTTAAATAAAATGCCATACTGTACCAGTCAAATGCCTTACAGAAGTCTAAGTATATTATGTCAGCACTGTTACTTTATCAACCCGACTTGTAATCTAATAAAAGAAAATCAGGTTACTTTGACAAAATCTATTTTTCATAAACCCATGTTGTTTGGTATTAATTATAGTACCTTCCTTTAATTTTTTAGTTGAGTCTCATATCAGCCACGCCATTATCTTGTCTGAGATTGATGTCAGACTGACAAGCCTATAATTACTTGAGTCATCTCGTTTACCCTTTTTAATACTATCACAACATTAGCTTTCTTCCAGTCTTCTGGCACTTCCCCAGTGTTCCAAGACTTACTGAAAATCAACATTAATGGTCCAGTGAGCTCCTCAACCAGCTCTTTTAAAACTCTTGGGCTCCTGGACCAGGTGATTTAAAAATGCCTAGCTATAGTAGCTGCTGTTTAACATCCTCCTAATTTACTGTTGGAATGGAAAATATTTCTTCATCGTATGACCATATCTGATTTTTCCAGCTACAGAACAGAAATATGTATTTAACACTTCTGCCTTTTTTGCATTACTATTAATAATAATAAATAATTCTACCATTGCATCTAGTAATGGGCCATTACCAGTATTAGTATTCTTTTTGTTCCTAATATAGTTAAATTTCTCCTTATTGTCCTTAACTTTGCTGACCATATATTTCTCTGTGTCCCTTTGGTAAGGGAAGCAATTTTTTGTAATTCCTAGTTTCTAATTTATATTCATTACTACCATCTTCTCCTTCCTTCTGTTTGTTGTATATTTTTTAATTTTATAGCGCTTTCACTTCTCTAAACCAGGTTATTTTTTTAACCAATACAGCCTTATTCCTTGATTGTGGCTTTTTGAGCATCTGGTAAAGTGTTCTTAAGCAATTCCCAATTATCATTCACATTTTTCCGATTAAACTCTTCCTCCCAGCTGATGTGGCTCATAAGTGTTTTCAACTTTGTGAAATTGGCCCTTTAAAAGAACACTCCTCATCTGCTTCCGATTATCCATTTAACCACCACAGCTGGTCAGGTAAGCAGATTTCCAAAGACTGGAGAGCCTATCAAGGGCAAATTAAAGATTAGAGAAGAACACAGGTGGGGATTCACATTTTTTTTAATTCAGCTGAATATTGTGTGTGTGGCTGCTTTAAAACTCCCTTGGTTTTAAATGGTTCTTGCTAGGCTTTGAAGTTAACACTGCATTGATACCCATAATGGCATGTGTCATGAAAAATTCTTAACACAGTTTGGTGTGGCCCAATCCACATTAGCTGTCCATGTGATGGTATAGATTGGCTTAGCTGGAAGCATCTTGAAACGTAGCTAAAAGTCTAGTGTAGTATGGGGGAATTTGGGTCCATCTGTCTATGGACACTCATAAAGCACATATCACCTTGCTGTTATATGGGGATAAAAGGAAAAGTGAAATCAGTCCAGAAGAGAACAAGCATTGGTTCTTATGAAAAAACAAAAACTGTGAAAAAACCTCAATTTAGGGTCAAGTCTCTTCCCTCTAATTTTCACTGGTGCTAGTTGTAAGTATGTTTATTTAACTGGAACTTTTTGCCCTAGTAAACAAAAGTTTTAAGAGAGATCAATCGTTTGGTGAAAATGAATGCATTAAGACTTTGCTCCTAATCTTGTTCTGCAGTTAGGAAGGTTGCACAAGCCTTGGGTCTAATTGATTATGGAACCTAGATGGAAAGTGAGCTAACCACTTGCTAAATATAGAGATTGGAGCTCACCAGTGCTGTTATGATGCTTTGCATTTTAATTGGAATATACCCTTTATTGGCCACCTGGCTTGAGTGTGTCAATTATAGCAAGATTTGATTCAGGATAAGAGGATTGGATATCTGCCTTTTATTTTGGTCTTTCCCAAGAAATCAAAAAGCACAAATCCACCCTTAGTGACTTCACTCAGACAATAACCTGGGGAAAGATGACTAGAAAGGAAAAATAAATTATGAATCCTCCTCCTTTGTTTTTTGGTCTTTTGATTTTTCCACATCTCTGTGTAGTTCTTAAGTACAACCGTCGCACAAGTAAAGTTCCTCCAGGATGCAGGAGAAGCATAACTTGCTTTGGTCACAAACAGGGCCGGCTTTAGCGGGTGTGGGGCCCCACGTGAATAACGATGGCAGGGCCCCACCAACTTTGTCGGAGCAAAAAAAAAACCAAAACACCTCCTGCCGCCCCTGGTCACAAATTTGGGATCTGGCCATGGTGGATACAGAAAGAACTTGCCTGGAGGATTTCAGTCTAAAGTAGACATAACACAGCAATAAATGACTGTCAAAGTGTGGGGTTGGAGGGAGAGAGCAAACATGGTTTAGAGGAAGGTTCCTTTTTCACTCGCTTTCCGCCTGTACTGAGGATCATGTGGTAAGTGTTTTATTTTGAAGAAAGCCAAATTGAGCTTTCTTAACTCACTAATGCATCTTCTGATCATCCTGTGGCTGTTGCAGCAAAGCTGACCCTGATTTAGGGTGACCAGACAGCAAATATGAAAAATTGGGACAGGGGGTGGGTGGGTGGGGGGTAATAGGAACCTATATCCCTTGCTGAATGAGGGAGGGAACCTAGTGACAGAGGATGTGGAGAAAGCTAGTGTACTCAATGCTTTTTTGGCCTCTGTCTTCACAGACAAGGTCAGCTCCCAGGCGGCTGCACTCGGCAGCACGGTATGGGGAGGAGGTGACCAGCCCTCTGTGGAGAAAGAAGTAGTTCGGGACTATTTAGAAAAGCTGGACGAACACAAGTCCATGGGGCCGGATGCACTGCATCCGAGGGTGCTAAAGGAGTTGGCCGATGTGATTGCAGAGCCATTGGCCATTATCTTTGACAAATCATGGCAATCGGGGGAGGTCCCGGATGACTGGAAAAAAGCTAATGTAGTGCCCATCTTTAAAAAAGGGAAGAAGGAAGATCCGGGGAACTACAGGCCAGTCAGTGTCACCTCAGTCCCTGGAAAAATCATGGAACAGGTCCTCAAGGAATCAATTCTGAACCACTTAAAGGAGGGGAAAGTGATCAGGAACAGTCAGCATGGATTCACCAAGGGCAAGTCATGCCTGACTAACCTAATTGCCTTCTATGATGAGATAACTGGCTCTGTGGATGAGGGGAAAGCAGTGGATGTGCTATTTCTTGACTTTAGCAAAGCTTTTGATACAGTCTCCCACAGTGTTCTTGCCAGCAAGTTAAGGAAGTATGGGCTGGATGAATGGACGGTAAGGTGGATAGAAAACTGGCTGGATGGTCGTGCTCAACGGGTAGTGATCAATGGCTCCATGTCTAGTTGGCAGCCGGTATCAAGTGGAGTGCCCCAAGGGTCGGTGCTGGGGCCGGTTTTGTTCAATATCTTCATCAACGATCTGGAGGATGGTGTGGACTGCACCCTTAGCAAGTTTGCAGATGACACTAAACTGGGAGGAGTGGTTGATACGCTGGAGGGTAGGGACAGGATACAGAGGGACCTAGACAAATTAGAGGATTGGGCCAAAAGAAATCTGATGAGGTTCAACAAGGACAAGTGCAGAGTCCTGCACTTAGGACGGAAGAATCCCATGCACTGCTACAGACTAGGGACCGAATGGCTGGGCAGCAGTTCTGCAGAAAAGGACCTAGGGGTTACAGTGGACGAAAAGCTGAATATGAGTCAACAGTGTGCCCTTGTTGCCAAGAAGGCTAACGGCATTTTGGGCTGTATAAGTAGGGGCATTTCCAGCAGATGGAGGGACGTGATTATTCCCCTCTATTCGGCACTGGTGAGGCCTCATTTGGAGTACTGTGTCCAGTTTTGGGCCCCACGCTACAAGAAGGATGTGGATAAATTGGAAAGAGTCCAACGGAGGGCAACAAAAATGATTAGGGGGCTGGAGCACATGACTTATGAGGAGAGGCTGAGGGAACTGGGATTGTTTAGCCTGCAGAAGAGAAGAATGAGGGGGGATTTGATAGCTGCTTTCAACTACCTGAAAGGGGGTTCCAAAGAGGATGGATCTAGACTGTTCTCAGTGGTAGAAGATGACAGAACAAGGAGTAATGGTCTCAAGTTGCAGAGGGGGAGGTTTAGGTTGGATATTAGGAAAAACTTTTTCACTAGTAGGGTGGTGAAGCACTGGAATGGGTTACCTAGGGAGGTGGTGGAATCTCCTTCCTTAGATGTTTTTAAGGTCAGGCTTGACAAAGCCCTGGCTGGGATGATCTAATTGGGTTTGGTCCTGCTTTGAGCAGGGGGTTGGACTAGATGACCTCCTGAGGTCCCTTCCAACCCTGAGATTCTATGATTCTATGATATAAGAAAAAGACCCAAAAATCGGGACTGTCCGTATAAAATGGGGACATCTGGTCACCCTATCCTGATTCTGAATATTATTTTTCACTTCAGTGCTTAATCTACCTGGATTTCAGCAAAGTATTAGATACAGTTCCACATGGGAAATTATTAGTTAAATTGGAGAAGATGGGGATTAATATGAGAATTGAAAGATGGTTAAAGGGAGACAACAGTGGGTCATACTGAAAGGTGAACAGCCAGGCTGGAGGGAGGTTACTAGTGGAGTTCCTCAGGGATCGGTTTTGGGGCCAATCTTCTTTAATATTTTTATTAATGACCTTGACACACACAGCGGGAGTGTGCTAATAAAATTTGCAGATGACACAAAGTTGGGAGGTATTGCCAATATGCAGGAGGACCAGCATATCATACAAGATCTGCACAACCTTGTAAACTGGAGTAATCGAAATGGGATGAAATGTAATAGTGCAAAGTGCAAGGTCATGCATTTAGGGACTAACCAGTATTTTTGCTATAAGATGGGGACTTATCAGTTGGAAGTGACAGAGGAGGAGAAACATGTGTGTGTAGTGGTTGATCACAGGATGACAATGAGCACCAGTGTGATGTGACTATGAAAAAGATTAATGCAGTCCTAGGATGTATCAAGCAAGATACTTCCAGTAGTGAGAGGGAAGTGTTAGTACCATTATACAAGGCACTGGTGAGACCTCATCTGGAACAGTGTGTGCCGTTCTGATCTCTCATGTTTAAGAAAGATGAATTCAAACTGGAACAAGTACACTTGCAGCGTTTCTCAAACTTCATTGCACTACAACCCCCTTCTGACAATAAAAATTACTACACGATCCCAGGAAGGGAGACAGAAGCTCAAGCGCCGCCGCCGCCCCAAGTGGGAAGGCCCAAGCCCGACTGCCCAGGGAGGTGTGGGGATGGGGAATCCAAAGCTTGAGGGCTTCTACCATGGGCAGAGGGGACTGTAACTTGAGCCCCGGTGTCCCGGGCTGAAACCAAAGGCTGAGCTCTGCTGCCCAGGGCTGAGGGCTTCAGCCCTGGGCAGTGAGGCTCAGACTTTGGCTTCAGCCTCGGGCCCCAGCAAGTCTAACACCAGCCTTGGTGACTCCATTAAAATGGTGTCATGACCCACAGTTTGAGAACCGCTGAGGTACTGAGAAGGGCCACTTGGGTGATCCAAACAATGGAAAACCTACATTATGAGAGGAGACTCAAAGACCTTTGTCTAAAAGAAGGCTGAGGGGAGAGCTGATTGATCTCTAAATACATCAGAAGGATAAATACCAGGGAGGGAGAGGAGTTAAGTGCCAATGTGGACACAAGAACAAATGACTATGAACTGGCCATCAACAAATTAAGGCTTGAAATTAGCTGAAGGTTTCTAACCATCAGAGGAGTGAAGTTCTGGAACAGCCTTTTAAGGGGAGAAGTGAGGGCAAAACCCCCTAACTGGCTTCAAGACTGAGCTTAAGTTTATGGATGGTATGGTGTGATGAACTGCCTACAATGGCATAAAGGCAATCTGCAACTGCTAGCAGCAAATATCTCCAACAGCCAGTCATGGGACATTAACTAGGTGAGAAGGGCTCTGAGTTACTACAGAGAATTCTTTCCTAGGTGTCTAGCTGATGGGTCTTGCCAAAATGGTCAGGATCTAACTAATTGCCATATTTGGGGTCGGGAAGGAATTTTCCCTCAAGTCAGATTGGCAGAGACCCTGGGGGGTTTTTGCCTTCCTTTGCAGCAGGGGACACGGGTCACTTGCAGGTTTAAACTAGTGTAAATGGTGGATTCTCTGTAACTTGAAGATTTTAAATCATAATTTGAGGACTTCAGTAACTCAGCTAGAGGTTAGGTGAGGGTGAGGTTCTGTGGCCTGTGATGTGCAGGAGGTCGGACTAAATGATCATGGTGTTCCCTTCTGGCCTTAAAATCTGGGTTTATGGTTTGGAGTTAGGAAGTATGGGGGAAAATAGAGGTTGTGTGTAGTGCCTTCTAGCAAAGGGGTCTATGAACATCAAGTCTCATACAGCATGAGGTGTGTGCTGGTAGGAAGCACTGAGCATCCTCAAGTGACTTGCAGACATGTAGGTTGTGATGCGTTGTCACACTACAACCTAGTGCTGAGTGCACACAAGCTGGCTGCTGAACAAGAAATGTTTGCCTGCAACTTTTTATCATAGTTAAATCTCTTTGTGTGTGTGGTGTTAAAAGCCCCATTTTTACAGAGTAGACTGATCTTCCTGCTGCTGCTCAATTGCCATGCAATTTGCTAGTCTTTGGAGTTCTGACATCAATGCGACAGACTCCCCTCAAGTAGAAGTATAAGTGGAACCCCTCTGCTCTCCAAAAAATATTGTTAACTAAAACTAATCAAAGGTATATTCAAGCAAAAATGCTGGCCTACTTACTAAGAGCAGCCTTTTCCTATAGTCTTACCTTGGCCCTTGCTGATGGTACTACAGAGAAGCTACAGGTTTGGCAATTAAAAGGTCTTTTATAGGGGTGAATTCTTGTAGTCTTGACAACTTGACTCAGGGACATGTTCGTTGATAGTTGGCTGAGAGTATAGTCAGGGATGTGCCGCAGCTGGCTAATTAGATTAGGAAGGCTGATGTTTGTAGCCAATCTCTGCAGTGATGCAGCCTCCATGCAACATCAAGGACAATCCATTCAATTTTTTCTTGACATCCCATGGATTTGACAGATTAAAATGATAAATACAGCAAACAAGACTCTCTTCTAACTCATCCATATTTCAAGGCTGAGAAGCTAAAATCTAACCATCTAATTTTAAGAATTTAATATAAAAATGAGGAATACTAACAAGAATACAATTGATATAGTTGTGTAAAATACCTTTGTAACCTACACAAATAGCACTTGTGGCAAATTGCTGGTACTACTATGATGGGTCCCGCACTCTCTCTTCTT
This sequence comes from Macrochelys suwanniensis, assembly GCA_033296515.1. NCBI lineage: Eukaryota > Metazoa > Chordata > Testudines > Chelydridae > Macrochelys > Macrochelys suwanniensis. Next base: position 2,140,716 of record CM065797.1, read on the forward strand.
GTGGGGGGGTTTCAGGGTGCCATTTCTTGCCCCTGAACTGGGGTAACAGCTATCCTACTAGTATCCCAGGGAAGGGGAGTGGAGAGGGAGGGACCCAGGCCCGCCCTCTACTCCGGGTCCCAGTCCAGGGGCCCTATGATAGCAGGTGAACCACTTGTACCAGTGATTCCTTCCCCTGGGCTACTTCCCTCTCCTGACCTTCAGCTTGTGGGGCTTCCTGCCTTCCCTCTGCACAAGCCAGGTGTCCCTTTACCTAGGATCTTGGTCTTCTTAGCCCGCTGCAGCACTTCTCAAAACTCTCCTCCACTTTCCTTCGAACTGCTCTTTGTTCTACCACCAAACCACTCTGATTCAGCTCCTCCAAACTGCTCTCTGCTCCACCACCAAACCACTCTGCTCCAGCTCCTCCTCTGGCTGATTGAAGCAGGGGGATTTTATCAGGTGACTGTTTTCAGGTGCTCTAATTGGTTTCAGGTGCTTTTAATTAATCTACAGGGAATAAGGCTTCTCCTCATCCTAGATCACTCTCCTGCTGCCTTCTGGCCATGCTGTATCACACACTGTAAAATCCCTTTGTAGCCTGCACAGTAGTGTTTGTTCTTAATTTCTACTCCCTTCTTGTTACACAGGAAAATAGGAAGTTGATAGTAGAATTGTGCCCAGTTTTTCTTTATCTTATATTTTTATATCTCTAATTCCCCTGTATTCCTTGCAAGACACACATACCGTTTCAGTATTAAGTTGTGTAGTTCCTCCTTTGGCCAGCGAAAGATTGTTCCCTGTTGTACATGTACTAGTGCTTTGTTCAGTCTAGATTTAAATGTCTGTCTCGAGCAAATAGGCTTTCTGCCACTCTTCTTTATTAGAGGACAGAAAATGCTATTTAAATTCATACTCTTTAGTTACGCAGATCCATGGATTTCCAGCTAGCTACCAATTTTATCAAATTTTATATTATTTCTCAGTCTGATGTGGAATCAGCCATAGAAGTAATGGTCTTCAGGGCAGTGCTCCAAGCTGATTCAGACATCTGGGGTGAACTCTTGGCCCTGCAAAGTCAATGGCAGTTGTTCTTTTGGCTTCAGAGTAGCCAGTATTTCACCTCAGAAATCTGATCTTACTATTCCAAGCAATTGTGTTTAACTATGGATCTTACTTGAATTTACTAGGGGCTATATGTACTCATACTATAGCTGAGAAAATTTGTCAGATAGCAGTATGGTTTCATTTGCTTTGTGTTAATACAGATTACATATTGTGGCAGAGCTTCGACCTTGTCCCCGTGCTTCTAGGTGGTTTCTGCTAGCCTTAAAGGCTAACTGCGACCCTCCACATAGCCCTTCTCTCTCTAGGGCTAGGGTTAGAGTCTACTGAGCCCTTTTCATCATAAACCAGCCAGGAGGTTGGTGAGAGAACTCCCACAGTCTCTGTTGTCCCTTTGGGCTTATTGTAGAACAGTTTAGCCTCCTGTTCTGCCAGAGGCCTGTCTTCCCCTTGTAGTGGCGTGTTGGGGGGAACCCGGGCCCACCCTCTACTCCGGGTTCCGGCCCAGGGACCCTAATGGTAGCAGCTGTTGGCAGCTGACCTTTCACTGCCAGAGTTGCTACATTTCCCTGGGCCACTTCCCCACAGCTCTCCCGCTTCTCCCTTACCTTAGGGCTCCGTTACCAATGGCTTGAGGGTGTCTTTATTACCCAGCCCTTCAGCAGCACTTCTCTCCTCTGGCTCCCTGGCTCTCCCCAACCTGACTGGAGTGAGCCCTTTTATATGCTCAGAAGAGCCTTAATTAGAGTCAGGTGTTCACATCACCTTAATGGCCTCACCTGACTCTTTGCAGGTTAATTAGTCAGGTCTTCTCATTAGCCTGGAGCAGTCCCTGCTCTGGTCAGTCAGGGAACAGAAAACTGCTAACCCAATGGCCAGTATCTCTGCTCCCCATTCTCTTGAGGTCATCCTGCTGGCTGGTTGCTCCCCTGGCGGCTGCTGCTGTAGGGGGGACCCTGCTGGTGTGACCCCTAAGGGGGGAGTGTGAGGCCCCACTGTTTCCATCATTTTTGGGGCCTCCCCTGGGTAGGTTGCTGTTGCCTTGCTGCTGCAGAGTCTGCTATTGCTGCTGGAGCTGAGGAAGGAGTGGAGGAAGCCTTGTTCTGTGGAGGGGGATTGTAACATCTTTGCTTGTGTAGTGGTAGGTGCCTTTGCTGTGGGTAGTTGGAGGAGTGGCGTGGAGCCCTCCCCCTGGCCTGTCTGCCCCCCCCCCCCCCCCCCCACCGCCGATGCCCCCTTCGCTTTTTCACCTTCCTACCTGTCTCTTGGCTCTATTCTCCACTCCCCAGCCCAGCAGTTTGCTCTGTCCTCCTTTCCACTCCGGGACAGTAGCTGCAGCGAGCAGGCATTTGTTTGTCAGGCGCCCGTGGGTGCGCGTTTCCCTTCCCCTCCCTTGGTTTTGTCCTCCCTCCCTTGCTGCATTTGGCTGGTGGGCTTCCCTTTCCCCCTGCTTCGCCCCCTGGCCTGTCCTTGCAGCTGTTTGCCCCCTTTCCCTTTGCTGTCTGTCCTGCCCGTTCCCTTTCTGCCCACCCTGTTTGCTTTGTTTTGCCCTGCCCTGTTTTTTTGGTCCTTGGTTAGTTTGTTTGTCCGTCCCGCCCTCCTGATCAGACCGTCCCCTTCATTCCGACCCTTTGCTTTTTGCCCCCCCTCCTGGTTAGCCCTCATTGCCAGCGTGCCCACGTCCCTTTTAGTGCCTGGAACGCTCCCCCCCCCCCCCCCCATTCTGTTACTTCCCTCACCGACTTTCCCTTCCTTAGTGCAGCCGGGGGAGCCGGCGTCCTTTTCATCTTGTGCTAGGAGTTGTGTCCCTTGTTTTTCCTCTGTCTCCTTTTGTTGGCGCCCTCCTGCCCTGCTTTCAGCCTAGCGGGTGGGGTGTGGTAGCCGTTCCCCCCCCCCACCTCCCCTCCCCTTCCTTCCCTCCCCTCATTCCCTTCCACCTGCCCATGCGGCTGTCCCCATCGCCCTCCTCGTGTGGTGGGTAGTTCGGAGGGTGGGACTTCCTTGGCCGTTCCTATGATTCTATGATTCCTATGATTCTATGATTCCTGCAGCTCCCCTTCAGTCTCCCCCCACCCGCCCTTCCACGTGATGGCTGTCCTGACTGCCACTGCTGGGCTACCTGTCCGTCCTGCCCTTGAGGCACCGGCGGCGGTGGGCACGGATAGGGACCTCAGGGACTCCTCAAATTCCATTGCTGCTGCTGCGACCTCTGCCGCCTCCGTGTCTGAGACTGCTCCCCTGGCCGGTGGGAAGGGCAAGGGCCCCGCCCGGAGGGCAATACCCCCCGGGGTGGTGGCTCCTTTTCCCGCTGCGGCCCTGTCAACGGCCGCAGCCCCCTCTTCTCCCTTACCTGTGGTTCCCTCCACCAGCTCTGGGGGTGCTGTTTCCTCAGCCCCCAGGGCGTACGCCTAGGTGGCTGCGACCCCTCCGCTCGCCGCCTCGCAGTCTGCTCCAGCTGCTTCCCGGAATACCATTCCCAGCGGCCGGGGCCCCTTTCCCACCCTCACCAGGGAGCACGGGGTGCGTTGCCTCCTGGTGCCGGCCTCTCCCCACGTCGAAACCTACGTGCGGGCGTTGGCACGGGTGGTGGGGCCCACGGCCGTGGTGGCGGCCTCTAAGATGTTTGGGAAGGCAGTGTTCTTCCTGGTGTCAGAGTCTGCCGCCCAGGAGGCGGTGGAGAGGGGCTTGGCGGTGGGGGGCGTTCACGTCCCCCTTGAGCCATTGGAGGACCTGGGCGTACGGGTGGTTTTTTCCTCTGTCCCTCCCTTCCTCCCCAATGCCGCCCTTTTGCCGTTCCTTTCCACCCTGGGGAGGCCCCTGTCCATCCTCAGCCCCCTTTCGTTGGGCTGTAAGGACCCCGCCCTCCGCCATGTTTTGTCGTTCCGCCGGCAGGTGCAGGTTCAAGTGCCGCCGGCGGCACGTGGCGGGGAGGCATTGGAGGGGTCCTTTCTGGTGCCCCATCGAGGGGCCCAGTACCGGGTTTTTTATTCTTCAGGGGAGGCCCGGTGCTTTCTCTGCCGGGTGGCGGGGCACGTCCGGAGGGACTGCCCCCTGGCCCGGCTTGGAGGGGCATCTGGGACCCCCGCTACCCGGACGGGCGTCGGCTCTACCAACGCCGGCGGCCCTGATCGGCCAGACCCTGGGGTCACCCCACCTCCATTTGTGACCGCTGTCCTCTCCGCTCGGGTCTCGGGGGTGGCCCCCCCGACGTGCCCAGATGAGTGTGCGGGCCCCACTGCTGAGGTGGATAGTAGACCGGGGCCCGCGGAGGAGAGGGTGGCAGGGCCGGTAGTAGGACTAGAACGGGGCTTGCCCCAGGGGGAGCCTGTCCCTTCCCCTGTTGTCCCGCCCTTGTCTTCCCTTACCCTCCCATTATCGCCCTCGCTCCCAGGCCCTGACCCGGCTAGCCAGCCCCCTTCTTCGGGGAGCTGGGAGTTAGTACGGGGGAGACGCCGTAAGCGGGGAGCACGGGCGCAACATCCCCCCCTTGTTGATGAGGGGGAGGGGACCCCCTGTAAAACCAAGAAGGGGGTCGCTGGTGCCGGGCTTTCCGTTGACTCCCCTGCTGGGGTTCGTCGCTTGGAGTCGGCCGAGGTCGCTGCAGCTGAGGAGGTGGGTAGCACCGCCTCCCTTATGGAGTCCCTTCCTGAAGGGGTAACGGACGGTGCCCCTGTTGTCCCGCTGCCATTTGTACCCCCTGTGGGTGCCACGGCGGCTATTGCCCCGGCTGCCGTCGAGGGGGACCCCGTGGAGGTGGGTGGGGAGTTTGCTTCTATTTTTGTTGAGATCGAGGCCCTAGGCTTGACTCCAACCACCGAGCGGGTGGATGTTCCCCCGCTAGGGGGCCTCAGTCAGGGTGCTTGTGATCTGTCGCCCCCCCACCCCCCTTTTCCCTCGCCTCAGACGGATGTCCCTGTTTTGGCCATTGCACCGCCCCGGGACCTGACCATCTGCCCGGCAGCAGATGGTGACCTGGCTGGTGCCGCCGTGCCCAGTGAGGCAATGGCTGATGCAGAGCGGCCGGGCTCTGAGCCCGTGGGTGTTGTGTTCTCTGAGGCGGGGTTGCGGCCCTCCCTCCCCCCGAGTGCTGTTATCGTGGGTGCCTCATTCAGTGGGGTACCCGGGCCTGGTGTGGTAGAGGCGTCCAACTCCCTTGCTGTCCCTCAGCCCATAATGCTCGGTCAAGGGGCACTGAGTCCCGGTGGTCCTGTCACTCGGGCCCCTGATTTTGTCCCTGTTCACTGCCCTGACCCTGTTCCCATCCCAGATCTGTGTCCTGACCCCGTCCCCAACCTCTATTCCTTCCTTCTCCTGTTGTTGCAGCTCTCGGGATTGCCTCATTTTCTTTTTATGAAGGCCCCCGGGAAGCGGTTTTTGTCTTTCCTTCTCCTGGCCCATCCGGGGCTGCAGTTCTCCCTCTGCCACGTTCCCTAGGGCCACATGTTGTGTCGGGTGGCGCGGTGCCAGAGGGACGGGCGTTGCGGCGGGGCTCTGATCCCTGCATACCTGTCTCGATGGGCCACGGGGCCAGTAGGGGGGCCCAATTGGGGGACGGCCAGGGGTCTGTGACCCCGGTCCCTGCTGCTCAGAGGAGCGAGATGCACTCTTTCTTGGAAGACACTCGTGGCTCCACGAACAGAGTGCGTCTTGCTCTTCAGCGCTGGGGTGATTTTCATCTAGTTCTCCAGACCGTGAGGGCCGTGTTGGGGGAGGGCAAAGGGACCGGGAAGCGAGGCGCAGCGGCTTACCAGCGGGCCCGCAGCTTCCGTGATCCCCTGCTGTCTTTCGGGGTCAGTCACGGTTTGCTGCGGGGTCCAATGGGAACCGCTAGCGCCCCTGACCGCGAGGATCATCCCCAGCCTTCCTCATGTCGCCGACCATCTTTGCCACTTTAACCACTCGGGGCTGTAAGCTGGGTCTCCACAGGTGCCGGGTGCTCTCCTTCCTTCGGGAGGGGGGGTACTTGGTTATCTTCCTGCAGGAGACCCACATGGACCCAGCCGCTGAAGCGAGCTGGCGGCTGGAGTGGGGGGACAGGGTCTACTTTAGCCACCTTTCGGCCCGTCAGGGCGGGGTGGTGACCCTGTTCTCCCCAAACCTACAGCCCGAAGTGCTGGGGATCACCGAGGTCGTGCCGGGTCGCCTGCTGCACCTCCGGGTTAGGGTGGAGGGGCAGACGATACATCTTGCAAATGTCTATGCCCCGGCATCTGGCCCGGAGAAAGCATGATTCTTTCAGCAGGCGTCCGCCTTCCTCGGTACTCTGGATCCTCGCGAGTGCCTGGTCCTGGGCGGAGACTTCAACTGCACCCTCGAGGAGCGGGACCGCACGGGGATAGAGTCGAGCCCGGCCACCTCAGACGCCCTCAGGGAGATCGTAGTCCATCACTCCCTGGTGGACGTCTGGCGCGACCACCACCCAGACGATGACTCTACGTTTACTTTTGTCCAGGTGGGGGAACAACGGTCGAGCCACTCCCAGTTGGATCGAATCTATTTTTCTCAGCATCATCTTTCGCAGGCCCACTCCTCCAGCGTTCGACCGGCCCCGTTCTCGGACCACCATTTGGTGGCCGTGACGGCCTCTCTTTCTTCGGAGAGGCCGGGGCCGGCCTATTGGCACTTCAATAACAGCCTGCTGGAGGATGCGGGGTTTGTTGCATCCTTCCGGGAGTTTTGGCTGACCTGGCGGGAACAGAGGCGTGCCTTTCCCTCAGCACAGCGGTGGTGGGATGTTGGGAAGGTGCGTGCCCGGCTCTTCTGCTGTAGCCACACCCGGGGTGCCAGCCGGTGGAGGGATGTGGTGATAGAGCAGCTGGAGCGGGAGGTGTTGGAGCTGGAGAGGCGTCTGGCTCTCGGAGATCCACCCCTCTGTGGAGTGCACCGGGAGGAGCTCCGGGCCCTCAACGATCTTCGGGCCCAGGGTGCTTTCGTACGATCCCTCATCATCTCCCGCAGGAGATGGATCGTGGCTCCCGCTTCTTCTATGCCCTGGAGAAGAAGAGGGGGGCAAAAAAGCACGTCCTCTGCCTTCTGGCGGAGGACGGCGCCCCCCTCACAGATCTGGCGGAGATGCGCGAGAGGGCCCGGGCCTTCTACGCTGGCCTTTTCTCCCCGGATCCTACTGATGCCGATGCTTGCGGGGTGCTTTGGGACGGGCTCCCAACGGTCAGCACGGGCGACCGGGACCGGCTAGAGCTGCCTCTCACTCTGGCCGAGTTCTCGGAAGCCCTCCGTCTCATGCCCACTAATAGATCTCCGGGCATGGACGGGCTGACCGTGGAGTTCTACCGCGTGTTCTGGGACGTCCTCGGCCCGGACCTTGCCACCGTCTGGGCCGAGTCTCTGGAGAGCGGGGTCCTCCCTCTGTCATGCAGGCGAGCGGTGCTCGCCTTATTGCCGAAGAAGGGGGATCTCCGCGACCTCCGGAACTGGCGTCCCGTCTCGCTCCTCAGCACGGACTATAAGGTCGTGGCGAAGGCCATCTCGCTGCGGTCCGTGCTGGCGGACGTGATCCATCCAGACCAGACCTATACCGTCCCGGGCCGTACCATCTTTGACAATCTTTATCTGGTACGGGACCTCTTGGAGCTTGGGTGTAGGGATGGTCTGTCGTTCGCCCTCCTGTCCTTGGACCAGGAGAAGGCGTTCGACCGGATGGACCACGGGTATCTCCTGGGCACTCTGCGGGCATTTGGCTTTGGGCCCCGGTTTGTGGGGTTTCTCCAGGTGCTGTACGCTTCCGCGGAGTGTTTGGTCAAGCTCAACTGGACCCTGACCGCACCTGTCAGCTTCGGGCGAGGGGTGCGTCAAGGCTGCCCGCTGTCGGGTCAGCTGTACTCTCTGGCCATTGAGCCCTTCCTTCATCTCCTTCGTATGAGGTTGACGGGGTTGGTGCTCCATGAGCCGGAGGTACGGTTGGTCCTGGCAGCGTACGCCGACGACGTGCTCCTCGTGGTCCAGGATCCGGATGATCTGGTGCGGGTGGAGGCCTGTCAAGCTGTGTACTCGGCGGCCTGCTCCGCCCGGATCAACTGGGTCAAGAGCTCTGGCCTGGTGGTTGGGGCTGGGTGGCAGGCGAGCTCCCTCCCACCCGCGCTCCAGGCCATTCGGTGGAGCGCAGGTCCGCTGCTCTATCTTGGCGTTTATTTTTCTGCCACGCATCCGTCTCTGCCGGAGAACTGGCATGGTTTAGAGGGCAGGGTGACTGGGCGGTTGCGGGGCTGGACGGGACTGCTCCGGTGTCTCTCCCTTCGGGGTAGAGCACTGGTGCTCAATCAGCTGGTCCTGTCCATGCTCTGGCACCGACTCAACACCCTGTGCCCGCCCCCGGATTTACTGGCCAATCTCCAGAGGTTGGTTCTGGGTTTTTTTTTGGCCAGGACTGCACTGGGTCTCTGCAGGGGTTCTCCATCTTCCCCTGGAGGAGGGCGGACAGGGCCTGACGTGCATGCGCACGCAGGTCCACGTCTTCCGCCTCCAGGCCCTGCAGAGGCTCCTTTATAGTGCAGGTGGCTTGGCGTGGAGCACGTTGGTGCACGCCTGCGAGGGCTCCGATACGACCGGCAGCTCTTTTTTCTCCATCCGAGGGGTCTTCCGCGAGACCTCTCCGAGCTGCCGGTGTTCTACCAGGACCTCCTCCGTGCCTGGAGGCTGGTTTCAGCAACCAGGTCCTTGGCGGCCACCGAGGGGGTAGATCTCCTCGCGGAGCCCCTGCTACACAATCCCCATCTTCGTGTGCAGGTGGCGGAGTCCCCCTTGGTGCGCTGGAGGTTGGTCCTGGCGGGAGTCACCAAGATCGGAGACCTCCTGGACTACGACCTGGGGGGTTGGGTGGATCCCCGGGCGCTTGGTCGGCGCATGGGGCTCTCCACCCTTATACTCCAGGAGGTGGAGGCAGCCCTGTCTCCCGTGGCTTGGTTTCTCCTCGAGCAGGTCCTGCGAGAGGGTGCGCCCCACCCGTCCCTCACTCCAGGCCCTCCAGATCTCTCCATCGGCCCCCTGCCCCATGAGCCTTCTCGGCCTCCCCCTCTTCACACCTCGAGCCGGCTGCGTACAATGCAGCCGGTTCGTTTCCAAACCGCGTCAAGGGACCATCTATACGCGCTCGTGCTGCACACGCTCCATTACCTCACCCTCGTATCCCGCCCAGACACCAGGTGGCGGGATCTTTTACCAACAGTAGAGGGTGAGGAACCCCGGTGGGCCAGTTTCTATTCCATCTTAGTCCCGTGGCCCGCCGGGGACATCAGCTGGCGGCTCCTGCATGGAGCAGTGAGCACGGGCGTGTACTTGGCGCGGTTTACCCCGGTCCCCGAAGTCTGTCCCTTTTGTGGTGAGAGGGAGACCCTGGCGCACACGTATCTTCAGTGCGCCAGGCTGCAGCCCCTCTTTCGGCTCCTCCAGAACCTCTTGTTGAGGTTCTGGCTGCACTTTTCCCCTCACTTGTTTATTAACGCACACCCAATCCGAGGCCCCACAAAGTCGCGGGACCACCTCGTCAACCTCCTCCTAGCCATGGCCAAGGTGGCCATTCGGAACACCAGGGAGGAGAGGTTGGCAGGGGGTGGGGCCTGCGACTGTGGGGCTGTTTTTCGTTGTTTCATCCGCTCACGCATCCGGGCAGAGTTCCTCTGGGCAGCGTCCGCTGGCTCCCTCGATGCTTTCGAGGAGCAGTGGGCGCTGTCCGGGGTTCTCTGCTCGGTGTCCCCTTCCGGTTCCTTAGTTTTAGCCCTTTGACCCTCACGCCCATTCCTGTTCTTTTATTTGTTGCCCCCCGGAATTATTTGGAATCCAGGTCTTGTGGATCCATCCCCTTAGGCTGGGGGGTGGGATCCTTTAGCAGTGGGCGGGCTTTGCCCGCCCACTTCCCGGATCCCAATAGGACTATTCTGTTGTACCCAACTGGCCCGGGTCTATCACAATATATATTATATAAATACGTTTACAATAAATTGAAAATATTGACAAGGGTTCTTATGAATAGCATACTTTATTCATAGATTGTCCACCTTGTTAAACCAGACATCCCCTATCTTGGCTGTTATGCTCTGGAGAGTGGACTTGAGGGAGAGAGAGTGCTTGTTTTTACACTTTCTCATAACCTATAGATGCCATCATTTGGAGTGACAGATATATGTGAAATCCCAAAGAGAGATGATTCTCTCATCTTTACATTTGACTTGTAACTAAGCTTTCTGTCTACCAGATTTTATCATCTAGTCAGAAGGGCTTTTTCTATATTATCCACTTTTATTTTCCAGGTTTGGTTCTCATACACAATATAAATCAATATGCACTCCAATTCTCTCTGTACTGTGTAAAGGAGTTCATTTACCGTAAGGTCCATCTTAAAGGCATACTGCCAAAAAGCATCTATTAGACTAATCTGTTTACTCTGCATTCTCTCGGAAAGTCTGAATTGCAATCCCAGGCCCCTTGTTTTAAGTTTGACAAGCCTGGCAGTTTCCCTTTTGTGGTATAACCTGGGAGATCCATTAGAGGTTTCCGGTTGCATCATAAGAGCAAGAGTTGAAGCAGTATAATACAACATCTGTAAAAGAAGCCTAAAACAATTGGTGCTTCACTAGGACTTTTCTCCAATACCACCTTATTTCCAAAGATTTCAGAGAGACTGCATGTACACTCTTGGGATGTGACCAACTTGCACGTAATTGGAAGTCTAATAAACTGGATTGTGCTGTACCTTAAAACTGTTTGTTTTTGTTCTGCTTCAGAGCGTGTCTGTAGATTATCATCAGTAATTTTATTATGTTCTAGGGGTTAAGAACATTTTTAAAAATTAGATTAATGGTTTGTACTCTGACTATGATAGTGTTTATATAAATTCATTCTCAAGGTTGCTGTTGTATTTCATAGAATCATAGAATCTCAGGGTTGGAAGGGACCTCAGGAGGTCATCTAGTCCAACCCCCTGCTCAAAGCAGGACCAACCCCAACTAAATCATCCCAGCATGATTTTACTGTTTGATTTACTATGATTAGGCTGCACATAACAAATAGTGGAGACAGCCTTGGAAAATGTTAGAATATTTTCAAGGCGGTCCCTTGAGGCTTATTTTTCCTCTGTGTCTAAATCCTTTACCTCATTTTAATGGTTGGTTAGATACTGAAATGTATTTTTCTCCTGTGTTGTATAAGAGTGTGTGGGTGTGTGTGAGAGAGAATGAATGAGGCACTGTATGGATTAAAAGACTGCTAATGATATAGAGCCTTCCACCAGGTGAGATCCAGTCTGGGTCAGTAATAACTTAATGCTATTGCTCTCTGATGGCTATCGGATAGTCTGTTATTTTAAGTGTTAATTATATGCTCACCATGGTATAAGACAGCCAAATAAAGTCAAAGGGCCCCCAAGAGTTTACATTCTAAAACCAAATAAAGGAGAAAGCAGAGAAGAATAATTTGGGGGGTTAATTATAGATGGGGCTGGGAGCTCTGACTATTAATGTTGCCTGACACTTCTCAGTACAAGATCCTGTTTTCAGTTGTGTATAACATTGCCATACTTTAACAGTGTGGGTTGAAATTTTTCATGCCAGATGTCTGGTTAAGGCTGAATTGTTTTGGAAAGTTTCCACCAAAATGGCATAGCTGTTTTTGAGACTGAGGCTATATCTACACTAGCACTTTTGTCCATCAGGGGTGTGAAGAAAAAACCCACAGACAGACGAGCTACACCGAGGAAAGCACTGGTGTGGACAGCACTGTGTTGTCGGGAGACGCAATTGCGGCTTGTTGGGAGTGGCTTAATTATGCCAATGGGAGAACTCTCTTCCATCAGCATAGAGCGGTTACACGGCTGACCATACCCTGGCACAGCTGCAGCGGTACAGCTGTGCCATGGTAAGATCTGTAGTGTAAACATAGCCTGAGATTAGAGTTCTGCAGTGTTTTCTTTTGAGAAGTGCATGCTTTCAAGCAGAGGAGTTAAGATTTTTCTTCTGATTACATAGGTAGAAATAAAAGCAGCTCCAGGAATCCAAGAGGGTTTTTTTTAAAAGAGCTGGCTGAGGAGCTTGCTGGGCATAAGAATGGGCCTACTGGGTCACCCCGATGATCCATCTAGGCCAGTATCCTGTCTTCCAATAGTGGCCGGTGCCAGATGCTTCAGAAGGAATGAACAGTACAGGGCAGCCATTGAGTGAGGCATCCCCTGTTGTCCAGGCCTAGCATCTGGCAGTCTGAGGCTTAGGGACACATGGGGTCGCATCCCTGACCATCTTGGCTAATAGCCATTGATAGACCTATCCTCCATCAACTTATCAACATCTTTTTTGAACCCAGTTATGCTTTTGGCCTTCACAACATCCCCTGACGATGAGTTCCACAGGTTGACCATGTGTCGTGTGAAGAAATACTTCCTTTTGTTTGTTTTAAATCTGCTTCCTATTAATTTCATTGGGTGACCCCTGGTTCGTGTGTTATGTAAATAAGTTGTATTCATTTTCTCCACACCATTCATGATTTTATAGACCTCTGTGATATCCCTCCATCTTTTCCCTGCTGAACAGTTCCAGTCTTTTTAATCTCTCCTCATACTGACAAGTTTTATTCCTCCATGTACCACAATCACCACACAAGTCTCACCAGGCCATAGAAGAGCAGGGCCAGGTAGAGCACAGTACAGTAACACACACTACTATGGCTCAGTGTTAAAATGGTCTTTCAAACCCTCCCTGCGCCATATAGCTGTGCACTGAGCTCTTCTAATAGCTCTTGGTTTTGGCTGTTCAAATTCAGCAGACAGCCTCTCCACCCCAGTGGAAACTTCCCCCCTTTTCTTCACACACATTATGCAGGACACTGCAGGGAGATATAACCATTAGGATGTTTTTCTCACTGAGATCCAATCTTGTAAGTAAACATCAGTGACCCTTCAATCTACCAAAGGCACATTCAACTGTTATTCTGCACCTTGCAGATAGATCACTGTTGGCATTTCTACGTTCCCAATGGTAGATTGGCCAGTTGAGAAAGAGAGTCCCTGTTTGTAGCTTTCTGAACAGTCCTGTGTTCTTAAAGACGAGAGCATCATGCACCTTTCCTGGTCAGCCCACATTGACGTCTGTGAAGCATCCCCAAATACTTGCGTAACCATAGAAAAGTAGCCCTTTTTGTTGATGTACTTAGTGGCAAGGTGGTTTGTTGCCAGAATAAGGAGGACAGGCATGCAGTTCGGGAGCCCTGTTGCTGCAAATCCATCCATTATGTCCTGCATGTTGCCGAGAGTGCATAGCAGGAGGTGATTTAATGGTTCTGCACACATGCATGACAATGGCCCCCACAGTGGATTCCCTGACTCCAAATTGATCCGACTGACTGGTAGCAATCTGGCATTGCAAGTTTCCACAGTGCAGTTGCCACTCGCTTCTCCACTGTTGAGTTCAGTGCACAGATCCAGGAATGTGGTCTTGCACATCCAAAAGTTCTGCAGCCACTGCTCATCATTCCAAACTTGTGTTACAGTCTGATCCCACCAGTCAGCACTTGTTTCTCAGGACCAGAAGTGGTGCCCCACTATCTGCAACTGCTCTGTGAATGCCACCAATGACCTCGAATTGGTTCTCACTAGGTCCCACACCAATCTGTCCTCCAAGGAATTGTCATGATTCCCCACTCATTCAGTTCTTGCAGCCTTGCAAATACTCCAGGATTGTGTTCCCTGTGTTTGCACTGCTCATGACAATAGTGCAGAGCTGTTCAGGATCTGTGCTTCTGTTTTTTTCATAGATTCATAGATTCTAGGGCTGGAAGGGACCTCGAGAGGTCATCGAGTCCAGCCCCCTGCCCTCATGGCAGGACCAATTACTGTCTAGACCATCCCTGATAGACATTTATCTAACCTACTCTTAAATATCTCCAGAGATGGAGATTCCACAACCTCCCTGGGCAGTTTATTCCAGTGTTTAACCACCCTGACAGTTAGGAACTTTTTCCTAATGTCCAACCTAAACCTCCCTTGCTGCAGTTTAAGCCCATTGCTTCTTGTTCTATCCTCAGATGCTAAGATGAACAAGTTTTCTCCCTCCTCCTTATGACACCCTTTTAGATACCTGAAGACCGCTATCATGTCCCCTCTGTCTTCTCTTTTCCAAACTAAACAAACCCAATTCCTTCAGCCTTCCTTCATAGGTCATATTCTCTAGATCCTTAATCATTCTTGTTGTTCTTCTGTTAGAGTTGGTGGCCAACAAGGACAACAGCATGGGTTTGTGGGGTTTTGAAAAAAAGGTGCAAAAATTATGAGCTATAGATAACGTTATGGGATGGAGACAATTGCAAACTGGGAAGATGACCCCATGCTTCCAATCACCCCTATGTGACTTGTTTCAGCCCCATCATGTGTTGCCTAAACTTCCCAAAAGACAGTGCACTGTACGGTAGCCAGTGGCATAGTGGAATACCTACCCATGATGCTCTGCACTTTGCATTGATACAAGCACTCTTGGTGACTATGCACACTGCCAATAAAACGAGCCAAGTTTGCATGCGCACAAGTGATGTACTAACTGCGACGGCTGTATGCCAAAGTAACCTTAGTCAACATAACTTTATAGTGCACACATGGCCTATGCATCTGATAATTCTATTCTTTATTGTAGTTTCAACCAATTTGCCTAGTATTGAAGTTAGATTTACCAGCCTGTAATTGCCAGGATCGCCTCTGGACCCTTTTAAAAAATTTGACATTACATTAGCTATCTGTCAGTGATCTGGTACAAAGGCTGATTAAAGTGATGGGTTACATACCACAGTTCTGCATTTTCCTATTTGAGTTCCTTCAGAACTCTTGGTAAACACTATCTGGTCCTGGTGATTTAATACTGTTTAATTTTTCAGTTTGTTCCAAAACCTCCTCTATCGACACCTGAATCTTGGACAGTTCCTCAGATTAGTCACCTAAAAATCCCTCAGGTGAGGGAATCTCCTTCCTATCCTCTGCAGTGAAGACCAATGCAAAGAATTAATTTAGCTTCTCTGGAACGGCCTTGTCGTCCTTGAGTGCTCCTTTAGCACCTCAGTCATCCAGTGGCCCCAATGATTGTTTAGCAGGCTTCCTGCTTCTGATGTACTTACAAGATTTTTGCTGTTAGTTATTGTCTCTTTTGCTAGTTGCTCTTCTAATTCTTTTTTGGCCTGCCTAATTCTCCTTTTACACTAGACTTGCCAGAGTTTATGCTCCTCTCTATTTTCCTCAGTAGGATTTGATTTCCAATTTTTAAAGGATGTCTTGTTGCCTCTAACCTACTTTTACTCTGTTTAGCCATGGTGGCATTTTTTTGGTTCTCTTATTTTATTTTAAATTTGGGATGTATATTTAGTTTGAGCTTCTATTATTGTATTTTTAAAACATTTCCATGCATCTTGCAGGCATTTCAGTCATGTGACTATTCCTTTTAATTTCCGTTTAACCAGCTTCCTCATTTTTGTATAGTTCTCCCTTGTGAAGTGAAATGCTACTGTGGTGGGCTTCTTTGGTATCCTCCCACCACCACCACCAAGATGTTAAATTTAATTGCATTACGGTCACTATTACCAAGTGGTTCAGCTATATTCACCTCTTGGACCAGATCCTGTGTGCCATTTAGGACTAAATCTAGAATTGCCTCTCCCTCTCTGGGTTCGAGGACTTCTGCTCCAAGAAACGGTCAGTAATGGTGTCTAGAAACTTTATTTGTGCATCTCATCGTGAGATGACGTGTGACGTTGCACTCCATATGTTTTATGGAAATATGCCTGAGTGTAAATATGATGTAACTGGAATATGCTTTATGCAAAAAGTCTCTTGCAGGGTATCATTACAAAGCTTATGATCTACTGAGTGTGTTCCACCTATTTATATGAATGTATCATTCTTGTATCTGAAGCTAGAAATATAAAGTATTACTCTGAAGTCCTATTGTACTTATGCAAAGTGTGGGCCATTAATGGTGGCTTGGAATCTTGATGGCTCCCCTTGACTAGGATAAATGGTTTACTTGGGGATGTGCAGAATGAAAGCTGGGGTCTCACAGGACATGTGACCATGTCACATGATACTGGAATCCATCTTAAACCTGCTGCTTTTCCATTTAGAAGGAGGGGTGGGGATCCAGAGAGCCAAAAGGTTCCCAACTTGGGCCAAAGCTATAAAAGGGGGTGAATCAGAACAAGGAGGCTGCTAGTCATGAGAAATCCCCTAGTTACCACTTGAGCTGGAATTAATGGGGACTGTACCAGGGGAAAGGATTGGGCCCAGACCAAGGAGGAGTCTAGTCTGTGAAAGAAGCTTATTGGAACATCTCTGAGGGTGAGATTTACCTGTATTCAGTTTCTTAAATGTATTAGGCTTAAACTTGCAGCTTTGGGGCCGTGGTCCAGACCTGGGTCTGTGTGGCAGCAGGCTAGCGTGTCTGGCTCAACAAGGCAGGGTTCTGGAGTCCCAAGCCATCGGGAAAACTGGCTCAGAGGTAATTTCAATACGTCAGGTGATAGGTTCGGTCACAGAGACCCCCTTGGGACTGTCACAATATGTACCAGTCAATATGGGGATAGTTGAAATCCCCTATTTTTATTGAGTTTTCTATGTTTGTAGCCTCTCCAATCCCCCTGAGCATTTCACAGTTAGTCACCATCCTGGTCAGGTGGTCGATAGGATATTCCTATTGCTATACTCTTACTCAAACATGGAATTTCTATCCATAGAGATGCTATGGTACTGTCTGAATCATTTAAATTTTTTGTATATTTGCCTCTGCCTTCTTTCACATAGTGCCACTCCCCCACCAGCATGACCTACTGTCATTTGTACCCATTTTAAATTGCTCCAACTTTCACATATGAAAGTCGTACAGTTTTACAAATCATTGTCCTACATTTTTTTTACTGGGTAAGTAAAATAGATCCTGAGCTCTAGTGTAACCCCAGTGTGCCACACTGGCACAGGAAAAAAGTGAGAGAGCCCATAGACCTTCCTAGCTTGAGGATTCCCTTACTGTCATTTACTATAAGGCTCCTTTACACCAGGGGCTCTCAACCTTTTTTTTTCTGAGCCCCCCCCCCCCCCCCCCCCCCCGCATGCTGTGAAAACTCCAGGGCCCAGCGAAGGAGGAGGGGACTCGGGGCTGCCCTGCACTTCCCGACTCCTGCTTCCCATCTTCAACCTGGCCAGGGGATGGGGAGAGAAGGAAGTGAGGGTGGAGGGGTTAAACTGCCCCAGGGACTGCCCTGCTCTTGCACTGCTGCTTGGGGGTAGGGCAATGCCCTTTGTGGGCTCCCCCCCACCCCCCAACTCCACCCATGGGCTCAGAGCTTCCGCCCCACAGTTCCTGGCTTCAGCCCCGTGGAGGGTGCTGGGGCTCAGGCTCTCGGTTTTAGCATGTTCCCCACAGATTTATTTGCTCCCCCATTTTTCTGTGGGGAGCAAAGAAATCTGCGGACGGTATGAACTCTGTGCCTCCAGAGTAACTCAGTAAAGAAATGAAAGGAGGGTAATGTAATTAATGTCAGTCAACATGGGTTTATGGAAAACAGATCCTGTTTTACTTGTAAGCTTATTTTTAAAAAAGATATCAAGTTTGATCAATAAAGGAAATAGTGTTGATGGAATATACTTAGATTTCTGTAATGCATTTGACTTGGTACAGCATGATATTTTGATTAACAAACCTAGAATGATGCATATGCTAAATGGATTAAAAACTGGCTGTTAGGTCTCAAAATGTGATTGTAAATGGGGAATCATCATTGAGCTGGTGTTTCCAGTGAGGTCCTGCTGTGATCTGTTCTTGGCCTTATACTATTTAACATTTTTATCAGTAACCAGAAAGAAATCATAAAACCATCACTAGTAAAGTTTGCTGACGACACAAAAATTGGAGGAGTGATACATAATGAAGAGGATAAGACACTGATTCAGAGTGATTGGGATCGCTTGGTACGCTTGGTGCCAACAAACAACGTGTGTCTGAATATGGCTAAATGTAAATGTATACATCTAGGAATAAAGAATGTAGGCCATACTTCCACCGTGGAGGACTCTCCCTTGGGAAGCAGTGATTCTTAAAAAAAGATTTGAGGATTATGGTGGATAATCAGCTGAACATGAGCTCCCAATGTGACGCTGTGGCCAAAAGGGCTAATGTGATGCTGGGATGCATCAACAGGGGAATCTCAAGTAGGAGTAGAGAGATTATTTTACCTCTGTCTGGCACTGGAGTGACCACTGCTGGAGTACTGCACCCTTAGCAAGACTGCACCCTTAGCAAGTTTGCAGATGACACTAAACTGGGAGGAGTGGTTGATACGCTGGAGGGTAGGGACAGGATACAGAGGGACCTAGACAAATTAGAGGATTGGGCCAAAAGAAATCTGATGAGGTTCAACAAGGACAAGTGCAGAGTCCTGCACTTAGGACGGAAGAATCCCATGCACTGCTACAGACTAGGGACCGAATGGCTGGGCAGCAGTTCTGCAGAAAAGGACCTAGGGGTTACGGTGGACGAAAAGCTGAATATGAGTCAACAGTGTGCCCTTGTTGCCAAGAAGGCTAACGGCATTTTGGGCTGTATAAGTAGGGGCATTTCCAGCAGATCGAGGGACGTGATTATTCCCCTCTATTCGGCACTGGTGAGGCCTCATTTGGAGTACTGTGTCCAGTTTTGGGCCCCACGCTACAAGAAGGATGTGGATAAATTGGAAAGAGTCCAACGGAGGGCAACAAAAATGATTAGGGGGCTGGGGCACATGACTTATGAGGAGAGGCTGAGGGAACTGGGATTGTTTAGCCTGCAGAAGAGAAGAATGAGGGGGGATTTGATAGCTGCTTTCAACTACCTGAAAGGGGGTTCCAAAGAGGATGGAGCTAGACTGTTCTCAGTGGTAGAAGATGACAGAACAAGGAGTAATGGTCTCAAGTTGCAGAGGGGGAGGTTTAGGTTGGACATTAGGAAAAACTTTTTCACTAGGAGGGTGGTGAAGCACTGGAATGGGTTACCTAGGGAGGTGGTGGAATCTCCTTCCTTAGAGGTTTTTAAGGTCAGGCTTGACAAAGCCCTGGCTGGGATGACTTAGTTGGGTTTGGTCCTGCTTTGAGCAGGGGGTTGGACTAGATGACCTCCTGAGATCCCTTCCAACCCTGAGATTCTATGATTCTATGATTCTATGATACTGTATCCAGTTCTGGTGTTCACAATTCCACAAGGATGTTGATAAATTGGTGAGGGTTCAGAGAAGAGCCAAGAGAATGATTAAGAGATCATAAACCATTTCTTGTGGTGATTGATTCAAGGAGCTCACTCTATTTAGTTTAACAAAGCGAAGGTTAAGGGTTGAGTTGATTAGTCTATAAGTACCTACATGGGGAACAGCTATGTGATAATGGGCTCTTCAATCCAGAAGAGAAAGGCATAACATGATCCAGTGGCTGGAAGTTGAAGCAGGACAACTTCAGACTGGAAATAAGGCATACATTTTTGATAGGGTGATTAGCCATTGGAAGAAGGTACCAAAGATTGTGGTGGATTTGCCATCACTGACCATTTTAAAATCAAGACTAGATGTTTTTCTAACAGATCTGCTCTACGGATTATTTTGGGGGAAGTTCTATGGCCTGTTATAGAGGAGAGCAGACTGGATAATCACAATGGTCCCTGCCAGCCTTGGAATCTAGGAATTGTATGTCTGAGAGCTTGGTTCATGAAAGGAAGGTCTTAGCCAATATGTGACACTATGCTTCCAGCTACCTGGAACATAATCCCCTCTGGCCATACTATAGGCATTAGTGCACATTCTGTAAATGCTTCCTTAAAAGGTTGAAGTTTGCATGTGTTAAAGCCTGGATTTTCTGCAGAAAGGTGTAGAGAATGGTCTAACATTGTGTACTCCAAGGACTGTCTTCACCCCGGGACATGTCTGGTGGGGAGATTGACTTCCAATCTGTTGTGTTGTGGTGTAGTTACCAGCTAACAAAAAATGCAAATACTAGGGAATAAGTAGTGGGAGAATAGTTTTGGCCTGGAAGTCAAGGGCTTAGGCAATGTTACATAGGGGGATCAGATTCCTCCTTAGGCTTGGCATGCTAAAGATGAGAACATTACTACAGAGACAGCATGTTCTAGCACTTAAGGGGGCAGCCTACTGTCTGTTTCAGAAATAAGCCTAGTCTCTTGAGGGCGAGGTGCCAGCCATTGGTTGGAGACGTTTGATACTACACAAGGGCTTTGAGTTAAAAGGGAAAATTAGGAGAGGGTCATTCTGAGAAAATATTACTGTACCTTTTAGGCCCCATGAGCCTTAGTGTCTCTTTAAATATTCTAGCTCTTTAGTAAAGAGCATCTGTAGATCTGTTTTTCCTCTGTCGGTACTCCTGAATCTTCTCACACATATAGGAAGATGTTTAGTAAACCTTGCAAGAGAGAACTTCTGACACCACTTCATACAACAAATAAATGCCACACTGGAAATCGCCTTCGGTAATTAATCCTTGTGTAAATAGAAGGCTTGATGTGCATCTGTGGGGCTGTAGGATGCATCTCAGGAGAGAAATATTCTCTAGCAGAGCCCTGAGTGAGTTGTGAAGCAGTCTTTTCATGGGTAGGAGGCTCATTATCTTTCAAGCGTAACCCTATGAGAAAACAAAAATATAAGCCTTCATCTTGGTAGATGATACTAAAGTGGAAGGGCAGCTGTTTGCCGATTTCTCAGGAATGTGCATGTTAGCTGGAGAGCACTCAAATGAACACATTTAAAATTATCTGGTTACAAGATAGGAACAGTGCTACCTGCTCAGCTAGGGCAATGCATTTTCCCCCCATGTGAAGGTAATTTTTCCCCTTCTACATTGTAATGAAATCAAGAATCTAGTGTTGATAGAGGCAGAACTGCAGACAGGTCAGCACTTGCTGTGGGAAGACTACTTGAAAACAGTGTTGTTGCAGCCATGTTGATACCACAGCACGGTATGGGGAGGAGGTGACCAGCCCTCTGTGGAGAAAGAAGTAGTTCGGGACTATTTAGAAAAGCTGGACGAACACAAGTCCATGGGGCCGGATGCACTGCGTCCGAGGGTGCTAAAGGAGTTGGCCGATGTGATTGCAGAGCCATTGGCCATTATCTTTGACAAATCATGGCAATCGGGGGAGGTCCCGGATGACTGGAAAAAAGCTAATGTAGTGCCCATCTTTAAAAAAGGGAAGAAGGAAGATCCGGGGAACTACAGGCCGGTCAGTGTCACCTCAGTCCCTGGAAAAATCATGGAACAGGTCCTCAAGGAATCAATTCTGAACCACTTAAAGGAGGGGAAAGTGATCAGGAACAGTCAGCATGGATTCACCAAGGGCAAGTCATGCCTGACTAACCTAATTGCCTTCTATGATGAGATAACTGGCTCTGTGGATGAGGGGAAAGCAGTGGATGTGCTATTTCTTGACTTTAGCAAAGCTTTTGATACAGTCTCCCACAGTGTTCTTGCCAGCAAGTTAAAGAAGTATGGGCTGGATGAATGGACGGTAAGGTGGATAGAAAACTGGCTGGATGGTCGTGCTCAACGGGTAGTGATCAATGGCTCCATGTCTAGTTGGCAGCCGGTATCAAGTGGAGTGCCCCAAGGGTCGGTGCTGGGGCCGGTTTTGTTCAATATCTTCATCAACGATCTGGAGGATGGTGTGGACTGCACCCTTAGCAAGTTTGCAGATGACACTAAACTGGGAGGAGTGGTTGATACGCTGGAGGGTAGGGATAGGATGCAGAGGGACCTAGACAAATTAGAGGATTGGGCCAAAAGAAATCTGATGAGGTTCAACAAGGACAAGTGCAGAGTCCTGCACTTAGGACGGAAGAATCCCATGCACTGCTACAGACTAGGGACCGAATGGCTGGGCAGCAGTTCTGCAGAAAAGGACCTAGGGGTTACGGTGGACGAAAAGCTGAATATAAGTCAACAGTGTGCCCTTGTTGCCAAGAAGGCTAACGGCATTTTGGGCTGTATAAGTAGGGGCATTTCCAGCAGATCGAGGGACGTGATTATTCCCCTCTATTCGGCACTGGTAAGGCCTCATTTGGAGTACTGTGTCCAGTTTTGGGCCCCACGCTACAAGAAGGATGTAGATAAATTGGAAAGAGTCCAACGGAGGGCAACAAAAATGATTAGGGGGCTGGAGCACATGACTTATGAGGAGAGGCTGAGGGAACTGGGATTGTTTAGCCTGCAGAAGAGAAGAATGAGGGGGGGATTTGATAGCGGCTTTCAACTACCTGAAAGGGGGTTCCAAAGAGGATGGATCTAGACTGTTCTCAGTGGTAGAAGATGACAGAACAAGGAGTAATGGTCTCAAGTTGCAGAGGGGGAGGTTTAGGTTGGATATTAGGAAAAACTTTTTCACTAGTAGGGTGGTGAAGCACAGGAATGGGTTACCTAGGGAGGTGGTGGAATCTCCTTCTTTAGAGGTTTTTAAGGTCAGGCTTGACAAAGCCCTGGCTGGGATGATCTAATTGGGTTTGGTCCTGCTTTGAGCAGGGGGTTGGACTAGATGACCTCCTGAGGTCCCTTCAACCCTGAGATTCTATGGTTCTATGATTCTATGATCCCAGGATATTAGAGCCACAAGGGGAGGAGGTATTTGCATTTTATTGGACCACCTACTGTTAGTGAGAGAGACCAGCTTTCAAGCTACACAGAGCTTGTCTCTTTCACCAAAAGAAGTTGGTCCACTAAAAGATATTACCTCACCCATCTTCTCTCTTCTTGAAAGTAGGCACTCTGGGGCTTACCTTTTTATTTGCATGGTGTGTCTGAAAGGAAGTCTGAGAGCATACAAGATTTTCTGCTTTAGGGCTTCTTGTCAGAGTTTTGTGGTGCACTCTAGGACATATGTAGCAGGGAATCCTTTGAGTGCTGATGAATCTGGCTGAGCAGAAGTCACCATACTTATTGTCCTTCATTCTTCCTTTCCCTTTCCTCCAGTCCTGTAATGCAGGGAGGTGGCACAGTAGGACATGAGGGATGAAGTGTTTTGGAATGTAACTCAAACCAAAGATTTGCTTAATTCCATAGAAGGATGATGGTTGAAATCAATTACTCTCTTGCTGAATTTATTTTATTCATTTCTAGCTGATACTGCGCTAAAATTCTGCTCCCTAAATACATAGGAATGGAAGCAGCTCTGGGATTAGCATCTGTATAACAGGGTTTTTGACTCTAAGTTTTACAGAGAAGCGAATCCCCAAAAACTGCATCACTAACTTTCTTTTTTCCTTCTGCACAAAAGCTGCAGAACTTGGGTAGGAACAGAACGTGAAAGTAAATTAGACGGTAAATGATTTCACAGCTTTGTATTGTTAAAAATCTCAACTCTTCTCCTCCTCTAGGTCTGGAGGGGCACACTAGCCCGCCTTCGGTATAAGAGGACAAGGGCTGCCCTCACAATAATTAAGTACTACCGCCGTTACAAAGTGAAGTCCTACATCCGTGAGGTCACCCGGCGCTTCCACAACGTGAGGTCCATGAGGGATTATGGAAAGCATGTGAAGTGGCCCAGCCCCCCAAAAGTGCTGTGCCGTTTCGAAGAAGCACTGCAGGCAATTTATCACAGGTACAAGGAAAACCCTTTCTTTCATTCTAAATGAGAGGCATCATTGGTCATAAACTAAAACATAAGAATTAACATTGGCTATTGATTCCTATGGGGAAGGGATAGCTCAGTGGTTTGAGCATTGGCTTGCTAAACCCAGGGTGTTGTGAGTTCAATCCTTGAGGGGGCCATTTAGGGATCTGGGGCAAAAATCTGTCAGGGGACAGTACTTGGTCCTGCTAGTGAAGGCAGGGGACTGGACTCGATGACCTTTCAAGGTCCTTCCAGTTCTATGAGATAGGCATCTCTCCATATATTTATGTGAATATATTTTTCATATAGTAGATGTACCTTTATTCTGTAGAAGACATATTGTGTATATTGTGACAGTCAGACTGGACGGCTGCAAGAAGGTCCTTATATTGGGTTCTGGGAGGTGGGCGGGAAGAAGCCCGCCCACAGCTAAAGGACCCTCCTCCAGCCTATGGGAAGGATCCAGTGAGCCTGGAACTCAAATAATTGCAGGGGGGTGGACAGAAAAAATAACAAGGACGGGTGTGTGGGTCAAAGAGTCAAAAGTAGAGAACCTGAAGGGGACACCGAGCAGAGAACCCTGGACAGCGCCCACTGCTCCTCGAAGGTGTCAAGGGAGCTAGCGGACGCTGCCCAGAGGAACTGTGCCTGGATACGTGAGCGGAGAGAGGCACTTACCCGGCGTGCCGTGGGGCCAAGGTGGAGTATAAGATGCCCCACCAGGGTTCCTCACCCTCAACAGGTGGCATTAGGTCCCGCCATTTAGTGTTAGTGCGGGGCACGAGGGTGAGGAAATGGAGAGTATGGAGCACAAGCGTGTACAGATATGCTTGTGGTGCAGTTTGAAAGCAAACTGGCTGCAGGTCACACAAGGTATACAGCTGGGGCAGCTGGGGAGGCTCACGGGACAGGGGCATGATGAAAAGATCCGGAGGGCCTGGGGTATGAGGTGGGCGGGGAACACCCTTCCGCAGGACCTGCTCGAGGTGAGCCCGAGAGGCGGGCGACAAGGCTGCCCTCATCTCCTGAAATACGCGCCGGGGAGTACGAAGGGTGGAGAGCCCCATGCGCTGAGCGAGCGTCAGGGGGTCCACGCAATCTCCCTGATCATAGTCCAGGAGTCTCTGATCCTGGTGTCTCCTGCCAGGACCAGCCTCTGGCGCACCTAGGGGGACTCCGCCACCTGTACACCGAGTTGGGAATTGTGTAGCAGGGGCTCCGCGAGGAGATCTACCCCCGTGGCGGCCGCCACAGACCTGGTTGTCAAAACCAGCTTCCAGGTCCGGAGGAGGTCCTGATAGAAGACCGGCAACTCGGAGAGGTCTCGCGGAAGACCTCTCGGATGGAAATAAAGGCGCTGCTGGTCGCATCGGAGGCCTCGGAAGCGGTGCAGGTAGGCGTGCACCAACGTGCTCTACGCCTGACTACCTGCACCGTAAAGAAGTCTCTGCAGGGCCTGGAGACAGAAGACATGGACCTGTGCAAGAGGGTCCTGGAAGGCCGATATGTTAGCCCTAGAATGTTAAAGGCCCTTTTTCCTACCAGTTGAGAAGGGGTTACCTCAGGTCAGTTAGGGATATCTGGATCCAATTAAGGGCTGCCTGAGGCCTTTAAATATCCCTCCTCTGGGGGAAGAAAAGGGGGGAGAGAGAGACAAGCTACTGCCAGGCTAGTGGCAGCAGGGAAATAAGCTTCTCCAGGGTGAGAGGCTGTGCTCCTTCCCATAGGGGGACTACCAAACCTGAGTGCCTGCTAGGGTCAGGATTGACACCCCCTGGCAAGCAACAGGATGACACCCTGACTCAGCGAGGAGACCGGGGAAGGGATCCCTTTTTGGTTTTGTGTTTACAAGACTGTTTCCTTTTTGTTTGAAGGATCACTCCCTAGGCCAACCCTGGGGCCTACCCTGAAAACATAGCTGAAGGAGCACAGAAGGAGGAAGGCAAACTCTGCCTAGGGTGGGGCTGATTTACCCCAGGCCCACCGTCACCAGAGGGGGCAGTGCTAAGTCTGGCGAGATGAAGGAGGTGCCTTGCCACAATATCTATAATCTATATTTAGTACTGTCTCCAAGTATTTAGAGGCATCAGAAATCAGTGCTTTCAAACTCAGTGGTGTGATATCAACATCTGGTGCTAGTCCAAGACAGTGGATAAATTAGCATGGCTGCATTTTGAAGAGTGACTGTAAAAATGGCACCTCTTTATTGAACAGCTCTGCTCCCTGTAGATGTTCAGAGTCAGAGCTGACTTTGGCTAAAAGGTGTTTAATAGTGTTAGCCTCGTAAAGCCAGTACTGCTACAGAAGAGTGTGGCCTAGTGGATAGGGCACTGCACAGGGAGTTAGGAGACCTGGATCTAATCCTAATTCTGCCATTGACCTGCTAAGTGACCTTTGATAGATCACTTCAGCTCTGTGCCTCTGTTTCCCTTTCTGCGCTTGTTTGACTTGTCCAGCTAGATTGTAAACTCTTCATTACTGGAGCTGTCTAACCCAATCAGGTCCCAAATTTAGTTAAAGCTTTGGAGCTTTCCTGTAATACAGATAGTAAGAGTGAAGTAGACTGTTTTCCTATTTTCAACAGTTAACCGAGTTCCAGTTGCTGGGTCAGTTCTGTCATTAAAGGGAAATGGGGTAGCTGAGCCAAGAATTTGGCTTGCAGAACCTTTATTACTGGTGACGTGTTAACAGCCCAGCATGATTCTTGGATGCCAGGGCATGTTTAGAGGACTAGCAGGTAGGAAAACATTTTATTCTGGAATTGGAGACAATAAACATGGAACTTTGTGATGCCATCTCTTACAAAGTCACTTTTAGTGTGTTGCTTGAAAAATGACTTCAGTTGAATAATGGCAGCTAGAAAAGTCTGTTTACCCCGACCCTCCCAATGTAAACCAGGTAAGGCTTCAGATTAGTCTGGTCTTGCTATGGGGCACAGATAAACTTTGGAGTTGATTAGATTTTCTTTTTGCAGGTGGAGAGCAAATGTGCTCATCAAGAGCATCCCACCAGAAGATCTGCCTCAGCTCAGGGCTAAGGTTGCTGCCATGGAATTGTTGAAGGGTCACAGAGCAGATATTGGGCTACAAAGAGTCTGGGAGGGTAACTATATTGCATCGGTGAGTCCTGTGATAGAAATGTTCAGTCTTTAGTCAGTGCAGATGATTAGGGAAGAGCTTCCCTGGTGAGGCCTAAGGGAATCAGGAGGGGAGAGTCAGAAAACAGTGTGTGTTCTAAAAATTAAATGCATTTCAACTCCTCCATTAAGAAATAGTCTGTAAACCATTTCAAAAAGGTTCCTACTTTTACTATGCCAAGAACTATAATTTTGTAAATACCAAACCTTATTCTCATTATTCTTGGGATCACTGTTAACCAAGATACCAATTAACATTGTCAGTTGACTCTTCCAGTGACCAGAGAGAGGATGGAAAATGCAATGTGAGAATAAAATTGCAGTAGTTAATTGGAAGTTAGAAAATAGCATAAACGGAAGGACTAGGCAGAGAAAAATGCTAAACTGTCTGCCTCTGAGAGCGTAATGGAAATCTTATATGTCTTCCTCAAAGGTAGCTCCATCTTATTAGAGCCTTCCTTTGCCCCTTAAGCCCTTTGTTTCTAAAAGGTCCTTTAGAAAAGCATATAAAACTCAGGATGGTGTGTTTCTGTACTGCAAGGAAATGACTGATACACTCCCTTATCAGGAGACTTTATTACAGACTTCTTGGTGAGCTTGCCATTCCATCAGGCCTTGGTTGACAAAGTATGATTGCTCTGTTCAGTAATTAAGAAAAATTATGTGCCTGTCTTTGTTTGCTCTTCCAGAAACCAGATAACCCTCAGACCACAGGCTCTTTCATCCTTATTGCCAATGAGTTGAAGAGGAAGGACAAGTACATGAATGTGCTCTTCTCATGTCACGTCCGCAAGGTAAACAGAGTGAGTGGTTGATGGAGGAAGAGAGAAATCTACAGAAAGTCAAAAGTTAGACTGGTAATAGAAATGCCACAGACTAATTTTCTTGTGGCTGAAGTGAAGTTTTCTGATGCTAAGGATGAGGAGAAAAGATTTGAATTCTGAGCAGCCCTTTCATCTGATCGTTTGTTGCTTTAGGGAGATTGAGTTCAGAGTAGATATTTTATCTTCTGTAATATATCAGGTGGAGTTCAAAGCAGCAGCCCCAACAGAAGGCATGTCATTGAAGGTTGCTTTCCACTAGAGCTCACAGGCACTGAGTAACAAACTATTCTCTAAATTCCTTTGTGATATATTGTGAAGTGGGGTAATAATTCTTTTCCTTTGTTTGTAAGATCCCTGAAGGTAAACTGCAGTCTTGGTGTTCAATCCATTCTTCTAGTGCAAAGGATTCATATTTAATACACTACTCAGCAACCAGTGAAACCAGGGTGGCTAGATCATAGTGCCAGTATATAGGATATTTTTAGCAAGGATTTTGACCAAGAAAATGAAAACTTTAGGACTTAGTTTGTTTGAATGAATGGTGCCAGGAGGGTCACATCCTATCCTTGTTATGTTTCAAGTATCAACATTTGTGTTTTGGGCCACTGCTTTCTTAATATTGAGCCCAAGCTAACAAGGAACCCTTCACTTTAGGGGACACCTCTGGCCACCTGGGAGATGAACCCAGGCTGGATTAATTGTAGCTGATTTTGGTCTGATTGGAAGTCTCTTTCCAGGGTGGAGACACTTAAATCAAGGCAATTTCAAATTATTGATTTAAATCAGGTTAAAGGTTTGTAAAACTAACTTGAAAGTCTGTGCTATTGCAAATTGAGATTAACATTTGTAATGAAGTAAATTATGCTGGTTTTAAATGCTGCATTTGATAGGGTATCTTATTTGTGTTATGAAACTGCTATAGACAAAAAACAGAATATTTAAAACTAGTATCTGAAAGCCTGTGCTGTTGCACAGGTGTAATTTGTAAAGTAATGTGTAAAAATTGAAAACTGCTGAGAATTTAAAAACTTGAGAGTAACAGACTGTGAATCCCAGTGAGGTTCGAACCTGGTGATATTCTAAACAAAGAGCTCTCAACCATGCTTGTAGCTGTTACAATTACTTCACGCTGACTCAACAGACATTCTAGGCTTCAGAGTGATCTTTGGTGGTGTGTGTGCTGGATCATAGAATCATAGGACTGGAAGGCACCTCGAGAGGTCATCTAGTCCAGTCCCCTGCACTCATGGCAAGACTGTTATCTAGACCAGGGGTGGCTCCGGAGCCGCATGCGGCTCTTCAGAAGTTAATATGTGGCTCCTTGTATAGGCACCAACTCTGGGTCTGGAGCTACAGGCACCAACTTTCCAATGTGCCAGGGGGTACTCACTGCTCAACCCCAGCTCTGCCACAGGCCCTGCCCCCACTCCACCCTTTCCCGCCCCCTCCCCTGAGCCTGCCATGCCCTCACTCCTCCCCCCTCCCCCCAGAGCCTCCTACATGCCACGGAACAGCTGATTGGGAGGTGCGGGGAGAGGCGGAGATGCTGATCGGTGGGTGAGAGGTGCTGGGAGGCTGCTGACGTATTACTGTGGCTCTTTGGCAGTGTACATTGGTAAATTCTGTCTCCTTCTCAGGCTCAGGTTGGCCACCCCTGATCTAGACCATCCCTGACAGGTATTTGTCTAACCTGCTCTTAAAAATCTCCAGTGATGGAGATTCCACAACCTCTCTAGGCAATTTATTCCAGTGCTTAACCACCCTGACAGTTAGGAAGTTTTTTCCTAATGTCCAACTGAAACCTCCATTGCTGCAATTTAAGCCCATTGCTTCTTGTCCTATCCTCAGAAATTAAGGAGAACAATTTTTCACCCTCCTCTTTATTGCAACTTTTTAGGTACTTGAAAACTGTCCCCTCTGTTTCTCTTCTCCAGACTAAACAAACCCATTTTTTTCAATCTTCCCTCATAGGTCATGCTTTCTAGACCTTTAATCATTTTTGTTGCTCTTCTCTGGACTTTCTCCAATTTTTCCACATCTTTCCTGAAATGTGGAGCCCAGAACTGGACATAAGATTCCAGTTGAGGCCTAATCAGCACGGAATAGAGTGGAAGAATTACTTTTAGTGTCTTGCTTACAACACTCCTGCTAATACATCCCAGAATGATGTTCTTGACTCATATTTAGCCTGTGGTCCACTATGACCCCCAGATCCCTTTCCTCAGTATTCCTTCCTAGGCAGTCATTTCCCATTTTGTATGTGTGCAACTGATTGTTCCTTCCTAAGTTGAGTACTTTGCATTTGTCCTTATTGAACTTCATCCTATTGACTTCAGACCATTTTTCCAGTTTGTCCAGATCATTTTGAATTATAATCTATCCTCCAAAGCGCTTGCAACCCCTCTCAGCTTGGTATCATCCGCAAACTTTATAAATGTACTCTCTGTGTCATTATCTAAATTGTTGATGAAGATATTGAGCAGAACCGAACCCAGAACTGATCCTTACAGGACCGCACTTGTTATGCCCTTCCAGCATGACTGTGAACCACCAATAACGGTTCTATGGGAATGGTTTTCCAACCAGTTATTCACCCACCTTATAGTAGCTCCATCTAGGTTGCATTTCCCTAGTTTGTTTATAAGAAGGTCATGCGAGACACTATCAAGAGCTTTAGTGAAGTCAAGATATACCACGTCTACCGCTTCCCGCCTATCACAAGGGTTGTTAACCTGTCAAAGAAAGCTGTCAGGTTGGTTTGACATGATTTGTTCTTGACAGATCCATGCTGACTGTTACTTATCACCTTTTTATCTTCTAGATGTTTGCAAATTGATTGCTTGATTATTTGCTCCATTCTCTTTCCGGGTACTAAAGTTAAGCTGACTGGTGTGTAATATATTTGCCCTTTTCCAGTCTTCTGGAATCTTTCCCGTCCTCCATGACTTTACAAAGTTAATCACTAATGTCTCAGATATCTCCTCAGTCAGCTCCTTGAGTATTCTAGGATGCCTTTAATCAGGCCCTGGTGACTTGAAGACAACTAACTTGTCTAAGTAATTTTTAACTTGTTCTTTCCCTATTTTAGCCTCTGATCCTACCTCCTTTTCACTGGCATTCACTATGTTAGACGTCCAATCACCACCATCCACCTTGGTGAAAACCAAAACAAAGAAATCATTAAGCATCTCTGCCATTTCCACATTTTCTGTTACTGTTTTTCTGTTACTGTTTTCCACCCCTATTGAGTAACAGGCCTACCCTGTCCTTGGTCTTCCTCTTGTTTCTGTTGTATTTGTAGAATGTTTTCTTGTTACCTTTTATGTCTCTAGCTAGTTTGATTTCATTTTGTGTCTTGGCCTTTCTAATTTTGTCCCTTCATACTTGTTTGTTTATATTAGAGCTGTCAAGCGATTAAAAAAAATTATCACGATTAATCACGCTGTTAAACAATAATAGAATACCATTTATTTAAATATTTTGGGTGTTTTCTACATTTTCAAATATATTGATTTCAGTTACAACATAGAATACAAAGTGCACAGTGCTCACTTTATATTTATATTTTATTACAAATAGTTGCACTGTAAAAAACAAAAGAAATAGTATTTTTCAATTCACCTAATAGTACTGTAGTGGAATCTTTATCATGAAAGTTGAATTTATGTAGAATTATGTACAAATGTAGAATTATGTACAAAAAATAACTCCATTCAACAATTAAAAAAATATACAACTTTAGAGCCTACATGTCCACTCAGTCCTACTGCAGCCAATCACTCTCAAAACAAGTTTGGTTACAATTTGCAGGAGATAATGCTGCCCGCTTCTTGTTTACAATGTAACCTGAAAGTGAAAACAGGCATTCGAATGGCATTGTTGTAGCTGGTGTCGCAAGGTATTTACGTGCCAGATGCGCTAAAGTTTCATATGTCCCTTCATGCTTCAACCACCATTCCAGATAATATGCGTCCATGCTGATGACTGGTTCTGCTCAATAACAGTCCAAAGCAAAGCGGACCAATGCATGTTCATTTTCATCATCTGAGTCAGATGCCATCAGCAAAAGGTTGATTTTATTTTTTGGTAGTTCAGGTTCTGTAGTTTCTGAATCTGAGTGTTGCTCTTTTAAAACTTCTGAAAGCATACTCTCCATACCTCTCAGACGTTGGACAGCACTTCAGATTCTTAAACCTTGGGTCGAGTGCTATAGTTATCTTTCGAAATCTCACATAGGTACCTTCTTTGTGTTTTGTCAAATCTGCCCTAAGAGTGTTCTTAAAACTATCATGTGCTGGGTCATTATCCGAGACTGCTATAACTTGAAATATATGGCAGAATGAGGGTAAAACAGAATAGGAGACATACAATTCTCTCCCAAGGAATTTAGTCACAAATTTAATTAGCAAAATTTTTTAAGCAGTGTCATCAACATGGAAGCATGTCCTCTGGAATGGTGGCCAAAGCACGAAGGGGCATATGAATGTTTAGCATATCTGGCATGTAAATACCTTGCAACACCGGCTACAAAAGTGTCATGCGAATGCCTGTTCTCACCTTCAGGTGACGGTGTAAATAAGCACACAGCAGTATCTCCCATAAATGTAAACAAACTTGTTTGTCTTAGTGATTGGCTGAACAAGTAGTAGGACCGAGTGGACTTTAGAGCCTACAAGTTTTACATTGTTTTGTTTTTGAGTGCAGTTATGTATTTTTGTACATAGTTCTACATTTGTAAGTTACACTTTCACAATAAAGAGATTGCACTACAGTACTTGTGTGAGGTGAACTGAAAAATACTATTTCTTTTGTTTATCATTTTTACAGTGCAAATATTTGTAATAAAAAATATGAAGTGAGCACTGTATACTTTGTATTCTGTGTTGTAATAGAAATCAATATATTTGAGAATGTAGAAAAATATCCAAAAATATGTAATACATTTCAATTGGTATTCTATCGTTTAACAGTGCGATTAATCACGATTAATTTTTTTAATCGTGATTAATTTTTTTGAGTTAATCACTGAGTTAACTGCGATTAATCAACAGCCCTAGTTTATATTCATCCTTTGTAATTTGACCTAGTTTCTACTTTTTGTAGGACTCTTTTTGAGTTTCAGATCATTGAAGATCTTCTGGTTAAATGAGGGTGGTCTCTTACTTTACTTCCTTTGTTCTTGCACCCTTAAAAATGTCTCTTTGAAAAACTGCCAACTGTCTTCAATTGTTTTTCCCCTTAGACTTGCTTCCCATGAGTTCTTACCTACCAACTCCGAGGTTGCTAAAGTCTGCCGTCTTGAAATCTGTTGTCTTTATTTTGCTGTTCTCTCTCCCTCTCATTCCTTAAAATCATGAATTTTACTATTTCATGATCACTTTCACCCAGAGGATGGTTGTGTTGATCTGTGTCTAGGGAATTGTGCTGGAAGAGTTGTGTAGATAGCAGATAAATGTGTGTGCAAAAGTCAGGGGCTGTGTGTGTTTGGGATTATTGTGTATGTTGGTTGTGGTGTTTGGATCATTTTGTGTGTGCGCCTGCGGGGTTGTTCTGGGAGATTATTGATTTGTGTAGGTGATGGGCCAATTAATCCATCATCTGTGTAGTCTCCCTTATACAATCAATTAAATTGTTGAATGCAAATTAGGTGTAGAGTAAGAATGGTGACTTGTTATTATCTCTGTTATAATGCTCTAGGACTCTTCACATGGCAGGATATGCTTTACTGTAGCCATACACTGCACATGTAATTGATAAAAGTCAAAATGGCTGAACTACCATGACCCTTCATAGAATCTCAGGGTTGGAAGGGATCTCAGGAGGTCATCTAGTCCAACCCCCTGCTCAAAGCAGGACCAAACCCAACTAAGTCATCCCAGCCAGGGCTTTGTCAAGCCTGACCTTAAAAACATCTAAGGAAGGAGATTCCACCACCTCCCTAGGTAACCCATTCCAGTGCTTCACCACCCTCCTAGTGAAAAAGTTTTTCCTAATGTCCAACCTAAACCTCCCCCTCTGCAACTTGAGACCATTACTCCTTGTTCTGTCATCTTCTACCACTGAGAACAGTCTAGATCCATCCTCTTTGGAACCCCCTTTCAGGTAGTTGAAAGCAGCTATCAAATCCCCCCTCATTCTTCTCTTCTGCAGGCTAAACAATCCCAGTTCCCTCAGCCTCTCCTCATAACTCATATGCTCCAGCCCCCTAATCATTTTTGTTGCCCTCCGCTGGACTCTTTCCAATTTATCCACATCCTTCTTGTAGTGTGGGGCCCAAAACTGGACACAGTACTCCATATGAGGCCTCACCAGTGCCAAATAGAGGGGAATGATCACGTCCCTCGATCTGCTGGAAATGCCCCTACTTATACAACCCAAAATGCCATTAGCCTTCTTGGCAACAAGGGCACACTGTTGACTCATATTCAGCTTTTCGTCCACCGTAACCCCTAGGTCCTTTTCTGCAGAACTGCTGCCCAGCCATTCGGTCCCTAGTCTGTAGCAGTGCATGGGATTCTTCCGTCCTAAGTGCAGGACTCTGCACTTGTCCTTGTTGAACCTCATCAGATTTCTTTTGGCCCAATCCTCTAATTTGTCTAGGATTAGACAATTGTTCATAAGTTGTTCCAATGGTTAATTACTCTCACGATGAAAAATTTACCCCTTATTTCCAGTCTGAATTTGTCCAGCTTCAACTTCCAGCCATTGGACCATGTTATACCTTTGTCTGCTAGATTGAGGAGCCTCATAACCTTCTCTTTGTTAAGCTAAATAGATTGAGCTCCTTGGGTTTGTCACTATAAGGCATGTTTTCTAATTCTTAATTGTTCTCGTGGCTCTTCTCTGAACACTCTCCAATTTATCAGCATCCTTCTTGTATTGTGGACACCAGAACTGGACATAGTATTCCAGCAGTGGTCACACTAGTGCCAAATACAGAGGTAAAATAACCTCTCTACTCCCACTGCAAGTTCCCCTGTTTATGTATCTAAGGATCGCATTAGCCCCTTAGCCCACAGGGTCACAGGGGGGAGCTCACATTCAGCTCATTATCCACCAGGACCCCAAAATCTTTTTAGAGTCACCACTTCCTAGGATAGAGGCCCCATCGTGGAAGTATGGCCTACATTCTTTATTCCTAGATGTATACATTTACATGTATACTTTATTCCTAGATGTATACATTTACCCATATTAAAATGCATATTGTTTGCAGGAATCCAGTTTATTAATAAACTGCACACCCTAATGAAGGATTATAGTCTGGTTGAAGCATTTCAGCTTTCCTGGCTTGTGGAAGTTTGTTCAGTATATTGGCAGATGGTATTGGTTGCAAATACAGCACAGGATATTTATTTATCAATGATGTGTTTGGGTTTGGGTTGATCTCTCAGTAAGGCTGTTAATGAGGCCCTGGTCTTGTTTTTTACAGCATAGCTAAGACTCTTTATTTTCGGTTTTTATCCAAAACAATTCCCAGGCTTTACAAAAGGTAATGCGAATTTTACTAGCTTTACTAATTTTCACCTGAATTTTGGATCATTCATGAATACAAAAATTCTCACTATGTTCAGCAAATCCAATCTACATTTAAATGGATGTGTTGCTGTTAATAATAAAGTAGTCTAAGTGTAAATGCAAGTCTATCTAAGTAATGTAGTGGCAGATATGCGCACACACGTATGTTTATGCATATGTATACGTACTGTTAATGTATAGTTAATTTTTTGTACTTCCTGTCCCCTATTATTAGCCCTGATATTTACCCAGAAAACTGTGAAGTTTAATTTTTTTTCACTGATTTTCACCCATTTTTAATCTTAATTATAAACACCGATAAATTCCCAGGAAATTTTAAATAAAATAATAACAGAAATGAGGGGCCTTGAACGTAGCTGAGCACTTTAAATCTGAAATTTCCTAATAGACACAAATCTCTGTAAAATCTGAAACTCTGCTAACAATTAGGAAACTAAACAAGTCAAAAACGCCCACATTAGTAATTTAAGAGTATAAATGGGAAAAAGTACAGAACTAGTCACATCTGATTTAAATTTAAAAATCTATTTAATTTTAAAAATGTTTTGTATCGACCCCACATCTTGAGGTGGTGTGTGGGTGTGTCCCCCACCTGAAGTAGTCCAGTGGAACATTTTACTGTTGCTTTTAACATCCCTTTTTAAAGAAGCATCATTGGGATGTTCTGCTAGCTAAGTGACCTGATTGGCTGAAATTTTTTTTAGTATGTGCTAACTCAGTTGCTTGGGGGTTCTCTGAATCTCTGAACCTCCTTCTAGAATCCTGTAGCAGTGAAGTCCTTTCTACTTTTCATTATGCAAAAAGCACTGTATGACCACTCATTGCTCCTGACTTTTATTTTTCCAGTTGTGTTGAAAACAAAAGAATATAAATATTGTATTGTTGGAAAAGATCTTTCTTCTGTTGCTGCGGTGGGCAAACATTTTGGCCTGAGGGTCACATCGGGGTTCCAAAACTGTATGGAGGGCTCTGTAGGGAAGGCCCCCGCTCCCTACCTGCCTCCTCCAACTTTCCACCCCCTGACTGCCTCCCTCTGAAAACCCCCCACCCATCCAAACCTTGTCCTCCTTGTCCCCTGACTGCCCCCTCCTGGGACCCTCGGCCCCTAACCACCCCCACGGGACCCCACCCCTTATCCAACCCCCCTCCTCCCTGTCCCCTGACTGCCCCGACCCCGTCCACACCCCGTCCCCTGACAGGCCCCCTGGGACTCCCACGCCTATCCAACCCCGTTCCCTGTCCCCTGACCGCCCTCCCCCCACAACCTCCACCTCATCCAACCACTCCGTCCCCTGACTGCCCCCAGGGATCCCCGCCCCCTTACCATGCCACTCAGAGCAGCATGTCTGGCAGCCGCGCTTCCTAACTTCTCACTCTTTCCTTAAATCACTTGCTTATTTCCCAAAATGACACCTTCATCAACTCAGATTTTACCATTCAAAGTATTGTCCCAGGGATCTGAAATCCCCATGCCTGTTCTTACTGCTTCCCTTATTCCTGCCACTATGCCCTCAGGGCTTCCAACCTGTTTTCGAACTTCTGTATCTGTTGCCTGTCTGGGCCTGATCCTGCTTTCCTCACTGAATCATGGATACAAGCTTTATTCCACTACCAATTTAGCAAGGAGGGTGGCCTCCTTAACTAGCCCCCCAGCCCTCCTGGTCCCTTTCCTCTTCATAATTATGCCTGGGGGTGCCATACATATGGCCTCCTCCCCTTTCACCTGCAGTAATGGCTGCTGCCTGTTTAGTGGCAAAGCCCAATATATATATTTCCAGATTCTTAATTAGTGCCTCACAGCGACTATGATTTGCAGGTGCTCTGTCCTGCTTCAAGGTTAATTTCTTTACCATACCTTGGAGCATATGATTCTCTTTTAATTTTCTCAGGGGCTTTAGCTTAAGTCTGCCAGGAATTTTTCTCTTTCTGTATTCCTGGATTGCCTCTTTCACTATTTTCAGCTGACGTTGGGCATTTGTAGCCAGCACCTTCCAATTGTCTGTTCCCTTTTCTGTTTGGTTTAGCTTTTCCTGTAAAGATGCCTTTTCCTCTTTACATGAAGCCAAGTGTCGGTAACAATTGTTACATGCCTCCCAAAACAACCAAATTGCTGCTGCATTTCTTTTGGCAACACTAGAAAGTTTGTATATGAGGATATACTGAGCCAATCTATCCTCTAAGTCCGAAATAGTGCAAGCATTTACAAGGGCTTTTTCAGTCCAAGGACTGTGCCCATGCCTTTGAAGGATTTGTTTAAAAGGTGTTATTTCTTTTACAAAAGGTGAGTTGGAGCTCCTTCAAACTCCATTCCTCCCTCTGAGACTGTTCTCCCTTGTCTTTTTTTTTTTCTACATTTTTAACACGTGTATAGTTTCCTTCATCACCCCTGAACTCTTGCAGCAAGTGACACAGCCTAGATTGTCTTATCCTGCTACCCTGATCTCGTTCAGCAAGCAGCTTTACCTAGCCCTATAGGCTCTTGTTACCCCTGATTTCTCAGTGAACAATTTGGATGCGATTAATCGTAGCTTAAAGTTTTTATGAGCTCTTTTATGAAGCCTCTACCATCTGGAGGTCAGTAGGCTTTGGTTAACCATAATCTTTTTCCTTGCTACCTCCATGGAGGCCAGCAGGTTTAAAAAAAATTAAAATTAAAATAAAAAATAAAAATGCCAAGCTCAATAGAGCTGACGGTGTGCACACCAGTTTTCACAATAACCATGACATATGCCAATACTCCCCCTTTCGCAATTCTCCACCAAAATGTTATACCAATAAAATAAAAACCAGCAGGATCTTTTTAAAAGGGATAAGATGAAAATGTCACATTTATTGTGAATACAAAAAGAATCATAGTAAGCAGTCAGTTATAGCTATAACATTTCATTCAGTTTCTCACACACTCTGTCCTGTCTGTCTGTCTGTCTGTCATAGTTACCAGCCTAGAAGTTGCTCATGCCAAGTTACTGGCCAGGTAACCTGAGCATGAGGGTGGAGCCGAGTCCTTGTCAGATTCATCTGATGCTCCTGGAGGGTGGTTGCAGAACTAGACTCAAAGTCCTCAGTGTGTAGAAGCCATTCTTATAGGAATTATTTCCTATGTTAGTCTATGGGAACTGTTTCATCTTACTGTTGCTAACTCAATCAGCAGATGGCACATTTCTGATGTTTGTGCTGTCAGATGTTATCTTGTTTTTCCCATCCTTTGAGATGTTCGGGTGGATCCCAGTTTATCCTCCGGGGGATGTTGTCTGGTCGTTCCCACTTGATGCTGCCTTCAGCCGATGGTCACTGAATTCCTAGGCTGGCACCTCCCTGCTCATTCATTCATGTACACCAAGCATTCATCAGCAGACATACTGTCTCCACCACTTTTGGGGTGTGTACTAATTTATTTGAGACTCCCTGCCCTTTGAGGGTGGGGATCTTTCTATGCTGTTTCTAGGTACAAAGCATGCATAAAGAACAAAGTCAAATAACTTGTTCGCAAGTTTCTCATAGCAATACAGTATCTTTCTGAGAACAGATACAATCAATGGTTTACACAGACAGTAGCTTATAAGTTTTAACAGGAGACCCAAGAGATCTTTTTACTTGGTAATGCTATGAGGTTTAAATTGTGGGGGACAAATTATGGGGAGTTACTTTCACTTGGGGAATCACTGCCAGTACCTTCTTTAATATCCCTACACGCTTCCCGGCCGGAGCCCACCACGCTGCCCGGCATAAGCTCGCAGCACCCCCGTCCAGAGTGCTGGCAGCACGGTGAGCTGAGGCTACAGGGGAGGGGGAACAGAAGGGAAGGGGCCGGGGGCTAGCCTCCCCAGCCGGGAGCTCAAGGGCCAGGCAGGACAGTCCGGCGGGCCGGATGTGGCCCGCGGGCCATAGTTTGCCCACCTCTGTTCTATTGTGTTCAAGTAAATACAGGTTTTAGAGCATAATCTCTGAGCCTTTTTTTATTGAAAATTGCTATTTTTTAAAGTTTGTGGGGCTTTAGAAAGAATGTGTATGGATTAGTGTAATAGTACTAACTTTTTCTAGGATTTTTCAGCTAAAATTGTGGAATTGAACATTTTTGCTTTCTTACCTTTTTAACCATAAAAAGAACAATGTGGATATTTCAGACAATGGCTTTGAGTAGAAGCAGAATGAATGTTCAAGAGGACAGGAACTTTTGCAGGATGTATGTACACTGTGGGGGGGTTTCAGAATTTAATTTTCCTCACCGTTACACAACTTTTAAGCTTTTAAATCCCTGTGTTTTTCTCACACACTCACTCGCTCAGATTCAGCTTTTGGAAACAATCTAACATACAAGGACTGAGGAAATCGATTTTCTAAAATTGTAAAGATTGTACTTTATTCAATTGCGGGCAGGCAAAGAACCATTTAAAAATTCAAATAGGATAACATTTGAAGATTTTTATAAAGGGGCAGATTTCTTTTGGTTGTGATATGTGAAAAGAATTCTCAGGAGTGAACACAAATAGACCTGTTATCCCTGTAGACCCTACCAATAAGTTCCCGATGCCACAAGTATTAAAAGATGGCTTTCCTCAGTTTAGTTTAGTTTTATTGCATCAGTCTCTCATCACTTTAATAAAAGTTGATGCAGTCCTTGGAATGCAGGGAGACAGAGTAGCCAAAGATAGTACTGCTATTGCCTATCATGAATGCAAATACAGCACCCTTACCCAGAAGCTGAAGGTCATTTCAGTGCTGGAGAAAACTGCAGCTTATCCAACTATGCTTTTGAAAGCAAGCTCAAACTGTAATTGGAAAATATTGAAGGGAGCATGGGATTATAGAAATGTTGTACCTCTGGTTCTACTTCATAGTTTAATAGTTTCTCAGTGACTTTTTGATAATTTTTGAAACGTTAAATTGTTGGTGACTTATATTTATGGAGTTTAGGTCAGTCTTTATTCTCCGTGCAAATGGTCAATTAAGGAATAATATCGTGTTAGAATTCTTGAAACCATCAGCAACGAAAGCCCATGGGTGGAGATTTGTATTGCAGCAGGATTTATATACAGTCCTATAAATACATTCTTGGAGCCCTGTGTATATGCCCAGACCATTTTTGCGGATTGCAGATCGGATGCGGATACAAAATTTGTATCTGCACCGGGCTCCATACATTCTCTTATATCCTTGTCCCCATTCTTGAGGATCTGTCAGACGCCATCCGGGTTATCTAGTTGATGGGTATGGGTACACCTTTAGGAGTCTATAGCCCCAAAGAGTATGTCTACACTGCAGCTGGGAGCATGCCTCCTAGCCTGGGTAAACAGACTTGTGGTAGCTCAGCTTGAGCTAGTCTGCTAAAAATAGCCGCATGGATGTTGAAGCGCCAGCAGAGGCTTGGTCTAGCCACCTGAGCTTGGATCTAAGGGAGCGGATGAATGCTAGTTCGGGTGGCTACCCCAAGCCTCTTCTGGTGCTGAAATGTTTGCACTAGCTTGAGTCAAGCTAGCATAGGTCTGTCTACCCTGGCTGGGAGGCTTGCTCCCAGCTGCAGTGTAGACGTAGCCAAAGAAACTGACAGCAGCAGGTTGAACCAACCACAGACGAGACAAACGTTTACCAGTGCAGTTACCGAAAGCGTGATTGAGACTTGGCTTGCACAGTCTGTCATGTTTCTGTTGAATACAGATTGTCCTGCCTGCACCATTACTGAAAGCATGACTGATATTCTGCAAACCAGGTTTTAATCGTGTTTTTAATAATTGTACTGAAAATAGCTTTACTCCATCTATTTTAGGGCTCCTACCAAGTCAGCTGTGTCAGCATTGTAATTAGAACTGGTTGGGAATTGTTTTTGATGAAGCGTTTTTCATTTCAGAACGCCAAGTTGTTGAAACTGAACCTGTTGGGAAAGGATAGGTTTTGACAAATTTTACCATTTCAAAAACTTTTTGGGGAAAATTTTTTGGGAAAAAATTAAAGGTCAAAAATTAAATGTTTCAGTTGACCCAAACACCCCCCAGCCCCATATTTTAATTTTCAAGAAGTGAAAATTTTTGGAATCTCCACACTTTTCCCAGGATGGGAAAACTGTTCCCCATTCAGCTCTAGTTGGAATTAGTGGTGATTTGTAAATTTTCGCCATTGTAGAAATGGCCAAGCTGTTCAGCTCTTCCCAGCCCCAGCTGAGCGGTGGTGGTGGGAAACCCTTTGCTTACAACTGTTTTCAGGAAATTGACCCATTGCGAGCTTGGGTGGAGCAGCAATGCTGCTTCCTAGTGGCAAAGATGTTGATTGATATGAGGCATATCTGTCCAGGTAACAAGCCTGGGAATTGAACCAAAGCTCAAGAAGTTTTTACTGGACTTTTTTGTCACAGTAAAAGTTACCTGTACCTCAATTGTGTAGAGATGTATAATGTGAATAATTGTAAAATGTTCTGTGTGAAAGCAGTGCTAGGCGGGATAAAATGGTTTTAAACACCATTATATTTCTATAATGGTGATAAAACGTGTCTGCTGACATGTTTTGTGAGAGTCGGTTCATTTAAAGGAACCAACAGCAGTTTTCACTGTTGCCTAACTTGTCTAACTTGTAAATTGAAAGTTAAATGTAAGGACTCAGTGCAGTGGATTAGCTAAGAAATCCATGAGCTGGAAATGTGAAATGGATTTTTAGTTAACTTGTTTTAACTGTCTTGATGGTCACTACTTTTGCCTCATTGAATAATAAAGTGGAATCCATCAGTGGGAGAGTGCCTTCCTGTTTGTTGTTTGGATTCAGAATCTCATTCTTCACAGTTTTTGTTACTTACTGATGTTATGGCGTACACATGATTATAATTCTGCCTCTGCAGTCCCAGTTAATGCCAATCCTGGAGACTGATGCCATAATAGGAGCTGTTAATATGTGAATTACTCGCCAGTGATACTAATTATCTTTACCACACTGTAGCTGTTTTATTTTTAATTGTAAGCCATTACAGCTACTTC
This sequence comes from Macrochelys suwanniensis, assembly GCA_033296515.1. NCBI lineage: Eukaryota > Metazoa > Chordata > Testudines > Chelydridae > Macrochelys > Macrochelys suwanniensis. The sequence continues at coordinate 2,182,822 of CM065797.1, forward strand.
CAAGAAGAAGATTGGAAAATATCCCCTGAACATGCTGTTTGGGAGAAAAACATTTTCATCTAAGTGTAACAGTTTGAGAGGGAGCCAGTTCCAGGGAGAATGGTGAAGAAGGGAAGCAGAGGAAGACAAATAATGCGTTTTAAAAGCCGCATTTCCACAGCAGACTCCATTTGTCACAAAGTCCATGGAAAGATGAGACTGGAAGCAGCATTTTGACCACGTTATCACGTAGACTGGGATAATCCCTGAATTTGCCCTGTGTGCGTTTTCCCACCCCATGTGTTTGTCCTGTACCACTTTGATTCTTGTGTTTGCATCCAGGTTAGAATTACCAGGTTTATAATCATTAGGGCCCTCTTAAACCCATGGAAGTGATTATTTTATTAGAGAAGTATGTTTGATATGACTTTTAACTTGAACAGCTGCATGTGATAATTAAACAAATAATGTTCCTGCATCTGTTGGTGTATTTTCCTTTCTTGCCAGAACATGAACTGTAGAAAGGTCATTTTAGATTAATCCCTTAAGCCTTTTTAGGACTGAATGGGGTTAGATTTCAGAGTCCAAGGTTTCTGTTTGCAACAGTGACATTTCCTGTTTCTCTCACTCCTTGGCCATATTCCTAGGCCTCAACACTGTTTTAGAGTGACTACCTTGCAAGATAATAGAATTCAGCCTCCAAAACCGTTAAATCCTTAGCATCACTTCTGAAATGGGGGTCACTTTGGTTGTGATTTTTTGAAACATGGGACTGCACTAAGAGTACCACAAATATTTTAGATACACCACTGAACATTCTACAGCTGGTAATCATTTTCAGTCCCCATTGACTGGGTTAGAACAGTCAACTTATTATAGAGGGAACTTATTATAGAGGCAAAGGACTCCATATGCCATTAGCAATCACCTGAGCCAGTCATTTCCACCCCTCCCCTAACTACCCAGTTGATAAGCAAGGAGTGATAAGTGCAGAACTGTTGTATGCCTCCTGTTTCTCACAAATCTGGCATAAGAAACCATTTCTCAGGCTGCAGTGATGGATCCCTGCCCAGGCTGACAATTTCAGAACCAAGGAGGCTCCCCTGATCTAGTATGCGAGCTACAGGATTCTCAGTGTTCCCCAAAAGGAACAGGATACATCACTGCAGTCAGAGGACTAGTTTCCTGTATTGTTAAAGATAAAAAGATTTTCATTTTCTGTCGAACAGTTGTATATAAAAATGAATTATACAATTCTTCCTAACTAGTTTTACCCTTCCTTTAACTCTCCATAAACCCATTAGTCCCACATGTATTGCCGTTTGGTGTCAGCACACAGTATGCTGTAATGGTCTTCAGAGCATTCTTATGGGACCTGAGGTCTACACCTAAGGCTTAGGTCAGTCTGTTTCTCAGCGGTGTGAAATATTCACACACACACCCCCCCCCAAGAATCAATTAAACTAACCTAAGCCCCAATATAGACTGTGCTAGGTTGATGGAAAAATTCTTCTGTTGACCTGGCTACCACCACTTGAGGGGATGGATTAACGACAGTGATGGAAAAATCCCTTCCATTGCTATAGCAAGTGTTTAAACTAGGACACTACAGTGACAGCACCGTAGCTGTGCTGATGAGTAGCGTAAGCAGGTCCGGAGCACAGGGGGAGCGGCGCTATAAAAAGGCGCCTCCCCAGGCTTCCCCTGTACTCACCCGGCAGCGGCTCAAAAAAAGCTCGGCTAAAAAAAGGCACCGCTTCCTTTTTAAGGTGCTGCTTCTGCTCACAGGGGGAGCGGCCGCTCCCCCTGCTCCCCCGTGGCTACGCTACTGGTGCTGATGCAGGATCTACTGTAGACAGTAGAGTACTGTTTGCATTGCAGTAGTTAAGCTTGTCAGCCCTCTAATGTTAAACCTGGATTACTGGGGTTTATAAACAGTCTGCAAACTCTCTCCAGGCTAAAACATGGCACACAATATTTCAGGTCTGGAGCGAAGAAGGTCTGAGTTACAGAAGTGAAAATGTGATAAATGTGAATTGATTTTATTGCTTCTCTTAAAAGCTATTCTTTTGCAGGCCATCAGTCCTTAAAACACAGGGGCTCAAATTCATCCTTAGTTTACTTCCCTGATTTCAGAAGTTATTCCAGGAATGACGTTGACCAGTCTCTTTGGGGATCTCAGAGCAAAAATGTATATCTGGAGATGATTTAAGAAATCAAATACTTGGCTACTATCCTCATTACAGCAGGAAGGAGATTCCTGGCTCATCATCAGATTTCCTGTGAGGCTTAGGGCAACTTACTTGACCTCTGTACTTCAGTTTCACCATGTGTAAAATAAGTCTAATACCTGTGTCAAAGTGCTTTGTGATGGAAAGTGCTTTAGGAGTGCAGTTAATTTTATTAATAATAATTTCAAAAGGCTTTTGGAATACAGTAGCGGGCAGTTCCAGCAAATATTAATAGAGCCTAGGGGGAATCAAAAACTAAACAGGATTTACACATTGAGCATATTTGTCTCAAAGGTACTACTGTAGGATATCTCATCCTTTTTTACAGTTCTTTAGGGCAGTTCCTCAGCTGGTGTCAATTGTCACAGCAAAGGAGCTATGGCAGTTTACACCAGCTGATGATCTGCCCCTTGGACTCAGTGCGCTTGTGGTATAAATGATACATGGTGTGCTTTTTGAATATTTCCTCTGAGTGTGCACATGTAGTCTTCATTTCATCAACTCAATATGAATGATCCTGAGAGTAATCTACCTGGACTATAGTTTTGATAGCCCTTGATTTAGAATGCCTGTGAAAGGATGTATTTTGAAGTTTAATAACTGCTGCACCAGTTAATGCCAATCCTGGAGACTGATGCCATAATAGGAGTTGTTAATATGTGAATTACTCGCCAGTGATACTAATTATCTTTACCACACTGTAGCCAGGGCAGATGCAAGGAAGTTTCGCGCCCTAGGCGAAACTTCCTTGCACCAGCCCTGCGCTGCCCCCCGCCCCCCCTCCCCCCCCAATGCTGCCCCCCCAGCCAGCTCCCCTGCCTGCGGGAGCTCAGCCCCCACCCATGGGCCACGGGAGCTGAGCGGGGGGCGGCTCCCTGGGGCTGCCCCCGGCTCGCCACTCAGGCGCTGAGGGGGCGGCAGCGAGGTGGCTCCCCACTCAGGCGCTGAGGGGGCGCAGCAAGGCGGGGGGCTCGCCGCGGCTGCCCCGGGGCAGCGGGGCGGCTCCCCGCTCAGGCGCTGAGCGGGGAGACAAGGGGCAGCCACAGCAAGCTGCCCCTTGTCTCCCAGCTCAGCGGGGAGGCAGCGGGCAGCCGTGGTGAGCCGCCCCTTGTCTCCCCGCTCAGCGGGGAGGCAGCGGGCAGACAAGGGGAAGCCGCAGCAAGCTGCCCCTTGTCCCTCCGCTCAGCATCTGAGTGGGGAGACAAGGGGAAGCTGCAGCAAGCTGCCGCTTGTCTCTCCGCTCAGCAGTGGGCTGTCGCCCGCCGCCCCCCAAATCTTGGCGCCCTAGGCAACTGCCTAGGGTCGCCTAGTGGGCGCGCTGGCCCTGACTGTAGCTGTTTTATTTTTAATTGTAAGCCATCGCAGCTACTTCCAAGAAGATTGGTATTTCTGACGCAGTTTATTTCTGCATATGGAAAAAAGTGAGTCTTTTCTGTAGACGAAAGACTAGGTTTTGGGGGACCTGCATCTGTTGATTCAGGTGGGAGCTTCATCATAGAAGACAAGATGCCTGTGAGGTGACAAGCATCATCAGATTTCCTTATCGCCTGTAGAGAGCAAGATCACTTGGGAAGCAAAGCCCACTCCCTCACATACAAAGTGCGTGCAGCTCTCTTCCCCCACCCACCCCAATTGAGGCAAGAGGCTCTCCTACAGAGGTCACTCTTTCATCATTTTGTATCACCAAAGTGAAACTCCTCCATGCTTGCAGTACTCTGGCACATCTGGTGGAGAACTAGAGAGCTCTCTTTGGATTTCTCTGTTGTGAAATTAGATCTTTGCTTTTAATCAACAAAAGAAATCAGAAAGCCAAGCCACCTCCTTGAAGTGAAAGTTGAAATTACCCTGGCGTGATGCAGAGAACACAAGCTAGAAAGGAGTGCTCACTATGAGGGTATAAATAATTGTAGCTGAGAACATAATACTCCATTTACTCCTTTACTCCATTACAGAGCCAACAAAGCAACAATGTTGTCTTTAATGCATTGGCATTTTAAAATATTTTCAAGCATTTGAAGAAAACCTTCCAAAATGAAAATACCCTTTAGGAAGGGTTGATTAAAACAAATCAAGAAAACTCCACCTTATGCATGAGGCTGTTTAATCTACATGAACATGCTGAAGCTAAGGAAAGAAATAAGATATTGATTACTTAAGTCCAGAAAAGGGCATTAATTTTAAGAGAAGCAAAACCTTGTTCTTCCTGTGAAACAATCCACTGTACTTTCCTATCTGAACATCTCTGCATGTTACAGCTGGGCTTATTGTTCAGTGTGAATGTTAAAAACTACATGTGCAGCACACACGGGATGGAATTTGTGGTACTCTGATTTGTTACTGTTCTGTACAGCCTTGCAAGACCTGGGCACACTTCCCAGTCCCAGCTAATAGCTGCTGGAATTGTTACAGAGGGAGCGTAGCAATTGCCATAGTGGATCAGAGCCATGGTCTAGAGAACATGACCTATGAAGGAAGGCTGAAGGAATTGGGTTTGTTTAGTTTGGAAAAGAGAAGACTGAGAGGGGACATGATAGCGGTCTTCAGGTATCTAAAAGGGTGTCATAATGAGGAGGGAGAAAACTTGTTCATCTTAGCATCTGAGGATAGAACAAGAAGCAATGGGCTTAAACTGCAGCAAGGGAGGTTTAGGTTGGACATTAGGAAAAAGTTCCTAACTGTCAGGGTGGTTAAACACTGGAATAAACTGCCTAGGGCGGTTGTGGAATCTCCATCTCTGGAGATATTTAAGAGTAGGTTAGATAAATGTCTATCAGGGATGGTCTAGACAGTAATTGGTCCTGCCATGAGGGCAGGGGCCTGGACTCGATGACCTCTCGAGGTCCCTTCCAGCCCTAGAATCTAGGAATCTATGGTCCATGTAGTTCAGTATTCTGACTCCAGCGTTGGCCAGCACCAGATGCATCAGAGAACGGTGCAAGAAACCACCTGATCCCTAGTAGTTTGGCTTAAACCCTGAGGTATGAGGTTTTAATATCCTCCCAAAGTTAATGTTAGCATTCATTATTATAATTCTGGATATTCTTGTTATCCATATAAGTGCCCAATCGCTGATATAACCTTGCTAAATTCTTTTCCTCAATAATGTCCCATGGCAATGAGCTGCACAGTTTATACATTATATGAAAAACTATCCTTTGAATTTCCCAGTTCCATTCAGTGAAACTTCAGTGAATGTCCCCTTGAACTTGTCTTACAGTAGAGCAGAAGCTCCCATGCTACCTTTTCTAGACCATTCAGTATTATATATCCTTTTTATGTGCCCTTTTATTCATCTCTTTTCTGAAGAAAATAATCCCAATTTTTTCAATCTTTTCGTGTCAGAGTTTTTCAAGACCTAGTAATTTGTTACCCTCTCTGAATATTCTGCAACATCCTTTTTTGAGATGGAATGACCAGTACTGCACATAGGAACCAGATGAGGCCGCACCAGTGATGTATATGGCATGTTTTCCAGATTGTCTTCCACCCCATTCCAAATGTATCCAAACACCTTTAACTTTGTTTGCCATTGTGCTGCCCATTCATCTAGCTTGGTTATGTCCCTCTGAAGTTCATCAGTCTTCTCTGGACTTCATTAACCTAAGTAACGTTGTCATCTACAGATCTCACTGCTCATGCCCTTTTCCAGATTCTTAATAAATGTGTTAAACACCAAACCTAATACACCATCTTGAGGCATCCATCCTGCTGTTCATCTTTTGCTATGATGGCATCCGTGACCAGGAAGGTGATAGTGACTGTGAAATGCTCAGGGAGATTAGAGAGGGCGATTAAAATAAAAACTCAATAATAATGGGGGGATTTCAGCTATCCCCATATTGACTGGGTACATGTCACCTCAGGACGGGAGGCAGAGACAAAGTTTTTTGATGCCTTAAATGACTGCTTCTTGGAGCAGCTAGTCCTGGAACCCATAAGGGGAGAAGCAATTCTTGATTTAGGCTTAAGTGGAGCACAGAATCTGGTCCAACAGGTGAATTATACCTGAACCGCTTGATAATAGTGACCATAATATAATTAGATTTAACATCCCTGTGGCAGGGAAAACACCACAGGAGCCCAACACGGTAGCATTTAATTTCAGAAAGGGGAGCTACACAAAAATGAGGAAGTTGGCTAAACAGAAATTAAAAGGTACAGTGCCAAAAGTGAAATCCCTGCAAGCTGCATGGAAACTTTTGAAAGACACCATAATAGAGGCTCAACTTAAATGTATACCCCCAATTAAAAAACACAGGGAACCCCAACCCAGGGATCTGTTTACATCTCAAGCAAACAGGAAATGCACCACATATTGCTCCAGGGAAGCCTTCGGTTACCCCTCCCAGGTTGACGCTCTGCTTCTTCCTTGATCAGACCAGTTCAACTATGCCTTTCCTCCGCTATCACTCCTGCCATGAGTTCAACGCTAAATCCGGCAGGACAGAACATAAGGTCATTCTGATCTTCCACTTCTGGTCCACACAGTTTTGGTTTCCCAACCTCCTGTGCACGTCATCCTAACCACCAATCATACTCCCAACGTTTCCAGAGCTCCTGACCGGCTCTTGGAACGGCAAGATCAAGCATCCCGATCTGTGTCTGCTTCAATTCAGGCCTTGGTATTTGGATGGGCATTGTCCTTAGAAAGTTCATATTCCATAGCGCTGCGAGACATCCTTTCTAATAGTAGAAAGGACTCTGCTAGATGTTACCTAGCTAAATGGAAGTGCTTTTCTTCTTGGGCACATCAAAGAGGCATTCTCCGAGAAACCGCATATATTCCTCTCATCTTGGACTATATCCTCTCTTTGAAGACATCAGGCTTGTCCATCAGGTCCTTGCAAGTCCAATTGGTGGCAATCAGTGCATACCATCCACCTTCTCAGGGCTACTTGTTTTTCACGCATCCACTGGCCAATAGATTCTGGAAAGGCCTCATCAGAACCTTCCTTCCTATTCAGATGCCTACTCCCCAGTGGTACTTAAACCTTATTGTATCTGCAAAGAACAAAACCAATCAGGAAATCCCCAAGACTATCCATTTCTGTAGCAGAAAAAATCAACTGTACCCAGAGAATCTCCAAATGGATCTCTGGCTTCATTCTATTCTATCAGCTATTGAACCTTCCCTTCCCTCCCCGTGGGGTAAGAGCTCATTCCACCAAAGCACAAGCTACACCTATTGCATCACTTCAGGAGGTACCCCTCCTTAACATCTGTAAAGCAGCCACGTGGGGCTCCATTCACGTGAGACATTATGCCCTGCTGCAGGATTCCTCTGCTAATGCCTCCTTTGGGACGGTGGTCCTCTGCTCAGCTCTACCCTGTACATCCTCACACCTTCCTCCTACTTAGGTCCTGCTTGTCAGTCACCAACAGTGGAGTACAGTAGGGACCATCACTGAAAGAAGGAGAGATTACTGACCTGAAACTTTGAGATGTGTGGTCCCTATCCGTATTCCACTACTGTATTCCTATACCCACTACCCACCCTCTTTCCCCTCTGCTTCCACTCTTATCTGATCCGTGGTAGAGAAGGAACTGGAAAGGCGGACGATCTGCCCAGCCCTTTATCCCCTTGGGCAGAGACACGAGGTGAACCAGGCTGCATGCGCAGACCAACGAACTACTTTCAAGTTCTTTGGCTCTGGGTGCATGGTGCACATGCATAACCCACAGTTCACATATCTCAAAGAACCTTCAGTTATAGGTCAGTAACCTCCCTGTGATGGGTTGGACCCTCCGTCCGAGTTGCCACCTGATATACTGGGGTCCCACTGAGCGTGCCCGTTCCACCAGCCTGGGATTTCTCACCCTGCTCTTGCTGTGCCAGGCCCTCAAGCCATCTCTAGCACACACAGGTAAGGCCACCCCCAGCTACAGAATCAGACTGAAATCAGCTCCGTGTGGGAGGATTCTGCTAAGGGATTTACCGGCACTCACGTTCACCCCTCCTTTGGGGTGTAAACCCAGAATAATATTGTCTTGCACTGTATAGAGAGATCTGCACAGCGCAAGCTCGTAAAAATTGCCCCCTCCCTCAATGTGGAGGGAGATATACACAGCTTTTTGCCTCCCCTTCCCTCCCGCGCGATATGAATTGCACAAATTGGTTGGTAGAAAACAAAGACAAGTGTATTAACTACAAAGGACAGATTAAGTGATTATAAGTGATAGCAAACAGATCAAAGCAGATTACTAAGCAAATAAAATAAAACACGTAAAATAGGCTTAATACATTAAAGAAATTGGCTACAAATAGTAATTTCTCACCCTAAATGTTAGAGTTATGCAGGTTACAGAGTTTCTTGAAGGTAAACTGCACTGCTTGCAACTTAAATCTCCAGGTATACCCTTCACGGACTTACCTTTTTCAGCCTGGTCCAAGTCCTTCTCCCCTGATCAGTCTTAGGTGTTTACAGCAGTCATCCTGGGCAGGGATCCAGGGAAGAACCGGCGACCATGATTAACTCACTCTCCAGCCTTAAATAGAATTTACATGTGTCGTGAATCTTTTGTTTCCCAGTCTGACTCCCAACCCCCTCTTAATGGAAAAACACTGAAAGCCCAAGATGGGGGTCTAGTACCAGGTGACAAGATCACATGACCTTGCAGTGTCAAAGCAACCATGAGACAAGGTTTATTTGGAAGATGAGAGATCAGCATCTTCAAAGACTCATTCCATTGTCTTTCCTAATGGCCCATTCAGGCTGATTGCCTACTGTCTTGTGGGCATTTCCCAGATACAAACACTTTTGCAATTGATACAGAGCTGATAGTCCTAACTTCAGATACAGCAATGATACATACAAATAGGATAATTTAGTTGGGGTTGGTCCTGCTTTGAGCAGGGGGTTGGACTAGATGACCTCCTGAGGTCCCTTCCAACCCTGAGATTCTATGATTCTATGCTAATCATATTCAGTAAATCATAACCTTTCCAATGATATTTCACGAGACCCATCAACCCGGTCTCTCTTATCCACTATTTTACTGACACCATTCAAAGAATTTTAACAATGAGATGCTGTTTTCCGTTTGCAGAAACCATGCTTGTTAGACCCAATCATATCATGATTTTCCAAGTGTTTCTATTCTATTTTTAATGATTGTTTTAGCTTTATATCTGTAACTGGCTAATTGGCTTACTGGTCTTCACTTTCCTAGGTCACCCCAGAACATTTTTATATATAGGTACACTTGCTATCCTCCAGCCCTCCAGTACAGTAGCTATTTTTAATGGATAGCAAAAATAGGTGAGTGCCTCACTAGAGATGATTTGTACTGCAATAGCAAGCCCTCTGGCTGACTTAGGTGTTGTACTGTGCTGGAGGGATACTAACTGGGATCATTTAGTACTTTGCTGGTGATTAAAAGTGAATGCAGAAAAGAGAATCTTGAGAACTTGGGGAAAACATCATTTTATGGTAATTTTAAGGAGTTTGCTGATAAATTACACCTTTTACTTTTAGTGTATTAGATTAGTTGGCCCTTTTATTAAGTCTGTTTTCCTGTTGCTGTGATGGCATAGAAACAATAAGTTCCCCCTGATTATAGTAACATGCATGAATTAAGACAAAATACGAACTGACTTAAACTGCTGCTCTGTACTGGACAATAATTCAAGGGGCAGACACTACTAGATTTGGAAGACTGTTTCAGTCAGAGGATTGGTGCCCTCTTAATTCCATCAGATTTGATGTGGTGAGAAATTCAGTATAGTAACTGACTGGGAGGTGAAGTAAGGTTCAGCAATGATCAGCACAAGGGAAACTTAATGTAGCCACTTCAGAAAAATGCTTTTTATCATTGTTCTCAAGCCATCCTTCAATATACCATGCATTAAGATCAGCTTCCAGCGGGATCCCCTCATTCTGAGTGTTCAGTCATACAGACAATATCCTACTATGATAGAATTGTGATGAGTTTAGCTTAAAATGAATGAACCACCTGTGCTTTCTAAGGATTGTCCCTCTAGTGCCTTGACATGGATCCAGTTAATTTCAGGTCCTGTTGGACTCTTGTTTGGCAGCCAGTGGGGTTGAAAAGTGATATGATAGTGATGAGTATCAGCAGGAGAGTTAATGGTTCTTTACTGAATTCCAAGAATCTCTATAATTGGCTTTAGATTTACTGAGTACAAGCACTGCATTAAAACATGACTTTTTTCACTGAATTATATTAAATTACTTCATTTGTAAATTATCACAATAGAGTATGGAATGCATTTCACATTGTCCCCAAATACTACCCAGCTTTATGGTTCATAAGAAACCTGAGGATATGGAGCTACCTGATACCCTTGGAGACTAAAACACCATTGTTGCTTTAAAGTTGATGAAGATATTTACATGTTATAGCTCCACATCCCAAGTTTGGCATAGCAATTTTGAAGCAAATGTTAAACCTCTTCAGATCACACGGTAATGTTCCCTATTGTTTCTGTTAGGTGCACTTACATATGTAGGAACTTGATACCATGAATTTTGATCCTTTCATGCAACATGAAGTAATTTGTGTGACTTAACATCTGTGGGGATTTGCCGTTTTCCAGGTAAATCGCTTTAATAAGGTGGAGGACCGAGCAATTTTTATCACTGATCGACACCTTTATAAAATGGACCCTATGAAGCAGTACAAGGTGATGAATACCACCCCACTTTACAATGTAAGTATGAGGACTGGAATCCAATGACTTCAGAGTTCTAATCTCAGGCTCTGACACACACACTCCCTCTAGTCTTGAACAAGGCACTTAATTCACTCAGTTTCCCCTCCTGTAAAATTGAGATAATACCTACATTTGCATCACTTATGTGTGTAATGTTTGTCAAGCACTTTGAAGATGTAAAGCACTATTTAAATGCTGCTAAATAATGTTGTTCCTCTTAATTCCAATACTTAATATGAAGGCCAGAAACCAAACTACTCGTTATGTTTTCCTCTTCAAATTGTTTTATTGTTTGTGTACAGTGCACTGCAGGATCGTGGTCCCATAAAATGAGGTTGGAAAGTCACAGCAGCTCTAACTCAGAATTTCCATGCCTTTGTGGGTTTCTCTGACCCTTAATGTTTGAACGCTCGTTGATAAAACGTATATTAAATAGTAAACAGAGCCAAATATTGGATTGGAGTATCTGGTCCTCAGGCTAGCAGAGACTTAGCTCACATTGACAAAGCAGGAGATTATCACTGGTGGAGAAGGGGTGGAAAGAGCTGACCTTTTAGCTCCTCAGTGTCCCTTTTAGCTGATTTGCTACTGCTTAATTTTCACAGCCTGAGTTAAACCTGCTGTAGTTACTACAAAACTTCACGAGCTGGTTGGGCTACTTTGGCAATGTCACAGCTGTACAGAGTCCCACTGAATGTACGGCTGGGATTTCATCCATAAATCTGGGTATTCCTTTATTGTAAATGACAGTGAAAATGGGGAATGAATAATATTTGCTGCATATGTAGCCATAGTTGGTAGCTCCCTCCCGCAACCTTAGCATTGGTCTTTTACTCCCCATCCAGCCCTGCTGCATGCTTTGCTCTTCAACCAGCCAAGAAGTGCCCCGGTGGCTCATGACCACACACCCTAGCTCACTGCCGGATGGGTTAACATCTGCCTGTGTTAGCCACTTGTTCTGATAAGAATAGCTATTGCAATAGAGCATTGTCATGGCATCAGTGCCTCCTTCTTTGAAAACAGGCCTTGCCTCTAAGTTTATGTAGCAGCTGTGGAGCGTTTTCCTGTGCTGCTGATCTGTTCCATTCACATTATTTCCTAATTGTACAAAATGAAATTGTCAGCAGGTTTGATTGCGGGATGGCTGACTCCAGCCAACCCAAGCCAACTTATTAAAATATATAAGGTATCTAAAAAGCAAACTGTACTTTCGAAGCAAGCTGCTGGCTTTTATTTTTGTTTGAAGGAATCAAAATTCATCTGATCTCTGAATTAATGAAAATCTGATTTCTGATTTATGTTCTAGTGAGCAGCTGTGAGCTTGCTATCCCATTGTCTCAAACCAAATGGTTAGATCAATACAAGTAACTTGCTACATTGGTAATTGAAATAAGTCCACATTTATCAGATGACCATTGTCATCTTGCTTTTGAAATAAGTGTTTGACATTAAACCTTTATGGAAGATAAATATTAAAGGCTGAGCTTTGCCTCTGCATTCACCTAGCAGAGGGAGACCATATTATTCTGTAACAATGTTCTATGCCTTGATGCTGACAGCTATCAGCCTGAGCACAGCATGGCTTGCTTGGAAAACTTCTTAATGTTTAAAAAATTGAAGGTTACAAATAAGTCAGATGTACAGTCTTGTGCAAGTTGCCTGGAAAACACATTTTGGGTGAGAATAGCTTGTTGTTGGAGTCCTTCACGTAAAATGTATGTTTAAAATAGAACATTCACATGAATGGAGTGAGGATTTCCTGGAAGTGCTAGCTAAGGGCACTAGTTACACTGGTCTCAATCTGGACTCCTGTATTGAACAATCTCCTCAATCTAAATAATTGTGAAGAGACCTTGGGGTATTTTGTAAAAGGGGTAATGGAGCAAAATGAAAATGTTCTGTGAAGCATAGAGACCTCAGAATGTTACTCTTCTGTATTGGAAATGCTTTATATGAGCATGTCTCCTTCAAACACTGTAATAGTAAATCACTGCTTTTCAATCCTGGGCCCCTCTTCATATATGTTTTAATTACAGGGAACGACCCTTGGGAATATTAGAAAAGGACCAAAGAAATTGCATCACAGTGCTGAGGCATGCTGCCTGAATCCTCGTCATACTGATTTACTGTTGAGCTAGTGGTATCCTGCAGGAATGGGCAGTGAGGAGAAGAGGATGCAGAGTTGAGATGATTTAGACACAATATGTGAAATGTTTACCGGGCCCCCTAAATTAAACCCATGCCTGTGATTTTTGCTCAAGCTCATCCATCATTTCTTTCTATTTATAGATTTGTTTCGTACCTTATCTAGTGATTTGAATGTTTGCAGTTTGTCCCTTACCATTTGAGCTGCCTTGTATAGTTCTCATTTTTCAGCACATATGGTCTCTTCAATAATAGGACTGTTTTTTATATTGGTGTATATTTTGATGAGGGAGGTGGCATAAGTAGCCAATTAATGATACAGGTGTTTTTCTTTGTTGAAAAAACACAGTTATTTGGATTGATGTGGATGTTTTAAAGAAGTAAATGAATTACCACCAGCCTCTGTGCTTGCTCTATTAGATGTTCCTTGCTAGAAAGATATATGTTCATCCGGAAGATGGATTGCCCTTCTAATGTGTATGAGGGTGAACCCGGCTGAAATTCATCTGCCTGCCAGCAATACTCACTATCAACATTTCTAAGGAACCCTATCAACATGGCAACATCCTTAGGGATGGTGTTTCCATGGAGATCTCATTGGAGACAGTCAGCTGATGTCTGGTGCTACCCGTGAACTTGTTTTTAGCTCAAGCAGCCATCCCGTAGTTTCCCATTTTCTTTAACTGCTTATTGCACATCTGTAATGGCAAAGACTGTCCCTTAATGAATGACTGGTTAATGCAATTCAGATCCTGGATTTTGTATGGTCTCCTTGTCTCTTTACAAAGGAGTCTTTGATTTTGTGTATAGAATTACAAACCATATTTGTTTGAATATGCTAGACACTGAGGAATCTGGCATTAATTACTCTGGAAACTTACTTATATATTATTACAAACACACAACTTGAATTTTTTTAAATAAAATCTAGGCAGAAAAAAACCCTTAAAGCTCTCTGGAAAAGGGGAAAATTCAAAGGATTTTGGTATTTTTGTTTCAGAGATGTCTTCCTTACTCCCAATCTATTACAGCCTTATCAGGATTAAAGTGTTCTATTTTGAGATTCTGCTATAAAGTGAGTGTGCTGGTAATAGTTTTAATGCAGCATTCATTTTAGTCTCCCCTACAGAGGGGGGAAACTGATTTTTCAAGATGGCAGAGGGCAGTTTAAAGGTGATTGACAAAGCAGTGGAAGGAATCTCTTTTTTGGCTACCTTTCACAGTATATACATATATTTATGATTTTTAAAAAGGATAGATGTTCAGAGTTTGGAGTTTTTCCTGACCTTCACAACTAACATCCCGGAAAACTGAAAGATTACCATTCTTTGTACTTAGTGAGACAATTTTCTTTCCTTTTTATGTGCTATCTTCAAGATTTGGTGTTAATTTTTTAAGCCTGAAATAGAAAAACATGAGAATTCTTAGTTCAAAGGCTGTTGGCCTCCTAAAGCAGCTCAGTTAATTATTAATTTTTAAACAGGCTTTTAAAATTCATTAATTCAGTTCATTCTCTCCCTTCCCCCTCCCCCCCCCCCCCATTAGATGCACATTTAAAGCCCAGATAGCACTAACCCATGGGGCTCTATTGTGATCACTGGCGTGATATTTAAACATGCAAATTAATTTTAAGGGACACTGTACACGCAGGCAGCTGACAATTTCCATGCATAAAGTGTGACTTGTTTAAAAATTGTTTTATAATCTTTTTAAGTATTGTGGGTAGTGGAGAGTAAAATCCTATTGTGTGCAGGAGATCACTGCTGGGTATTTGGCATATTAAAATGAGTCTCTACAGTTTGTGTGAAAGCTTAGTCCAGAAGCAGTGAGCTGCTCTCAGATCAGTACAGCATGGGCACCTCTGAAGAGGGTGAATAGTCCAGGACGCTCTTGTGCCAGAGATCTGTCCAAAATTTGGTGGCGGCTACTGTGGTGTTCATTACATATACTTTCGGGGGATGCCACAGTAGCGTTAAGCCTTTGACTGGCTTTGTGGGAGGATTCTTAGACCAGCTCTGAAAATCAGGCAGGCTTCTCAGGGTACAGAGTAGTCTGACAGGATTAGCATGTATATTTGATCACAGGAGATGGGAGTTTATAGAAGGAAATTCTTTTAGAAAAGAAGGCCTCAGGACTTTCAGGTTCCACCAGTATTATGCTTATAAGGCTCTTCCACTTCATTTTTAGAGGATGAGCATGTTCTCCGTGTCTCCAGACATTTCTGGAAAGGAGCCCTGCAGTCCCTGATGAGGCTTTCAGAAGCTAAATTTCCAGAGAAGAATGTCTGCTGTGTCTGATCTTTGTGGAGTTTACTGGTTGTTTTTTTTCCCCTGGGGGGTCTCTTGATTTTCCTATTTCCTTATATCTTGTATATTATCTGCACGTTGTTAAATACAAAGGGCTACATTAGATTGTTAGCTTGAGATAAAAAAGGGGCTCTCAGCCGTGCGACCATTCTGCTGCTGGCTTCCTTTGGAAAGGAAAAGCAGGGTTGTGGGCCTACTGTCACCTGGCATAATGGCATCCCTCCAAAGATACTTGGTGGTCGGCACTCCAAACAATTGGAAACAGGCTCCTCCATTCTCAGAGGGGGGCACAGCACCTAGCAGAATGGGGTCCTGGTTAATGACCTGGGCTCCTAGGTGCTATGATAATACAAATAATAAATAGTACTAGTAATCCCACAGAGAGTTGGGCCAGACTGAGTAAGGTCTCGGGAGTCTATTCGTCTCCTTTGCTTCGACTGCTGGCTTCCAGGATAATGTGTAGTTTCAATCTTCCCTTCCTTCCCTTGAATTTTTCTGGGGTTTCACGGGGAGCATTGAAAAAGCCATGCATGCTAAACTTTCTCATGGAAAAATTTAGTTCTGTGATCCTTTCAGAGCTGAAAACTGAAAAGATGGGATAGCGTACTGAAGTAGATGATCAAAATTAAAGATGGAAAAGATGTATTAGATTTAGTCAGTTCCTCTGGTAGTGGAGGATTGTTACTAAGGTATATGCCATAAGACTATTCTGTGCTTTCTCTCTGCAGTTGATGGGATTGAGTGTCTCCAATGGAAAGGACCAGCTTGTGGTCTTCCACACAAAGGATAACAAAGACCTCATTGTCTGCCTCTTCAACAGACAGCCAACTAATGAAAGCAGAATTGGAGAGCTGGTTGGAGTCCTGGCAAACCACTTCAAGAGGTCAGTTATTCTGTGAAAATTCGGAATCCAGCTCATCAGATCTGTGAGGTCCCTTTAAGTTGTTTGATGAACTTGCTTTATATCAGCGCTGACTCATTATACTGTATTCATTCAAATATTGTATTGCCTCTATATAAATCCATGGTACACCCACACCTTGAATACTGCATGTAGATGTGGTCGCCACATCTCAAAAAAGATATATTGGAATTGGAAAAGGTTCAGAAAAGGGCAACAGAAATGATTAGGGGTGTGGAATGGCTTCCGTATGAGGAGAGATTAATAAGATTGGGACTTTTCAGCTTGGAAAAGAGCCGACTAAGGGGCGATATGATTGAGGTCTATAAAATCATGACTGGTGTGGAGAAAGTAAATAAGGAAGTGTCATTTACTCCTTCTCATAACACAAGAACTAGGGGTCACCAAATGAAAGTAATAGGCAGCAGGTTTAAAATAAACAAAAGGAAGTATTTCTTCACACAATGCACAGTCAACCTGTGGAACTTCTTGCCAGAGACTGCTGTGAAGGCCAAGGTTGAACCTTTAACAGGGTTCAAAAAAGAACTAGATAAATGCATGGAGGATAGGTCCATCAATGGCGTCCCTAGCCTCTGTTTGCCAGAAGCTAGGAATGAGTGGCAGGGGATGGATCACGTGATGATTACCTGTTTTGTCCATTCCCTCTGAGGCACCTGGCATTGTCCACTGTCAGAAGACAGGATTCTGGGCTAGATGGACCTTTGGTCTGACCCAGTATGGCCGTTCTTATGTTCCAACGTTATAGATGAGCAGAAATTCAAGTAGATGAAGATGTGTATTCCACTTAGGGTACGTCTATACTACAGAATTAGGTCAAATTTATAGAAGTCGATATTTTAAAACCCGAATTTATGGAATCGATTGTGTGTGTCCCCACACACAAGCGTTAAGACCATGAGGTCGATTGACTGTGTCCACAGTAGCAGGGCTAGCATCGACTTTCGGAGCATTGCATTGCGGGTAGCTATCCCACAGTTCCCGCAGTCTCCGCCGCCCATTGGAATTCTGGGTTGCGATCCCAAAGCCTGATGGGGCAGAAAACATTGTCGCTGGTGGTTCTGGGTACATGTCATCCCTCCCTCCCTCCCTCCCTCCGTGAAAGCAATATTTTTCGCGCCTTTTTTCCGGGGTTTCCGTGTTTGCTACGGAAGCCTGCTCAGCTCACAATTACCGTACATCTCCAGCGTACGCCTGGACATTAGGTCTAGTGGGGATTCAGTCACACTATAATACGGGCAGAGGGATAGCTCAGCGTTCTGAGCGTTGGCCCGCTAAACCCGGGGTTGCGAGTTCAATCCTTGAGGGGGCCATTCCGCCTGAGGCTGGTAGTCACGGGACTACACAGCAGAAGCTCCTTGCCTTCTAGCTGCAGATGGTGCAATATGCCATAAATGGTCGTGGTCGCGGGACCATACAGCAGAAGCTCCTTGCCTTCTCGCAGCAGATTGTACAATATGATTGGTATTCGTGTGCTCCTGGCCGGCGGCCTATGGTGTGGCTGGCCGGGGGTGCTTGGACATAAATGGGAGTGACCAGAGTGACTCTGGTCATTCTCTTTTTTACGTTTTGTTTAAGGGAGATTCAGTAATGCCTGGAACACGGGCGGAGGGATAGCTCAGCGGTCTGAGCGTTGGCCCGCTAAACCCGGGGTTGCGAGTTCAATCCTTGAGGGGGCCAGGAGATGATGATGGATATCAAGCATATTGTACCATCTGCTGCTAGAAGGGAAGGCGCCTCCTTGCTCACCGCATATTGTACCATCTGCAGCTAGAAGGAAATGAGCCTAACCCTTGCTCCCCCCTCCCTCCGTGAAAGCAACTGAGGGGGGAGCAAAAAATCCTTTCGCGCCTTTTTTCATATGGGTGCCATATTGCTGACTCCATTGTTATCCACCCGCTGCTTCTGCTGCCACTCTGCTGTCCTGCAAACAGCATACCAGGGAAAGCATGGAGCACGATCAGATCACCGCGGCTGTTCTCGCCGTTATGAACACCACGCGCATTGTCCAGGAGTATATGCAGAACGAGAACCAGGAGCTGCTAGAGCTACAGCAGGCGAGGAGGCGACAGCAGCGCCCTGAGGACAGTGATGAGGACATGGACACAGACCTCTCTCAAAAAAGGCCCCCCCGCAAGGTGGACATCATGGTGGTAATGGGGCTTGTTGATACAGTGGAACGCTGATTCTGGGCCCGGGAAACAAGCACAGACTGGTGGGACCACATAGTGCTGCAGGTCTGGGATGAATCCCAGTGGCTGCGAAACTTTCGCATGCGTAAGGGCACTTTCATGGAACTTTGTGAGTTGCTTTCCCCTGCCCTGAAGCGCCAGAACACCAAGATGAGAGCAGCCCTCACAGTACAGAAGCGACTGGCGATAGCCCTGTGGAAGCTTGCAACGCCAGACAGCTACCGGTCAGTCGCGAATCAATTCGGAGTGGGAAAATCTACAGTGGGGGCTGTTGTGATGCAAGTAGCCAGGGCGATCACCAAGCTGCTGGTACCAAGGGTTGTGAGTCTGGGAAATGTGCAGCTCATACTGGATGGCTTTGCAGCAATGGGGTTCCCGAACTGTGGTGGGGCGATAGACGGAACCCATATCCCTATCTTGGCACCGGACCACCAAGCCAGCGAGTACATAAACCGAAAGGGTTACTTTTCAATAGTGCTGCAAGCACTGGTGGATCACAAGGGACGTTTCACCAACATCAATGTGGGATGGCCGGGAAAGGTACATGACGCTCGCATCTTCAGGAACTCTGGTCTGTTTCAGCTGCTGCAGCAAGGGACTTTCTTCCCAGACCAGAAAATAACCGTTGGGGATGTTGAGATGCTTATAGTTATCCTTGGGGACCCAGCCTACCCCTTAATGCCATGGCTCATGAAGCCATACACAGGTAGCCTGGACAGTAGTCAGGACCTTTTCAACTATAGGCTGAGCAAGTGCAGAATGGTGGTGGAATGTGCATTTGGTCGTTTAAAAGCTCGCTGGCGAAGTTTATTGACTAGGTTAGATCTCAGCGAAACCAATATTCCCATTATTATTACTGCTTGCTGTGCGCTCCACAATATCTGTGAGAGTAAGGGGGAGACGTTTATGGCAGGGTGGGAGGTTGAGGCAAATCGCCTGGCCACTGGTTATGCGCAGCCAGACACCAGGGCTATTACAAGAGTACAGCAGGGTGCGTTGCGCATCAGGGAAGCTTTGAAAACCAGTTTCATGAATGGCCAGGCTGCTGTGTGAAAGTTCTGTTTTTCCCCTTTAATGAAAAGCCCCGCCCCTTCATTCTCTCTAGTTCCCTTTACCCAAACCGCCCTGCCCTCCCCCCCTCGATCACCGCTCACAGAGGAAATAAAGTCATTGTTGCTTAAAAATCATGCATTCTTTATTAATTCATAAAACAAAGAGGGGGAACTATGGGGCTAACTGCCACAGTCTCCCGGGATAGCTGGTGGAGGAAGGGAAGCACCAGGATGGGTGGTGGAGGAGGGGATGAGGGAAGGACAAGGACACACAGCACTTTAAAACTTATTGAATGCCAGCCCTTTCTTGCTTGGACTGTTCTCTTGACTTGAGTGGTTGGGTGCACGGAGGCCGCCCAAACGCGTTCTTGGGCGTCTCGGGGATGAGGTTATGGGACTCGGGAAGGAGGGCTGTTGGTTACACAGGGGCTGTAGCGGCGGTCTGGGCTCAGGCGGCCTTTCCTGAACCGTACGCCTTTCCTCAGCCATAAGCCGGAGGATTTCCGTTTGATCCTCCAGTAGCCTCAGAATTGCATCCTGCCTTCTCTCTGCACACTGACGCCACCTACTCTCTTCATCCCGCCGCTGTCTCTCTTCATCCCGCCAGTCATTGTCTTCAGCACGCCACCTGTCCGCACGATCAAATTCTGCCTTCCTGGACTCCGACAGTGTCTGCCTCCACGCATTCTGCTGGGCAGCTTCAGTGTGGGAGGATTCCATGAGTTCTGAGAACATTTCATCTCGATTCCTTTTTTTTTTTACTTCTAATCTTCGCTAGCCTCTGGGACGGTGATGAAGGGGGTGGCGTTGAAACATTTGCAGCTGCGGGAGGAAACAAACGGGAGAGGAGTAGTTTAAAAGACACATATTAGAGAACAATGCTCCAAACATTACATATCACATATGCATTTGGTCCAAGGTTGCACTTTGCCTGTTATATTGAGGGTCTGCCGGTTTGGTGTGAGAGATCACACAAGCAGGTCCGGCGGGCAACAGAATTCGGCTTGCAGGCAGCCATGGTAAGCCACAGTCTATAGGCTTCTTTAACCTTCATAACATGTGGGAATGTTTTCAAACAGCAACCCCCTCATTTCCCATAACAAACAGCCTTTGGGCTGGCAATTTAAAACTGGTTGGCAATTGAAAAGGGAGGGGCAGCGGTTTTCGGGTTAACGTGCAGCGTGAACCTAATCGACACCCCCCCCCCCCACACACACACACACACAGACACACATCCAAGATGTTCGCTGTTCCCCCTCCCCCCACCGCGTGGGTCACAGCGGGGAAGATTTCCGTTCAGCCACAGGCAAACAGCCCAGCAGGGACGGAGCCCCTCTGAATACCCCCTTAATAAAATTCCCCTATTTCAACCAGGTGACCATGAATGATATCACTCTTCTGAGGATAACACAGACAGATAAAGAACGGATGTTGCTTGAATGCCAGCAAACACCAGGACCATACGCCGCCATGCTTTGCAAAGCAATGATTCCAGACTACGTGCTACTGGCCTGGCGTGGTAGAGTGTGTTACCACGGAGCACAGGATAAGGCTGCCCTCCCCAGAAACCTTTTGCACAGGCTTTGGGAGTGCATCCAGGAGATCTTTCTGGAGATGTCCCCGGAGGATTTCTGCTCCATCCCCGAACATGTTAACAGACTTTTCCAGTAGCTGTAGCTGTACTGGCCGTGAATTGATCATTAAACACGCTTGCTTATAAAACATGTATTAATTAACAGAGGTACACTCACCAGAGGCACCAGAGGTCCCTTCTCCTGCATCGAGCATGCCTTGGGTGGGTTCGTAGGGTACTGGCTCCAGGGTGACAAAGAGTTCCTGGCTGTCGGGGAAAAGGGCTTCTCCACTTCCTTGCTGTGTCTGGGCGCTATTTTCAGCATCATTATCATCATCATGCTCCTCTGTGGTTTCTGATGATCCACATACGGAGTCATACCACATGGGTGGGTCAGTGCTGGCTGCACCTCCTAGAATGGCATGCAGCTCATCATAGGAGCGGCATGTCTGGGGCTCTGACCCAGAGCGTTTGTTTGCATCTCTGGTTTTTTGGTAGGCTTGCCTGAGCTCCTTAATTTTCACGCGGCACTGTTGCGCGTCCCTGTTGTAGCCTCTGTCCTGCATGCCCTTGGAGACTTTGGCATATGTATTGGCGTTTCTTCTTTTGGACCGTAGCTCTGCTAGCACGGTTTCGTCTCCCCATACAGCGATCAGATCGCGTACTTCACCATCGGTCCATGCTGGAGCTCGTCTTCGGTTCTGGGACTCCATTATGGTCACCTCTGCTGATGAGATCTGCGCTCACCTGCAGCTCACCACGCTGGCCAAACAGGAAATGAAATTCAAAAGTTCGCGGGGCTTTTCCTGTCTACCTGGGCTCAGACTGCTGTCCAGAGCGGTCAAATGTTGCACTGTGGGATAGATCCAGGAGGCCAATACCGTCGAATTGCGTCTTCACTAGCCTACATCGATTCGGCAATATCGATTTAAGCGCTAATCCCCTCGTTGGGGGTGGAGTGGCGAGATCGATTTTAAGAGCCCTAGAAGTCGATGTTAAGGGCTTCGTCGTGTGGACGTGTGCACGGATCAATCGAAATAACGCTAATAAATTCGACCTAAACTCGTAGTGTAGACCAGGGCTTAGGTGTGTGCGTGCGCAGTGTGTCAGAGCCAGAGATATTGCCTAGCAGTACCCATAGAGGGGTGGCTCTCGTGGCTGTGGTCCCTCTTCTGGCTATATGAGGTGGTTCTGCCCCGACCCGCCTCAGTTCCTTCTTACAGCCTGTGATTGTAGCCTCACCACCTCGCAGATAGTCTAGTTTCTTATTGTATATACCTAGTAGTAAGTGTTAGCTAGTAGTCTGTTTTCCCCAGTGATGCCCTTACCAGGGTTTAAACATTGTCCTTTGTGTGGAGGAGCAATCCCCAATAGAGAGCAACACCACATGTGGGGATCAGTCTCTGTGAGGCCCATCTCAAGGAGCATTGCATGATCTGTAGGTCATTCAAGAAAAGAACTCAGGTGGCTCGGGACCTTTGCTTCAGGCAGTACCTGCTTCAACAGGCCATGCAGCCTGATCTGGTACTGAAGCTGTCATCAGGTTGAAGATCACCCTTGTGCTCCATGAGCGCTGCCACTTCACGTTCTGGAGCAGGCGCCTCTCGAAAGAAACGGAGGAGCCATTCCCTGTGGACTGCACAGAGGGAAAGGTTGTATAAGACCAATTGAAACAGCTACAGTCTTGGGGTGACTCTTCCAAGGGTCGGTGCTGGGGCCGGTTTTGTTCAATATTTTCATCAACGATCTGAAGGATGGTGTGGACTGCACCCTTAGCAAGTTTGCAGATGACACTAAACTGGGAGGAGTGGTTGATACACTGGAGGGTAGGGATAGGATACAGAGGGACCTAGACAAATTAGACGATTGGTCCAAAAGAAATCTGATGAGGTTCAACAAGGACAAGTGCAGAGTCCTGCACTTAGGACGGAAGAATCCCATGCACTGCTATAGACTAGGGACCGAACGGCTGGGCAGCGGTTCTGCAGAAAAGGACCTAGGGGTTACAGTGGACGAAAAGCTGAATATGAGTCAACAGTGTGCCCTTGTTGCCAAGAAGGCTAACAGCATTTTGGGCTGTATAAGTAGGGGCATTTCCAGCAGATCGAGGGACGTGATTATTCCCCTCTATTTGGCACTGGTGAGGCCTCATTTGGAGTACTGTGTCCAGTTTTGGGCCCCACACTACAAGAAGGATGTGGATAAATTGGAAAGAGTCCAGCGGAGGGCAACAAAAATGATTAGGGGGCTGGAGCACATGACTTATGAGGAGAGGCTGAGGGAACTGGGATTGTTTAGCCTGCAGAAGAGAAGAATGAGGGGGGATTTGATAGCTGCTTTCAACTACCTGAAAGGGGGTTCCAAAGAGGATGGATCTAGACTGTTCTCAGTGGTAGAAGATGACAGAACAAGGAGTAATGGTCTCAAGTTGCAGAGGGGGAGGTTTAGGTTGGATATTAGGAAAAACTTAGTAGGGTGGTGAAGCACTGGAATGGGTTACCTAGGGAGGTGGTGGAATCTCCTTCCTTAGAGGTTTTTAAGGTCAGGCTTGACAAAGCCCTGGCTGGGATGATTTAGTTGGGGTTGGTCCTGCTTTGAGCAGGGGGTTGGACTAGATGAACTCGGGAGGTCCCTTCCAACCCTGGGATTCATAGAATCATAGAATCGCAGGGTTGGAAGGGACCTCAGGAGGTCATCTAGTCCAACCCCCTGCTCAAAGCAGGACCAAACCCAATTAGATCATCCCAGCCAGGGCTTTGTCAAGCCTGACCTTAAAAACATCTAAGGAAGGAGATTCCACCACCTCCCTAGGTAACCCATTCCTGTGCTTCACCACCCTACTAGTGAAAAAGTTTTTCCTAATATCCAACCTAAACCTCCCCCTCTGCAACTTGAGACCATTACTCCTTGTTCTGTCATCTTCTACCACTGAGAACAGTCTAGATCCATCCTCTTTGGAACCCCCTTTCAGGTAGTTGAAAGCAGCTATCAAATCCCCCCTCATTCTTCTCTTCTGCAGGCTAAACAATCCCAGTTCCCTCAGCCTCTCCTCATAAGTCATGTGCTCGAGCCCCCTAATCATTTTTGTTGCCCTCCGTTGGACTCTTTCCAATTTATCCACATCCTTCTTGTAGCGTGGGGCCCAAAACTGGACACAGTACTCCAAATGAGGCCTCACCAGTGCCGAATAGAGGGGAATAATCACGTCCCTCGATCTGCTGGAAATGCCCCTACTTATACAGCCCAAAATGCCGTTAGCCTTCTTGGCAACAAGGGCACACTGTTGACTCATATTCAGCTTTTCGTCCACCGTACCCCTAGGTCCTTTTCTGCAGAACTGCTGCCCAGCCATTCGGTCCCTAGTCTGTAGCAGTGCATGGGATTCTTGCGTCCTAAGTGCAGGACTCTGCACTTGTCCTTGTTGAACCTCATCAGATTTCTTTTGGCCCAATCCTCTAATTTGTCTAGGTCCCTCTGTATCCTGTCCCTACCCTCCAGCGTATCAACCACTCCTCCCAGTTTAGTGTCATCTGCAAACTTGCTAAGGGTGCAGTCCACACCATCCTCCAGATCGTTGATGAAGATATTGAACAAAACCGGCCCCAGCACCGACCCTTGGGGCACTCCACTTGATACCGGCTGCCAACTAGACATGGAGCCATTGATCACTACCCGTTGGGCACGACCATCCAGCCAGTTTTCTATCCACCTTACCGTGCATTCATCCAGCCCATACTTCCTTAACTTGCTGGCAAGAACACTGTGGGAGACTGTATCAAAAGCTTTGCTAAAGTCAAGAAATAGCACATCCACTGCTTTCCCCTCATCCACAGAGCCAGTTATCTCATCATAGAAGGCAATTAGGTTAGTCAGGCATGACTTGCCCTTGGTGAATCCATGCTGACTGTTCCTGATCACTTTCCCCTCCTTTAAGTGGTTCAGAATTGATTCCTTGAGGACCTGTTCCATGATTTTTCCAGGGACTGAGGTGAGACTGACTGGCCTGTAGTTCCCCGGATCTTCCTTCTTCCCTTTTTTAAAGATGGGCACTACATTAGCTTTTTTCCAGTCATCCGGGACCTCCCCCGATTGCCATGATTTGTCAAAGATAATGGCCAATGGCTCTGCAATCACATCGGCCAACTCCTTTAGCACCCTCGGATGCAGTGCATCCGGCCCCATGGACTTGTGTTCGTCCAGCTTTTCTAAATAGTCCCGAACTACTTCTCTCTCCACAGAGGGCTGGTCACCTCCTCCCCATACCGTGCTGCGGAGATTCTATGATTCCACCTCCCTCAGGAAAAGTGTGGACTGGCACAGAGCTGGGGCTGGCATGTGGCACTGCATGGAGACTTCTAACCTTTCTCCAGTCCTGAGTTAGGGAGGTTAGAAACCCTGTACTTGTTGACTCCAGTTCCAGCGTCCAGGCATTTGTTGAGTCTGGTCCCAATGAGGGAGATGCTGGTACTGACTGTATCCATGTTGTCGGCGTACCAGGCAGCTGCAGACCTCCTAGTTTTGGGCCCCACACTACAAGAAGGATGTGGAAAAATTGGAAAGAGTCCAGCGGAGGGCTACAAAAATGATTAGGGGGCTGGAGCACATGACTTGGGCGATAGGGATAGCTCAGTGGTTTGAGCATTGGCCTTCTAAACCCAGGGTTGTGAGTTCAATCCTTGATGGGGCCATTTAGGGATCTGGGGCAAAAATTGGGGATTGGTCCTGCTTTGAGCAGCGGGTTGGACTAGATGACCTCCTAAGGTCCCTTCCAACCCTGATATTCTATGTTCTATGATCTATGATCACTTATGAGGAGAGGCTGAGGGAACTGGGATTATTTAGTCTGAAGAAGAGAAGAATGAGGGCGGATTTGATAGTTGCTTTCAACTACCTGAAAGGGGGTTCCAAAGACGATGGATCTAGACTGTTCTCGAAGGTACCAGATGACAGAACAAGGAGTAATGGTCTCAAGTTGCAGTTGGGGAGGTTTAGGTTGGATATTGGGAAAAACTTTTTCACTAGGAGGGTGGTGAAGCACTGAAATGGGTTACCTAGGGAGGTGGTGGAATCTCCTTCCTTAGAGGTTTTTAAGGTCAGGCTTGACAAAGCCCTGGCTGGGATGATTTAGTTGGCTTGGTCCTGCTTTGAGCAGGGGGTTGGATTAGAACCTCCTGAGGTCCCTTCCAACCCTGAGATTCTATGATTCTTCTGCCTTTTGTTCCCAACCTCACCATTGGTCCAGGACTTTCCTAGGGCTGCGCCATCTGTAGCTCTTCCAATTGAGCGAGCTGCTGAACCCTTGTCTGGGGCACCGCAGCACAATGCGTCTTTTCCAGTAGTGGGGGTAGAGTCAATACCGGGTTCGGTACGCAAGACCTTGTACTGGGGACCTCTTCGGCACCACTTCCGGCAGATGCCTCCTTAGTGGCTTTCACCACCCTGGATGTCAGTACAGTTGGTCACTCCGATACCTATGTTCGCATCAGGACTGACACCACTTCTAGCACTGGCATGCTCGGTACCGACAGTACCGCCTCCATCTGCATTGCTGCTGCTTGCCTCATTCAGGCGACAGATGAGTCAGATCACTTACTCGCTCCTTCCGGTCTTACTCCGCCCTTGTCATCGGGATCCCGAGGCTTCTCTGCATTCGTGTCAGGATTGTCATTCTCCCACTCCCCATTAAACAATAAGCACCAAGGAGCGCTAATGGACCATTACAGTTCCCAAGATTGGCATCCGTCTTGTGGGTGGGATAGAGTTCGCTTACCTTGTGTCTACTCGCCACCAATGCCCTGTCCATACCAATGTCCTCCTTGCGGTCACTGGGATGCTCCTCAATCACAGAGGTCCCGCTCCTCGTCTTGTTCAAAGGCAAGATCACTCGCCAGGTCTGCAGTAGTGACCGTAGATCTGCTGCAGGCCCAGGCACCAGTGGTCCTTATCCCTGTGGAGCCTCCAAAGTCCTCCGTCCAGGTGTGCCATCCCTGGAACAAGATCCAGCTTTGCCTCAGTTAAGGGCCTCATCCCCATCTCCAGACAATGCAGTGCTGCCTGGCTTATCCTCCCTTTTGTTATCAAAGGATTTTAAGGTGTACCAATACCTTTTGCACTGTGCAGCCACTTCTCTGGGCATTCAAGCAGAGTTCTTGCAAGAGAACACCCACAAATTATTGGACATTTTGCAGCCGTCTGTCCCTGGGAAAGTCACCTCCCCAATTAATGACATGTTCCTCAAACCGGCTAATGCCCTCTGAAGCACTTCAGCCTTGGTACTGCCAGCAGCTAAACGCATGAAGAAGCACAATTTCATTCCCGTGCAGGGATTTGAGGGGTTTTATTCCCATCCAGCCCCAAATTCCCTAGTCATGACTGTGGTGAACAACTAGGCCAGGCAGGGCAAATGCAAGTCCACCCCCAAGGACAGAGGTTTCAAATTATTGGACTTTGTGGGCAAGAAGATTTACATGTCTTTCCCTTACAAATGTGAATTGCTAGGCAGCAGGCTCTGCTGTCCAAATACGATTTTCTTAACGGGACAGCTATGTCGAAGTTCGCGGACCAGTTGCCTGAGGCCTCACAGGAGGTATGTTGGGCGTTTGTCATGGAAGTCTGCGTGGTGGCTAAGATGTCCTTGCAGTCTGCACTCAACATCGCGGACACCTTGACCAGGGCAATTGCTTTGTGGTCACCATGAGGACGACTTCCTCCGCTGCAGAACTCAGATATTGCACCTAATTTCCAGCAAGCCATTGAGGACTTGCCTTTCAACGGCCAAACCCTGTGTTTGGAGAAGACCAATGATACTCTGCACTCCTTCAAGGACTCCATGGCTACCCTGAGTTCCTTGGTGTTGTACATTCTGGTGGCACAGCGTGGCCTCTACGGCTCTCAGAAGCAGACTCAGTCTGGCCCACAGCACACATTTGCTCAATCTTTCCTTCTTCTGAATCAACGGTACTACTCCAGAAAGAGGGATAGATCCCACAGGAGAAAGCAGTCGGGCTCAGGGTTCAGCCAGTCCACATGCCATCTAAGTGCCCATTTTGACTCCTTGATCCAGAACACCGTTCCAGTCATTGCTCCTCCCTGCTCATCTCCCTGCCCCTTTTGGGACAGGCTGGCCCACTTTCACAGTGCTTGGGACCCAATCATTTTGGACAACTGGTTCCTAGACACTGTCAGATCGGGTTACGCCATCCAGTTC
Organism: Macrochelys suwanniensis; assembly: GCA_033296515.1. NCBI lineage: Eukaryota > Metazoa > Chordata > Testudines > Chelydridae > Macrochelys > Macrochelys suwanniensis. The sequence goes on from CM065797.1 coordinate 2,211,100, forward strand.
TTCTCCCTGCTTCCTCCCCACCCTCCTTCTCTTTCCCTCTTCAGGGACCCCGCGAATAAGATGCTGCCCCTTGAGCAGTTCAGCTCTCTTTTGGCTTTTGGGAGCAGTGGAGAAGGTTCCACCAGAGCACTGGGGTCACAGCTTCTACTCCTGTTACTTCCTGATGCCCAAATCCAAGGGAGGGGCGAGACCCATCCTGTACCTTTACAGCCTCAGCAAATATATCAGGTATATGAGGTCCTCCTTTGAGTGCTTTCTCATGTCAATTCCAAGTAGATGTGCGCGCGCTGTGTGCACAGCCGCCAGAAGATTTTTCCCCTAGCAGTACAGGTGCCCCCTGGAGTTGTGCCTTCATGGCTCCATATATAGGGTCCTGCTGACCCACTGCCTCTTCAGTTCCTTCTTACCACCAGTGACAGTCATTGGAGCTGTGTCTCTCTCTTGCTTTGGCAAGCATTTCCCCTAGTGATCTCTGGTTTTGTCAACCTGTAAATAGTTAGCATTAATTGTAGTAGTTAGCAGTGAGCTAGAGTTAGGGTTTCCCCCCGCCCACCCCAGTTCCTTTCCTTCTTGGGGTTCGGGGCATGCCTCGATCACAAGACTTTAAACCGTGTGGAACCTGCCACAAGCCTATGCCAAAGGGCGACCCCCACGACTCCTACCTGAGGTGCCTGGGGGAGACGCATCAAACAGATCGTTGCAAGATCTGCAAAGGGTTCCACTCGGGAACAAAGAAGGAAAGGGACTTCAGGCTCAAACTTCTCCTCATTATGAAGGCAGCCCTCTGTACCCAACTGGTCCTGGGCCAGCAGGACATGACACCAAGCACCTCAGCGCGGAGCGCGCCGGCCTCCATCGGAGACGCCACGGCATCGAGGAAGGACTCTACACATAGAGCCCCTCGGCACTGTCACTCCCCGGTGCTGAAACCTGCTGCGGCCACACGTCACTGCTCACACTCACCAGTGCCCCACAAGAGTGATAGAGGGCACTTGCCCACGATGGGAGCAGCAGGGACTGACAGCGCTAGTGGTGTGCATCCCATACAGGGGAATCCAGCACCTGTCTCACAGGAAACAGCACCATCGACTTCAGGCCTGCAGAGGGATCCATTGAGTCTGGTGCTGTTGGACTCTCCTGCTAGAGAGTGCCAGGTGGAGGAGTTAAAGCTCCCTTCCACCCCAGATGTATTCGAAGTGTCCAGGGACCTGATTGCCATAACAGCACCCGTAGCCCCCATTGGCCGGGCACAGCGAACCGCGGCCAGTGGGAGCCGCGATCAGCCGAACCTGCAGACGCGGCAGGTAAACAAACCGGCCGGGCGCTCCAGGGGCTTTCCCTGAACAAGCAGCGTCCCAAGTTTGGGAAAAACTGCTTTAAAGAGACAAAAGCACAGCTTATTACTTCTATTCAAACACAGCATTGAATTGGTTTAGGTTAAAAGAAAGACAAGTATATTTAATCCAAAATAATCAAAAAGAGGTTTTAAGTGAGTTCAAGCACAAGGGTAAAAGACAAAATGGTTACAAGTGAATAAAAATAACATATGCTTTCTAGAGGCTAAGATTTAACTCCACAAGCTACAGCCTTGGTTCAAGGTAGATTTCTTACCAATCTTTTTCTTTCCAGATATAGCTCACTTTCTCTCAGCCAGGACCTTCCACAGTAGTATAAGTGTCTGGTTTTCTTTGTCTCCCTAGGTGAAAGATCTTTGCCTATGCAGATTTCTCACCTATATTCAGCTCCCAGAGACTTCAGCCCCTTGCTTGAAGGACCCATCTTTCTCAGCTTGCCCGAGCTTTGACCCCTTGTGTCTGTCCAGTGATGGATGCCAAGATGGCTTCTTCTCTCTCCTCACATCTTCCTAAGCTCACTGTCTTGTTCCCAGACGCAAGATGGTCTTATGCTGTTCTTTCCTTCCTCCAGATTTCCCACCCCCCTGCTGATTCATTAGGTAAATGAGGCTTCCATTGTTTTGCATCCACCATGTATAATTTACATAGGAGATAGGTAGATATCTGCCTTCCCTTCTGTCTGGGAGAAAACCTGTTTCTCTCTCTTCATTTGGTCAGACATTAAAGCACAATATTAGTGAGTATCCATAATTTATTTGATAGTATTAATACATACATTTCACAATGATACTAATAACCAGTGCATCACATGCTTTCATAAAAGACCTTATTTGATACACTTTTATAATACAGTAAGATTGTATACAATCAGTTGATTCAATTGCTTATTGCAGGGGTGGCCAAACTTACTGACCCTCTGAGTCAGTCTTCAGAAGTTTGAGAGCCTGGCCACACCTGCTGGGGATCAGGGCTTCTGCCCCACAGAAGACACCTGCTGAGGCTCGGGGCTTCAGCCTCACTCCTGCTGAATCCCTGAGCCCCAGCAGGCATGCCCCTGAAGCCCAAGACTCCCTCCCTGTTGGGCAGAAGCCCCTACCCCATCACCCTACCCCTACCCCATCACCATCATTGGCAGAGGCCCTGGAGGTTTTTCGCCTTCCTCTGCAGCATGGGGCATGGGTCACTTGCTGGAGGATTCTCTGCATCTTGAAGTCTTTAAACCATGATTTGAGGACTTCAATAGCTGAGACATAGGTGATAGGATTATTGCAGGAGTGGGTGGGTGAGATTCTGTGGCCTGCATTGTGCAAGAGGTCAGACTAGATGATCATAATAGTCCCTTCTGACCTTAAAGTCTGTGAGTCTGAGTCTATGCAGTCAGGTGAAGATTTTATGCTGGTTCCTCCTCTGCTGGTGATAGAAGAGTCATTACTTCCTCCCCTTGTTAGCTTGATAGCTTTGTTTAACTTTTATGTAAATACACCTTCATTGTCTCTACCAGATGACTAGGCTGGTCAGCCAAGCAAATGCACATTCCATTGTCTAGAACAGACTGAACTAATGCATCGCTTGCCAAACACATTTAAGAACATAATTCTAGCACATATTCATAACTCTTTGCACACATTGTACATATATTATGCAAGAATATTAATGATCAATGTGTTAATTTTCCAATAGTATCTTCTTATATGATCCATTTTAAATTCAGATTGAAAGCTGTGTGTTAGGTGAATAGGTCAGGCCAGACAAAGAGCTGCAGACACACAGCACCTATGGGCTTCTGTTTCACAGCTGAATCGCAGTATATCACCACCATGTCATGACAAACCATTTTCCTTGTCTAACTATAGTTTGGCATTTTAAACCTCCTGCAAACTATCTTTTATGACTAAACAGAGAGATTCAGGACAGGTAGTAACCCTATTTGGGATACATTTTATAAAAATGCTGGATAATATAACAGATAATATACTATATGAAAATAAAATATGGGCAATATTTTGACTGCCTTTGCCCTCTGAGCCAGTCAGTTCTTGTTCTAATAAATGCCTTGATTTGTTTGGCACTGACTTACCTATTACAAAAGGACTTTAGAAAGGTCTCTCTTTCCCTGGCAGGAGTAGTGTACAAGGAAAGGAACAGACCTTTCAAAATTGTTCTGTCTAATCCACAGTGTCCCCTTCCCCTCACAATTTACAGGGAAGGAATAAGCGCAAAATGTCCTTTCTCTTCATCATTGCCTCCTTAGGAGATAGTGCATTCTGCTCACAACCCTAACTCCCCATTTCCATGAATATCCATGAGGAGGAAAGGAGAATTCAAGCAAACTGCTAAGTCTTGTGCCACAGCTGCTCTATTTCTTCAGGTTACAAGGGGGTTGAGGGATTTGGAGGCAGAGCAAGAAGTGTCTTCTTGGCTGGCACTGGCACAGTCTTCTCTTGTCCAGACTAAACAAACCCAGTTTTTTTCAATCTTCCCTCATAGGTCATGTTTTCTAGACCTTTAATCATTTTTGTTGCTTTTCTCTGGACTTTCTTCAGTTTGTCCACATCTTTCCTGGAATGTGGAGCCCAGAACTGGGCACAATACTCAAATTGAGGCCTAATCAGCGCGGAATAGAGCGAAGAATTACTTCGTGTGTCTTGCTTACAACACTCCTGCTAATATATCCCAGAATGATGTTTGGTTTTTTTGCAACAGTGTTACACTGTTGGCTCATATTTAGCTTATGATTCCCTAAAACCCCCAGATCCCTTTCCTCAGTACTCCTTCCTAGGCAGGGCCAGCGCAAGGAAGTTTTGCGCCCTAGGTGAAACTTCCTTGCACCACCCCTGTGCCTCCCCCCCCAATGCTGCCCCCCTGCAATGCCCCCCCAGCCAGCTCCCCCGCCCATGGGCGCTCAGCCTCCCCCCCTCCCCCAATGCCACCCCCGCCAGCCTGCTCCCCCGCCCACGGGCGCTCAGCCCCTCCTCCCCCCCACCCGTGACCCGCGGGAGCTGAGTGGGGAGGGAGGGGGGTGGCTCACGGCGGCTGCCCCCGGCTCCCCGCTCAGTGGCTGAGCGGGGAGCCAGGAGGTAGCCGCCCGCCGGCCCCCAAATCTTGGCGCCCTAGTCGCCTAGTGGGTGTGCCGGCCGTGTTTTTGGGCATTCATTTCCCATGTGTGCAACTGATTGTTCCTTCCAAAGTGGAGTACAGTACAGACCCGTTTACACGCAGATGTCGGGAGTCAAGCCGTCACTTAAGATATCATCTTAAGATATCTATATATACATGTATAATTATCTAGGATTACATACGTATTCACAGCGTCCCAAATACTGCAGGCCTATCTGTGAGTTAGTGAACAAATCTGTAGCGCTACATAGCAAGTTCCTATACTGCATGTTAACGAGTCTCACATGTTAAATAGGTAGCACTGGGAGGCATGGCGCTACCGCGCGTTAAGTGGATTCGCGCATAAAAGGGTCTGTACTGTACTTTGTATTTGTCCATATTGAATTTCATCCTGTTTACTTCAGACCATTTCTCCACTTTGTCCAGATCATTTTGAATTTTAATCCTATCCTCCAAAGCACTTGCAACCCCTCTCAGCTTGGTATCGTCCACAAACTTTATAAGTGTACTCTCTATGCCCTTATCTAAATCACTGATGAAGATATTGAACAGAACCAGACTCAGAACTGATCCCTGTGGGACCCCACTCATTATGCCCTTCCAGCTTGACTGAACCACTGATCATTACTCCCTGTGAACGGGTTTTCCAACCAGTTATTTACCTGCCTTAGTAGCGTCATCTAGGTTGTATTTCCCTAGTTCATTTATGAGAAGGTCATTTGAGACACTATCAAGAGCCTTACTAAAGTCAAGATATACCACATCTACAGCTTTCCCCCCTCCCCCACCCCCATCCACAAGGCTTGTTATAGATCTGTCCCCAACTAAGCCTAACCCTGTTTAATGTGTTAAACATCCACATTATTTAAAATTCCCTAATCTTGGGAACAGCTGAGAAGTTGGTGAATTTTCCATCTATTGACTACATTCCAGATCCTGTGACTTTATGGACTAACGCATTCAAATAATCCTCGCTGGTGTTCTCTTTGTGCTAGGTATGCAGTATGGCAGATACTCAGGTGCCCCAAGTTGTGGTGCTTGCCACATATCCAGCATAGTTGTATGTGTGGTAGATGTTTCCTCATAGCAAGAGAATACTATACATAGATGACAATATACAAATATTTTGTACCTCAGATAATGGTATACCTTTTTTTGCTTGTTCACATTTTTTCATTGATGTAACAGTGGAAAGCTTCTAAATCTAAAAATAACCCCAGTCTTGGCTTGCTGTTACCCAGATAATTCTCCAAATGTTTCAGAATGGTAGGGAAATACTTGCCTTTTGGTCTTCCCTTGGATACACAATGTATCCATCTCACTTGATGTTTCAAAAGGCACCTGTCGGCACTGCCAGTTAGATGGGAAAGCTGGGTCACCAGCCATCCCGTTTTGGACATGCCAATAACTAGTTAATAGTGATCACATCTCATAGGGAACAGTGCGAGTTTCTGTCCCTAAATATTTATCACAAAGCCAGGACTTCCCATATCAAAGCAAAGCCTACAACTCAAAATAAAAGGAAATATCTTCTTTCTCAGCTGGCTTCAGTTTTCTAGAAGTAAAATCCTCTCTGTGAAAGGGATTAGCTGACCCATTGCTTCAGAGAGACTTGGAGAGTTCCTTGTTAAACTATTATTAGCTGAAAATCACTGCATGCAGATGGCAAGTGTTAGGTTTCTCTGTGGTGCCTGTCAAGAGGTGGCCATGAAAAGAAAGTAGATCCAGCAGTAAAATCTCCAGTTTGATAGTGACCCTGTAATGTGACTTCAGAGCAGTGCTTCACACTTGATACACTCCACACCTGTGGCAGCTGAGGATATGTTTTCACTGGTTGTAAAAGGAAGTTGTGGAAGGGGTCTCTGTTTAAGTCACCCTGTATGGGGCACACAGAGTATTTCATGACCACCATGGTATGAATGCTGGAATCTTTTTTTAATCGGGGGTTTTTTAAAGGATCAGTGTACACCGTGACTCCAGATTAAATACCATTTTGGGGATAGAAGTAAGGCTAATTTAATGATCGTCCCTTTGAACTAGGTTTCTAACAGGTTATATGTTGGAGTTCTTAATTACTGCGTTCATTCTTCTGCTTGCTCAAGTCTATGGACATAAATGAACAATGGATATTTAACGTGCAGGGTGTGTTCATGTATCACTATACTACATTATATTAATATGATAGATGAATTCATGTGTATTCTAGGTAAAGCTGGCAGCAACCCCTATAGTTAAAGTTGCCTGCAGCTTTTCATTGTAAGACTTTTTCATGTTCTTACACCTTTGCCAACCTCTTAACTATGTGGGCTGAAATTTTACATGCTGGTGTTTCTCAGGGTGAATTTTTGGAAAATGTCCACAAAAACAATTCAGCTGTTTCAGAGAATGAGGTTTGGGGATAATGTTTTGCAGTGTTAAATTCTTGCAGCTGTTCTGTTGAGAAGTTCTAATTCCTCAATGCTTTAAAGGAGCAGGGACTTGAAATTAGCAGGAGGAGGTGGCTTCTGTCAGGCAGTGTGCCTTTTGCTTTCCCTGTAAAAAATCCACATACATTTGGCTGAATTACAAGCCTCTGAAAATCATGCTGCACCTGTTCAGTGGGAATGTGTTAAAGGCTGCCAAGAAAATTCAAGGTGGGCACCATAACTCAGAGCAGGGAGCCTATGGCACCCAGGCATTGTGGAAGAGGAAGCAGGATCTGGTTCTTGTCTCCTATTGCAGAGGAGACAAGAACCTGATGAGGGAGGGGGCAGGGAATGGAGTAGTCTGGGACAAGCAGCCTGGTGAGAAGGGAACTTTGAGAAATGGAGGCTGGGACTAACTGGACAAAAAAGTCTCCTTGTCTCCTGGCAGCTGAAGAGGGTGGTGGTGGTGGTGGTAAAGAGCAGGCTGGGACTTGGGAGCCTGAGAAAGAGAGGTTATGACTGGTTGTGCAAAGAGATTGTGACGGAGCTGGTGAGGGAAACAGAAGGAGGGAAGGAGTCAAAGACTTTAAGGCCAGAAGGGACCACTGTAATCATTTAGTTGACCACCTGCACATTGCAGGTCTCAGAACCTTATCCACCCACTCCTGCATTAGACCTGTAACCTCTGGCTGAGTTACTGAAGCCAGATCATGACTTAGACTTCAAGTTACAGAGAATCCGCCATATACTCTAGTTTAAACCCCATGCTGCAGAGGAAGGTGAAAACTCCCCATGGTCTCTGCCAATCTGGCCCGGGGGAAATTCCTTCCTGACCCCATGGTGATCAATTCAACCCAGAGCATGTGGGCAAGACCCACCAGTCAGACACCTGGGAAAGAATTCACTGTAGTAACTCAGAGCCCTCCCCACCTAGTGTCCCATAACCGGCTCTTGGGACTATTTGCTGCTAGCAGTCGCAGGTAGGCCACATGCCATTGTAGCCAGAGCTAGTTGGGGAATGTGAGAACACTGAGATTGAACAAGCAGCTGGAAGGGAAGACTGGGATTTGCTGGACAAGGAGACAGACTGGGATCCAGAGCGAGTAAGGGAAGACAGACCTGCTGAGAAGGTGGGGAGGGGGGAATTGTGACTGTCTGGGTAAAGAGACTAGGACAAACGACCAGGATGGGAGATACTGGGAAGTGATCTGGGGAGGAGGCAGAGACTGAGTTTGGATGAGGAACTCAGTGGGGAAGACTGGGAACCAGTGGTAAGTAATTAGGATTGGCTGAGCAAGGAGACTGGGATGGGGAGCTCAGAGGGGGAGACTAGGACTGCCTGAGCAGTGATTTTGGGATTAGGATGAGACACCTGAGAAGGGGAGACTGGACCCTAGGTAGCCAGGAGAATGGGACTGGGATGAGGCACCAAGGACAGGACTGGGATGGGGCAGAAGGCATGAAGCTGAGAGGAAACAGGCAGGAGAGTCTGTGACAACTAGACTCCAGAGTCCTGAGGGGAACTCAGGATTCCTGAGTCTCACAATTCCTTTGCTATCAGCAAATATCTCTGAAATTCACAGGCAAAGCATGTCCTATCCCCCTCTAGTGCTGGTGCCCCCAGAGGATGACAACCTACTACTATCAGTTGTTTCCTTACCTCCAATGGCACAGATGTGCAGTGGATCTAAATGTTCCAGCCCTGATGATGACCCTATGTAGGTGTTCATATGGTGCCACATGATGGAATTTGTTTTTTCAGTTTGTTTTTTCGTTGCTGTTTTAATGTCTGATTTCTTCTGTGTATGTGACATTATCTAGTAGAGAGAACTTAGCTTTCATGAAGTTGTTTTTTTCCAAACCTTCAGGTTTTTGTTTGAAGTTCACACTCAGCATATTGTTTGACATTAATGTAGCATAACACTAACATGGTGCATATCTGGGTCAAATAATAATAAAGTTTTGAACTGGAAACCTTGTTAACTTGTTAGTCGGTTGTTTACTCTAGATAAGGGACCTGAATTGTTAATGCAGGTGGTTTTGCCCTCTAGAGGTTTTCCTTTTTCTAATAATACAGCCATTAAGTGAACTTACTCAGTTTCTCAGTAGAAGTGATGGGGGAGCCAGCTGAGGTTCTCTAGGGCTGTGGTTCTTAACTCTTTGTTTCTACCCACAACCCATCAAGTAGCTGAAAAATCCTCAAGCATCCCACCATATTTGCAGGTGCAAAGGAATGTGAGGTATGAGTCACAGAACAATTTTTCTGCCATGCTGTTGATTGTGGATCCAAAAAGGTACTGTGGAGGCCATCTGGAGCAGAGGTCAGGTTGCGGGGGGGGGGGAGGGGGGTGATTCTCCTCTCCTCTCCTTATCCTGTGCCTGCTCAGTGCTCCGCTCCAGAGCAGGGGAAGTGCTGCTCTGAGAGACTGCAAAGTTGGCTGTTCCGCCCCTTCAGGCCCTGTATCTGAGCCCTCTGTGTGCTGGGGAGGAGGGACTAAGGAGCTGCTGTGGGAGTGGGTGATGTGCATGGGGGATGGGAGATCAAAGCAGGGGGAAGAAGTCATTCCTTCCTCCCACTGCAGACTGCTGCTGGATCCTGCTGATTTTTCAGCTTATGGGTGCAACCCACTGAGGAACCCCTCATGACCCCCTCCTGAATCACATCTCACCAGGGAAGAACTGCTACTCTAGGGACAGCTTCCAGTGATTCCAGCCAATCTCCAAGAATAATTTCTACCCTCCCCCCATCCCCCCATTTTACTCCTTTCTTTTCATATATCTTTCCCCCATCCAACAAACTGAACTGTGGGGCATGCGCCTTCTTCATGGGGTATGGAGGCAGGCAGACCAATAGATTTGGCTTCATGCATTCTTTTTGCATTCTCTGCCCATAGTCCATGCCAGTGTCAGACCAAGGTGATCTGCTTGTGATGGGGCTTTGTGATCCTTTTTCAGTCTCCCCCTCCAACTCCTCCGCCCCCCCCCAAAAAAAAAAACCCACAGAACCCAGAAGCCACAACTTGGCAGTTTTCCAGATGTGGAAATAAGCCAAAGAAGCAGACATGCCTGGGTTGCTTCCGCTCCTTCTAAGATGAACCGGACAGATAAGAAGGATTATAGGGACAGAGAGGTCCAGTAAGAATGTCTGAACACGAACCCACACCTGAACTGCAGCTGAGCGTGTGCGCTCTCGCTCTCTGATGCCCCTCTGTGCAAGGAGAATCCCCAGTGAGGGATGTAAACTGTCTGGAACCAGGGCCTGCAGCAGAGCCAGTCTCCAGGCAACCTGGTGAGAACAGCTGACCTGTAGCAGGCTGCCTGATTGGCTACACCACCTGATTGGTTGGAAGAGTCAGCAGACTGGCTCTTAAGCCCAGCAGCAGCAATTTAGCAGCTGCTGAAAGCATTTGCCCATGGGTGGTGATAACTCCTGTGCCTGCTTCTTCCCTGCCTTGGGCCCAGCCCTGTCCCTGCCTTTCCTCACTCCAGTTCTGACCCTGGGCCCTAGCTCCTAACTCCGGCTCTGACCCTTGGCGCTGGCCTCTGATTGGCCTGGGCACCAGTTTCCAGCTACCGAGTCCTGCTCTGACCACTAGCCATGACTCCTTATTTGATAATTAGGCATGGCCACCCCTTTCCCAGTCATTGACATAACCCCTAGGAAGAAAACAAGAGGTCAGTCTGTCCACACATCTTGTCTTAGCCTCTCACGTGAAGAACTCAAGGTACAAACAGAAGGAAGCCAAGAATCATAAACATGAGGAAAAGAACTTCACTCCCTCCCCTTTCCCTCATCTATCTAATCCTCCACACAGGAAGGAGAATTATCAATTCAGACAAGAGTTAGAACAAGGAATCTATGAAAGACCTTCATCGGGCTAGCTGCTCTTCACTTCCAACAAGCCATCTGTCATCTCCATGTCCTAGTCCACACCACCAGCACCACAGCCATGGCCTGTAACAATCGCTAGTGGGGACGAGATCATCCATGTTCCACAACATAACTATCTTCGTGTCAGGGTTTCCTCCCCACTCTGAACTCTGGGGTACAGATGTGGGGACCCGCATGAAAGCCCCCGAAGCTTATTTTTACCAACTTAGGATAAAAACTTCCCCAAGGCACAAATCCCTTTGTCCTTGGACGGTACGCTGCCACCACCAAGTGATTTAAACAAACATTCAGGGAGGGCCACTTGGAGACCTGTCTCTCCCAAAATATCCCCCAAGCCTTAAACCCCCTTTCCTGGGGAGGCTTGAGAATAATATCCTAACCAATTGGTTACAAAGTGAGTACAGATCAACGCCCCCTGGGTCTTAAGACACTGAAAATCAATCAGGTTCTTAAAAGAAGAATTTTATTATAAAGGGGGAAAAAAGTAAAGAAGCACCTCTGTAAAATCAGGATGGAAGGTAACTTTACAGGGTAACAAAAGATTCACAAACACAGAGAAACTTCCTCTGGGCTTAGTTCACAGTTACAAAAAACAGGAATAAACCCCCTCTAGCAAAGGGAAAATTCACAGGCTAATACAAAGGATAATCTAACGCCTTCCCTGGCTTTTACTTACTATCCTTGTAATTCTTTTAGGCAGGTTCTTAAGAGATGTTTCACTGCCTGGCTCCGAGACAACACACAAACAAAAGCACAAACAAAGCCTTCCCCTTCCCCAGATTTGAAAGTATCTTCTTTTCCCATTGGTTCTTTTGGTCAGGTGCCAACCAGGTTATTGAGCTTCTTAACCCCTTACAGGTAAGGGGGAATTCTAGGCTACCCTTAGCTGTATGGTTATGACACTTTGTAACATCTAAGCCCTATCAAAGCCATCCTCATAAATGGAAAAGGAAACATGGCAGCAGACTGGCTCAGAGGGGGGATCATAGGGATATGTAGTCTGGATCCTGTAACTTTCTGCAAAGTGACACAAATGTTCGGCCTTCCCATCCTGGATCATTTGCACCCCAAGTGATTCAACAGAGAGGCTCTTTACAATGAGATCAGATCCCGGAGCAGAGGCTGCTGGTGCTCTCTCTTCCAGGGTTGGCCATTGGCCCTTCTTTTTTCTCTCCCTCCCATTCAGCTACTGACTAAAATGAAGATCCTGAGGGAATGAGCCATGGTGGCCCTAATTGCCTCTTCCTGAGACCTGGTCAGAATGTACCTGGATCCTTCTCTGACTAACGATATGGAGAGGGATTCTGAGTAATGGCCCAATCCTTTACTGAAAACCACAACTGCTAAAACAGCAGGGAAGCTGAGGGGAGGGAATTGCAATCATTGGGCTACTCAGCGGGGTTTGGGCATGTATGCAGTCTCCGGAACAACGTTTGGGTTTTGGTGCTATGGGAGGAGAATTAATGTCAGGACAAAGTGAAATGTATATTGGAGTTCATGTAGGATGGCCTCATGGAAGGTACAAGTGTCAGCCATCACTAGCAGTCCTGAGCTGTAAGACCCTAAGAGAACCTCCACTTACCACCATATGTTTGGTTCCTGGAACAGTGACTCAGTTTAATCCACCAGTCATAGGTGCTGACTGATTGGGTGCTCTGGGGCTCAAGCGCCCACCAAAAAAAAATAGGGGGTGCTCAGCACCCACAGAGTTGGATTAACCTTTTGAGGGCTCCACCCTGAGGCCCCACCCCCTCTCAGCTTCTTCCCACCGAGACCCCGCCCACTGCTCACATGGGCGGGAGGGTGTGGAGAGGAGTGAGCACCCACTGGCAAAAACAAAAGTCAGTGCCTGTGCCACCAGTAGTTTATAGGTTCCCAACATGGAGTTCAGACATGGTTCTCTGTGCTTTGACTATAAACTGCCCATTGGACTGCTGCGATCTGTTTCCATTTCATGCCTCAATGTTTTGTTTTTCTGGGTGGGTGGAGGAAGGCAATCATCTCCTGTCCGTGGAACTACAGCTGTCTTTCATAAAGATAGTGACTCTCCAGACAGATTTGGAATGAAGGTCAGAAGTTAACACAATACATCCTCCAGTATCCTATCTGAGTTAGCCACCAGGAGGTAAAATCCTAATGAGGACAATGCAGTTTGAGGTTTTCCTACAAGTTAGCAGGTTCAGTTCAGGGCACATGACATATTATCAAAATTTTAAAAGCAATGCAGGGCAGCAGGCAAGAGAGAGTGCTTTAATATGATTAGCCATGCTGGTCATTGTCAATGAAGACAGGGATGGAGATCCACACATGGAATACAATTGCTAGTGACCGTTTCTGAAGACTGTAGGTTATACCTCTGATAACCTGCCATGCTGCTTAACTTAGGCTATGTCTACACTACGCTGCAGTTCAGACTATGTGGATGTGAATAGCAGTATGCACCAAACTGCAGTGCAGTAACTCCCCCATGTACATGCTGCAGGCGTGAACTAAAAGGTCCTACGTAATGCAAACTAGGAACCGTTTAGTTTTCACACGCAGAATCTACACACAGGAGTTAGAGTGCAGCATGTTGGCGTGCACTGATATTCACCCCTCCATAGTCCAAACTGCAAGTGGTGGTGTAGACATTGCCTTATTTCACAAGTGTGTGTTCAAAATATAACTCCTTTGCCTTTCTGGAGGTCATTGTGTTAGGCTACACACAGAAATGACTGAAGGTTACTTTTGTGTCCATTGAACCTGTTATAGCCTTTGTAACAATCATGGTAAACCTTCCTGGGTTGGAGTCCCTAATGTGAAAGGAATAGTTTAAGTGCCAGCTTTAATGCAAGTCCTTTTTCCCTTCCTTCTCTTTCAGCCCAACTCCTACCCTCTTTTCGGAATCCACCTCTCCTGAGGCTTGGCACTTCGCTCACTGTACATGCCAGTGGAATTAGCAGTTAGTCTCATTTGGAGCATCACTAGTCTGCCATCGTTGTCTTGACGTGGAGAGGGAATATGCAGAAATGTTTGAATAGTGAAAGATGCTACTTTAAAAACTGGCAGGAACTTCATCTTTAGTTCTAAGAAAGCAGCTCCTAAGTCATGGAGCTTAGGGTTTGAGATGAGTTTTTTCAGTAACAAGACATGGCAGTTACTGACCTTCATACAGAAGCATTGGAAGGCTATTAGAGCCTGGTTAGAGGTGACCTGTCTGTCCAATCTCGGTAGATGTTTTAGACCGCATTCATCACCTTGGCACTGAAGTGCTTTGCAGAAGAAGTCAGTGAAAACTGTCTCTCCCTCTTATGAGCAGGTAATTTATTATCAATCATTAATATTAATAAATAAACTATAATTACTTATTATGGCTAGGCCAAGATGCAAATGGTGGTGGTGGTGTTTATATTGCAGTAGCATGTGGCAGCCCAATGGTAGGGCTTCACTCTAGCAGGAACTGTGTGTACACAACAAAAGGATAGGCCCTGCCCCTGAGGTCCTGTACTTCAGTTGTAAGCTAAGTTATGACATTTGTGATCTTGAGGGAGATATATTGTGGTCATTCTTACATCTCAGGGACAGAAGTTACCGAGCTGTGAGACCTCTGTTGAGAAAATCTGCCCACCCACTTAAATTTTACTCTTATTAGTGGCAGTTCCTTTGTCCAGGGTGAGCATAGCTTTCGAAGTTTTTGACCAACGTGGTGTGGCAGCCAAGAGACATTTGGGATGTTAAAAATGTTCAGTGCAGTTGTGGCTTGTCATGATTAGCAAAGAGTGAGTACAGCTGTTGGCTAAGTAAATATCAAAAATTTTGATTTATGGCACCTTTCTGGAGGAATGATTTACCTTATTGTTTAAAAACTTACTGTAAAAAGGTTTCCTAGGCCTCTCATAAAGAAGAGGTAGTCTACACTAGAAGTGTTACAGCAGCGCACATACTGATGCAGCTGCGCCGCTGTAGCACATCTGGAAAGATGCTCTGTGCTGACGAGGGAGAACTCTCCTGTCATAAAACCACCTCTGCGAGAGGCAATAGCTATGTCTGTGGGAGACGCTCTCCTGCCGACACAGCACTGACCACACTGGCGCTTAGGTCGGTGTAACTTATATTGCTCGGGGGGTGGCTTATGCACACTCCTGAGCGACATAAATTGTACCGACATAAGTGGCAGTGTGTACAAGCCCGATGTGTCAGGTAATGTTCACTTCTAAATACACACTCTCGGTATGAGCTGAGTCAATAGAGAATGTCACAGGTGAGTCAAATCTTGAGTCAGAGCTTTAGATTCGTAGCAAGCTGAAAGCAGAGAAGATTGGACAGGTTGAATTATTAAATCAATTTCCTTTTACCAGTATCTTCAATATCTGAAGTGTTTATGAAAAGAATCTGTAGCTGCCACCAGCCATTCAGAGGTTAATTTGGGATGAGAGCCCGGACAATGCCCTATATCCCACTTACATCCCAGGTTAACACATGAAGAGGCCCTGTACAATGGGCTGAATTTTGCCCTTAGTAAATACGGAAATATTCTCTGTTTTCCTAACCTGCTATAGTTTGAATGATGATAGGGCCTCTAGGTGCTATCTCAGCTCAGAGCTCCATTGTGCGAGGCGCTGTGTGTGTACACAGATAATCCCTGACCCAAAGAACTTACAATCTAAATAGACAAGACAAAGGATGAGAAAGTTCTGTCACTGTACAGACAAGGGATCTAAGGCACAGGACAGTGGCTTGCCCAAAATCACAGGAAGTTTGACAGAGCCAGATATTGATCTCCAGTCTCCTGGATCTCAGTCCAGTTTCTTAGCCACATCATGCCTATTGCTGTGATCTCTGCTTCAGAGGATTCAGAAAACCATCCAGCTCTGATTTTGGTTAAGAAGGCCTCATGTACATATCCAGTTGACCATTTCAACTCTCATGCTTCTACTGTCAGTGTAGAAAAGAGCATAAGCTAGTTAAAAGGTTTCTGAAAATAATTCTTCAGGATACATTTGGTAATGGCCTAGCCTTGAATGTTTTTTAACAACATGAACAGTGGTGACACAATGGTTAACTGAAAGTGTTTTAAAACTACTGCACATGTAGTGTAGAACTCATCATGATATAAAATGTAGAATGAAAGTGTCTGCAATGCTGACTGTTCTAAAGGCGTTCTCTGTTAATTTATAATTGTTTAAAACATTGGTGGTTGGGGCATGGGCTTAACCATAACCTGCATTAATTGCTACTTGGAAGCAAAGGAAAACTAGAATTGCAGACAGTTTCAAAAGATAAAACATGATTGGTGTAAACAAAGGAATTGGCAAATGTTCTTTCTCTTCTTTGCTGCCATAACAATATACGTGAAAATTAAAGTTATTGCAAACAAAGCTTTTGCAAACACATTTTAAGTGAGAGATTTTAAAACCAGTCCTTGGAGCAGAGTGAAGATTGCTATCCGAATAGTAAAGTACGCTAGGAGTACTGGATGATTCTTAATTAAAAGTTCAAACTGCTTAGGCATTTACCAGATTGAAAGAGGAGGCAGCATTTTTATAACTAGATACATAGGAAAAAATAACCCCAACTATACATACAGCATGATGCGGGGTTAATTTAGCTACAACTAATCAGGAAAAAGATCTTGGAGTCATCGTGGATAGTTCTCTGAAGACGTCCATGCAGTGTGCAGCGGCAGTCAAAAAAGCAAACAGGATGTTAGGAATCATTAAAAAAGGGATAGAGAATAAGACAGAGAATATCTTATCGCCCTTATACAAATCCATAGTGTGCCCACATCTTGAATACTGCGTACAAATGTGGTCTCCTCATCTCAAAAAGGATATACTGGCATTAGAAAAGGTTCAGAGAAGGACAACTAAAATGATTAGGGGTCTGGAACGGGTCCCATATGAGGAGAAATTAGAGGCTTTTTAGCTTGGAAAAGAGGAGGCTAAGGGGGGATATGATAGAGGTATATAAAATTATGAGTGGTGTGGAGGAAGTGAATAAGAAAAAGTTATTTACTTATTCTCATAATAGAAGAACTAGGGGCCACCCAATGAAGTTAGTGGGCAGCAGGTTTAAAACTAATAAAAGGAAGTTCTTCTTCACACAGCGCACAGTCAACCTGTGGAACTCCTTGCCTGAGGAGGCTGTGAAGGCTAGGACTATAACAGGGTTTAAAAGAGAACGGATAAATTCATGGAGATGAAGTCCATTAATGGCTATTAACCAGGATGGGTAAGGAATGGTGTCCTTAGCCTCTGTTGGTCAGAGGGGGGTGATGAATGGCAGGAGAGAGATCACTTGATCATTACCTGTTGGGTCCACTCACTCCGGGGCACCTGGCATTTGGCCATTATCGGGGGACAGGACAGTGGGCTGGATGGACCTTTGGTCTGACCCAGTACGGCCATTCTTATGTTCTTATTTTATGTACATTTTCAGCCCGGCCTCCAAATGTTGTATGGGAATTTCACACAGTAATGTTAGCAATAACAGAAGACAGCAGTACTGGTTTTTAACTTGAGCAGGGCAAAAAATATCTGTCAAATAGAGTTTTTGCTGAAAAATGCATTTTTCAGGACTCTGAAAAAAATGGGTCAAATTCAATAATTTTGGCTGAAATTTTTTTAAAAATTACAAATATTTAGGTTTGTAATGGCATTTCAACTTGAAACTAATTGAAAGAAACAAAAAAAAAAAATCATTTAGAGTCGACCTGAAGCAGTTTGGTCAACTCAAAAAGATTTTTTTTTAAAAATTTCAAATAGTTTTGAGATGAATTTAACCAGATTTTTTTGTTGTAGCCTCAAAATTGAAAAATCCATTACTTACTCAGTTCTAATCTTAACCATTTTTGAATTTCAAGTAACTGTCAGTTAAAAAATCATTCCCACAGTTTAGCACTGACAAGGAGGTCCCAAATTTATTTTTTAATTGTTTGATATGTTTTTAAAAGTCTTTTTTTCATTTTTATGACTGTTGCCCCCCAGAATTTCTAGATGTTGCCTAGATAATGTGTTGAGACAAGCCTCAAAGACATCATTTTGGAATCGGCATCTCGTTTACATGAGAAAATTGTGCAGATTTTTTTGATCTGTTTGAAATTGCTCCTTTTGTTAAAATAGTGCAACTTTCTAGTGTAGACAAGGCTGATGGATTAACATATGCAAATCCTCAAGGGGTAAAACAGCAACACATCCTTTGTACTTGAACCACTGAAGATATTTAAAGAGAATTGTAAGGGGGCTGGTAGCGTTGCCTGGTAAGGTGACCTAACTCTTCCCATAAGACCCTGTTTTCAATTTCTTATAGTTTTGCGAGACTTTAACTGTTTGGGCTGAAAATTTCTACCCTGGGTTTCTGCCTCAGTCTGATCCCCCCTCCCCCCCCCCCCAAAAAAAATTTCAGTCAAATTGGTTTAGAAGTTCCCAAGAACAAGGCTAGGCAGACAGAAGGAACAAACAATTAGTGACTACCTCTGAAAAGTTTAGCTTAAGTGATTTGACTAACATCACATAGGAACTCTGTGGCATAGACAGGGATAGAGTCTAATTCTCTAGGTTGTCATTCAGCTGCCTTAACCGTGAGACCATCTTTTCTCTTCCTGCCATCCCATGCCTTGTTCAAACACATCTTCCTTCCAACTTCCTCAACAAATGAGGCAGAGGTCCTACAGACCAACCTCCTTCAGTACACAACCCTGACTATCCCCATAGCAACTTCATTGCATACACTGAATACCACAGGGTCCTGTGGAAAAGATAGTACGTGAACATGTAAATAAAGAGTATATCATACTGCATGTGCACAAGGGAGCCGAATTAAGGTTGCACAGACAGGAAGTGCCAAATTTAAAGCCAACTTTTAAGCACCTGATTTTGCAGCCTTAATATTCTTCTAACATAGATTTTTGTGTGTAATATTGATTGATGTTTGTCTCTTTGGGACAGGAAGAAACATTAGCCCAAATAGTCTAAAAATGAAAGTGGGGTTGTCTTGTTAATGAGAAGATGTCACTCCAAGGAAATAACCATCTTGTGTAATGGCAGAAAATCTCCATACAAAAAGAAAGGCCTTAGAGCTTGCAGTATCAAATTAATCTGTCACTTAAGCTCTGTGTGCACTAGGAAAATTACCCACTACTGACAGTGAGTGTCAGATGCATGCAGCTCATTACCGTTTAACTGGAAGGCCCTATCTGAACTAAGGAATTTTAGTGGCATAGACAAGGACATATGGAATTCAGCCGTGCTTCAGCAAACCATAGTTAAAACAAATTACTACTAAATCAATTAACACTGTAAATTATTCAAACTCCTAATCTTCTTTTTTTTTTTTTTTTTTTTTTTTTTTTTTTTTGCATTTCCCTTAGTATTGATAGTGGAATAAGACTACTCAGTTTCACTTTTGATGATGATCAATTTCACTTTCAGGTTCTCATGCCCTGCATGATGGAGCTGTTTAGCGTTTCTAATAGTGCACGTGAATGCTATCGTAAACCCGCCCTGGCTTTTTTGAGGGGTGGAGGAGAAACAATATTTTTATTTATAAAACATTTCTATTAGTATTAGGTTTGTACAGCTCTTTCCCTTCCCTTTTTAACAAAAGAAAATTGGGAGTCTGAACTCTGCTTGGGTTTTACTGTAACCTTCCTAAGACCAGTATCCAACCTTCTCTCCTACAGAAGTTACTGGGAGTGGGGGGAGGTAATAAAAATAAATTACATTTTATGTACCTGTACAGTAGTCTGGGGGACAAATATACAAACTGGCAAAACTGGTCAAACTATTGGCTTAATATTATGTTAGGTTGGTTTAGATCTTAGTGTCTTTGAAAAAAATTCTATAATAATTTGATTGTAGCTTTCTTTATCACCAATAATATTTCTGAAGATTGTTGAACCCTGTGCAAATTTATCTAGTCTCTGTTCTCCATACTTGTGATTCTTGACAAATGAAGTGCATGGATTAAAGAGCATCACTTTCAGAGTGGAAATTGAACAGGAGGAGTTCTAGAGCTTCCACCAGAAGTGACAATTCTTAACATGCTATTTTCTATCATCGCCTTCAGTTTGTACCTTGGGTTTTTCAGCCACTGATGCTATCTGCTGTTCTAAGGAAGTCACCCATGAAAGCTAGAAATCAGATAAAGGGTCATTTCATCTCTTTAAACTCAGCATCATATCACCACGAGAAGGTAGCAGAATTAGTTCTTTGGCCAGTTTTCAGAGAGAAAAAGGACCCTTTTGAGTGCAGAGATTCATGGATAAAAGGAGCTAACCTCTTGAACTTACTTCAATGGACAGATTTTTATCAGAAGCTGAAGCTGTGTTGTGAGCAAGATACAAAATTATCAGTCTTGGCAGAAGTTGATATTTATTTTTTTATAATTTTGACGGATAATATTGGTCTAGTTTTAAACATTTAAACAAGTCCATGGGTCCAGATCTAATGCATCTAAGGGTGCTGAGGGAGTTGGCTGATGTGATTGCAGAGCCATTGGCCATTATCTTTGAAATTTCATGGCGATCAGTGGAGGTCCCGCACGATTGGAAAAAGGCAAATATAGTGCCCGTATTTAAAAAAGAGAACCCAGGGAACTACAGACCGGTCAGCCTCACTTCAGTCACCAGCAAAATCATGGAGCAGGTCCTCAAGGAATCCATTTTGAAGCACTTGGTGGAGAGGAAGGTGATCAGGAACAGTCAACATGGATTCACCAAGGGCAAGTCATGCCTGACCAACCTGATTTCCTTCTATGATGAGATAACCGGGTCTGTGGATATGGGGAAAGTGGTGGATGTGATATATCTTGACTTTAGCAAAGCTTTTGATATGGTCTCCCACAGTATTCTTGCCAGCAAGTTAAAAAAGTATGGATTGGATGAATAGATGATACGGTGGATAGAAATCTGGCTAGATTGTTGGGCTCAACGGGTAGTGATCAACGGCTCGATATCTAGTTGGTAGCCGGTATCAAGCGGAGTGCCCCAGGGCAACATCTTTATTAGTGATCTGGATGATGGGATTGATTGCACCCTCAACAAGTTCACTGATAGACTCATAGACTTTAAGGTCAGAAGGGACCATTATGATCATCTAGTCTGACCTCCTGCACAACGCAGGCCACAGAATCTCACCCACCCATACCTGTAATAAACCTCTAACCTATGGCTGAGCTACTGAAGTCTTCAAATCATGGTTTAAAGACTTCAAGGTGCAGAGAATCCTCCACCAAGTGACCCATGCCCCATGCTGCAGAAGAAGGCGAAAAACCCACAAGGCCTCTGCCAATCTGCCCTGGAGAAAAATTCCTTCCCGACCCCAAATATAGCGATCAGCTAAACCCTGAGCATGTGGGCAAGACTCACCAGCCAGACACCCAGGAAAGAATTCTCTGTAGTAACTCAAATCCCACCCCATCTAACATCCCATCACAGGCCATTGGGCATATTTACCTCAGATAGTCAAAGATCAATTAATTGCCTATCATACCATCGCCTCCGTAAACTTATCAAGGTTAGTCTTGAAGCTAGATAAGTCTTTTGCCATCCACTGCTTCCCTTGGAAAGCTGTTCCAGAACTTCACTCCTCTGATGGTTAGAAACCTTCGTCTAATCTCACGTCTAAACTTCCTGATGTCCTGTTTATATGACACTAAACTCGGGGGAGAGGTAGATACGGTGGAGGGTAGGGATAGGATCCAGAGTGACCTAGACAAATTGAAGGATTGGGCCAAAAGAAATCTGATGAGGTTCAACAAGGACAAGTGCAGAGTCCTGCATTTAGGACAGAAGAATCCCGTGCACCGCTACCGGCTGGGGACCAACTGGCTAAGCAGCAATCCTGCAGAAAAGGACCTGGGGATTACAGTGGACGAGAAGCTAGATATGAGTCAGCAGTGTGCCCTTGTTGTCAAGAAAGCCAATGGCATATTGGGCTGTATTAGTAGGAGCATTTCCAGCAGATCAAGGGAAGTGATTATTCCCCTCTATTTGGCACTGGTGAGGCCACACCTGGAGTATTGTGTCCAGATTTGGTCCCCCCACTACAGAAGGGATGTGGACAAATTGGAGAGAGTCCAGTGGAGGACAACAAAAATGATTAGGGGAGTGGGGCACGTGACTTACGAGGAGAGGCTGAGCGAACTGAGGTTATTTAGTCTGCAGAAGAGAAGAGTGAGGGGGGATTTGAAAGCAGCCTTCAACTACCTGAAGGAGGATTCCAAAGAGAATGGAGCTCGGCTGTTCTCAGTGGTGGCAGATGACAGAACAAGAAGCAATGGTCTCAAGTTGCAGTGGGGGAGGTCTAGGTTGGATATTAGGAAACACTGTTTCACTAGGAGGGTGGTGAAGCACTGGAATGGGTTACCTAGGGAGGTGGTGGAATCTCCATCCTTAGAGGTTTTTAAGGTCAGGCTTGACAAAGCCCTGGCTGGGATGATTTAGTTGGGGTTGGTCCTGCTTTGAGCAGGGGGTTGGACTAGATGACCTCCTGAGGTCTCTTCCAACCCTAATCTTCTATGATTATATCAATTTAAATGTTGATGGTTGCAGGAAATTATCCGTGGGAGTCAGGCAATGAGAGAGTTAGACAACAATTATTTAATGACAGTAGATGTTCAGATTAAAAAAAAAAAAAAGCTTTATAGCCACTAAAATACAAACCGTCAACATCACATCAAACTAAATATCCTTAAATCAAACCAATAAGTTCTCAAGCAGTATTTTCTTACTTTCTTACTGTACGTTTCTGTTATCGATGGAGATATTTGTTCCTCAGTTTGGGTATCTATGGTAAAATGGATGTTTACTGACATTTACCAGTAAAAATCCAATCCTTCCAAGTCTCCAGATTCCCTAATAGAGCAATGTTCATTTTCTCTTAAATGAGTTCATAACTATATGACCTATGCAGTTCTTGTCTGCCAGAGAGCCCTGGTTCTCCTTCGAGTGATGGTCTCTATTTGTATTCCACTGAGGGTAATGCGCATGCGCCAGGAGCTTTCAAAATAGCCGACTCCGTGGGTGCTCCGGGGCTGGGGTGGGTGCTGAGGGCCATACCCCTCCCCCGAGGCGCCGCCCTGCTGCACTTTCCCCCACGGCCCCGCTGCCGCACAGCTGAGAGGTGGGCGGCTGGGCTAAAAAAAGCCGCGGCTTTTCGGCAGGAGGCGCCTCCCTCTGGTGGGAACCCCAGAAGGTGAGTTGGGCGCGGGTAGGTGGGGGGGCCGGCGGGGAGCTGCCGGTGGGTGCTCAGCACCCACCAATTTTTCCCTGGGGGAGGAGGCGGGGGTGGGGATTTGGGGAAGGGGCGGGGCTGGGGGTGGAGTTGTGGGGGCCGGGGCGCGAGCTGGTCTGACAAAGGCTGTGTATACTAACTGCAGTGTTTTCTTATTCATCCCCCAATTAGTCCCAGAAAGACTTTTATGCAGGTTAACCCTTCCTGTATGTTTGTCTTTAACATAGTTTATATGATCTTTCCAAAGTAATTTAGTATCAAATATTACCCCTACGAATTTAAACCTTTTAACTATGTCGCTTTGTTCTCCATACAGATACCAGCCCCCTTCTGTTCTCACCTTCATCCCTTTATACAGGCCCAACCTGCTTTTCCCAGCTGAGCATCATCTTCCATTAGGCTTTATTGATCCCTGGCTCTCCTCCATGTGCAGCAATAAAGTTAATTGACCTAATTTAACCGACTCTGCCTTGTGTGGGTTGGGCACTGACATTGTGCTCTGCCTGTACAGGGACCCAGATATTCACTGTTCTGAGGAATTTACATTTCAAAAGCATCCTTAAAAATTCAGACGAAAGCTTGAGTAGAGTTAATGCAGTTTAGCAGTGACATGGAGTTATTTATTTCGACAACTAATGCATACAGCTTTCTGCTCAGGATGCCCTTCAGTGCCACAGAATAGCATGTACTGCACAGAGCTCCCTCCAGAGGAGGTAGTGCTGAAAACGTAGTGCATTGTTAATGTTCCTTTTTCTAAACACAGCTCTTGGCATCCGTTCAGTGCTTTTTGATATTTAGGGTATGAAACTAAACATCAGTTTCCCTCTACAAAGTCATCTTGCTATATGTGCATAGATGGAAAAAATCCTTTAAACACACAGTATAGTTTATACCACTGACATACAAATCCCAAATTACATTTGAAATAGAATACAATGCTGTTGTGTGTCTTGCCATCTGTATTTGTGTAGCTCTACAAGCAAAGGTTATAAATACTGCTGATCTTGCTGTTGGTTTATTTCTCAACCAGAGCAGTGGCTACCTGCTGTTCCAGGAACCTTTCCTCTCTAGCAAACAGATGGTCCTAAGTTGGCTGCCCTTACCATGGTTTAGATTCACCAGCAAGTCAGCATTCTCAAGCTGTCAAAGGACCCATCTGCCCTGAGCAGCTGTCCTGGCATTTGCCAGTCTGTGTGCTGGGAACCTCAGCATTTCACCAATCTCAGACATATAAAACGTCTATTTCTGTTTTATTTGGGGGGTTGCAATTGATACCATCTGGCTCTTGTTTTTAATCAAACATATTAAAAATCTTACACATTAAAGATTTGCAGCGAAAATTATTGGACAGAAGAATTGACTTTTAGATACTCTGACCTAGTTTGTAGATCTTACCTTAGGCTTTCAAAACATTAATTTTTGTTGCAGCATTTAAAAAAAAAGATGTAGGCAATGGTGAGGGATAGACACACAAGTTATGGAATGAGCACAGAACCTGGGAGCAAGGAACTTGGTTTTTTTTTAATTACTGTTCTTCCGCTGTCTATTGTAAGTCCTTGAGCTGGTCATTTGGGGCTTGTCTACACTGGCACTTTACAGTGCTGCAACTTTCTCCCTCGGGGGTGTGAAAAAACACACTCCTGAGCGCAGCAAGTTTCAACGCTCTAAAGCGCCAGTGTAGCCAGTGCATCAGTGCTGGGAGCTGCACCCCTCATGGAGGTGTTTTTTTTCTGCCATGACTACACAAGCCCCGTTAAAGCGCTGCCACAACCAGTGTAGACTAGCCCTAAATCTCTGTGCTGCAACTGACCTGTCTTTAAAATGGAAATGATACTAACTGGTCTGAGTGGTTGAGGATTAATGAGTTAACGTTTGCAAGGCTTTTGAAGATTAAAAGTACTTTCTAAGTGGTACTAAGTATTAGTGTAAAAAGGTGATGTGTTCACCTCTTTGTTTATAATGAGACACATTGTATAGGATTCCTACCCTAAGTCTCCTTATAATTTCCAGCAAAAAGACCTTAATTGGACCCTGTTCCTGAAGCGTATGGACCAGCAATCCATTTGCAAACACAAGTTTCAACTCTTCAGTGTCTCCTGACCCTACAATTCCTATTTTAAGAGCAATTTGTTAAATATGAAACAAGATGCACTTTTTAAAAAGGCAACGACAAAAACTTCTCAACAAGATTTTCACTTGACTTCTTAATGGGGTGAGGCTCTACAGTAAAATCATAGGAGCACCCAGCCTACTAGGCCTGGATACTTTTCCACTGCTTCAAGCTTCCTGTTGAAATTTTCTGGTATTGGAAAAACTCTGGGAGGTATTTTCTTGGGATTCCTATTACTCTTTACATGATTTTCATGGGAGAACAGCGAGTACTATGAAAAAGTACAAATACTATAAAACTCTTTGGGTACGTCTACAGTACGAAATTAGGTTGAATTTATAGAAGTCAATTTTTCTGAAGAGATTTTATACAGTTGATTGTGTGCGTCCCCACTAAGTGCGTTAAGTCGGTGGAATGCGTCCACAGTACCGTGGCTAGCATCGACTCTCAGAGTGGTGCACTGTGGGTAGCTATCCCACAGTCCCCTCAGTCTCTGCTGCCCATTGAACTGAGTTCTGCCTGCACAGATTTTCTCCCCATACTGCGATCAGTTTGGAGCTCTTTTTCGATTCTGAGACTGCAGGAAATGAAATTCAAAAGTTCCTGGGGCTTTTCCTGATTACCTGGCTAGTGCATCTGAGTTGAAAGTGCTGTCCAGAGCGGTCACAATGGGAGTATTCTGGGATACCTCCCCGAGGCCAATACTGTCGAATTGCATCCAGAGTACCTCAAATCCAGAACAGCGATGTCGATTTTAGCGCTACTCCCCTTGCCAAGGTGGAGTACAGAAACCGGTTTTAAGAGCCCTTTAAGTCGACAAAACCGGGTTGGTTGCATGTTCGGATTTAGTTTTAATTCTATATAACACGGCTAATTCCAATATAATCGCGTACTGTAGACCAGGCCTTTGGGTTTCCAGCTTATTCAGCTTTAATAAAACTAATATACATCTTGTACATTTGCTTTCCCCTAGTTCATACCTGTGCAGCTTTTGCTGCCAGCTCATTTCACTTTTTCAAAAATAGTTACCCAAAATTATGCTTCTGAGGCTTCCATTTTCAACATTGACGAGTGATTTTTGGGTGCTTAGCTTTAAGACACCCTAAAGGGCCTGATTTTCAGAACATTCTGAGTGCCCACCTTACAGAAATTGAATCCTATTAAAGCTTCTCAGATTGGGTCCCCAGAATCACTAGTTACCCTCTGAAAAATTAAGGCCACAAGTTCTTTGTTAGGTGTCACAGTTCAGGCCAACTTCACCAATTCTAGGCTCCCAGCTCCTCAGCTGTCACCTCTCTTGTGCAGACAACCACATCTCTCTCCCTTCACACCCTGCACAGTTCCCTGCCCACACTGTGTTATTTCCAGCAAGCCAGAGTGTCTAACCAGACCAGCATCAGTGCTTGGCTTACTCTTCAAGGGCCATGAACAATCTAATTGCCAGCAGTTATGAGTTACCACACAGCACTTTATAAGCAAGCACATTTATTCTTAAGGTGAAAGCATTACAGAGAGAAAACATTAAAAACAAGAGAATCTGCATACATGCTAATAAGCTTACTAGAGATCACCCCAACCATATACACAACTCCAGCAGGGGCTCTGCCAGGAGTCAGTCCTTCAGATGCTACCAAGGGGTTTTTCTGGGTTTACAAGTTGAAAGCAGCCCCAGCTCAAAACAGACACCCATCAGTCTGTAGGCCAAAGTCCTTCCAGCCTTTCCCAGAAAGGCGCTCTCGCACTCGCTCTCTCTCACACACACTCACTCACTCTACCTCTCTAGTGGTGTTACAACCTGAGCGAATTTGGGTAATTACCCCCCCACTGGTCATAATTCTTGGAGGGCTGTGGTCCCCCTCCCCCATGGAATTACATATAATTTCTGGCCCACAGTGATACATAAACTTAATACAGTAAGATCTCCCAAACATCACTAGTCACCTCTGAAAAAATTAAAGCGACAAGACCTTTATTAGGCACCTAAATACCTAAAACATGAGCACCCAGCAGTTCCCACCGAAGTCAGGATCCTATCACTCACTTAGATGCCTAAATATGGATTTAGGAACTGTAGCCTTTTCTTTTAAGTGAATTTTGTAATGTGGTATTACACCACCATGGGGTAAGCTCTGGTGGCTACAGTTTCAAGTTTAACAGAGTGAAAGTCACCTCTGCTTCTTACTTCAGAGTTGGTCTCTAGGAACACATAAAGACCAAGGGTAGTGACCACACATACATGTACCAGTACAAAGTCTAGTCTATTTTAGGTTTTATTAAAGTTACAATAAAGTTATGATTACCCAAGCATGTAGAAATTCTATACAGACCTATGCACAAGTTACAAATATAGTTATACTTACATCCTTAACAGTAGTGTTAGGGTCTGATGGGTCTCTCATGGCTTGATCATCAGTAGAGGGATGATTCCTGCTGGAGTCTCCCATAGGGAGCTCTGTTTTCCTGTTCGGGCCATCCCCTTTTTATAATGTCATTCTGTCTATACTTACATTCTGCGCATGTTCATAAAAGTGTCAACCCTCTTTTCTCACATTGGTCTGTGTCCCCTGGAAACTTAGGGGAACCCCAATTTTCTGTAGGCTGTGTAAGTTCCCTTTGTTCTCATTAGCATTGGTGTACAACCTGTACCCTGTGGTTAAGACACATATCTGAGACAGATGCACCCTTAGAGTATTTTTATGATCTAATATTAATCTTCTGGGTAATTTTGCACAGTATTACCATTTGGTACCTCTTTTCCCATAATCTCAGGGCATTGGGTTATTTCTCAGTCATTGGTTTAAGTCATCATTTTTTGTCTCCAAGGCCTAAAATAGCTAAGCTAAAGTCTTGCAGGTCTCAGCCTATGGATTCTTGCGTTTCAGCTTGACTTACTCATGTCTAATACTTGGTTCCTCTAAATACTGATCAATCTTATACTTTTATAATCCTACAAATTAACTGCAATTAACATACAATGAATGTCATATAACATATTGATTAATCGTAACATCCCACAATAAATGGATAATGAACTACAATCATTGGCTACAGAACCTATTTTTAGATGAGCTTTTTTTTAATATTGACACTTGTTTGCTTTTTATTTCTTAAGCAAGATAAACTTTAAATTCTATGTAAAATCTAGAAAAAACGCTAGAAAAAATGCTAGAAAAAACGCCTGTACAGTTTATATTTGAGGAGTGAGTCTAAATATATTGGCTTCCTAATACACTCTTCTTTTTCAGTTAAGTGCTTGTAAAATAGAAGCGAGTGGGAATTCAGAGGTGATGGCACAAACTAGATCACAAGTAGTTTATTTCCTCATTATATCCTGCTTGAACCCGAGTGATAGCTTTGTAAAAGACCTCTGACAGCCCCCTTAAGAAAGACACTTACAGTGATGTCCTAGCCAAACAGACGAATTTGCTGCTTCTTCGTTCCTTCTGCTTGATCTGTCAGCTGTTTCCTACTTTAGTTTAAATAACATTTATTTAAACATTTTTGGATGTTTTCTACATTTTCAAACATATTGATTTCAAGTACAACACAGAATACAGATTGGACAGTGCTAACTTTATATTTGTTTTTTATTACAAGTACTTGCCCTGGGGGGTAGGGGGGAGAAACCATAAAGAAATAGTACTTTTCAAGTATCAGAGGGGTAGCCATGTTAGTCTGGATCTGTAGAAGCGACAAAGAGTTCTGTGGCACCTTATAGACTAACAGAGGTATTGAAGCATAAGCTTTCGTGGGTGAATACCCACTTCATCGGATGCAAGCAGTGGAAATGTCCAGGGGCAGGTATAAATAAGCAGGGAAGAGTCAGGCTTAAGTATTTTTCAATTCACCTAATACAAGTACTGTAGTGCAATCTCTTTATCATGAAAGTTGAACTTACAAATGTAGAATTATGTACAAAAAATAACTTCATTAAAAAATAAAACAATGTAAAGATTTAGAGCCTGCAAGTCCACTCAGTCCTACTTCTTGGTTAGCCAATCGCTCAGACAAACAAGTTGGTTTACATTTGCAGGAGATAATGCTGCCTGCTTCTTGTTTACAATGTCACCTGAAAATTAGAATAGGCGTTTTCATGGCACTGTTGTAGCTGGCATCGCAAGATATTTATATCTTGGGAGCAACATGGGTAATGTCGTGGTGGGAGTCTGCTACAGACCACCAGACCAGGGGGATGAGGTGGATGAGGCTTTCTTCCAGCAACTAACAGAAGTTACTAGATCACAGGCCCTGGTTCTCATGGGTGACTTTAATCACCCCGATATCTGCTGGGAGAGCAATACAGCAGTCCACAGACAATCCAGGAAGTTTTTGGAAAGTGTAGGGGACAATTTCCTGGTGCAAGTGCTGGAGGAACCAACTAGGGGAAAAGCTCTTCTTGACCTGCTGCTCACAAACAGGGAGGAAATAGTAGAGGAAGCAATAGTGGATGGGAACCTGGGAGGCAGTGACCATGAGATGGTTGAGTTCAGGATCCTGACACAAGGAAGAAAGGAGAGCAGTAGAACAGAGACCCTGGACTTCAGAAAAGCAGACTTTGACTCCCTCAGGGAACTGATGGGCAAGGTCCCCTGGGAGAATAACATGAGGGGGAAAGGAGTCGAGGAAAGCTGGCTGTATTTTAAAGACTCCTTATTGAGGTTGCAGGAACAAACCATCCCGAGGTGTAGAAAGAAAAGTAAATATGGCAGGCGACCAGCTTGGCTTAACAGTGAAATCCTTGCTCGTCTTAAACACAAAAAAGCAGCTTACAAGAAGTGGAAGATTGGACAAATGACCAGGGAGGAGTATATAAATATTGTTCAGGCATGCAGGAGTGAAATTAGGAAGGCCAAATCACACTTGGAGTTGCAGCTAGCCGGAGATGTTAGGAGTAACAAGAAGGGTTTCTTCAGGTATGTGAGCAACAAGAAGAAAGTCAAGGAAAGTGTGGGCCCCTTGCTGAATGAGGGAGGGAACCTAGTGACAGAGGATGTGGAGAAAGCTAGTGTACTCAATGCTTTTTTTGCCTCTGTCTTACAGACAAGGTCAGCTCCCAGGCGGCTGCACTCCGCAGCACGGTATGGGGAGGAGGTGACCAGCCCTCTGTGGAGAAAGAAGTAGTTCGGGACTATTTAGAAAAGCTGGACGAACACAAGTCCATGGGGCCGGATGCACTGCATCCGAGGGTGCTAAAGGAGTTGGCCGATGTGATTGCAGAGCCATTGGCCATTATCTTTGAAAAATCATGGCAATCGGGGGAGGTCCCGGATGACTGGAAAAAAGCGAATGTAGTGCCCATCTTTAAAAAAGGGAAGAAGGAAGATCCGGGGAACTACAGGCCAGTCAGTGTCACCTCAGTCCCTGGAAAAATCATGGAACAGGTCCTCAAGGAATCAATTCTGAACCACTTAAAGGAGGGGAAAGTGATCAGGAACAGTCAGCATGGATTCACCAAGGGCAAGTCATGCCTGACTAACCTAATTGCCTTCTATGATGAGATAACCGGCTCTGTGGATGAGGGGAAAGCAGTGGATGTGCTATTTCTTGACTTTAGCAAAGCTTTTGATACAGTCTCCCACAGTGTTCTTGCCAGCAAGTTAAGGAAGTATGGGCTGGATGAATGCACGGTAAGGTGGATAGAAAACTGGCTGGATGGTCGTGCTCAACGGGTAGTGATCAATGGCTCCATGTCTAGTTGGCAGCCGGTATCAAGTGGAGTGCCCCAAGGGTCGGTGCTGGGGCCGGTTTTGTTCAATATCTTCATCAACGATCTGGAGGATGGTGTGGACTGCACCCTTAGCAAGTTTGCAGATGACACTAAACTGGGAGGAGTGGTTGATACGCTGGAGGGTAGGGACAGGATACAGAGGGACCTAGACAAATTAGAGGATTGGGCCAAAAGAAATCTGATGTGGTTCAACAAGGACAAGTGCAGAGTCCTGCACTTAGGACGCAAGAATCCCATGCACTGCTACAGACTAGGGACCGAATGGCTGGGCAGCAGTTCTGCAGAAAAGGACCTAGGGGTTACGGTGGACGAAAAGCTGAATATGAGTCAACAGTGTGCCCTTGTTGCCAAGAAGGCTAACGGCATTTTGGGCTGTATAAGTAGGGGCATTTCCAGCAGATCGAGGGACGTGATTATTCCCCTCTATTCGGCACTGGTGAGGCCTCATTTGGAGTACTGTGTCCAGTTTTGGGCCCCACGCTACAAGAAGGATGTGGATAAATTGGAAAGAGTCCAGCGGAGGGCAACAAAAATGATTAGGGGGCTGGAGCACATGACTTATGAGGAGAGGCTGAGGGAACTGGGATTGTTTAGCCTGCAGAAGAGAAGAATGAGGGGGGATTTGATAGCTGCTTTCAACTACCTGAAAGGGGGTTCCAAAGAGGATGGATCTAGACTGTTCTCAGTGGTAGAAGATGACAGAACAAGGAGTAATGGTCTCAAGTTGCAGAGGGGGAGGTTTAGGTTGGATATTAGGAAAACCTTTTTCACTAGTAGGGTGGTGAAGCACTGGAATGGGTTACCTAGGGAGGTGGTGGAATCTCCTTCCTTAGAGGTTTTTAAGGTCAGGCTTGACAAAGCCCTGGCTGGGATGATCTAATTGGGTTTGGTCCTGCTTTGAGCAGGGGGTTGGACTAGATGACCTCCTGAGGTCCCTTCCAACCCTGAGATTCTATGATTCTATGCGCTAAAGATTCAAATATCCCTTCATGCTTCAACTACCATTCCAGGGGACGTGTCCATTGTGATGACGGGTTCTGCTCAATAACAATTCAAAGCATGTTCATTTTCATTATCTGAGTCAGATGCCACCAGCAGAAGGTTGATTTTCTTTTTTGGTGGTTCAGGATCTGTAGTTTCCTCATCGGAGTGTTGCTCTTTTAAGACTTTTGAAAGCATGCTCCACACCTCATCCCTCTCAGATTTTGGACAGCACTTCAGATTCTTAAACCTTGGGTCGAGTGCTATAGCTATCTTTCGAAATCTCACATTGGTAACTTCTTTGCGTTTTGTCAAATCTGCAGTGAAAGTGTTCTTAAAACGAACAAGATGCTGGGTCATCATCTGAGACTGCTCCAACATGAAATATATGCCAGAACGTGGGTAAAACAGAGCAGGAGATGTACAATTCTCCCCCAAGGAGTTCAGTCACAAATTTAATCCACGCATTATTTTTTTAACGACTGTCATCAGCATGGAAGCATGTCCTCTGGAATGGTGGCCGAAGCATGAAGGGGCACATGAATGTTTAGTGTATCTGGCACGTAAATACCTTGCAATCTTGGCTACAAAAGTGCTATGCAAATGCCTGTTCTCACTTTCTGTTGACATTGTAAATAGGAAGCGGGCAGCATTATCTCCTGTAAATGTAAACAAACTTGTTTGTCTGAGCGATTGGCTAACCAAGAAGTAGAACTGAGTGGACTTGCAGGCTCTAAATCTTTACATTGTTTTATTTTTTTAATGCAGTTATTTTTTGTACATAATTCTACATTTGTAAGTTCAACTTTCACGATAAAGAGATTGTACTACAGTACTTGTATTAGGTGAATTGAAAAATACTATTTCTTTAGGTTTTTTTTTTTTTTGCAGTTGTGTAACAAAAAAAATCTACATTTGTAAGTTGCACTTTCACCACACAAATTGCACTACAGTACTTGTATGAGGTGAATTGAAAAATAGAATTTTTGTTTTTTACAGTGCAAATATTTGTAATCAAAAATAATATACACTTTGATTTCAATTACAACATAGAATACAATCTATATGAAAATATAGAAAAACATCCAAAATATTTAAAAATTTTCAATTGGTATTTTATTGTTTAACAGTGCAATTAAAACTGTGATTAATCGCAATTAATTTTTTTAAGTTAATTGCGTG
Source organism: Macrochelys suwanniensis (assembly GCA_033296515.1). NCBI lineage: Eukaryota > Metazoa > Chordata > Testudines > Chelydridae > Macrochelys > Macrochelys suwanniensis. Next base: position 2,244,082 of record CM065797.1, read on the forward strand.
AGTTAACTGCAATTAATCAACAGCCCTAGTTTATAGTAGTTCCTGCTAATGTGCTGTGTAACATTTAACTTCTCCTTGAACATGAAAGCCTATGCTTTTTGAAAGTGACCGGTGATTTTGGATGCCTTGTTTGGGGCGGAGGAGCACAATTTGAGATGCCCTGAAGAGTCCTGATATTTCAGCAGCTGGGTTCTCAGCTTCTGAATATCAGATCCCTTTAAAATGTCTCAAGTTGGGAAACCAAAATCACTAGGCATTTGAGAAAATTTAGGACAAAATGTATAATTACAACATTTATATAGTGCGCAGAGGGAATGTTACTTCTCTAAGAAGTAGAGCACGTCTCTAAGGGTACGTCTATACTTACCTCCCGCTTCGGCGGTAAGCAATCGATCTTCTGGGATCAATTTATCGCGTCTTGTCTAGATGCGATAAATCGATCCCAGAGCCACTCCCCGTCGACACCGGAACTCCTGCTTGCCGAGAGGAGTACGCGGAGTCGACGGGGGAGCCTGCCTGCGCCGCGTGGACCCGAGGTAAGTGTGTTTCAGTTCGAACTATAGATACTTCGACTTCAGCTACGCTATTCACGTAGCTGAAGTCGCGTATCTTAGTTCGAACTGCGGGGTTAGTGTGGACCAGCCCTAAGACAACTTACTGCAGTGAAAGAGCTACTGGGATGTGTTGTCTAGAGATGGGTTTGAGGAGATTGGGGAGGGCTTGCCAACAGCAAAAGATTAAATCCATGTGGCAGAAAAGTGCATTTTGTTCCATTCTTTTATATTTTTTTACAAGCAGGAAATAGAACCATCAGCTCAAATGAGAAGCTGTTTTACTTATGCATGGAGGAATTTTCAAAAGTATCTAAGTGAGCTAGTGGGATTTGCGCTGCTATGCCATTTGTTTTTGAAAATCCCTCCTGCAAGTGCTTGCAGACTGAACCGCTGGTGGCTCTGCTATGTTACCTCTTGAAGTTCTTCTGCTGTGCTCCTCAGCAGAGTATCTGAGCTTGGGGGCGATGTTGTCTCTACTGCTCTAGTATCTCTCCGGTGGAGTGCCTCATCCTACCATAACTTTTTACAATAATGTAACATTGTTTTAGGTAAGTGTTTTTGGTATTAAATGAAAGTGTAATCCCAATGTCCTCTCATAGTTTGGGTCAATGTGTGTTGGCTTCATTTTAGTCCCTCTATTCTCCAAGCAAGTCACTAATCCCAGGGAAAACTATGCTAGCCCTTGATCATTACTACCCAGTAATTAGAGAGCAATTGCTGAGTATATGCACAGGAGCTCACTCATTTCTTTCTCCTTTTGGATCTCTCATCTAAGCAAGTCTTTTTAAAACGCTACTATAGATATTCCTCTTTAATTTGGAAAACCCCTTCATTTTACTTAGGAGAGTATGATTTGAGCTATTTACCACTGTCTGAAGCACACCAACTACCTATGAGTAATGAACTACTGTATAGGAAGTTTCACTGCTGTGTAACTTAGGCCTGGTCCACACTGCGGGGGGGGGGTGTGTCGAACTAAGATATGCAACTTCAGCTACGTGAATAACGTAGCTGAAGTCGAAGTATCTTAGTTTGAACTTAAAAGCACTTACCACGTGTCCAGATGAAGCAGGCAGGCTCCCCCGTCGACTCCGCTTACTCCTCGCGCGGAGCTGGAGTTCCGATGTCGACGGGGAGCGCTTCCGGGATCGATTTATCACATCTAGACGCGACATGATAAATCGATCCCAGAAGATCGATCGCTACCCGCCGAATCAGGCGGGTAGTATAGACGTACCCTTAGAGGCTTAAAGCAAACCAAGAGAAGGGAAGCAACATTGTGTTATTGTTGTGGAAATCCCCATTTTACAATTTGTAACTAGCGATTTGACTAAAACTGTCTACAGCGTATGATCTTAGTACTGAAGGCTGGTTCCTCAATACTGCTACTGTATTTAGTGTGTGTTAGTAAACGCCCATATTTTATATAGTAGATCTCAGGACAAGGTCTTGTTTAGGCAGGTCTTTCCTACCTTCTCTTCAATTAAGAACTGGAAATACCTGCTTTATAAACACCACTAACTGCCGACAATGTGACTGTTCCTGGACAAGCCAATACCAGGTGAGAGTGATGTGGAGATTTGTGGATGTTTATAGGGAGTTCCTCCTGAGTGATGTGCAGTATTTAAGACACTCTTCCATCACTCACATTCAACACCCTGTACAATTATATTTCTAGCATCGTGGGAGTTACTGAGGTCCTGGTACTTAGCACTTATATACAGCCTTACAAACATTAATCTTCATAATCCCTTTGAGGTAGGCAAGTGTTATCCATATTTTTAAAATTGGAGTGCTGAGGCATTAAGTGATTTGTCCAAGAAAACACTTGGCGAAATTCTGGCCATGTTAAATCACCGGTAAAACTCCCATTGATTTATTGGGGTCAAGATTCTTCCATGGTCTTTCAGAGTCAAGTTTAACCCAGGAATCCCTGGCTCTCAGTTCTGAATTCTGAGTGCTAGACCATGCCTCTGTATAAAATGCACATCAAAGAACAGCATTATCATGAAGGTGCCATTTTCAGTTTCTTTTACACTAAGGCCGTGATGCAACACAAACTGTACTATCATGTAAAGAGGGTTTTTCAAAATTTGACTACACCTCTTTGTAAATCTAGCCCTGAATAAACACTGTTCACTATTGAAATCAAGCTAATGGAGCAGCTCATGTTTCAAGCTGCAAGAGCTTAGAAACTAATAAGGTGACCTGCTATGTCACCTTCAAAACTCAGATTTATAAAGGCAGCACATCAGAAGTACAAAGGCACATATGTGGGGAGAGATGGCAAACAACTTACCACACATAGGCTTCTTCTCTTTGGAGGAAATAAATTATTACAACCCAAAAATGAACTACGGTGAATTCTTTTTCAGGAAGTGTCTAACGTAACTGCCCCTTTATGTAATGCTCCAGTCAGTGACTTAGACACTTGGCTTGCCAACTAGCCAAAGATGAATTGCATTGCAGCTTGTTTTTTCCAGCTGTTCTGACATGGCCTATCAATACTCTTCAGGCAGCTATGCCAACCTGCCCTTTCACGGCAGCTCAATCAAGATGTCTGCAAACTCTTATGTAGTTGGCATTCCCACACTATTCAGTAACCAGTCTTAACAACAAACTATTGTCTTAAAATGACCTCAGTTGTCTTTGATAAGTAGTTTGAATAACACACCATACACTCTGTAGTCATTGCACCCATATAACCTACAAACAACATGACATGCTTCACCTCCATAGCTTTTCAGCCTCTTCGTCTAAACTTGAACCAACATGTGGTGAGCTGATGATGTGCTCTTTCTTTATAGCCAGAGCCATATGTTTCAGGAGTTCACTGTGTGACTCCAGCATTGGCAGAGGAATCTGATCTATGTGACAAAACTGAATGTAGAAAAATATGTTGCCCAGGTAACACTTAGCAGTTACACAGTGCTTTCCATCTTCAAATTACATCATCCATATTAACACCTACTACACCTGTAAAGTCTGTAAGGGGTAATTCTGTTTTCACTGATAGGAAAATTGAGGTATACAGAGCCTAGGGGCCAGTCAGTGCTCAGCACCCATATTGGGAACTGGATTTTCAAAAGAGCCCAGCAAATGGGAGCTACAGAGAGCTGAGCACTCTTGAAAATCTGACCTTTTATTTAGGTCCCTAAATGAGAGCAGAGCACACTCAAAAATCTGACCCCAAGTGTCTTGTCCAAAGTCCACATGAAAGCTGAAAATAGTATTCTGGGGTTCCTGGCTCGCATTCGTGTCCTCACACCACTAGACCTTGCCTCCTTCTCTGCTTTCCGTAAAGGAGGACTTGAATATTTCAAACCTTGGTTTACATCCTAGACAGCGTGTTGTAAAGCACCAGTGAACATTATAGAACTCAAAGCAGTCCATGTCTGTCTGACCACAATCCTCTCCTGTGTTGAACATCTGTGAATAAGAACAGCTAAATTCATGAAGCTGGCTTAAGCCAAAGTGAAGTGCTGCTTGTATTTTCCCCTGACCTTGCTCTCTGAAAGTTTTTTCTTTCAAGAGATGAGAGCAAAAGATTTCCTTAGTCAAATGTTGGTGCCAATCTAAATGATAACTCTCAAGGTTAAGCACTAGTGCTGGGCGCATTTATACACAACAGGTAGCGTGAGGCAGAAAAAAATGGGTTCTTCGGCTGCATTTGATCCACAGCATAATGTACTCTCGGAGCTTTCCACCATGTGGAATCTGTGCCTGTGGCAGTATGTACAGAATGTCTGTGGTCCCAGCTTTATTGTAATAACCTTGAAAATGTAAAGTACTGACACTATTTTGGGTGGGATGGGGACTATATATAATAAATGTATGATATATGAATGCCTTTCCTGTGTGTACACAGTGTATCGTTAAACCCTCCTACAGACCACTTGGCTATGGCAAGACTCCATACTGGAGAGAGTTCCTGAATGGATTCTGTAGGGGCAAGTGGGAAAAAATGCTGGTAGATGAGGACTTCATTGTAAAATTGTGTGTATAAACATATTTTGTATAAAGTGTGAACAACAGTCCCATCCAGAAATGAGTAAGTTTTTACCGCATGTCAGATGCAGCCTTGCCTAGCTGTCTTCCCCAGTCTGCCAGAGTTGTCTTTTTTTGCTGTGAGTTGGTCCTTTGGTCACGCTGAAGCTATTCTTCCTGCTTTGAATCTTTGTCCTTCCCTGACATTGCCTGTCCTATTCCTGTTCACTGTTCTCCCTGCTGCTGGCAGTGGCAGGAACAGAGAGCAGCTGGGAGATGGTGACAATAGGGAGGAGGCAACTGCTCCCCAACCATTCCACATCCTCAGGAGTCTACCCCCTTCTATACACACAGCTGGCAGGGCGAACATCAGAGCCTGGGGGGTGCAGATAGAGGGTTTTTCAAAGGGAAGGAGTGGGAGGAGGTGAGACCACAAGAGAGGACCCCAGTGGGCAGAGACATATGCAGGAGGCCTATGGGAAGAATGTCCTTGTGATTGTTGATTTCCCTTGAATTGAAGGGGGAGCCTGGGGGCAAGACTGTGAAGGGGTGGGATGGAGGGAAGGACTGCAAATGGAACAGGCCTTTGCTCCAGACTTGTTAAACTCAAACGCTACACCAGCTATTCAGGGGATTGGTGTCTCTCACGAAAATACCCCAGGGTAACCCCACGTCCCCTCGGTTCCCCCCAATCAGCCCTCAATGCTAACTGTGTAATGTAGTTGTTCTACATCTACATTAGGCATATGGAGAAGACAATCCCAAAATAGCTGGTCCAGCATGTATTCAAAGCCAAATTAGGTGTTCTGTGTGGACTTCTAAAACTCTAATACCACTTCTGGGATAACACTTACTGGCAAGCTGATGTTGGCTGCGATGACTGTCAAGGGTAAAAGGTTTGGCTATAAAAGGTAGTGGTTTACAGAGCAGGTCTCACTTCGAATTTGCTGCCTACCTTTCTTTATATACACCCTGCGTTTTTTTCCAGCACTAGCATTCTTTTCAGATAAGAAATTCAGTGGCTGCCAGCAAACAGAAACAGCAAAAAAAGAGCCGCTGTGATCATATATACTGGTGACCTACTTAAAATCCTCTTTCCTCAGCCTCTTTTAATGTGTGTGCGATAATACCGGCTGGCGGTCTGTGGTATTGTTAGCAGAATAATGAACACAAACCATGGACCTCGTTTGTTTAGCATAAGTTTATGAACATCAGAAATGTTTTATTTTTGATTACAGCATTTAGGCTTTTTTAGCTGTGATAGCTCATTCTGTTCTGTTTGCCTCACTGCTCAGAAGCCTTTGTCTTGTGAATACAGACAGTGCTGGTGCCTCAGAATATGCAGTTAAATCTCACAATGTCTTAATCTTTTGAGCTGAAGAATACAAGGCTTCCAGCATCTAACCAGTTAGCAGAGAATGTCTGAGCAGTAGTGACTGAGACCTGGGTTGTTTCTGGTCATTGTCATTTTTCTGAACGTGCTTCAGGAAGATCTGGTTGTAAAACAGTATTTGAAAGATACTGTGTCTTCTGTTTGTAAGAAAACAGGACTGGATAAAAGGATCCAATTAAGGGTGGTAGGTCAAAAATTCAGCTCCCCTGTGGCAATCAGCGCATGTGAAATGCAGATTGCACATATGTTTCTTTTCTCCATTTCTGCCTCCTATAAGAAAACTAATTTCTCACTGGGCCAATCCACTCAGAAGAGAGCAGAATTCTCCTGTCATTTGATTGCCCACTTTCAGGAGCAAAGTGGACAGGTGCGGTGAAGGAAATAATTCTATACATGCTTCCACCATCTGGGCATGTGTACACTTATCAGAGTGGACAAACAGTGCATTCATTTGGATTGTCATCACCAATACTGGAATGTCTTATTTTTGAATATGCTGGCGAGGGCTTTAAAATAAATAAATAAAAGGTATCAACAGGGTACTATAAACATCTACATAAAATTCCTCAAGGTAGTTCAGTTACTTAGCCTACCACCAGGAGCGGTGCCAGCTTTTTTGCCGCCCTAGGCAGCACCTCTCGGAGAAGCTGCCACCGAAATGCTGCCAAGGACCCCAGCGGCCGAAGAAAAAACGTCGCCGCCGAGGGACGTGAAATGCTGCCCCCCGAATCCTGGTGCCCTAGGCAACCGCCTAGGGTCACCTAATGGTAGCACCGGCTCTGCCTACCACAAAAACAGCAATTTCTGATCATGAAATTATACATAAAACATTCCTATTTCTTCAGTGACTGTAGCATTTTAGTTTCCATAAATTGAGTTCTATAAAGAATACATTTTCTTATTATGCCAGTCACAATTCCCAAAGCAGTAATCAAAACATAGTTTCTAAACAGATGTTAAGGCCTGGTCTATACTGGGGGGTGGGGGAAGGGGGCGAGCTAAGTCGATCTAAGTTACGCAACTTCAGCTACGAAAATAGCGTAGCTGAAGTCAACATACTTGGAGCTACTTACCCCGGTGTCTTCACTGCGGTAAGTCGACTACTACCGCTCCCCTGTCGACTCCACCTACGCTTCTTGCCCCAGTGGAGTACCGGAATCGACGAGAGAGCGTTCGGTCGATTTATCGCATCTTCACTAGACATCATAAATCAGCCCCCACTGGATCGATCACTCTGCAGATAAGTGTAGACATGCCCTTAAAAAATGAAATAAGTAGAAAAATCACCACCGTTTGGCTTCTCTATCTCTTGGCAACCAAAAATTCTACAGTGATTGAGGCCTAAACATGCATGCAATAAGAATAACACCAACGTGTAACACAGATAGTTTCTAGTTTTTTACCAAGCCCTTCGTGGTAGAGATTTGATTTCTCCCACACCTTCAAATGTGTCTGGCAAATAGGGCAGGGGTGGGTGAACTTTTTGGCCCGAGGGCCAGATCTGTGTATGGAAATTGTATGGTGGGCCATGAACGCTCACGAAATTGGGGTTGGGTTGTGGGAGGGGGTGAAGACTCCGGCTGGGGGTGAGGGCTCTGGGGTGGGGCCAGAAATGAGTTCAGGATGTAGGAGGGGACTCTGGGCTGAAGCAGAGGGTTGGGATGTGAGCGGGGGGTGATGAGGTCTCAGGCTGGGGGTGCGGATTCTGAGGTGGGGCCAGAAACGAGGAGTTCAGGGTGTGGGAGGGGGCTCTGGGCTGAGGAAGGTGGTTTGGGTGTGGGGGGGGATGAGGGCTCAGGCTGGGGGTGCGGGTTCTGGGGTGGGGCTGGGGTTTGGGGTATAGGAGGGTGCTCTGGGCTGGGATCGAGGGGTTCTTTGAGTGCTGTCCCTGTGGGTGCTCCACTCCAGGTGATGGTGCGTCCTGGTGTCGTTGATCGGAGATCTTCGGTAGCAGTGCCTGGTTGGGAAACATGCGCTCAGCTGCTGTCTCGCGGTCTCCCTGACCGCGCGCGTCCCACGTCCCCCTCAGTTCCTTCTCAATCGTCCTCGGCTGAAGACGGGACTCGGGGCAGTGCTGATCCTCTTCCCTGGTCTCTGAAGGAAACAATTACAAAGAACATAGAAATAGTGAGTAACATCCCAGTTGTTTCCCTTCCTTTAGAATAGTTACTTAGTTGAGGAAAAAAGGTTTGTTATGGGTTTTGTTTTGTTTTTTTATGTTTGTCTCCCGCTGAGACACTCTCCCCTGGCATTCCTAGCGCACTAATGCCAGGGGCTTCGGGATTCAAGAAATGTGCCTCCTGTCAAGACTCTATGCCACGGTCCAATGGACACTGACGTTGTGTGAAGTGCCTCGGCAAGACGCACGTCCCTGCCAAGTGTGTCCATTGTACCAGCCTCAAAACCAGGGCTCGTCGTGACAGGGACCTGCGGCTGAAAATGCTCCTGATGCAGATATCTCTACAGCCACCTCTGGAGACAAGCAGTGGCCAACCCTCTCCCTCACGTTCCCCGGCCAGGTCCGAACCAATTGGGAGCACGGCTTCACCCTCTCAGGTGAAGAGGCAGGAAGTCCAACTGTCTCCATGCAGAGACTTTCACAGGGTAAAGGGTCTCCTGCAAGAGCCTTACCCTCAGTGCTGACAGCACCGAAGGCAGGTGCCTCCGACCGTCCCAGCACCTCAGCCACGGCTCCCACAGAGCGCAGAGGCAGGGACCCGACTTCCTGTGCCGGGAAGGTCTCCTCGGCACCGAAAATAGACCCGGATCCGACAGCGCGCTCTGCCCCGGTGCCGAAAAGAACGTTGGCACCGAGCCTGCCGGCCACTCCAATAGCAGCAGCGGGACCCCCTGCAGGGCGCCTACAAGCGACCTGCGGCACCGGGAAAAGCCAAACAAAAGTCTGTGCACACTTTTGAGCACAGATCACGCTTAGCAGATCACAGCCCAGGGAGCAGCAACAACAGTTCTTAAGTCACAACCTCTCAGTGGCACCTGAGCCTAACTCTCCACTCCTGGACACATAGTGCTCACTCTTTGACCAGCCGCTCTCCCCACCTGACCTGGCTACCTTTACTGACAGCGCGCCTGATATGCAGCAGCAGGCGGAGTTCTCCCCACCTGCCTCTCCTCCTCCACTGGAACCTTTTGCACCTCAGCTCATGGCTCACAACCACCAGCCTCAATTTCCCTACTTTGCCCCCCCCTCCCCTCCCGTGGGTGGCACCTCACTTTTCCTATCCTATGCCTTTGCCTCAGTGGTACACTTGGCCAGCTCCTACTGCCAGTCGCCCTCATGCTTCTTTCACCAGACTACAAGCTTCTTCTGCGCCTCTGTCTACAGCTCCGTCTACTTCTAGAGCACCTGAACCCCCCTCTGAAGAGGTGGGCTATGGACCATACCCTGATTCACCGACTCCTAACTCTCCATCAGCTCCACCCCTGCAATAGGGCAACTTTTCCCGTCCCTCCCACAACTGTATTGCTGCCGTTTTCTGCACCCTGGATGACAAGATGTTCCGTTTATTGACCAGCTAGAAGCTTCAGTAACAATGGAGGGAAATGGGGCCAAAATGAAGGGGACAAATTGTATATTCTGTAACTCAACTAATTAGCTTTAATATACTAGTAAAACCACTGGATAGCATCTAGGGAAGCATATTCACTTTCTGACTTGGGCACCAGCTTAAAATGGAACCTACTGTCGGTAATGTTTCCCACAAAGCCCTGAGGAGAAGTTGACAGGGAAAGCACAAATGTGAAAACAATGTAATACCATTGGTGTTTCATGCTGCTGATTCAGTAGGGAGGTGACGCGGCTCTTTGGAAAAGCGTCCCATTCTGCCACTGCCTGTGGATGTTGCGTGCTGTAGGAAATCAATGGGGTGGGAAGAGATTATACATGATTAGTTGTCTCTGTAATGCAGATATTACATTAGATGTCGTTAGAGTCAGAGTGCCACCGCCAGGTTAGTAGAGTCCAGGAGTGAATGCGAGTTACCAAGTCCCATGGGAGCTTGGCGTGTACTATAGTATTGTATTTCCCTCGAGCGGTATTGATGAGGCATCTACAAAGTGTGACAGGAGGTGAAATGGAGGTTTTATCCCACCACAGTGTTTCGCAGCAACAAATTATCCTTCCTTCGAAAGGAAGGGAAATCTCTACATAAATGCACGTTCTGCACCATCTTGCCAGGTTATGGTGCAGGATATTGGCATTTAGACTGCACAGACCTAAGTCCTTGTGAGTGAATTTGCACTGGACTAGATTAAGCATCCTTTACAAACATACTGTACAGACAGGAATCTATACTATGAAAAGGAAGCCACTTCAGGTTTATTTACCATATACATTTCTTTGTAGAGCTGAATGGCACTACTTATGCTGGTGGTCATTAGTAAGATGGATCTTGGTTATAACATAGATGACATTACAGTTGTGTATTGTCTGCTATGGATCTCTCTTAAAGAGTTACCTAGGGAGGTTACCTAGGGAGGTGGTGGAATCTCCATCCTTCGAGGTTTTTAAGACCCAGTTTACCAAAGCCCTGGCTGGGATAATTTAGTTGGGGTTGGTCCTGCTTTGAGCAGGGTTAGACTAGATGACCTCCTGAGGTCTCTTCCTACCCTAATCTTTTATGATTCTAAAGCAAGTAAGGGAAGTTTTTGGAAATGGCTCCAGTTCCTTGCACCTCATTCTGTGTGTGGGGCCATCAGGATAAACTTGCTTCCTATGTACCTCAAAATTGAAAACATGTTAACATTGTGTGTATGTATAGATCATTTTGAGTGAATGTAGTGTTCATAAAAGGTGTTAGATTGACAGCCTTGGTGATTAAAATAGTATATCTGGTACAGAATAGCCAGAAGCAATGAAAATTTTCCCACACAACTCACTGTCAGTGTGCTTCAGTCCTGACCTAAGGGGACTTCTCTCTGGAACGAGAGTTTAGTTCAGTCACTATGGTAATCTCAGTCTTGGAACTTTTCCTGAGGTGGCCAATAAGATGCTAGTTATGATGACTTGAGCTGTGGATATCTGTCCACTAGGAACCAGACTGACACCACCTACTCATTTCGCAATAGCCCCCAAAAGCCCATCACCTGTAACGACAACAGTCCTCATCGAGTTGGACCAGTTTTGAACCCTCTAGCTGCAGGCAATTAACTTAGATCAGTTCCCTGAGCCACCCAGCCCCTCCTTGTGCTTTGTTTTTGTTATAGAGAGGAGCTTTGGGGACATTTTCTTTCAAGTGTTTTCCCAGAATTTCTTTGCATCGACCATATTGGAAGAGTTGACCTGACTCCTCCCATACAGGAAGGAAAAGACCTTTAATATCAATTTAGGAGCAGTAGGTGAACTCAGCCGCCCTGAACTGGTGCAAACTTTCCGGTTACATGTGAGTTTGACGCTGCAGTAATCAGCCCTGATAATAGGAACTGAGCTTCACTGACACTTAGCCTCAGCAATGTCACTTCCTCTCTCTAACAACTGGAAAAGGAAAAAGTCACAGTCAGCAAAAGATTTAGTCACCAAGCTGTCACACTGAGAGCCGCAGAAATGTTCCATTTTGCCTTGCTAGTCCTGTGCCAATTTTAGGGTGAGAGTGTGCATGATAGTCGTCAGTTGTGAAACACCAAGACTCCCTGAAACCACAGATTCACATCCCAGTAAGATTAATTCAACCCTGCATCCTTTGGAACTCCATGCCGTGATTGCATGTGTAGGTCATTCAGATGAGATAATCTAAAATCAGAGGGTTTATAGGATCTGCAAAGATTAAAGATCATCTGGCATATTTTGAAAGAACAGATATGCGCACTGGTGGCATTGGGTAGTGTTAGGTCACATTAGCTAGCTTGATCTAACACCTCTAAAAGTCAAGACAAGGCTTCCCCTTTATGCTTTAATTCAGCCAATTTAGCACATGCTGACGTGCCGCTTGCCTTGTCGTGACTAGAGCTTTTGAAGGTGTTAGCTTGGGCTAGCTCAAGGTGGGTGAGGGAATCTCTCTTTTTGGACTAACTTCAGACAAAAAAGGGGTTTTAAAACGAAACGTTGTCCCAAAGCTGTGATATTGTGGCTAGCACTCTCCTGCTTAGTGTCACAACACTGGCTGGGAATCCTGGCTGTCTGTTTAAGGTCTTGTGAGAGGACAGGAAATGTACAGCAATTAAGAGCACAACTGTGCCATGTAGCAGCATGGCAGCTGTGCCAGTGGGCATATGTAAAGCAACATGCTACTGTTCACTGGCTTTCCCTCTCCCTGCCACCATTTCCCAGTCTGTGAAATGGGAATAATACTTTACAGGGTGCTCAGATGCCATTGTGACAGGTGTGGCATAAGAACCTAGATACCCCTTCCGTTGGTGTAGGTAGTGTCTACACTGAAGTGCTATAATGATGCAGCTGCAAGAGCATTTCAAGTATAGACAAGCCATGAGCCTCACAACATTGTGTGGTGTAGGGAAGTCTGTAGCTGAATCAGGAATTGAACCCAGGTCTTTTGAGCCCCAATTTAGTGTTCTATCCACTAAATCATCTGTTGCAAGATAGAGTAGACTTTTTGTTCATAGTTATATTTAAGAGGAAAATAGCAAGACTGCCAAACATTCCTTTAATATTATGGGTGTTGATTGGTCCCACAGACATCAGGAAATTTACTTTCTAGTGCACACACCTAAGTCCCTCAAGATACAGCAGATGCAGCACATAGGACGGTTTTGGATCATTGACTATTTGTAAAATCTAATTCCCTGAGACGCTGGCAGACTTAAATACACCTGTGTATCGTATAGGACTGTTTGATTCTGTGCTAATATAGCTTCATGTGTCAGTTTAGAATTTCACATATATGTTGTAGCTAATAGCAATATACTCACCTTGTAGCATATTAGTAATCACAGCTAAGTACAGGGTGTGAAACTAGGGCAGCGGAGTGGCCAAACGCTGACCTAGATTTTCTTTGGATGGCTTCCTAAAGAGGAGATCTATATAAAAACTGTCTGCCTCTGAAACAAGTTTCTAATTGATGTTTCTGTTCAGGGAAAGTCTTCCCCTGGCATATTGGCTTCCTTCTTGGGTCCCCCATCCTGGCCATATAATTAAAATGATAGCAGTAAATTTTAAGGCCCAGCTTGACAAAGCCCTCGCTGGAATGATTTAGTTGCGGTTGGTCCTACTTTGAGCAGGGGATTGGACTAGACCTCCTGAGGTCTCTTCCAACACTAATCTTCTATGATTCTATGGTCCACAACTGAGACAAGCCTACATATAAACCTTAGAACTCCACGTCACTCGCAATGCCTGCCTCCACTTCCTGCCGTTCATAAAATATCAACACATAAGGGTCATGACCGACAACATCGCCTGCATGTTCCATATAAACAGGCAAGGGGGAGCCAGATCACATTCGCTCTGCACCGAGGCCATCAAACTTTGGAATCTCTGTTAACTCGACACAACATCCATATCTCAGCTTCATACCTACCTGGATGCCAGAGCACAACAGCAGACAAACTCAGCAGATGATTTTCACACAACCATGAATGGGATTTGAGCAATCCAATACTGCAACACATATTCCAGTGATGGGGTCACCCACGCATCGACCTTTTTGCCACTGCCCGCAACACAAAGTGTCAAAAATTTTGCTCTGGGAGAGGTCTGGGGAAGCAATCCATGGGAGCAATCCATCCTAATCAGCTGGAACACGGACCTCCTATATGTGTTCCTACCGATACCATTGCTACCCAGGCTAATACAGAAAATAAGGACCGACAAAGCCAGAATCATCCTAATAGCCCCCACATGGCTGAGACAACTGTGGTATCCCTACAAGTCAGCACATCCCCCAATCACACTCGCTCTCCACTCACATCTACTGATACAACGGGAGGGACAGTTACAACACCTCAACTTGCAGATGCTACATCTCAAGGCATGGCTTCTCTATGGATCTCTCATGACGAGCTAAATTGTTCAGACCAGGTCCATAGCAGGTCCCTGGTTTATGTCGGGGTTGTGTTCTTGAAGAGGGCGACGGATACCGAAACGACGGATACCGCGGACCTGCTGGTACAGCAGTGGTGTAGGCAGGAGGGGATACTTGGGTGGGCCCTGGGTGGGCGAGCAATGACGGGGGGCAGAGGGGTAGGAGCGATATGGCCGCCTCTCCCCCACCCCCCCCTTTCAGCTGGCTTTGAGGGATGGGAGGGGGAATAGACGCTCAGGCCATGGACTCCCAGAAAAATGGAGGCCCCTGTAAAAATGTGTGCCCCCGCAGCCCCACCTGCCCCCCTCCCCTCCTGCCTGGTGCTCGGGGCTTGCCCCACTCCGCCTGATGCTCCTGCCGGGCATCAGGGTGCGGCCCCCCCCCGCTATCCACAGTTATTTTACCAACTCCGAAGCCCCTACCATCCTAAGAGGGCACTGATTTACAGTCACCTGGAGTGGAGCACCCATAGGGACATCTCTCGAAAGAGGAGAAGAGAAGGTTACTCACCTTGTGCGGTAACTGAGGTTCGTCATGATGAGTGTCTCTTCCCTCTACTTCGGAGCTTGGTTCAGGCTCTGCAATAGAGCAGGAACTGAGGAGTCCGGGTCACACATGCAATACTTCAACTGCCAACGGCGCACGAGGTAGGCACCATGCATGCGCACCCCATACAGGCACTGCTGTAAAATTCTCCGAGCGAAGGCGCAGGGACACACCAACATCGGGAGTGGAACATTCACAGGGACACTCATCTCGAAGAACCTCAGTTACTGCACAAAGTGAGTAACTTTCTCATCTACATACCCTTCTCAAAGATGAAGGGCACACTAATTTTCTAGATAACTGTCAGTCACCTTAGTCATATGTGCAGAATTCTAAACGATTTTAAATTGTTCCTTTTTCAATTTTCTCAAAGCTTCTGATATTTTTCAGGTCCCTATGGTATGTCACTTATGATATTGAGAAACTCCAGATTTCGCTCTGTGGTTCAGCCTTTATCAAATGCCAGCATAGTGTAATTGAGCAGGTTGAAAAATCAAGTATAAAGTTATTGGGTTTCTTAGCCAAAACTTTTATTTTTAGCCACTGAGGTTGACAGAACACAGATTCTTTGCTCTCCGTTTCGCTTATGCAATGCCTGCTCCAGCCCTTCCCCAGACAGTCCCTAGTACAAACCTCAGCTACTCAGCCCCACTGCCTGGCCTTGCTTCCAACCTCCGGCCCATGTACTCTAACGCATTGTTTTACCTCACCCATTCACCCAGCCTTCTGTTGACCTACTGAAGTTCACCATATGCACACATCCAATTAGTCAAAATTACACAATGGGCAACCTTAACTCTGACCTCAGAATATTATTTTTGTAGAAATACTTCCATTTTAGAAGTGTGTTTGATAAAGTATCTAAGCCTTACTGAGGTTGGAGCTAAGGTTTTGCTTTTGACCGGTTTTGGGGAATTGGGCATATGCTTTGTAGATGGTAGTGGAAATGAAGAGAAGTTTGTGGAGCTGAGGAGTCACATACTGTGGTGATGACAGCCATGCCAAGTACCTAGATAGCGTAAATGTTTGTCTATGTGGAGAGTTGCACTAGCTTAACTACAGGTGTGATTTTAAAACTATTTAGTTAAACCTGTTCAAACACCTGTGGTGCACTCACTTATTTCAGTGTAAGAGTGGCTTGTTGCAGTTTAGTTAAATTGATCAGTAACAGGGTAAAACTCATCTGAAATAAATCACACTCAGGACAGGTCTATGCTCGGATACACTGGTATATTATACTAGCAAAACACTCCTACTGTAGACGCAATCTTGCTAATATAGCTGCCACTATATTAGGGGTTTTGCCAGCACAACTTAATCAGTCACAAATCATACCTCATCTCACCCCTGACTAAAATACCTATGTCAGCAAAAGTTTATAGTGTAGATCTGGCCACTTGGGTATTTGCACTGGTTTAGCTAAAAGGGTTTAATTAAATTGGTATAAATTTGTGTGTAGGCAAGGCTTCAGTGCAGATGGATTTTTACCTAACAGGTAATGTCTGTGATTTTTAGTGATTGCTTTGCTAGGAATTGCACTTGAGAATCCGTTTGGGGTGTGGTTCTACATTCTCCCCATATTTTGTTTAAGGACTTTATCATATTATACACTTGATTCAGAAATGTCTAGGTAATTTATAGAATAAGAATAAGTTATTTTGATAAGTGTCAACCATCAATAATGCCTTATCCCTGCCTCCCCATTGATTCTTTGTGGCAGACTCTTTTTCAAGGTAATTACTCAGCTGGAATATCCCACAATATGCATAAGGCAGAAAGTCCCATATTATGTTGATTTATTACCCTAAGCAACGTGCAGTGAGTGTATTTAAGAGGGGAACAGATACATCTTTATACAAAAAGGATAGTGAGGGAGGAACTAGTGGAAGCATAAAAATGAAGAGGGTGAAAGCTGTATCCCAGCTGCCTTCTTTCCCCAGCTTCCTGGGCATTCTTGCTGTCAATGGAAAAGAGGTTGATTGCTAACCCTGTATCAGCTGAAGCAAGCATCTTTCTTCTCTTTCATGTCAGCAGGTGGTGTCACTCTCAGCTGTACAGCTGACTGTGAAGAGGTTTGTTGGCTATTTTCAAACCACAGGTGAGGGCATGTGATGACAATACAATATCAAGTGCTGACTTAATGTTTATCCTGCAGTGGAGAAGTGCTTACGTAATGATTTCAAAAGGAGGAAATAAAAGACGTTTCCTTGCAGACCAAGTGGAAAGGCCAAAAGGCTTGTCATTCTGCTCGCATTCTCCCTACATTCCTCTTGCTCCCAGAGCCTCATTGACATGTTAGCCGTTTGACATCAGAGGTTGGTAACCTGCAATGCACTAATGCAAAATGTATGAATGTTAAACTTCCACTTCACCTGGTGCCAGAGAGCTAATCTAGTTACTGACTGTGCTCAACTTAAAGATCAGTTTCCACTTCCTCTTCTCTGGCTAAGTTACAGTATAGTAGTAGCTTTAATATCTGATCCCTCCTCTAATGGAGCGACCTTGTTTTGCCCAGACAGGGGGATGAATTCTACTAACAGGTCACTTCTTTTTCTTTCTATAAGAAGAAATCTAAAGTAGAGTCCAAGAAGGTGGTAAAGGGTTCCTGGGTTCAGATAGGATTTAGGTCATACATTAAAATGAGTTTTGTTCTCAGCTTTGTTTCCTATTGGTGCTTTTTCATACTGCACAGCTACAATTAGAGGAATTTTGCCCCCCCTCAGTTCTTCCCAGGATTGACACACAGGCTTGGTGCAGTATAGGACTGACTGGTTTGCTGATGGTGTGCCTTGCTTTAGCCAGTAATATCAGGTTTTAATTTTTCTGAGCAGTCAGATTCACTTACGTTTGTTGGAAATAATTAGGAATTATCTGTAATTGTATTTTCATCTGGTATTGCAAGTAATCGGATGGGAAAGATTATAACTTTGTTTTCTATGAGTTAAATCTGTAGGGTTGTTATCTGCAAGAAGAGTGAATGAATATGAAGGACAGGGAATGAAACCATGAAAGAAAGGGTTTGATATGAATTTTGCTTTGATTAGCCACTGTAGGTTGGGGAGACTGTGACACAAATGACCAACTTGCTCATGACTGACCTTTCCATCAGAGGTGAACTTTTCCAGGACTTTATCTCTTGAGGCATCCGTTTAGAGGCTGTGCGTGAGGCTTGTCAGTGATCTAATGTAGCATCTCCGTGTTCAAAGGAAATGGGTTAATGTCTTAAACCAGTGAGCATAATATCGCCCTTTAAATTATTTTTTGGATTTGTCTATTTCCTACCAATTTCCCCGTCCTTCCTTTTCTCTCTCTCCCACCCTTGTGACCAAGGCAGTAAAGATACACAAACTAGATATGATCAATTTACCAACTGTATTCAGTAATTTACTTGTAATAATGTGGTGTTTAGCATGACAACACTGTATGAGAAAACAGTGGAAGTTGGAGGGAAAGAATCTTTCCTTCCAAATTAGAGGAAAATCATTGTCTGGGGAAAACAGAATCAGTGGTTCGTAAGGGAAGCTTCATGTCTAGATCCTAAGAGATTGTAACATCCTGAAACCTTTGGGTACTTTCAGCAGTATAGAAGAGAGTTTAGTGACGTGAAATCTGACAAAGAGGAGCAGTGGCTTGGGAGAACTCATATGAAGGACAATTAAATCAGAAGTAATTGTAATTGACAGCTGTAGGTTTCATGCCAGTGAGCAGGGTTCTGAATTGGAGCACCCAGGAGATGCCTTTTTCATCTTGAATAGCTGATTCAGTCAAGTGGTGTGAGAGTCTCTGTGGTATACAATTTACAGAAACTGAGAATAAAAGCACTGACTTCTCTCAACTCTTGCCATTCAGCTGCTGTTGCACCTTGAAGTATGGAAGATGTCATGGGCATTTTGAATAGTAAACAGCTATTGCTGGAATACCATCAGATATAGGGTGTGGGGTTGAATTTAGAATGAATCTGCCGATTTTAACACCACCTGAAACCTACATTTGCTTAAGAGTATCTTCTGCGAAAAGGGAGGGAGTATGAGAGGCAAGTATATCAGGGTAGACTAGATGAGTCCCAGGAGAATAGCCAGTGGCAGCAAAAGAGGCTTGCCTGGTGCTTTGTAGTACTGCTGCATGCATTGTGAGCAGTTCTCTATAAGTTTGGCCCTATGTGTTCTTGGGGAAGGAGTGCCCTAAACAATGCCAACACTGGTTCTGCTGAGACAGTGTCAGTCAATGTGAGTCATGCTGCAATGTGTCTGAGAGGCTTTCCTTTCAATCCAGGCACTCGGTATAGGAAAGGCTGTTATTTACCAGCAAATATTTTAAAATTGTTACCATAAGATTTTACAAATGTACCACTAAATAGAAATCTCTGACAAATTGCCTGTATGTCTTTCAGGCTACCGAAAATTTCCACATCCCCAGCCTTTAGCTTTGCTACACACTGTGTCAATTGAACCCTGGAGGCTTAGCAGAGGCAGGAGTTACTGGCTGACAGTAGTGCAGGAAATAAGTTAAAATTCTGTCTCCATGGCATCTTTGTCTTAACCTCCTGATTCTTTTCGTGGCACTAAACGTATTGAGAAGTCAAAGAAAGTGTGGGCCCCTTACTGAATTAGGGAGGCAACCTAATGATAGAGGATGTGGAAAAAGCTAATGTACTCAGTGCTTTTGCCTCTGTCTTTACAAACAAGGTCAGCTCCCAGACTAATGCACTGGGCAGCACAGTCTGGGGAGGAGGTGACCAGCCCTCTGTGGAGAAAGAAGTGGTTCAGGACTATTTAGAAAAGCTGGATGAGCACAAGTCCATGGGGCCGGATGCCCTGCATCCGAGGATGCTAAAGGAGTTGGTGGATGTGATTGCAGAGCCATTGGCCATTCTCTTTGAAAACTCATGGCGATCAGGGGAGGTCCTGAATGATTGGAAAAAGACTAATGTAGTGCCCATCTTTAAAAAAAGGAAGAAGGAGTGTCCGGGGAACTACAGGCTAGTCAGCCTCACCTCAGTCCCTGGAAAAATCATGGAGCAGGTCCTCAAGGAATCAATTCTGAAGCACTTAGAGGAGAGGAAACTAGATGACCTCCTGAGGTCCCTTCCAACCCTGATATTCTATGATCAGGAACACACAGCATGGATTCACCAAGGGCAAGTCATGCCTGACTAACCTAATTGCCTTCTATGATGAGATAACTGGCTCTGTGGATGAGGGTAAAGCAGTAGACGTGTTATTCCTTGACTTTAGCAAAGCTTTTGATACAGTCTCCCACAGTATTCTTGCCAGCAAGTTAAAGTAGTATAGGCTGGATGAATGGACTATAAGGTGGATAGAAAGCTGGCTAGATCATCGGGCTCAACGGGTAGTGATTAATGGCTCCATGTCTAGTTGGCAGCCGGTATCAAGTGGAGTGCCCCAGGGGTCAGTCCTGGGGCTGGTTTTGTTCAACATCTTCATTAATGATCTGGAGGATGGAGTGGACTGCACCCTCAGCAAGTTTGCGGATGACACTAAACTGGGAGGAGAGGTTGATACGCTGGAGGGTAGGGATAGAATACAGAGGGACCTAGACAAATTAGAGGATTGGGCCAAAAGAAATATGATGAGGCTCAACAAGGACAAGTGCAGAGTCCTGCACTTAGGACAGAAGAATCCCATGCACTGCTACAGACTAGGGACCGAATGGTTGGGCAGAAGTTCTGCAGAAAAGGACCTAGGGGTTACCGTGGACGAGAAGCTGAATATGAGTCAACAGCGTGCCCTTGTTGCCAAGAAGGCTAACGGCATTTTGGGCTGTATAAGTAGGAGCATTGCCAGTAGATCGAGGGACGTGATCGTTCCCCTCTATTCGACACTGGTAAGGCCTCATCTAGAGAACTGTGTCCAGTTTTGGGCCCCACACTACAAGAAGGATGTGGAAAAATTGGAGAGTCCAGTGAAGGGCAACAAAAATAATTAGGGGGCTGGAGCACATGACTTATGAGGAGAGGCTGAGGGAACTTGGATTATTTAGTCTGCAGAAGAGAAGAATGAGCGGGGATATAATAACTGCTTTCAGCTACCTGAAAGGGGTTTCCAAAGAGGATGGATCTAGACTGTTCTCAGTGGTAGAAGATGACAGAACAAGGAGTAATGGTCTGAAGTTGCAGTGGGGGAGGTTTAGGTTGGATATTACAAAAAACTTTTTCACTAGGAAGGTGGTGAAGCACTGGAATGGGTTACCTAGGGAGGTTGTGGAGTCTCCTTCCTTAGAGTTGTTTAAAGTCCGGCTTGACAAAGCCCTGGCTGGGATGATTAGTTGGGGATTGGTCCTGCTTTGAGCAGGGGGTTGGACTAGATGACCTCCTGAGGTCCCTTCCAACCCTGAGATTCTATGAGAGAGCTGTGTCATAGTGTACTTTCTGTAATGGCATGTGTCAGAAATGACACTTGTGAAGAAAGGACACTTCTCTCATGACTTAGCCAAGATGGCTTTGGACATGAATAGAAATGATACAGCAGAGTGTGTTTCATTGGTACAGAAGAAGTGGGAGCGGAGGTGGGGTGGCTCAGTGCAGTTTCATACCCTCACTAGTTAAATGTTCAGCTCATGCAAATGTTCCACTTCCTTCTCATGACCATTTTAATTTACCTGCTGTGCCTGGGACCATGACTGATCTGGACATCTCCAGTTACAATCCTGTCATTCGCTTGACTGTTGTTAGTATTCATAACTAGATATGATCTGTATCTCAGCATAACAGCATTACACTGGTTACCTCTTTATATGCATTCCAATGCAGCCAGTTAAAACTAATTGTCAGAACTGGTATGCTTACTCTTCTTCAGTAGGAAATGAATGTGTCAGTATTTTGGAGTGTAGGATTTTATTTGTAGCATTAGATTAGCACTATCACTATGTGGCAGATAGAAGTTAGATTATGAAACTACCCAGTATCAAGTTAACTCAGTGCAATTGTTAATTTAAACATTGTAGAATTTATCCTCTATATGTAAACATTGCGTCTCTACCAGCAGCTATATTGATACTGACAGATGTCTGTGACACATTCCATCTCATTCATCAGTGAATGAAATGGACTCTATTTCAATTACCATACGCTAAGTGAGTTTAAGCCTTCAGAGTGTGAACTCAAATTTTAGTTTAAATTTTAATAATCTTAACATGTAATTGTTTAAATCCCCACTTTTATCCATTTTGGGCTGGAGGTCTATGCATATGGCACAAGTTAATTAGTGCTAGTGAAACCTCAGGAAGGGAACGTATCTTCCAAATGTCACATTCAGCACTCTGGTAGGTCAGATTAGAGTTATTGCCTCAGACAGCAATTGGTTTGTCTTTCAAGATAGACAGCCGGATAAGAATTAGGTTTTGGTCAAAGTCACTAGAAGCTGGGTGTCCTTTGGGAGCACCTGAACAGTGCCTTTTAAAAACAGAGGGCAGAAGGAACCTTAATCCTTTGAGAGCATCCTTGTTATACATCCAAGGAGCACCTTTTGTTTCAGACTTTCTAGGAAACCTTCTGGAAGACAGCCAGTATAAAAGGATTAGGAGGGGGATGGGTTGGAGTTGAAAGTATTAGCTAAAAATACTGACACAACAAGGGTTTGTCCATTTGAAAGCAAAAATGGAGTTCCTTTGTATGCCAGCCTCTGGATAATGCATGCATGGAGCTGCAGCTTCTCTACATGTGATTTGGGATGACAGTAATTATGGAGCCATTGCACTCCTGAGGCAGAAAGGATCTCCTGAGCAGAGGAATGGTTTCCATGGCAACAGCATCAGCATCTGAATGACTTCCTGTCACACCAAGTTGGCGATATAATGAGTTCATTACTGAATTCCAAAGAAAAACATGAAAGTGGATGAGCTGCTGCAGCCCCACCAAGGTAGCAGTCAGAGCAGAAGGAGCCATTTATAAGTCATATCGTGTTTGGATGAAGGCTTCAGAGGAAGTGAAGGGATGGGGTAACCACCACCCTGTCTCCAGGCTCAGAAAGTTGAGATAGATTTACAGCAGCTCAGTAGGAAGGGGGAGGGAGGATTGTATTTGTTTCTAGTCTGTTTTTCTCGTGGGTTGGTAGCAGCACAATTATTTTCTTATTTTTAGAACATGAGCTTCAGTACATTGCATGAAAGAGAAACCCTTAACATGGAAATTACTCAGAGCTCCAAAAACTCCCCCTCAGCACATGCAGCTGCAGTGAGAGATGACAGGATCTTCAGATTGCATAGAAATTAGGAAGTAACACTCAACTTTTTTTTTTTTTTTTTTTTTTAATCTCTGAGGACTGCTATCAAGTCGCTTCAGTTGTTGCTTTCCTAACATAAACATGATTTAAAATCCAGAGGTTGTTTTTTTTCTTTTAAAATGTTATGGGTGAGTCTCAGAAACAGCCATAAATATATAAGCGGTTGTGGTACACCTGTGATTTCTGCACTGAATCTTCCCTCATCTTAATAAAAAAATGAGAAACAATATCCTTACTGACTGTGGCTCTTCTGAGGAACTGCAGTAGGGTACACAAATGAATTTATCTTCGTGTATGAAGGTCGTATAGGTTATTTGTAGTGCATCTTCTAGCAAGGTTATTGAGATGTAAGCAAAAGATAATACCTTTCTGAAAATAAGTAAATAAACTAACTCACCTTAGGTGTGCAGTAATTACAGAAAAACTGGGAGTGACTAATTGTAATTTTTACTTAGCCCTGGTCTACACTAGGGGCGGGGGTCGATGTAAGGTACGCAACTTCAGCTACGTGAATAACGTAGCTGAAGTCAACGTACCTCGATCGACTTACCGCACTGTGAGGACACCGCAGGGTCGACTGCCCCCGCTCCCCCATCGACTCCGCTTCTTCCTCTCGCCGGGGGTGGATTGCTGGAGTCGACGGCAGAGCGATCGGGGATCAATTTATCGCGTCTACACTAGCCGCGAAACATCGATCCCCAAAAGATCGATCGCGTCGGTGGGTAATGTAGACAAGCCCTTAGTGCTACGTATTTTATTCTGTGTGATTTCAAACTCCTACATTATCCACTTGCATTACTGTCTAGTTCTTCGTAATATCTTCATGCTGAGATTGAAGACGACTTCACTGGCCTCCTCACATTAGTTCAGTGAATACATTTCTCCATGTTCCTAATCCAGTTTTATTGTCCTAATGGCAGGGCAGGGGAATGTGGGTTCGGTACTGTGAATGAGGCTGTGCATATTTGTACTATCCATATACCGTTATTGTATTACCCGTAGTTATCCTCTTTTGGCTCTTTGCATGGCCTTTACTTTCATCCTTATTCTAACCTCAAGTGAATGATTTGTGTGTGTTCACTCCACATTGGTCATACATTTGTGTTTTAACTACATAACTTTTTTGCCTTCAGATTAGCTTAGCATGTCTGATTTGACTAGTGAGTAAAGCTAGCAACATGCTGTAACTGAGAATAGGTAGGGTGCTTATCACAAAGGAAGTGATGCACCTTATTTCATCATAACTCTTCTTTGAAACTCTTAGAGTTACAAGTTAGAACATGTTGCATGCCATTACGATAAAGCATGATACAGGTAGTTAGGGTGACCAGACAGCAAGTGTGAAAAATCGGGACGGGGGTGGGGGGGTAATAGGAGCCTATATAAGAAAAAGCCCCCAACATCGGGATTGTTCCTATAAAATCGGGACATCTGGTCACCCTACAGGTAGTGCTGGACTAACTAGGCCTAATAAATGAACATGGCTTTTGAAGATGCTTGTGTCAAGAAACTGTTCTTGCTCTTCACTGAGTGTGTTTTCCCCAGCAGAGAACATTCCCCATTGCCTGAGCCTGTGCTAAATTCTTCTTTCTGGACTGCTTGGCTATTTTACTTCCCCTGCTCCCTTAGCACTCTGTTTGCATAGCTGAGATCTCCGTCCTTGGATTTTCAGCTAAGCATTTCAGCAAGAACTGCACCTGTGCTCTACAGATAGTTTGAAAGAAAAAGCTTCCTAATATGGCTTTCTGAAACACTGTATTGATCTTTCTCCCACTAATTCTGCTCTGTCAACTAATTTTTACATCAGTATTTCTTGTGACTTTCATGAAACATTCAACTTTAGACTGAATTTTCTATGCTTTGTTTCTGCCTGAAGACCTCTTTTAGGATAGAGGGAAAATATATATACATTTTTTTACATCAAGCTAGAGCAATACCAGCTCAAGTTCTAAAACTTTTCATGTCATTAGTTCATGACTGATCCTTGCTTGGTTACAAACTAGTTTTTGTTTAATTGTAAATTGCACATAGTGTGTGCACAGTAGATTATTTTTCATTAGGTATGTAGGCGCACATTTAACAATGCCCTGCATGAATATGTGCAGTTGGCTAAGTGTCCATTTGTGGACTCAATAAACTTACAATGTCTACTGGTAGAGCCAGAGGATCTTATAAGTTACCCAAGGTAAGTATCTCCATATTTTCTTTAAAAGGGGGAACGACTTAAATGTGAAAAACTAGGGTTAATGCAATAAAATGAAATGTAAACAGTCAGGCCAGACCACAAAAGTTCAACAGTTAAGATTGCTCTGATGATATCTGTTCCACATTGTTCATCTTTTCTATTTTGTGGTATACATCCATAATTAAAAGAAAAATACATAAAGAAAATGCGACATGCAGGTGTGTGTAAGATGCGTAACGTAAGGTTGCTCTGGCAGCATTAACTCAGCCACATAGCATGCGCCAGTATCTTGGGGTTTTTTCGTCCTCCCTTGTTAAATGTAACACTTACAGATCATTCTCTGTTTAGTATGCTATTAAATACCCAGGTCTTTCAGTGTGGTACCTTTAGCGTTGCCACAATAACCTTGACTCTTTCCATTTCCTGATCTGAGAGTTGGAACTGTCAAGCACAGCATTGGACCTCCTCTAGCTTTGTGCATTTAATATAATGAACACTAAGGCTAAAGGTCAAAATATGGAAATGAAAACAATCTGTGTCACCCAAAGAAGAACTGAGGTACCTAATGATTGTCAGTGGATTAAAATGCCGGAAGAAACATGCCATGGAAACCAGTCTCTTTGCACTGTTGCTCTAAATGCAAAGTATTCAGGTAATTAAATGGCACTTTCTAGTAATGTGAACTGAAATGGGGAGAGACTTTCTAAGGGGAAGTTCTAGCTTTGGAAAACAGAGCAGGCAGTCCCCAGCCACAGAATGAAGGAGGCTTGAATAATATAAGAAACTTTCTAGCAAAAGATGAATGACTGCAAGGAAGAGCTGACAGTAGATGGGCTACATGATTTCTCGCTGTTGCTGTTTTTCAGCAAATGTCAAAACTTAATATTAATTTCTAGTTTTCCCATTTCCTTCTGCCCTTCCTTCACCATTCTCAGAAGAAATAGAAGTATGTGTTAGTATGATTGAACGCCTTGACACATGGTTTGTGGGGGTGGGGGAATCTGCACAAACAGAAATGAAATAGTGTAAGCAAAGGATAGTTGTTCATTGAACCCTACTGCCCAGCTGTTGTTCTACAGTCAGAAAGGGAACAGCAGGTGTTGTGGCAGATCTGTGCATGTTTAAAAATAAAGCAACTGGAAATAAAAAGTACCACTTTGTCAGAAGCTGCAAATCTCCATGTGCTGGGAAGTGTCCGACCATTGCAGCTGATCAAAGTGGCCTGGTATATTTAGGACATGGTTGTATGGCAGTAGCATCTGTGGAATGAAACCCAATCAAAATGGATTTTGTTACTTCTAGTGAGGAGGGAGTTTAGACTGACAAAAGATGCGCTTTCTCCAAGTCATTCTTTCCAGTGGTTGTGCCTTGTCTCCAAAGCAACAGGGACAGACCAGATCTTTGCTGTGAGCCTGGTTTTAGGCCCACCTGTGGAAGAGCTCTCCAGAATTGTCTGTCTGAACGACTGCACAGGGAGCAGTCTCCTGTTCTCCCTTTGGATCAAAACTTCCACAGGATTTGTAAAGACTTAACTAAATTCCTTTATTGGCTATGCCATTTTTCTCCTCAGAATTGCGAAACTGAAACTGTTTTTGGCTTCCTGAGGAAGGTTTGAAAACACACACACACACGCGTACACACACTCCCCCCCCCCCCCCCGCCTCCCCCCCCACCTCAGCCAGTGCACTGGCAGGGTATGGGATAAGGCAATTGAGCAGGCTTCAGGCGAAATCTGCTCCCACCTCGTTCGTTGGCAAGATCCATGCTGAGAAGGTTAAATGTTGCAGATTCTCCCCCACCCCCAAACTGTTTACCTTCACTGCCTCACAGGGCCGGCGCTACCACTAGGCAACCCTAGGCGGTTGCCTAGGGCGCCAGGATTCGGGGGGCGGCATTTCACGCCCCTCTGCGGCATTTCGGCTGCGATGGTTTTTCTTCGGCCGCTGGGGTCCTCGGCAGCATTTCGGCGGCAGCTTCTTCAGCCGCCGGGGATCTCGGCGGCATTTCGGCAGCAGCTTCTCCCAGAGGTGCTGCCTAGGGCGGCAAAAAACCTGGCACCGCTCCTGCTGCCTCAGCTGTTATAAAAGGTGCCAGCTGCTCCTGCAGCCAGTTGGTTCAAGTTATTTGTCTCTAGCATCTCTGGCTCCCTCCTCATGCTGGGTAGTCAGCCTCCACTTGACTAGGACCAAGCATCAGGGAACGTGGAGTGAAGTGATTCAGACAAAGCAGTCACTGACGCCACAGACAATGGAATAAAGTCCTTCCTTCCTTCCAGTCAGAATCATCAGGCTGGCACTAGTAATTAACCATCGGAGCAACTTTTCTAGGAATGTGATGGATTTTCTGTCACTTGAGGTCCTTAAATCAGCATTTGATACCTTTCTAAAAGATACTCTACCTCAACCAGAAGTCACATGTTTGAACACGTGGTGAAATTCTGTGACTTGTGTTATGCAGACTGTCAGCCTAGATCAGTGGTTCCCAAACTTTAACAACCTGTGGACCCCTTTCACTATAGTGTCAAGTCTCGCGAACCCCCTCCTAAAAATGAATATTTCCAGGGATTTTCTCCTTTACCCAAGTATAAATTATGAAAGTAGTGATTTTGGAATATAAAATGTGTTTTATGACATGCTTATTACACACTTTATTATTAATTATTTTTCATTACAGTATTTTTATTACATTATGAAAATGGCAACATTCTTCCAAGATCTCACTTTCGTAGCTTGTATCACTTTGAATATGCCTGTTATAAGACAAAGCTCCTATGTTTCATCAAGGAGTATCAGATGTGAAACAGCATGAAGGTATTTAAGAAGCCAAAGAGTTTCTCCTACACAAGCATTCAGGTCTTGAACAGCCCAGGCAAACAACGCACATTACAACAAAGCTTAAACTTGTTCTTTATAATAATTTTAAAAACAATACTAGCTGCCTATTTCATTTTTAAAACAGCAAAAAATATCCACCTTCTTTTCCATTTCTTATGAGTCTTGAAGTTTAAATCTCCTCAGTGTGATAGATATGCTTGCTTTGATCTGCTTAGCTCTTGGAAGTCCAGGGGCTCCAGGCTGCTGGCCCTGGGTCCCTAGGGACAGCTCTGTCCACCATTAGGGATTTTTTTCCCGAGAACCCCCTGTAACATTTTGTGAACCCCCAGGGGTTCACGAACCCCAGTTTGGGAACCACTGGCCTAGATCATAATAATGGTCCCTTCTGACCTTAGCATCTATGAATCACACAGTATTCACGAAGATTGTAGTCCTTCCTCCCTTTATGTAAAAGGAATACGTGTCTGTATAGGTCTATCCTTATCTGGATTACCTTCTTATTAGGTCCTCTTCACAGGTCAGTTCTGCTAAGAAGGTAGAAAACCTTCATCATTGCTCAGGGCAGTAGCCTTGATTATGCCCCTGGGTTAGAAGCTCTCATTCTATTCTTCAGGATTCCACATGTTAAAGGAGAAGAAAGTCAAGATTACTCGGCTCATCAAGATGCACTTAGATCCAAGGGAATGCAGCCTAGACTAGCCCATCCTTTAGAACATCACAGGTCAGGTTGATTTGATGAACATATTTGCATCCAGGTCCCAAGGGAAAATCAAAAGGTACTACATGAGGAAGAGACTCTCAAGTGAAGGCTGTGGATAGCTTATCTCAATAGTACTCTCCAAACCTTCTGTCTGTATCCTAACCCCATTCCCACCCTTTCAACCACTGAGAGTTAAAGAATATTGCAAAGGAACAGACTATGGTGATTCTGGTTCTCTTTTCATTGACCCCTAGGTTTTAGTTCTCAGACCTGATTGAAATGTAGCTGGAGAACATCTTCCAGTGTCAAAATACAACCACCCTATAGTGCAACAGGGACCTATTCTGAATCAAAAATCCAGTGCTGCCAAATGTGCCAGCTCAGAAGGAACAGAGGGCCTGACCATTCAGCTCAAAGTCACAGTTGGGAAAGACAAGTCTGTGCTTGCAAGTGTATTGCACTGTAAGAAATCTGAGTCTCATCGCGGTCACATCAAGAATCTTTTAGGACCACCATTCTCACCGGTCCTCCAGTAATGTGCAGATTCTTGCCACGATTGTGAGCTGTGTGCTGCAAACCCTTATAAAACTGCCTTTCTAGCATAACCAGTCAGTATTTCTCTACACCAGGGTGGGCAAACTACGGGCCGCATCCAGCCCATCAGATGTTTTCATCTGGCCCTTGAGCTACTGCCGGTGAGTGGGATCTGGGGCTTGTCCCATTCCGCATGGCTCCTGGAAGCAGCGGCATGTCCCCACTCCAGCTCCTATGCATAGGGACAGCCAGGGGGTGCCGCACGCTGACCCCGCCCCAAGTGCTGCCCCTGCAGCTCCCATTGGCCGGTAACCGTGGCCAATGGGAGCTGCGGGGGTGGCAGCGCACGCAGAGCTGCCTGGCTTAGCCTCTGCTTAGGAGCCGGGAGGGACATGCTGCTGCTTCCAGGAGCTGCTTGAGGTAAATGCTGCCTGGAGCCTGCACCCCGACCTCCTCCCGCACCCCAGCCCCCTGCCCTGATCCCCCTCCTGCCCTCCAAACCCCTCAATCCCAGCCAAGAGCAT
This sequence comes from Macrochelys suwanniensis, assembly GCA_033296515.1. Lineage (NCBI taxonomy): Eukaryota > Metazoa > Chordata > Testudines > Chelydridae > Macrochelys > Macrochelys suwanniensis. Next base: position 2,273,573 of record CM065797.1, read on the forward strand.
CCTCCTACACCCGAAACCCCTCATCCCCAGCCCCACCCCTGAGCCCTCACCCCCCCCCACGCCCAAACCCCCTTCCTCAGCCCAGAGCCCCCTCCTACACTCTGAACTCCTCATTTCTGGCCCCACCCCAGAGCCCACACCCCCAGCTGGAGTCTTCACCCCCTCCTGCAACCCAACCCCAGTTTCGTGAGCATTCATGGCCCACCATACAATTTCCATACACAGATGTGGCCCTTGGGCCAAAAAGTTTGCCCACCCCTGCTCTACACCCTTCTTACTAAAAGTATCTTGCCTACTTGTCACCTCCACGATCAGGGGGATTTTGGAGTTTGGCCTGATCACTATGGAACCTCAGTTGCACATATTTCATCAAACATAGTAATTATTTGACAGGCCTTCATTCCCAAGGTCACTATAATCTTCCTGTTCTATACAGAAGTGGTATTGTCATCATCATAGGCGCCAACTTTTCCCAGCGCCGGTGGGTGCTCGACTCACCCGCTGCCCTGCCTCCTCCCACCCCTGGCCCTACCCCATTCCAACCCCTTCCAACTGTTAAACAATAGAATACCGATTGAAATTTATTAAATATTTTTGGATGTTTTTCTACATTTTCAAATATATTGATTTCAATTACATCACAGAATACAAAGCGTATAGTGCTCATTTTATATTATTTTTACTACAAATATTTGCACTCAAAAAGATAAAAGAAATAGTATTTTTCAATTCACTTCATACAAGTATTGTAGTGCAATCTCTTTATCGTGAAAGTGCAACTTACAAATATAGATTTTTTTATACATAACTGTACTCAAAAATAAAACAATGTAAAACTTTAGAGCCTACAAGTCCACTCAGTCCTACTTCTTGTTCAGCCAATCACGAAGAGAAATAAGTTTGTTTACATTTACGGGACATAATGCCGCCCCACTTCTTATTTACAATGTCACCTGAAAGTGAGAACAGGCGTTTGCATGGCACTTTTGTAGGTGGCATTGCAAGGTGTGTACGTGCCAGATATGCTAAACATTCGTATGCCCCATCATGCTTTGGTCACCATTCCAGAGGACATACTTCCATGCTAATGATGCTCATTTTAAAAAAAAAATTTAATTAAATTTGTGACTAAATTCCTTGGGGGACAATTGTATGTCTTCTGCTCTGTTTTACCCACATTCTGCCATATATTTCATGTTAGAGCAATCTTGGATGATGACCCAGTACATGTTGTACGTTTTAAGAACACTTTCACTACAGATTTGATAAAACGCAAATATCTATGTAAATATGTTGCGACTCCAGCTACAACAGTGCCATGAGAACGCCTGTTCTCATTATCTCCTGCAAATGTAAACAAACTTGTTTGTCTGAGCGATGGGTGAACAAGAAGTAGAACTGAGTGGACTTGTAGGCTCTAAAGTTTTACATTGTTTTATTTTTGAGTGCAGGGTTGTTTTTTTATATAATTCTACATTTGTAAGTTCAACTTCCATGATAACGAGATTGCAGTACATTATTTGTATTAGGTGAATTGAAAAATACTATTTCTTTTGTCTTTTTACAGTGCAAATATTTGTAATAAAAAATAATATAAAGTGAGCACTGTTCACTTTGTATTCTGTGTGGTAATTGAAATCAATGTATTTGAAAATGTAGAAAACATCCAAAATATTTAAATTGTATTCTATTATTCTTTAATGGTGCGATTAATCGCGATTAATTTTTTTAATCGCTTGACAGCTCTAGTTGTTTTCACTTATCTTCATCCCGTTATAATGTAGGAGCAAACATTTACATTATGATTACCCCGGTAACTAAATAACCCATCAAATGAGCATTAAACAAGAAAGAAGCCTTGTGGCATGCAAATGAAGAACTTTAACAGAAAAGTGCTAACTTCAAAGCAAGTGGTCATTGTGTGTGATGATCGGAGGCCAAAGACCGAAAATGCATTCCTCACTCTCCATCATCAAAGGAAAAACCCACATGGGTAGTGACACTGTCAGCTTGTTTTCTGTCAGAAGAAGCTAGAAGCAGAAGAAGTGTGAATTCAAGGAAAAATCCAGCATCTCTGAACTGTTTGGACACTTACAGGGAAGTGTATCAGATGCAAAGCAGAGATCTCCAGAGACAATCTGGGAATCATGAAAAGACTTTTGAGAATCTGGCAGTTCATTGCATCACTGCCACTATTTGGGATTACAAACTGTGACTCACCTCTACATATATTTTACCTGCTTCAACCTCTCAATAGCTCTCATTTCCTTTTCTTAGCTAATAAACCTTTAGTTAGTTTACTATAGAATTGGATACCAGCATTGTCTTTGGTGTAAGATCTATGATTGATTATGATAGTGAGATGTGATTGTGATAACTATGATAACTTCTATGTTGAGATAACTGGCTCTGTGGATATGGGGAAAGCTGTGGACGTGATATATCTTCACTTTAGCAAAGCTTTTGTTATGGTCTCCCACAGTATTCTTTCCAGAAAGTTAAAAAAGTATGGATTGGACAAATGGACTATAAAGTGGTTAGAAAGCTGGCTACATTGTCAGTCTCAACGGGTAGTGATCAATGGCTCAATGTCTAGTTGGCAGCCAGTATCAAGCGGAGTGCCCAGGGGTCGGTCCTGGGGCTGGTTTTGTTCAACGTCTTTATCAGTGATCTGGATGATGGGATGAATTGCACTCTCAGCAAGTTTGCAGATGACACTAAACTCACAAGAGAGGTGGATATGCTGGAGGGAAGGGATAGGGTCCAGAGTGCCCTGGACAAATTGGAGGATTGGGCCAAAAGAAATCTGATGAGATTCAACAAGGACAAGTGCAGAGTCCTGCATTTAGGACAGAAGAATCCCATGCACTGCTACAGGCTGGGGACCAACTGGCTAAGCAGCAGTTCTGCAGAAAAGGACCTGGGGGTTACAGTGGATGAGAAGCTGGATATGAGTCAACAGTGTGCCCTTGTTGCCAAGCAGGCTAATGGCATATTGGACTGTATTAAGCATTGCCAGCAGATCCAGGGAAGGGATTATTCCCCTCTATTCGGCACTGGTGAAGCCACACCTGGAGTGTTATGTCCAGTTTTGGTCCCCCCACAACAGAAGGGATGTGTACAAATTGTATAGAGTCCAGCGGAGGGCAACAAAAATGATTAGGGGGCTGGAGCACATGACTTATGAGGAGAGGCTGAGGGAACTGGGGTTATTTAGTCTGCAGAAGAGAAGAGTGAGGGGGGATTTGATAGCAGCCTTCAACTACCTGAAGGGGGGTTCCAAGGAGGATGGAGCTCGGCTGTTCTCAGTGGTGGCAGATGACAGAACAAGGAGTAATGGTCTCAAGTTGCAGTGGGGGAGGTCTAGGTTGGTTATTAGGAAACAATATTTCACTAGGAGCGTGGTGAAGCACTGGAATGTGTTACCTAGGGAGGTGGTGGAATCTCCATCCTTAGAGGTTTTTAAGGCCCAGCTTGACAAAGCCCTCGCTGGAATGATTTAGTTGGTGTTGGTCCTGCTTTGAGCAGGGGGTTGGACTAGATGACCTCCTGAGGTCTCTTCCAACCCTAATCTTCTATGATTCTAGGATCTAGAGTACCAGTTAATCTGAGGTAAGTGACTGATCTCTTAGGATTGGGAGCAACCTGATGTGCTGTGATTTTTGGTGTAAGTGACTTTTTATTACAAAGTCCAGTTTGTCTGGGTGGCAAGATAGACTGGAGAGTCTAAGGTGACTGTTTGTGACTCTGTGGTAAGACTGGTATAGTGATCCAGGAGCTCACATTTGTTACTGGCTTGGTGAAATCTAATTATAAAACACGCCACCAGCTTGGGGTGTGTGCCCTGGTTTCTGACAGTCTGCCCTGAGGCAAGCACTCACAGTTTTGAGCCACTCCAAACAGCGTGACAATCCTCTCCTCCACTGATGCAGCATCTGGTAGAAAGGTGTTACAGAATGGGGTGCCTGAAAGTCCCTTTTCAATTTCTACGTAGTAAAGTTGAATCCTCCCACCCTCCCATAGTAATTTGAAAGGGAAGAACATTCCTCTGAGAAATCCTTAAATTTCATGTCAAGGCCCTGCTGCAATTGTTTGAGTTAAATAGCACTCTCTAAAAAAAAATTTATATAGTTAATATTTCCCAGCTTTGGAAGCTGTTGTTCTGGAATTCTTCCTAAGGGCTGGTCATAAGCCCAGACTTAAATATATTTAAAAAAAATTAAAAAATATGGTCTGCCTCCAATTACTCCGGAGACAGGGAAGCACCCACTGTGAAAGCTGTCTGACATGGAGGGTCCTAGAAAAATTAAAGATAAGACTGGGGCCTAATTTTTAATTTTCCCCACCATTTTCTTCAAACATTTAGGAACACAAGAATTGCCAGACTGGATCAGACCAATGATTTAGTTCAGAATCCTATTTCCAACAGTGGCCAGCATCAGATACTTTAAAGACAGATGCAAAAGAAACCATTATAGATAATTGTAGGTCTTCTTGTTTTTTTAATCCTAGTATCTTGGTTGTTCTGTACTATAGAAACATAAAGCAGACGTTTCCTGTCCTGAAGAGGTTGAGTCTAAATGGGTAAAACAAAAGGTAGTGAAAGGGACAGAACGCACAGACAGAGTGAGCAAAAAGTAGCAATATTATGTATTTGTACTGCTGTAGTGCCCAGGAGCCCTAGTCAGGTACAAGGACCCTGGGAGGGTTTCACCTTCCTTTGTGGCATGGGTCATGGGTCACTTGCAGGTTGTAAATGGGGGATTCTCTGTAACTTGAAGTCTTTAAATCATGATTTGAGGACTTCAGTAACTCAGCCAGAGGTTAGGGATCTGTTACAGGAGTGGGTGGGTGAGGTTGTAGGGCCTGCAGTGTGCGAGAAATCAGATTAGATGATCATGATGGTCCCTTCTGGCCTTAGTTTATGGGTCTCTGAGGAACACATTGTGCTAGTACTGTACAAACAGAACAAGAAAGGTCCTTGCTCCAAAGTATTTACAATCTAAGTAGCTAGTCCCATTTTCCAGGGAATAGAAAAATTTCTGTAGAAAGACAGCGCTTCAGAGTAGACATTACCTACGCCAAAGGGAGGGGAGTCCGTTTGTTTTCCAGTGTATTTAGCTAATACTCCATGAGTATGGTGGGGCTTGCCATCAGGAACTCAGAAAAAGCAGTTTGGTTCCAGACATGATTATTTTATCCATTACCAATAGTGATGGCTTTGTTCCTAATGGAACTTGGGAGGAGAGCTAGGGGGTGCTTTTCCTCCACTCCTTCTCCTCTTGAGTCTCTAGAAAGTCAGGCAGGACCTATCTTTTTAGATCCTCTCTTGCCTCCATCATCCTTGGGTTGCAGAATTTGCAATCTGGCTGTGGGTTGCCACTTTTTTATAAGTAGGAGGGATTATTCTGCCACTGGGACTGATCCCCATTCTGTCTTTTGTCTTGACAAATGAAAGGTGGAAATACCTAGGAGGATTCTTCTCTTGGGAAATAACCGTAAGTTCCGCCAAGAGAAAATTCCATGTGCTGTAATATGGATAATGTTCAAGGAATGGTGCTTGACCCAAGTAGAATGTGAGAAGCAGTGTGTTTTTGATGGAGGGTTTCAGTGAAGGAGAAGGATAAATGGGAGATTGTAGCAGTCATAATTACTATAGGTAATTTCCCCAATTCATTTCCAACTTGGCTTTAGCAGCTACTATCTCTAGAATCACTACAACATAGTAGCCAAAGCTCTAGACCATCTGAAAACTTGAAGTTGCTACTAGTCTACAGCACTAAGTTCTAACTATAGTGATTCGCAGTCAGCTACTAATCAGTACTGTAGGAAAAACTGTTGGTGCAGAAGGGCTGGCAGGTAGGCCCTAGCACAAATTCTTTCAGGACTAGTTAACATTTTCCAAACACTGGTTATGAGCCACTAAGAGGAAAGTATAACTCCATAAGTTAGCAGCAGCATTTCCTATATAAATAAAACTGTATTCTTGGCCCAGTGCTGGGGAGAACAGACTAGTGACTTAGTAAGGTTCCATTCTACCAGATGGAGTCCAAGGTTCAATACTGCTCTCGCTTTCTAGGTCAGAAAGGGGGTTGGGAGTGCTGTGAGGGGCAGTGTGTACATTCATCCTCAGGGCAATGACTCAGGCTGGTCGATAGGAGTGCTTCTGAGCAGTATTGGTGGGCTGCAGAGAGTTCCAATCAGTCCTCTAGAGCTGGGAAAACAACCTGAAATCTTGAGTGAAAGGAAGGGAGAGAACAGGAGAATATAGAGAAAAATCTAGAACCTGCTTACCCCTCCGTTCTCAAACAGATAAAGGTGATTTGGGAAAAATAAAAACAAAACTCTACTATTGCCAGTCTTGATCTTATAATAATAAGGCAATGAAGATCTCTCCAGGATAGATTACATCATGCTCTTTCCTACTGGACCGCTCTGGTCTTTGCATATATCCAGTGAAATTAAATTTTGAAGAATCCTTTTCTCTGAAAACTGCTGCTACACTTGTGATCACATGGCAACAGATGGTTAGGGCTAGGGTTATACTCTTGACCTCCCTGTCAAATACAGATGAGCAGAAGTCTAAACACATTAATAACTTAGCCTTTTGAAAAGTCTAATAGCATCAGATACTTAGTTCCCGCATTGCTCCTCATTTGAAGAAATGTATGAAACAGTGTTCTTTGAAAAGATGTTGATTTTTTCATCTTTGTGCATGTTGATTTGCAGTCTATGCGGAGGCAGGCTTGGTTTGTGGCTTCCTTTCTGAATGTAGCTGTGACTTGAAGCAGGATGTAGGACAAGCAAGTGCAGGTGGAGGGAAAACCGTGCCTGTTTGAATGGACTCTCTCCTGTTTAGTTCCCCCAAATGGCAACACAAACAAACCCCTGCAGATGGAGACTCCATTTATGCTACTCGGGAAACTCAAATAGGACTGTCTAAGGGCAGTTGGAGGGTTTTGTGACAGATCAAGCAAGAGCATAAGTGGATGTGGCTCTTAGGGTATGTCTTCACTACCAACTTTAACGTGGCTGTGTAGTCCTGGCACCAGTGCTGAGAGAGAGCTCTCCCAGCGCTGTAAAAAAACCACCTCCACGAGAGGAGTAGCTACCAGCACTGGGAGCACTGTCTACACTGCCACTTTACAGCGCTGAAACTTGCATCGCTCAGAGGGGTGTTTTTTCACACCCCTGAGCGAGAAAGTTTTGGCGCTGTAATGTGGCCGTGTAGACAAGGCCTTACTTTAATAGGAAGAGAATGCTTTTGCATGAACCAGCACGAACTAATTGCAGCTCAGTTACAGTTTAGAGGTTTCTCTAAGTGATTGTGAGACCTAAACTGAGACTTGTGGTCCATAACATACAGAGCTGCGTGACAGCTTCAGATGTACTGCAATGTCCTGCTGTGAATCAGATAAAGATATTTTTAATTATTCCACAATAACATTTTTCACAGTTCATATTGACACAGGACTTTTTCAGGCTCTTCTGAAGAACAGCTGACCTCTTTCAACTTCAGGTTGAAGTAAATGAAGTTTTCTCTTCTCTTTGAGCAAATTGTTATCTAGTACTGCATGGTATTTCTGTGTGTGCATCTTAGTGGGGGTTCACTGGGTGGGGGAAGACAAGCTGGGTGAACTACTGTCAAAGTTGAAGTTACTTTAGGATAAATTCTACAAATTAACCTGACTGAAATGTGAAAATCCTGTGAGCAGGCTAACCAAATGTCATGCATTTTGTGTGACACTATGCATTTGGCCAGCCTGTATCTCAGATAAAATATCATCCGGAGTTCACTGTGAAATACATGTTGGCCTAGGATAAATTGCAATGGGGTGGGACCCAGATATTCTGGGTTCTGGCCTCACCTCTTCTATAGAATGCTATTAATTTCTCTGTACCATTCACAACTTTTATCACTGGCGGCCTTATATCTCTACAACAGAGCTTTCCAAACTTTTCATGTTGGTGACACACTTTTTAGACATGCATCATTTCGCGACACACTGGAAGTGACGTGGAATCAATTCCACCCGGATTACACATACTGCGCATGCGCAGTACCCAGGGCCGGCCGCCCCAAGCAAAAAAAAAAAAAAAAAACTCCCACGTGCCGCCCCCTCGCCCCAATGCCAGCCGAAACACCCCCCGACCCAACAACGCCGCCCCGCCAAAACGCTGGGGGGGAGGGTGGCATGCCTGCCGCCCTGCTCCCCCTGCCCGAGGGGAGCGCGGAACGCCTGCCGCCCCGCTGCCCCAGCCGGGGAGCGGAGCACGCCCGGGAGCGGAGCACGCCTGCTACCCTGCGACACACCTACACACTGCCGCCGACACACTAACGTGTCGCGACACACAGTTTGGAAAGCTCTGCTCTACAACTATCATTCTTCCCAAATATTGTATTGTATTGTATTCTTTACAAATAAGGTAAAGGGGATTGCAAAACATGACTTCTGGCACAGCTGAGAATAGAACCCATGTCTCTAATATTACAGAGACAAGTTTCATCCACATTCATAGAATCCTAGAATATCAGGGTTGGAAGGGACCTTAGGAGGTCATCTAGTCCAACGCCCTGCTCAAAGCAGGACCAATCCCCAATTTTTCCCCAGATCCCTAAATGGCCCCCTCAAGGATTGAACTCACAACCTGGGTTTAGCAGGCCAATGCTCAAACCACTGAGCTATCCCTCCCCCCCGCATTGCCTTTCCCAAGCAATGTGCCAAATCTATGTGCTTGTTTAAGCTGTCTGTATTAACTTTTCTAACCACTACTAGACCACTCTGCTCCCAAGGCCAGGGACAAAACCTAGGAAACCCAAAGGTCCAGTGCAATCTCAAAAATAATTATGTAACCCATTGGCAGAGTACACCAACAGAAGGAGTTTTTCTGCCAGTGTAGGAACTCCAGGACCCCTTAGATATGCCAACAAAAGCAGGTCAGCGATGAGTGACCTTTCTGCCACAAGGTATGTCTTAGGAGCGAGGGAATCTGATTCCACAGCTGCCCCAGCAGAGTCTTATCGGGAAGGCTAGGAGCATTCTCACAAACATGAGTGAATCCTCTTGTAAGTCCATTTCTAAACGTCAGGTACGACTCTGTTGAAATCAACCAAATCTTCCCACTCAGCCCTTGAGGACTTAGAATGGCCTAAGTCTCAGGGTTGTGACAGGAAAGCCCAGAAATTCAGGCCTCCATTGGTACCAGACCGCACTCCAGCAGCATCAGTTCCTCCAGTACCAGTTAAGCCTAAACACCTGGAACCAGTGGCACCAACAAAGGGCCACCATTGGGAGCTTCAGACACCAACGGTACCAGTTCTGCTTTGCCTGACTGGCGTAAACTGGATCTGTTCCGGCTCTGTTGGTTTGGGCCGACAGGACACCCTCACACTCCAGGGACAGCAGAGTGTTATGCTCCACCTGATGACATTTTTCCTCTCCTTGACCCCAATCTCCATCATGATCAGGTCCTTCCCTAATGATAGCGGTCCTGATTCCACCAGAAAATGCAGCTTTTGGGAGGAGTCTGTCCCTCATCCCATTGTCCAGCCATGATTTCCCTCCAGTGGAACCATTGGTTCAGCCGATGGATCCAGAATCAGCATTTTCTCTCTCAGGAGAGACAGAACCACCTGAGGAACTGATGTCCTTCATCTGGGACGTACCTTTGTGGGTCATCTAGCACTCTTTTTCCACACCTGGAGTGCAATAACAATGGACATGTGGGTGTAAAACATCATGCATTATGGCTATGAGATCAAATTTACCTCCCTGCCTCCTCCAAAACCTTCTGCCCCTCTTCAGGGGCCATTCTCATAATATTTTCAAAGAAGAAGCTGAATCCCTCCTTCAGCAAGGATAAATAGAGTTGGTTTCTCTTCAGCACCCAGGAAAGGGTTTTTAAGTCAGCATAGTTCCTAGTACCTAAAAAGGCATGTAGGTGGAGACCTGTCTTTGATCTCCGCCATCTCAACCACTTGGTTCACAAACCGAAATTCCGCATGGCCACACTGGCATTTATAATCCCATATTTGGAAAGGGGCGTGTGATTTACGGCTCTCAATATGAAGGACATGGACGTTCACCCCGCATTCCGACGTTTTCTTAGATTCATAGTGGGCCCCGACCATTTTCAATACAGAGTTCTTCTATTCAGCCTAGGCATTTTCCCCTAACTCAACAACTGTCTTGCTGTTGCCAAGACAAGTCACAAAGACTACGAGTCAACTTGTCAATAGCTTCAGCTCCTGTCTTCCGTAGGGGTCAGCATAAACTTGGAAACATCTGTCCTCACTCCAACACGGACTTTGAATTTAGGGATGCTCTAATGAAATTTAGTCACTGCACAGGCGTATCAGCCGATGGACAGGTTTCAAGTGATGAACAACCTCATAGATTAAGTCATGAACAACCCTCAAACATCAGTCAAAATTTGTCTTTCTCTCTTGGGACGTATGGCTTCATGCACTTGCATCACACCATTCGCCAGACTCCATCTTCTTTGCCTACCTTTTGTCACCTTTGTCCGGCTTGTCCTCGTCTGTCCCTCCACTAACGCAAGTCGACGCCACACCATTCTATTTTGCGGCAAGCACGTTCTTTCCATTTCTGGCCAAAAAGTTTTGTCATGGGATCGGCCCAGTGCGTTTTCCGTCTGCCCAGCAGTCACTTGTGGTCTCTGGGGATCCAGTCACTGATGTGGGTTGTCCACCTATTGTCTTGTCTGTGATCCACCCATCTTCACTTTGCGTCGTACATTGCCTGCACTACATCAGTCACCTCTGTATGCATTCTGATCTCATTCGGTATATGACTATAGAGCAATATCTTACACATTTGCCTTTCCATTGCTCTCTGGGTGACAGCAAGTTTTCCTTCCTCCGCTTTCGTCGTTGACCAGCTTTCTTCTCCGTATATCATTGCTGGCATAACAGTGGAGTTAAACAGTTCTTTCCTTTTCTTCATGGGCAGTTCATCCGTTAGAGATGTCTTTATTTTCTTGAAACTTGCCCACCCTGCCTTTCGCCTCCTACTGCATTCTCCTTCAAATGAGTTGTCTCTGTTCAGCCGCTGACCCAGGTAAATATATTTGTCAACCTCCTTGTAGCAGACCACAGAGTCACCGGTGCAGCGCCTCCTGTTGATCTGGGAATTAGCTCTTTTTTTCAGCTTCGGAGCGCCCTCTGCTGGCTGGTGTCTCGCCTGCCTCAGGCCCCCGTGTCCCTCCCGGACCCAGTGCCCCTTTCCTCGGGGTTCTGCCCCCAGCAGTACCCCACACTCTGGGTCTCCCCTCCCAGGGGAACCCCTTCTCACTGGGGCACACTGCAGTCTGTAAAGGCCACTCATCATTGGCAAGGGAGTAGGACCAGCTACCTCTGCCAATCCCCAGGCTACACCTCTGTAGCCCCAGTACCTGCTTTGGCCTTACCCAAGGCCTCATCCTGGGGAGTTGCCAGGCTGGAGCTCCCCAGCTCTGCTCTGCTTCTGGTACCCTGCTCCCAGGCAACTAGGCCCTTCTCCCTTCAAGGCTGAAAAGAGACTGACTCAGCTCCTGGCTCACAGCCCTTTTATAGGGCCAGCTGTGGCCTGATTGGGTGTGGCCCCAGCTGTGGCTGCTTCCCCAATCGGCCTAGCCTTTTTCCACTGGAGCGGGGTAACTGCTCTGCTACACTCCTCGATTTCTTTCCCCTTTATAGTGATGATTCCTTCTGCACAATGCTCATTCCACATCCACTTCGTCTTCTGTGTGTTCACTTTCAACCCAATATCATGCAAAAGTGTTTGCAGTTGCTGCAGTTTATTCTCCAGTTCAGCTGTGTCCTTTGCCAGTATTATGCAGTCATCAGCGAAGAGAAGATGTGTTAACTGTTCTCCGTCAATTCTGATTCCTTCTTCCCAGTTCAATTTCTTGAACAGTGACTCCAGTACTGCTGCAAATAGCTTCAGTGAGATTGTGTTGCCTTGTCTGACTCCTCTACGTATAGTAATAATGCAGGAGACATTGAATAATGTCTGTCGAGCAATTGCAATTAATTTCTTTCAGGAGGTCAATGTACCTCGGGTCAATTCCGATTTCATTGAGCACGTTGAGTATAGTGTTAATCTCCACCAAGTCAAATGCCTTTTTGTAGTTGACAAATGCAATACACAATGGTACTTTGTATTCCTTGCATTTTTCAATGAGCTGCCTAATAGTGGATGTGATCAATTGTTGAATACCCTGAGCAGAAACCAGCCTGTTCTCTGCTTTCATGCATTTCGAGATCCTTCTTAATCTGATTGAGTATGATGTGGGTAAAGACTTTATACACTTGTGAGAGGAGTGTGATCGGACAGTAGTTGCTCAGTTTTTCTGGATCACCTTTCTTCATCAATAGTATTGTTTTCAATTTCTTCCATGCGTCTGGAACACACTTGCTATTGATGTAGCAATGCATTGCGCCAGTGCTTTGAAGAGAGTATCTTCCCCTGCTTTGAGATATTCCGGCCGAATATTGTCCACTCCCGGACTCTTCCCTCTCTTTGTTACAAACTGCGTATTCAGGGGTTTTCCCCACATAACGTCTGGAACTTCTTCTGTAACCTGCTGCCTTGATGGTGTGCGCTGGACATTGACATGCGAGGAGTAGTGGAATAGCCTACCAGTGTGGCTTCACGCAATGTACTCACCAAGCAAACAGTCCATGAACATTATAGGAACAGTTCTCACCAAAGTAACATTATATCTACCGTGCTGGAATAATCACCAATAAGTATGTGAGCGTTCCCTTTCTTTCCCTCTCACCAGATAGGACAGTCATTACAGATGCCTTCCTCTTAGGCTAGGGAGCCCATGTGGACAGCCACACAGCAAAGGGTACTTGGATGTCCCAAGAGGCCAGGATGGACATGAACATTCTGGAATTGTGGGCAGCCTGAGAGATTTACAAAGCCTTTCTCCCGCTCATCAGTGTCACCATGTCCTCATAATGTCAGACAGATGATGACTGTCTTTTGCATCAACAGGCAGCGAAGAGTGAGATCTAGTCCCAAGGGCAGAAGCAGTCAGTCTGTGGAATTGGTGTGTCAGCAATTGAATCGCCCTTTCAGCAGTTTACTTTCCAGGGAATCAAAATATGTTGGCAGACTCCTCCCTCAGCAGGCACTTTGCTATCAACCACAAGTGGGTGCTACTTGACCCTGTGCTAAACAGTATTTTTGCTCTGTGGGGAACCCTCACGAGGAAACTGTTCACCTCCCAAAAGAACAGGAAGTACAACATATACTGCTTCAAAGGAGCCCTAGTGCTTCATTCTTAGGATGACAATCTCCTCCTACAGTGGTCAGCTCATCTTAACTATGCCTTCCCTCCCTTGTGCGCCTACCTCGGGCATGGTTTTTGGATGAGCATCAATTCTAGATCTTCCACGCTCTGAAGCCATGTAAAACATACTTACTAATAGTCAAAAAGATTCCACAAGGAAATGCTACTTATCCTAGTGAAAGCGTTTATCTGGGCACACACAAAAAATGTATATCCCCAGAAGCTGTATATCCTTATTCTGGATAATCTTCTTTCCCTCAAAACAGCTGGTCTTCCCATCAACTCTTTACAGGTTCATGTGGCAGCAATCACTGCGTGCATCCCACCCACCCATTCTCACATAGTTACTCAATTCTCGCTCACCCATTGACTACCAGGTTCTGGAAGGGCCTAGTTAGAACCTTTCCACCAGTAAAGAAACCTACTCCTACTTCCTAATTTCACCCCCAAAGTTGTTTTGGCGTTTCATCGGAATCAGTCATTCCACTTATTGTTTGTTTTTTCTGAAACCATGCACCTTTGAAGAGGAGAGGAGACTTCATTCCCTCAACATGTGACAAGACTTAGTCTCTTATCTGCAAAAGACAAAGCTAGTCAGAAAATCTTCTAGACTGTTTCTCATAGAGGAAAGTGTCCGTGGTCAGCCTATATCCTCTGAGGATCTCTAAGTGCATTTTGGGCTGTATGAGTTGGCTCATTTCCCTCCTCCTCATGGGATGGTTTGATATTTGCAAAGCAGCTGTGTAGAGTTCCATTCACACGCTCGCAAGACATTATGTTTTAGTACAGGACTCGCCCGCTGATGCATCTTTTGGGATAGCCGTCCTTCGAACATCTCTGCTCCCTGCATCCTTGCACCTTCCTACTACTTGAGTATTGTTTGTCAGTCTGTCACCCACAGTGGAATATACATAGGGCCCGGCACTTGAAGAAGAGAGAATTACTTATCTTACAGTTAGTAGAGGTTCTTCAAGATGTATGGTCCCTATCTGTATTCCTCTACCCATCCTCCTTCCCCTTTGCTTCGGATCATTCATGGATTCATAGCAGAGAAGGAACTGGAAGGCGGTCAATCTCTTCTGCCCTTTATCCCCTCGGTTGGAGGCACGAGGAGAGGAAGGGCATGGACACAGACCAACAGGCGCTCCTTTCAGGATTCTTCGTTTTCAGATGCATGGAATGCAGATAGTATGTAGGAAGCTTGCCCTGCTACTGACCTTTAGATAAACGAGGACTTCATTTGCCAGGACTATCAAGCCAACACCTTTCAAGATCGATAAATCTACACTTTTATAAGCTGAAAGATTCTGATTGTATGTAGATTTGCAAATTAGTTCACTAAATAACTTGAATCAAATGTTCATGCACAGAGCTGCACAAAACTTAGCAGCTTATGTATGAGCTATAAACTCTTTTTTAGCTAATGGTGTGAATGGGCCTGTTGTCTATCAGTATAGATGGCAGGATTTTAATGAGAGAGGGACTGTAAGGCCTGTCCTTTTCTTTTCAAAAAATCTACAGAGTTCTTCATAAATGTAAAGGCCAGAAGGGACCATTATGATCATCTAGTGACATCTGACCACCAGCATAGCACAAGCCATAGAATTTAATCTTCTGACTCCTGCATCAAGCCCATAACTGCTGATTGAACTTGAGCATCTTTTAGTGCATCAATACCATGGTGATGAGTACAGTATATGTACCAAGAGAGAACTGGTCAGGGAAGAGAAGTCCAAGGGGTTGTGACAGTAAAATCCCTCAAGGGACATTTCTGTAAATGCAACCCTCTTGATCCTTCAAGTGTGTGTGTGTGTGTGTGTGTGTGTGTGTGTTCGTTCGGGGTGTGGATGTTAGTCCTTGTGCAAGAGTTGAAGTTCCCCACTGTGGTCCAGGGAGCACTTGCTTGTGGGAAAGAGAGCTGTCTGGTCACATGGTTCTGCCACCACCTTCTTGCTTCCGCTGCTAAACTGCATTAAAAGAAACTACAAATATAATATTTTTCCGTATAAGCAATTGCTGTAGTTAGAAAAGTTGTGACTGCAAAAGAGAAGGGCAGCGATGCACCCAATTGTGGATGGTAAGGGAAGTTGTCCGAGATTATTTAACTTTACGAAAAGGTTAAGATTCCCATGCCAGTCTGCAGCAAGCCCCCAAGCGTTACCTCCGTAACGGCAAAGAAAAGCTTTCTGACTTTGGAGTCATATTATTTGCAGGAACAAACCATCCCGATGTGTAGGAAGAAAAGCAAATATGGCAGGCGACCAGCTTGGCTTAACAGTGAAATCCTTGCTCGTCTTAAACACAAAAAAGCAGCTTACAAGAAGTGGAAGATTGGACTAATGACCAGGGAGGAGTATAAAAGTATTGTTCAGGCATGCAGGAGTGAAATTAGGAAGGCCAAATCACACTTGGAGTTGCAGCTAGCTGGAGATGTTAGGAGTAACAAGAAGGGTTTCTTCAGGTATGTTAGTAACAAGAAGAAAGTCAAGGAAAGTGTGGGCCCCTTGCTGAATGAGGGAGGGAACCTAGTGACAGAGGATGTGGAGAAAGCTAGTGTACTCAATGCTTTTTTTGCCTCTGTCTTCACAGACAAGGTCAGCTCCCAGGCGGCTGCACTCCGCAGCACGGTATGGGGAGGAGGTGACCAGCCCTCTGTGGAGGAAGAAATAGTTCGGGACTATTTAGAAAAGCTGGACGAGCACAAGTCCATGGGGCTGGATGCACTGCATCCGAGGGTGCTAAAGGAGTTGGCCGATGAAATTGCAGAGCCATTGGCCATTATCTTTGAAAAATCATGGCAATCGGGGGAGGTCCCGGATGACTGGAAAAAAGCTAATGTAGTGCCCATCTTTAAAAAAGGGAAGAAGGAAGATCCGGGGAACTACAGGCCAGTCAGTCTCACCTCAGTCCCTGGAAAAATCATGGAACAGATCCTCAAGGAATCAATTCTGAACCACTTAAAGGAGGGGAAAGTGATCAGGAACAGTCAGCATGGATTCACCAAGGGCAAGTCATGCCTGACTAACCTAATTGCCTTCTATGATGAGATAACTGGCTCTGTGGATGAGGGGAAAGCAGTGGATGTGCTATTTCTTGACTTTAGCAAAGCTTTTGATACAGTCTCCCACAGTGTTCTTGCCAGCAAGTTAAAGAAGTATGGGCTGGATGAATGGACGGTAAGGTGGATAGAAAACTGGCTAGATGGTCGTGCTCAACGGGTAGTGATCAATGGCTCCATGTCTAGTTGGCAGCCGGTATCAAGTGGAGTGCCCCAAGGGTCGGTGCTGGGGCCGGTTTTGTTCAATATCTTCATCAACGATCTGGAGGATGGTGTGGACTGCACCCTTAGCAAGTTTGCAGATGACACTAAACTGGGAGGAGTGGTTGATATGCTGGAGGGTAGGGATAGGATACAGAGGGACCTAGACAAATTAGAGGATTGGGCCAAAAGAAATCTGATGAGGTTCAACAAGGACAAGTGCAGAGTCCTGCACTTAGGACGGAAGAATCCCATGCACTGCTACAGACTAGGGACCGAATGGCTGGGCAGCAGTTTTGCAGAAAAGGACCTAGGGGTTACGGTGGACGAAAAGCTGAATATGAGTCAACAGTGTGCCCTTGTTTCCAAGAAGGCTAACGGCATTTTGGGCTGTATAAGTAGGGGCATTTCCAGCAGATCGAGGGACGTGATTATTCCCCTCTATTCGGCACTGGTGAGGCCTCATTTGGAGTACTGTGTCCAGTTTTGGGCCCCACACTACAAGAAGGATGTGGATAAATTGGAAAGAGTCCAGCGGAGGGCAACAAAAATGATTAGGGGGCTGGAGCACATGACTTATGAGGAAAGGCTGAGGGAACTGGGATTGTTTAGCCTGCAGAAGAGAAGAATGAGGGGGGATTTGATAGCTGCTTTCAACTACCTGAAAGGGGGTTCCAAAGAGGATGGATCTAGACTGTTCTCAGTGGTAGAAGATGACAGAACAAGGAGTAATGGTCTCAAGTTGCAGAGGGGGAGGTTTAGGTTGGATATTAGGAAAAACGTTTTCACTAGTAGGGTGGTGAAGCACTGGAATGGGTTGCCTAGGGAGGTGGTGGAATCTCCTTCCTTAGAGGTTTTTAAGGTCAGGCTTGACAAAGCCCTGGCTGGGATGATTTAGTTGGGTTTGGTCCTGCTTTGAGCAGGGGGTTGGACTAGATGACCTCCTGAGGTCCCTTCCAACCCTGAGATTCTATGATTCTATGATTTTATAATTTAAGGCCAGAAGGGACCACCAGATCATCTGGTCTGACCTCCTGTATAGCACAGGTCAACAAAACACCACCCAGCACGTGCACACTAAACCCTACAACCAAAATGAAACCAAAATATTACAGCCCACAGCAAACTAGACTGTTACGTGCCACAGGCGGAGACTAAGAGGGAACGAGGTGCACCAGTGGTAGGGAAATGATTAAGTGAGATACACCCAGATAATCCTGGCAAGTGACCTGCCCCCCACACTGCAGAGGAAGGTGAAAAAACTGCACAGTCACTGCCAATCTGACGTGGGGGTATATGGCCCTGAGCTACTGAGCAGGAACCAGCCAGCCAAGAACCCGAGAGAGTGAATGCTCAATTCCACCTCCGATCCTTGGCCCTCTCCATCCACTGTCCCATCTCCATTGTTAAGAGCAAGGTCTTTTCTGCTACATAAAAATACACACCGCATTTTTTTAAAGAAAGATTGCTTAAATATTTTAAAAATACACTGAACAACTTTCTGGATAGTTATTTTTCAGGTAGTTATTTTTCAAGCAATGTATTGAGATCAGATTCACTGCCCTTTTGGTAAGTCTACAGTCGAGCTCAGCAGTTGGTATGCATGCAGACCGTGCCTCAAAAGGTGGAGGGGGATGTTTCTTTTCTCAGCAATTATTTCACAAATTGGTGGCATCTTATCTTGTCGCTGCAATGGCTCTTCACAAAATACGTAGCATTTTTCAGGGAGCCTCTTGACGTGCTGTGATAGCCTTGGAACAAAGCGTTGGTGGAGGCATTTGCTTTGCATTTCATTTTCCAATTCGCAGCTCGATTTTTCAGTTTATCACAGCAAGCAGTGTGGAAGATTTAACGTTGGTAAGCCCAAAGGAGGGTGGAAGCTGATTAGAAACAGAGGAGGGGAATGTTTTCCTCAACTGGAATAGCTGCAGTAAAAAGAACTAATACCGAATGCTTGACTTACAGATGTTGGCTTTGTAAATGGCTTTATTTTTGCTGGCATTTAGTTGATGTAGCAAACATTTCCACACCCATTGTGTAAATCCACTGCCTCCTCCCTGCGTGGACCCCTGCAACACTGATATTTTGGACTTCTATAGCACCTTCCAGCCAAACATGGATATTAATGGTGAACATGCCACTGCTTGGCAGCTCTGAATAGATGGAACGTCAATGCTATGCCCTTGTCTGGCACTCTTCCATTTGAGGAGTTCAAATATTAATGAAGTAAGTCTTGCAATATTCCTGTGAGGTGGGTAGCTAAGCCCTTTCCAGACAGGGGAACTGAGAGACGCTTGCGGTGGAGGTTATTTCCCCAGCTCACATTGGAAGTCTGTAGCAAACCTAGGAATAAAACCCAGATATCCCAGACCTTTGCAGTACAGGAGTAGAAAGGCTGATTACTTCAGATCCGAAATATTTTTCATTCTGTAGGTTTCTGAAGGGGAACAAATTGACATGTCTAGTTTTTTAGATCAACGCGGTGCCACCAAAGGGTGTCCATGTTTGGAGAGGTTTAGATTTGGGAAATAGGGAGTGGGTAGAATCCAAAAGAACGGTGGGCCCAAATGAACCTTGCAATGGCAAGCAGGTGTAGCAGCAGCTCTGTGACTTACTGCAGAGAAACCAGCAGTGGTGCTGTCTGTCACTGCCAGTAATTACAGCTTCTGGCACTGGTTCCAATCTACATGAAACAGAAGGTCGGGGGTGGCTAGGAGGGAGGCTCATCAGCAGAAATAGCATTTAACTAGAAACTCTCCCCTGTAGTGCAGGTGGAGATAGGAGGAAGGATCACTTCTTTCAGCTGAGCATAAAAACTGTGCCAGATGGTAGTTAAAGGCATTTTACTGTGCCCAGTAACGTGTCTGGCCTCCAAAGCTTGCATCCTGAAGCCTGTTCTTCTGTTGCAATGGGGTACACAGGCAACAACACAGTTTAGTTAAGGAGCTGAGTACCTAAATTGTAACCTTTTCCTCTGTACAACTTTTTTCTTAATTTAATTTTGACATGTCTTTTCTCCTCTCCTTTCAGTAAAGCAGTGTGATGTGCACTAGAGATCATTTGAAAGTTTGACCACCAGAGCAGTAGCTCAGACAATATAAATATATACTTGTTCGGTATGAACCCTCCTTCCAAACAGGAAGTAGAGTTGCAGACAGCAGGAAGTAGTCACATGATGTTTCCAGGTCACTTAACCAACTACAGCGACTGTTCACACATGCATAAATTATAACACAAATAAATAAATAATATGGAGATATGCCTGTCTCATAGAACTGGAAGGACCTTGAAAGGTCATCGAGTCCAGTCCCCTGCCTTCACTAGCAGGACCAAGTACCATACAGATTTTTGCCCCAGATCCCTAAATGGCCCCCTCAAGGATTGAACTCACAACCCTGGGTTTAGCAGGCCAATGCTCAAACCACTGAGCTATCCCTCCATCGTTAAGTATATTCACATGAACACTGAAATAAAAAATGCATACGTTTCAATGCTATTGCACAAAAATATTGAATAGACCTCATTTTACTCCTGCAAAACCAACAAAATTTTGAGCTACCTAGGGTGACCAGATGTCCCGCTTTTATAGGGACAGTCCTGATTTTTGGATCTTTTTCTTATAGGCTCCTATTACCCCCCACCCCCGTCCTGAATTTTCACACTTGCTGCCTGGTCACGCTAGAGCTACCTCATTTGATTGCGGGGGCGGGGGGCTTCTGTTTTACAAGATACATTAATTCTCAGAAGACTTCTATTTATATCTTTAAATCTCAGGGAAATTGCCGATTTGCCCGTGCCTTATTTTTATTTAGTATTCTGGTTGTTCACATGGGCCCAGACTAAACCTGTATACTGTGGGGAACTCTGAGGAGGGCAAATGGAACCTGGGAGTTAATCCCTCAGTCAGCACCAGGTGCCAAGCCCACAACAAAACCTATCTTGATTCTTAGTAAAATGATACTTTCCCCACCCATGAAAGTTCTTTCATGTTCAGAAAGGTCATTTTGCTGCCTTGTGCACCCTGTTTTGTGTTGGCTTTGCCACTGATGAGAGTTTACACGTGAGTTAATGCAGCATGTTTCTTTCAGCCATTTCTGCAAATCCAAATTTCTTGTTGAGTACATTAGGCAGAGCAAGAGCAAAAATAGGTCGGTTATTTAAATGAGACACAGTTGTTTCTTCACAGCAAGTTGCCTTTCTCCTGCCTTTGTGAATTGTGCTAATATATCAGTGAAGAAGGCAGAGAGAACAGTAACTGGAGCAGAAATGCCAGGATTTGTATTCTGAGACGATAGCTTCCCAGCTTTTTTTATTCCGTGTAAGTGATGTTGGGATCACCATGGAGCATCTCAGCAAACACGGCTGAAAATAAAACTGGCTCATTCATCCACCATTCTGGATTTGTGCACAGATCTCTTTAGACTGCTTAAAGACTCCCTTCTTTTTCCATTACTCCCATCTGCAGTATTTAGAATATTTAGAAGTTAGAAGACTAACCATCAATAGCAGAAGTAATTGGATCTTTGTGATTGATTGACCCCCAAATTAAAACAATCCCTTTATACCTCTGCCCAATTCTTTTCCCCACTACACTTCATGTTGAGGGTTTTTTCCCTGTCGGAATCATTTAAATTCTTGGCCGCAATTTTGCTGGCACACAAAGATCAGTTTACCAATCTACCTGGTAATATGTCTAATGTAGGTGTGGTGTCTCTAACTATCAGTGTCCTGTATGGAGCTGTAAATTCATGAGATTTGCTTTAGGAAATATGTGGAAGCAGGTTCAGTATTCCTAGATGTCCTTTGGCTTGGAAGTAGGTTGCCTTTAATGATTCAGTTATGAGGGTGTGGTTTTTTTTAAATGTTTGGTTTGTTGTTTTTTAAAGAGCCCAGAGCTGATACCAAACACCTAGAGTGCCAGCTGTCATTTTGTTTTAATATTGCCTTGCTGTGATAATTCCTTGGAGGGCATAAGAGTTCAAAATTTTATTCCTGTGTTATATCTATTTTTCACTTGTGTTACTTACCCCGTTGGCACTGTTTTGCACTGTGGAAGACTTGGTTTCGTAACTACTCTCTATCTGCTCCTGGATTTTCCTCCAATGGGGGGTTTCAGCCTCCATCCTACCCATTTGTTCTTCTACAAAAAAGTTAATTGGTTTACTTCTATGTTTCTTAGAATCTGGTCCACATTAACACTTTCTATTTTAGTGCTAATAACTTTATCACACATTATAGGCATAACCTGGCATTTCAATGGATTACAGAATGTTTCCTTCATTAGGCTCCGACACCACAACACTCCATTACAATTGTGATGGGGACTGCATGAAACTAGTTAGGTGAATGCATCCCAGGCCAGCAATTTCCCATGATTGTTCAGGGGAGTAGACATGGGGTACTAGAGTGCTTCCTGTCGTCGTTTCTATAACCATTATAAAATCTGTCAGTATGTGAAAGCTCATGCTGCCGCTCGTTTGCTTTCCAGTCATTGCTACTTCTGGTGGAACTTAGTGTAGACAAGGTGCTAGCAGCAAAGAGCACGTTAACGAGTGATGTGACCTGTTCTGAGCATGGTTAAACTTGGTGCTGAAAACAGCTGGATTCCTGTCTACTCTAGCACTCTCACCAGTGGCAGCAATGGAGGAAAATGCGGCAAAATAATTCAACAGAAGACACACCTCCAGAGTCACTTCCCTGGCTTCCCCGTCCCTTCCTTCCACGCCCCTTGTCTCTCTCTGTGTTTCTCTCCCACCCTTTCTTCTGAGTCAGTGACACCAGCCTCTCTCCGTGCAACCATGCCACTGTCTGTGCTTTCCCTTCAGCTTAGGAACCCCCTGAATCCTGCTGCCAGAGCGCCTCCTTCCCCTCGTTAGGCTCCCCAAGAGTCCGAGGGGAGGGAAAGTGGCAGGTGTTTAAAAAACAAAAACCTAAATGTCATGGAACAATCACCGTGTCCAGGCCTTGAGTAACTGTGTGCTGTTTACTGTCACTTCTCCTTCCCCTCCCTCTGTCATCATCCCCTTGTCCATTTGCCCCTCCCCTGCCTTATGTTAGTATTGTAACCTATTGTATTGTCCTTGGTTTGAGAGGCACCTAGCACATTGGAGGCACTCAGGGCAGTCTGCACTTACAGAGCTGCAGCTGCACCTCGGTGGTGCTTAGTGAAGATGCTGTGTACACCTCCCTGAAGTCGAGAGGCCCTGCCGCTCACATAGCGCTATCTACACCGATAGAGCTATCGCTATAACTCCGTCGCTCCGGGGTGTGGATTTTCCACACATAGCTATACTGACATACGTTCCCAGGGTAAACCAAGCCTCAGAGAATTATAGGGTATAATAGTAGACAGGTCCCTGAGGGGGTCACAGTCAAGTAACCTCATGCTGGGCAGTACTGACTTCCTGGCAAACCTGAAAGTCAGAAGCTGAGAAATCCTTGTTTTCAAGAACTGGTTACCTTGGTCAAACAGGGGAATGCATCTTTTACAGTAGTGAGACTTGATCCCGACTCCTCAGCATTAGGTTAAATCCAATAAGGGTGATTCAGAGTTGCAAGCTGAATGTTGCGTAGTGATAAGACTCCTAGAAAAGGAGGGGCTGTCTTTCTCACGCACCCGTCACACCGTGTAATGCACTCGCTAAACCTGTAAAGGGTCAGGCACACCACACCCACTGGCACTCGCCTTTGATAAGTCACATTTCGGCTTCAGAACTGACTCTCCTAGTGGCTAACTGGCTGTGATACTGGCTTTCCTGCATCATCGGGGCAACCTTCACATACGCTTCAATTGCTCAGTCTCTGTTAAACTGTGACTGGTTCACTTCCTGTTGACGATGAAATGTTGCATCATAGGGGAAGGTGAGTTTGTGTGGGGGATAGTGCTATGTGAAGAGAGCAGAGAGATGCATTTGGATTTTCTATATGTCTGTTTAACGTTAAGAGAACAAGTTTCTCTCCTCCCAAAAAGAGTGTTTTGGGTTTTTTTTCATTTAGTCCAATGCTGGTGTGAAAACAAAAATCATCACATTGCGGGTAAAAGACAGTCCAAGGGGGGTGTCTACCTCAGGTTTCTTTTGCCAAAGATTTTTCCATCAGTGCTATCACCAGTTCGGCTTCACCACTGGGCAAACTAGTGCAGACAGGGCACCAGGAGACAACTGTTGTTTTATGCATGGAGTCCTCTAACCCAGCTCCAAGCAGGTCAGTGTGACCGTGATTAAAACTCCTGTGGCTGCATGTCTCCTACTGCTCCTGCTATTGCTGCTGTGGGTGGAGCTGAACTGGTGACAGCAATAACTAAAAGCTTTGGAGAGAAAAGCCTAATGTAGGCAGGGCCTCCCGGAGGAGGGGGAGAATAATTTTAGAATTAGAGTGTGCAATGGGGTTGTAAAATGATGCACTAAACAATAGTCAGAGGCAGTAGATGCAGCCATCTCTGTAGTGGTTTCCCAGCCTGCCAGCCCTAGCCTATGGTTGGCTGGCAGAAATGAAGCAGCAGATGTAATAATTAATATCCAGGTTGCTATAGTGACGGAGCGAGCTGCAGTGCTAAAAGCACTCGTTTCTCCATGTTGACTCCCTCCCCTGTGCGTGCACTCGCACATTATTTAAAGGGAGCTACGTGAATCATTTTCTAGCTGAAAGATGTTGTGTTGTTGAGTAAGCTCAGCTGGCAACCAATGTTCTCCAGGATGTCAGAACTCTCCCATTCAACTTTCTACTTTCAGTTCTAATGATCTCAGCCAAGATGTGTACAGAATATAACGGAGGCACCACTGTTCGCTTATACAGTAGCTCAGGATGTCACTGGCTGCAGGTTGGGAGCGTAGCCAGAACTTCCGGAAGCTGCTGTTGTAGACAATGGAAGAAGGGCCTACAGCATAACAGCTACAGAGGCTGAGAGTCCACATCCTTTACCAGCAGTCTAAGCTTTCAAAGCTTTGTGTGGGGTTGTAGTGCTGCTGCTCTCCTTTCCACCCCGTGTGTGTGTGTGTGTATGAGAGAGAGAGAGAGAGGACTACTGATATTGTATTTTTTCACACACAAAAAAGTACTCTAGTACTGCAGTTCTGTTGGCTTCGGCCCCCACACCAACCCTATGTTTTTCATAACTCCCTGGCCATCGCTACGCTAAACTCTCCAAAAAGACAGTAGAGACAGAAACCCAGCTTGCAGCTTCTGCCTCAGCAGTTTGCCTGCTGCCCATCTATCATATGTCATCCATGGATTTTATACAGAGAAGTGGATCAGAAGTTGTGATACAGAACAGTGAAGGGGGGAAACCATTTCAAAAGCACGGTCCAGTTTATATTCGCATGCAGTTAAACCAGTCATACAGAGCCCCTGTCCAAAGCCCTTCCAAGGGAGAATTTAACTGAGGCTGCATGGCTGCTCTTCTCACTTTTATTTTGGATGTCAAAATGGGCCAGGTTTAGGAAAGGGCTGCATTCATTTCAGCGAGTGCTCTGCACCTGCTGACGGGGAAAGCTGGGATGACGGTTATTCAGAAGGGCCATACATTATTCCCACTTCAAAGGGAAATCATCTGGGTAAGTACAGTGATATAACACTTCAATGTGGGCTGGCTTCCACATGTTGTGTGACTTATAGAATTCAGTAACTGTTGGTGATGGATGTTTAATACTGGAAAATAATTGGCCCGTGCGCGATCTTTGGTGACTGAGTAGCCCTGTATTCCTGTGCTCTTGGAAGGCAAAGCCTAGCATCTTCAATACATCTAGGGGTTGGATGACACATCCCAGATACAGTCAAAATGTTCTTGTTTCCCCGTGTGTGGTAGGAAAGCAATTTGCACAGGTATTTGCAGTCGTTTTTCAGAATTTCTACATGGTGTTTCTCATGCTATAGATTCCTTGGACCTGTTGTAAATCCATGCTGCAGTCTATTTCACAGTCATCCTCTAAGCAGGCTGTTAGCCTCGTGTCTGAAAGGTCATTCCAGATCTGGCCTATATATAATCGGGGCTTCTGACTTAGCCTGGGAACATGCCTTCATTCATCTTCCTGGGTGGCTTTATTTTATTTCTCTGTATATGCATTTATAATGCAGGGTTCCTGGCATACTAGTTGAACGAAGGGCCTTGATTCATATATCCCTGGTATAGCTGGTTTATTGAATGAGCAGGCTTGCTATCCAGCCTCTTATTGCAACATTTGATTCTAATAGAGAGCAGAAAGTAGGGATGAGAAGTGACCCTCAATGCTTCCCTAGGAGTCAAAGGAAATATAATGGAAAATATGCTAGCTTGCAAATTCAGAGGAGGTACTAATTTAGGTATTATGCTGCATCCAATGGCAGTTGTTAGAAAGTTTCAAGAATTAGGACAATTTAGCTAGAAAATGAAGATGTGGTAGGAGCCATTGCAATATGTAACCTAAATTTGTGTTCAGCTTCAGAGTAAAATCCTCTCTTTATCCACAGAACAAGTATAGTACAAGCAGAGGCAGTGCAAACTGTGCCCCTCCTGCCATTGTCTGCCTAATCATTGATCTAATGGTAACAAGATCCCTGGATATAACATGGTTATGTAGCCATTTAAATTGTCTCATAACTGTAGGGTGACCAGATTAAAGAAACAAAAAATCGGGACACATGGGGGAAGCAAAAAGAAAATGGCTGGAGCCGAGTGCTCCAAGCCAAAAAAAACAAAGACCCGGATGGAGCAGAGTTCTGCAAGCAAAAAAAAACAAAAACAAAAAACAGCAAAAATCGATTTTATCGAGACGTCTGGTCACCCTACATAACTGTGGATATTTTTTTAATTGTGTCATAGTAGTGATCCAGAATTTGTCTGTAGTCCATGTGGAATCAAGTGTAACCAATGCAATACTGTCTTAGTAAGTCTGCAGACATCCCAAAACAAGCTATGTGGTAGTGATTCTGGCACCTAATGATTATGGTTTAAATGTCAAAATTAACTTTTTCATTGCTGAACATTTTAGCACAGCATCAAGATGTCTGAGTCTTCCCATGTTGTTGGAAATGTAGTGGCATATGATAAGTAGCACTTGTCCAAACATGAAGGGAAAGACAGTGGAGAGACACTTCCTGGTATCAACACTCAAACTACTTCCCACACCTTTGGTGCCAGAAACCTCAATTGTGCAGTGGCCCAGCTCTCTCAGCCTCCAGCTTCCTCACACCACGGCCCACAATTCGTTTGCTCATTTTCAATACATAAATCTCCAGCAAGTTGGCAACTTTTAACTCTAGGGGGAACATAAAATTACTTGAATTCAATATCAAACAAAATACACAAGGGATCAGAATGGGGGGGAGGGCAGGGAGAGGACGCAGTTCTGCATATTTATTTTATTTATATTATAAATTTAATTTCAGAAAAATAATTTCAAAATGAAAAATCAATACCTACCATTCTGATAAGGTCAAAATAGAACATTTCAAGCTTCTTGAAGTGTTTAGTTTGGATTTATTTATTTTTTAACAAAATCTCAAAATCAAGGTGTTGCTGAGGAACCTGTCAGCTTCAATGAAATGACATTTTCCAACAGAAAAATGTTCTGTCGGAAAATGTTTGACCAGCTCCAGTGAACACTTGTCTGTTAGGAACTAAATTATGTCACGTTCTGATGTGCTGAAGATATTCCAGGAAACAGGAAATCTATACAGGATGCTTCGTCTTAAGTGTATAGCTGAATCTTTAGTTCTACAGGAGCAGCGAGCAGCAAGTGTCTGAAAAGACATGTACTGTTTTTAAAATGTCTCAGCATAACGCTGCCTTTATGGTCTGCAGATGTGGAACATACTGACTGAAATTCCTCCTTTACTTCTATTGTACACAACCTGTGTGCACTTGTGGGGTGGCAGGGGATCAGTTTCTATTAATAACCAAAATGTGGTAATGAGATGAGAGTATATTCTATAGCTGATCTTAGGTTCCTAAAGTAAATCTCTCCCATCTGATTGTGCCTCTCTCTGCTGCCAGTCAGATTAGAGACAGCCGTGAGGATAGGTCCTTGCTTCAATTTAAATTTTGGCAGTTTAGCATATGAGGCATTTGACTCAGTTTAATGATGGGGTGAGGCTTTATCTAGGCTCTTTGTGACCCCCCTCCTGAATTTTACACAATACAGTTTGATCATATTCCATTTTGATTTCTATATCAAAGTTTACAAGTGGGGTAGGGGAAGAGAAATGATGTGATTCCTCATTCCCTATGCTTGCAGTCCAGTATTCTATCCATGGACTGCCTTGAAATGAAATGCCTTGTTCATTCTTCCTCTAGGTATAGTAAGAGTTGTTTTCAGATGTTGTGTTCTTCTGTAGCTTGACCTTGCCTGCTTTGAAAGACTGCCCCTGTGTAACTGACACATCTGTACCCCTGTTCTCAAGGAGGCTCTCCAAAGCGGTTTGCAGAACTACGTGGGGATCACCG